>JAUPFR010000012.1:9375000-10000000 GCA_036925125.1 Oreortyx pictus
AGAGACACAAGGAAATTTGCTTACAAATAAGCCCTGAAAAATGTTCTTTAGTCAAGTTCCACAAAAACTGTTGTTTGCTGAAAAATGGCAAGATAGTCTGAAGAGGTTATTTCAACGCTGCAAAGCTGAATCAAAAATGCTCATAATCTTTCCAGGTGTGAACACATCAAGGACAAGAGAGAACAGGTCTCCATGTGACCAAGGAAGCACCCCCACCCCGTGTTCTGAACCTTGCAGCCACGTACATCTATATTGGTCAGGGCTCTGCCAGTTCCTATTATCATTTTCCTCGCAGACACTGCTGTTACGTTCTTGGACAGATGTTGCTGTAAATGAAGAATCGTGTTCTTCATTTCTAACTCGGGACCTGAAGGCCAGGGAACAACTGCAAACCTTCTGCTCTTCAGAGAGAATGAGGACACTTAAGGTCAGAAAAGGATATCTTGGTGTTAAGAGAAGCTGCCGGTGCAGAGTAGGGTTTCCAAAATGGGGAACAGATAGAAAGTGCACTGCCTTGAATACTTGCTGTGGGCTGGTTCTGTGTGATACCATCTTATGCACAAAGATTTTAGTGCTGTAGTCTGAAGTAGCATGGAAAATCGACATCTCAAAAGGAAAAACAGCTGCTCTGTTGAACAGCTCACGTCAGTTGGAGATGCTCTGGAGACAACGTGCTGGTAAGAATGTCTGCAAGGGAGCAGTCAATTGAGGAAACAAATAATATTTACACTCCCTGCCTGCGGTGCTGGAAATAAAACTATCTTGCCAGTAAGAAATTCAGCCCAACCCTCCTGGCCCCACCTGCTCCTGGGGGAGGGATCAGCTATAAAAGGCTCCAGGCAGCACGCAGATATGCACAGCAATTTGGGGCTCTTTGGGGAATCCTCCTGCTCTCTCTGTGACCATGGGAAAGAGAGTGGCTGTTGTGCTGGCTGGCTGCGGGGTGTACGATGGGAGTGAGATCCACGAGTCCTCAGCTGTGCTGGTGCATCTCAGCAGGGAGGGGGCACAGGTAAGCAGCTCCTGCCCCATCTCTGTCTCTTTTTGCCCTTGCTCTGCTTTTCATTTTCTCTCTTCTTGCACAAGGTACTGTTCTTAGCAGCTTTGCATCTTGTTAGACCGATCACGAGTTTCTCACTTCTGCTGGGGCACTGCAAAGCATTACATGAGTGGAGTCGAAGCAGAGAGCCAGGGCTGCTACAGCACACATGAAGAATGCCTGCTCTCTGCTTTCCACTCTCAGCTTTGCTGTATGAGAGGACGGGCTGAGTGCTATGCACTCAGCAACTCTGAGCTACTCAAACTCTGACGCAAACTTTAAGTGAGCCTCTCTCTTTCTGGCTTCTACTTCCTCTCTTCTGCTTTAGTACTTCTGTTTCAAAGGCTGCTAATGACTTTGGCTGTTTGAAACTCATCCTTTTAAAACACTGAAGATTGAAACAGGAAATAGATGAGTTCTTGTGAGTTGAACTAGAGAAAGGGTAAAAAGGGGCGATCCTGCAGCAACTGCTCTGTTATACCATCAGTCACAACAGCTGCTCTTTGAGAGAGGAAGAAAGAGAGCGGAGCCCTATGTAATGTTCCTTTCAGCTCTAAGCCACCTTCAAATCTGGGTCAGATCTGGTTTCTTGGAAATCGGAACTGCTCCATTAAGCACGAAGGCACAGTGGTGATTTACATGTGCTGCAGAGCCTGTCCACCCAATTCCAGAGCCTTCAAAGGACGTATTCACAGTGTGGATTAAAGCCGAGTCTTATCCAAACTGTGTCTCCGCTGTCAATTTTCCTTCTCTTCTGGAGCTGCTGCAGTTCTCCTCCTGCCTTACCCTCAATTGGCAGCTGAAAGCACGGTCCTGCGCTTATCCCTTGATTGGCAGGGACCCCTCGTGGAGAAAAAGAGTATGGGATAGCGCTCTGTGAGCACAGACGGGCAGCGAAGGGGAAATGAACTTCATGCACGGCTCTTGGAGCTGCTTGCTTTCCAAGGAAGGAAAGGAGTGGCTGCTCCCTCTCCACCATTTCTGCTCCCAAAGTTTAACAATAACCCTCCTGATCCCAATATTAGGTACAGCTGAGCCTGAGGGTCTCTGCAATCACCAACAAAGGTCTTTCCCAACAAAGCAACTCGGGTGTTTTCATTTGCTACCTATAGTCTTAACATGTTTAGGATACATGCCTGAAGGATCACAAACCTTTTCTTCCCGTTTCAGGCAGAGGTTTATGCTCCTAATGTTGACCAGATGCATGTGGTAGACCATGTGAAGGGACAGCCAACTCAGGAGAAGCGCAATGTACTCGTTGAAAGTGCCAGAATAGCCAGAGGCAACATCAAGGATCTCACCAAGCTGGATGTCAAGGGGCTGGATGCCTTAATCATACCCGGTAGGTTGGTATGTGGGGTCTGCATGCCACGGTATTGGAGCAGTGTGGGTGTATGTATGCCTTGAAAAACAAGCTGAGAGAAATTGGGCAAAGCCACTGGGGAAGAAGATAATTTGGGAGATGGGACTGGAATGATGGACATCCTCCATCAGATGGAAAGATGGATCAGAAGACAGATAACCACCATAATTGACTTACTCTCTGTACCATCTACTTAGCTTCTTTCTACTGGATGTAGACATGTAGACCAACATGCCTACCCTCTTATCAAGAGAAGGAAAAGCTGGGACAAAGGGAGGGTGACTTAGAAGTGAAAAGTTCAGTCTCTTCTGAAATCAGTCTTCAGTGAAAGTGTTTCACTGGGGTTGGATTAGACCTGGAGCAAGGATTAAAAGACAAGTGAAAGCTTGTCAGCATGCTCCACCAGCTCATGAGTGAAATGGTAACCAACAGAGCACTGACACATCTCCAGTTCTGTTTTCTTTAGAAACAGATGGTGCTTTAGAATCTTATCTCATGGTGGTCAGGAGCTGAGAATATTCAGTGGCTTGCAAAGGTTCTGCTTTCTTCTGTCAGTGTTGTCTAAATGCTTCTATCCACCAAATCCATGTGAATGTTCTAACAAGCCATACCTGACAAAAGCCCTGCCCTGGAGCACTCATCTTCCTGTCTAACCTGTTTCCCTTTCCTCAGGCGGCTTTGGAGTGGCTAAAAACCTGAGTACTTGGGCCACCCAAGGAAAGAACTGCACAGTCTCCAAAGAGGTGGAGGATGTCCTGAAGGCATTCCATGCTGCCAAAAAGCCCATTGGCCTGTGCTGCATTTCCCCAGTGCTGGCAGCCAAAATCTTCCCAGGCTGTGAGCTGACCGTTGGTCACGACACAGAGTGTGAGAAGTAAGTAACTTTTAAGATGCTGATACATAATCACACCATGAAAGTCACAGAACCAGCAATCTGTCCCCAGTGTATGTAGTACCCTGCCTCATGCTGCTTTCAGTTCCAGGGCAGGAAAGATGCCAGTCCACTGTCTAGAAGTTAATCAGGTCGTAGGTAGGAACAAGATAACTGCGTAACACTTTGGTGTTATGAAAGGCAGGGATTAACACTGACGTTATCCATACATGAAAGCTGTGACCAAATTCTCCCAGTGACAGGGCTGAAACTGATGAATGTTGTTATTAGTCTAGAAAGCTGGTGAAACCAAAGCAAAAGTCTAGAGTGCATAGAATTAAGTAGCAGAACAACTATGCTGGTACATCAAGGCTTTATGTCAGCTTTACTTCAACACTGTAATCTGGAGATTTTCCTGTTGCAACAGTCTTAGAAAAATTCTTTTGACAGGAAAAGATTTAGAACCTATTAAACAGGCTCTTTATAGGGAGCATCCATCGCTCTGTAACAGCCTGGAAGCTGTTGTGAGGGTGCAAACAGGCTTTTCATTGTAGGATTTTCTCACGTGGTCCACATGGGTCCTTCTCTCTTCTTTTAGATGGCCTTATGCAAAGACTGCTGAGACCATGAAGGAACTTGGCTGCAAGCACATAAACAAACATGTCACTGAAGTTCACGTGGACATGAAGAACAAGTTGGTGACCACCAGTGCCTTCATGTGCAATGCCCCCATTCATGAGATCTACGATGGTATCGGAAAAATGGTCAAAGAAGTGATCAGACTTGCCTAAGAGCCACATGACAACAGGCAAACTGCTACTCAGAGTTCTTCCCTACCCGGTGCTGCTGGGGAGAGGGAACTGGAGGAATATAAGATTGGCCTGTTCTATCATGGGTACACCATTTACTGCAGTGACTCCCAGTCACCAGCAATCCTGTGATTCTGTAGTGTCAGTGCACTGACAGATTTCCACAGGGCTCAAATGCCACCACTCTCTCTGGTTCTGAGTAGCTGGGCGGTTGCCTGGGTCTCTTCAATTATGACTTGGATGACCTGACACACATATCAAGTGTGAACAGGAATTGTTTTAATATTTGTTGTAAATCTGTCTCTGCCTACATTTCACCATCTCACAGAACAGATGAATTAGTGGCAAAAAGAAGGAGCACAATTTTGATACTGAATAAAATAGAAATACTTTACAATGGCTGAATTCTGCTTTTATTTTTGCCTTTGTCTTGGGATATGCTCTTAATGCTAGTGGTTGGACAGTAAATGGGGAAAGAAAGAAGTCACTGGTAACAAACTCCACTAGTTTTCCTAGGATTGATGAGAACTAAGACTTGGTAAAAGCATAAGCAAACCAACTTTAGCAGGAAGATGTAACAAGAAGTTAAATTCTTCTCTTGTATTAACACAAGACCAGTTATGATAGCGTGGAGTATTTTGAAAGCAGTCTAGGCAGAAAGGGTCAAGGGTGAAGTCTAGGCAATCCAAAGAAAGTGCTGCAATTTCCAATCTCTTTCAATCTCTAGAAAAATTCTTAGAAACAACGTGGAAGCAACAATTTTGCATTGCAACAGGGACAGACGAGATATCCATCTAAGCTAAAACTGGAATGTCAGGCTGTGAACCTGTTGGGTGGCAGTGAAGTTTAGCAAAGAGAAGACACTAAAAATAACTGAGTAGCATACATAGTTGTTCAGATAACAGGCCAGGCACTGATTTTTAAGGCCAGAAGGAACTATTCATCTGTGTAATCTGACTGTTCTACAGGAGCTGTGAGGAGCACAGTAACTCCATTTTACTGAAGCAAACCTGCTGAGAGGATTCGTTCTTGGCTTAGGGACACTGCTGTACCATTTGATTGCTCATTTCCACAGTTAAGCAGTTAAATTTAAGATAAGCCATGCCTTATTTCTCTCTTAAACAGCTTACTTTCAGCTCCAGGATTTTGACAGGTTTGTCTCCATTACACTGAAAAGCATTTTAGATGGTAGCTTGTACATTCTTATACAGGCTCTTATTCTATGTGCAGCATTATATAATCATTACAGACTGAACCGTTAACAGTTTTACTGTATTAAGATGTTTTTTTCTAAGCCAGTGTAGCAGAAATGCTAAGTCAGGGCTTGAAGCAGTGACTGAGCACCTGGTGGCAAGGCAGAGCCAACCAGGGCAGCTCAGGTGCGTGCAGTGTACTGAGTGACTGGAAGGAGTGGAGCCAGGATCCACCCCTTCCCAGACCTCATTTAAGGGTTGGCAGAGGAGGGAAGGGGATGGAGGTCTCTGCCTGCCTGAGGTCTTCTAAAGGTAAGCAGCATTCTTCCTTCTTTTCTGTGGATGCTGTGTTTGGGCTTGTTCTCCTTTGCTGTAGCTAATGACTTTACCACCCTGCTATTATTGTGGTACTTCCCATCCCTTTATACCATTACCATAATTATTTTCTGAGACTCTTCTAAGAAAACTCTTCAGGCTCTTTACGTCCTTTTCAAAACACGTGCACATTTTTGTATTCTCAGTAACATGGCAAGATCCCTTAAGACTATGCCAGTGATCAAAGTAGGAAGGAATGTACCCCTATGCTGCAGTGGAGTTGCAAAGAGGAACTTGAACACTTCTGGCAGGGACAGAACAGCCCAGTGTGACAACTGTGCCCTGTTGTTTGTTTTTGGATTAAACAAAAATGGGCTGATCACTCTTTTTTCTCCTTTTTTTTTTTCTTTTTTTTTTTTCCCCCACTGCTTTTCCTACCGACCATTTTTAAGCAACTGCCCACCTACCACACTTAACTCAAAATTTAAAAGCCTGCAAGACATTAAGGGATAGCCAGTTTGGGGACAGCAGCTGCAAGGAGGAGGAGGGAAATGTATGCTTAGCATGAGAAGTTCCCCTGGTCCTTCAACAATACCTAAAGAAAATTGTGCTGAGTATTCCTGAAGAAGATTCAGTCTTAATTTGCTTTTTGTTAGGAAGGAATCACAAATCCATGGGAGACCTGACCTCATTACATCTTCTAGTCTTGTAGCTCCCAATGCCTTACACTTTTGTCTTTTACATAATGCTGGAGAACCAGGAAAGGTGCAGAAGCTTTTGCCACAAATACTAACGTTTGAAATTTATATTCTGAGATTGAGTGTTTTGATAACTTTATCAGGCTGAAAAAACATGGGATGCAGTTACAATAGAGATAACTCTGGGGGAAGGCTGATGAATCTGAATTAATTTCAACCTTTAGAATTAACCCATGCAGACACAGATCTAGTAACAAACCTGTTTACTGGGATATAGACTACTGCTTGCAGTGGTGGAGCAGAATCAACACTAAAGATGAAACACCTCAGTGTGCTTTCACACCCAAGAAAGGCAGCAAACAAAAAATTTAAAAGTTGGGAAGAAGTGATACTGCAAACAGCTGTTTACAATGGAGTGGGAATAAAGAAGAAATTCACGTGGTTACAGGTCAGACAAGGTCAGGATCTGCAAAAACTCTTCTGGATCCACTTCTCCATCTCCATCAACATCTGCTTCATCAATCATCTCCTGTCAGGCAATGAAGATTTGGGAGACCAGATTAGGTGGGATCTGAGAGGATGGAGGCTGGTAGAATCTAAACACAAATTAAGATTTCAGGCAAGGCTTCATCTTAATGCCAGGAGAAACGGATTGTCTGTTGCAAAGAAACAAGGCATGGATCCCCAATCAGTGAACCTTTACACCCCCTCCATGAGCAAGAGAAATATGCTTGTGCTTCACAAACCTGCAGCTCCTCATCTGTGATGTCTTCTTCAACCTCTTTAGCCACCAGCTTGAGTTTCTCAAAAGAGATCTTGCCAGTGCCATCGTAATCAAACAGCTTGAAGCCTTTCAGGATCTCCTCTTTTGAAAAAGGCTCTGCCTTTTCAAGGAAATGAAAAACATATTCATGTAAGCACTATGTCATACCATTCTACAATTCCTACTCAGACACTTCGCCCAGCAAACATCTTGGAATAAAATCCAATATATCATTTTGGGTCACAGAAGACGGTTACTTGCCACTGCTGTTCTTCCTTTGCTTTTCTTTCACTTTTTTCCCCTTCTTTTCTCAGTGTTACCATGTTTTAAAGGAAAAGCTCTGACAGAAGTTGTTTGAACATTATGGGACTTGGCCTGAAATATACTGGCCAAGCTTTCTCAGGAAGAGAGAGGTTAGCAATGCTACTGAAGGAGCAGCTGCCAAGAATGATCCAATGGCTACAGATATATTTTATTTCAAAAGTGAGCCAGACTTGTCTTGGCTGTTGCTGCCTCTATTCACCTCATGCACAGGCAGTGTGTATACAAGCCTGCAATTAGGTGTGGGCTTTGACTGAACTCCAAATCATTACTAGGGGAAAATGTGGATCTTCTCTTTGCTCTCAGTGTAGGTCCAAGGATACACACCCTAGCAACTCTGATGGCACGGACACAGGAATGGCAATGCCAGCTATGACCCAGTCACCTCACAAAGCCTAGCAATGAAATTACAAGGATGAGAGGGGCAGAATCAGCCATGCTGGTGCTCTGTGAGAACATCCTAGGTCTACATGCAGCCAGATACTAGAGGACACAGAGATGTATGAACTGAAGGGGTCCCAGATGGGCACTACAGAGTAGGAAACGTGAAACAAAGGGCTGATATCAAACAGCAGATCTGTGGATGCTCCACAAACCTGAGGAGTTCACAGGAAGGTGGATTATTTTCATGTATGAAATTTTCTCCTTGCTGTTTTGGCCTTAAGAAAACCTAGAACTCTGTGACTATAAATATGGAACTGAAATTCCACGTGGAAAGGTTTAAAGGAGAGGAAGACTGCACTTATTGCTGTTATGTCTGTATCTGCTATGATTTGAGAGCTGACAGTGGGGCTCTGTCCTGGAGGTTTCCAAGTCCTTAGGTCTCCAAGGAAAGATCCCAGGCACTTTGCTCAGTGTATTCTATGACAGGGAGTAATAGTCTGCTGAAATACAGAACTACCTGAACTAGCCATCCTAAATCCTCATGGAAAAAGGCAGGAGTGGAAAAGACATCCCACTCAAGGGCAGATATCTAAAATACCTCAGATGAAAGTCCTATTTCTGTCCTGCA
Source organism: Oreortyx pictus (assembly GCA_036925125.1). Taxonomy (NCBI): domain Eukaryota; kingdom Metazoa; phylum Chordata; class Aves; order Galliformes; family Odontophoridae; genus Oreortyx; species Oreortyx pictus. The sequence goes on from JAUPFR010000012.1 coordinate 9,383,385, forward strand.
GGGAACCAGTAACCCAATCTACTGCAAGTACCTGCATTGTAAAGTTAGGCAAGAGGAATTTGTCTTTGTGACCAGCTGGGCTCACACACCAGTTTTTGGGTCATGACCTGCAGAAATGACTCAAAGTTTATCTTCCCTGACCCACTCTCATCAACTTCAGAGATAATTCTCTTCATCTCTGCTCTCCTCAATTCACAGCCCAGAGCTCTCATGGTTATCTGCCAAACGAGAAAACAGGACAACATCATTGTACAAATCAAACAGAAACAAAGCAGAAAAGATGTTTGAAGCAAGTAGATGTATGTAAGGGGGGGGAAGGGGGGAGAAACAACTTTCTGCTGCTGTGGAAAGATAACAGGACAAACAGGCTGTCCACTATGCAGACAAGAGAATGACCTTTTGACTTTGCAGTGAAATTGGGTCTCAGCCAGAAGGCTGCACACGTTCATGCAGCCAACTTGGTGACCGACCTGATTAAGAGATTTCAAACCCCACACCTCCATTCCAGATGCTCATTTTTGCCCTTATGTTGCAGGTTATCAACGCAAACGTTTATCAGGCTGAACAGAAAAAGGAGTTGCTGAAGTCAGAGTATTGAAAATAACCATCCTTGGAGTGTGAAGGTCTTTTAGAGAACATCTTTAGAGATCCAGGGTGTGAGTTTTTGAGGCACAGTCTCTGATACACTCCCTGCTTGCTGCATGAACACTACCCACCATTCCTATCAGCTCTCTGATCTTTCTCCCCTGCCAATAAGCACTGTGTTCCTTCACCTCAAGTGCCAGGAAGTGACTAATTATTCACATGTGTGTCTATATATATGTAGTATTAAATTTATTTTTTAATTCAGATCACTTTTCCCATGCAATTTTCTGTGATTGTTCAATTAACGAGGATGATTGCGTGTTCAGTGGACGCAGCATCAAATGGAAGGGCAGGAACTGTGCTAACCAACTCGTCTCCCAGGCATCTCTGTGCAGACAAGCTGAGTCAAATCTCCTCTACATGAGAGCGGGAAGGAATTATGTGCAAAATATCTGAGCAGCAGGAGAGGAAAGGAGTGTCAAAACACACAGCAAGCTATTCATCCTCCTCCATTTTGTCCCGAGAGGACAGTGTTCTGTAGATGTCTGATGTCAGCAGTTAGAAGGTCATGGAAAACCAGCAGGGAAGATCTGCAGGCAAGTGCCAAGAAGAAGGAAGGCTTCAGTCCCTCCTCAGAACACCAGGCTGTAACAGTGGCACTACTCTTGCATGACCGCTGGCCCCATGATAAGCCAGAGCTCTAGCAGCGACGCCTGACAGCACAGCGAGCGATCCAAAAGCAATAGGTAGCAAACACTAATTGCTCCGTAACAGCTCCTTTTCACCAGCGATCGCACTGCGGTTTCAGGGCTTCTTGCCTTCAGGTCCTTGACGTCCATCAGTCCGGAGCCGTCGGGGTCGAACACGTCAAAGGCTTCTCGCAGCTGCCGCCGCTGCTCAGCGCTGACCGGGAACGTGGGGGCCGCCTCGTTCCCCGGAGCCTTCGTGCCGCCGGCAGCCTGCAGCACGGAGCCCCGCGGTTATCGGACCGGCCGCGGCCCCCCCATCCCCCCCGGGCACCCAGCTCACCATCCCGCCGCCGGCCGCGCCCAGTCTCCCGGCGCTATGGCAACCGCGCTGCCGTTGGTCACCGCACCTGCCTGTCAGGGAAAGCGTGAGTGCTGATTGGGTGAAGTGCGGAGTGGGCGGGGCCTGGCGGTGATCACCCCACGGCGGGGTCCCCGCGGTTCGGTCCCGAGGCGCTGCTGGGAGGGGTGCAGCTGTGCGCTGGAGGAAATGAGCCTCGCCAGGGTTCGTGTGGTTTGTTCTGAGCCCGCGGCTCTATCCCAGAGAAGAACACGCGGGGTCCTTTCGCGCTTGGCTGCAAATAAGTGGTGTACGCACACGCTGTCCTGTACCTGAGATGCGGCCAGGTGGCTCTCCTGCCTGCACAGCGTGGGTGTGCTGAGCATCACTGCTGGCAACACACACCGTGCGTTTCTGGAGGAGAGCCGTCAGGGCACGACCTCAGCAAGAAACTGCGCATCGCGCTGCGGTTGTTAGGTAATAAAAAAATGAGGTTTAAGATTAAAAGTCAAGCAGATTTCTGCACGGCAGCCATGCAGGTCACTCCGGGACTGAAGAGGACTGGAAACCGTACAGAAAGCAACAAACCTGCTCGTAAATTGACCTCGTTCGATAAATAATCAGGGCTTTTAATGTACCGTTTATCACCGCCGCTTTCCTGTGTGTCTTGTCCTTGGCCACACGGGGGCACAAGAGACTGCACCATCCGCTCCCTCCTGATGTACGCACTGCTGCTATAAATCATTATTTTTCAAGACAGAAAAAGGTCAAAAAGGAATTCTGCGTAACGCAAGCCACGTTGAATTATTGTTTTCTTTCACGTCTAGTTTAGTTTTTGTTTTTTTCACCCGAGAGTGAGGAGAGAGGACAGGAGAGGCATTGCTGGAACAAAGAGAAGTAGCAGAAGGACATGGGAGTTTGTTTCCTTGCAACACGAAGCAGAAGCCGTCCTTCAGTTCTGCTCTCACCTCAGTCAGATGCCACCTCAAAGACAGAACAGCTCTGTCTGTACAGCCAAGTGTTCAGGAACTACAGCCCTCCTGAAGACTTGAAGTTTCAACTTTTAAGTACCCGTAAGAACCCCTTTATTATTTGCCCAAAGGTCAGGCAGTGTTGTACCAGTGGAGCTGTATTTTTGCACACTTCTTTTCACATCCCTGATGGCTTAAAATAAGACACTTTATTTTAAGTACAATCTTATATTTGAAACCACTGAATATTCCTGCAAACATACGTATCTCCAGCACTGCTAACTTTCTCCTTCTGCAAAGAGATTTCTTTACACATATGAATAGCAGGACGTTAAGTTGCAGCACACTGCTTACTTTCTCAGTTGTAAGAGCATACAAAAAAAAGGGGTAGGAATAATCACCATAAGACAGAGTAAAAAAAGCTGATCCCCACAAATATGTCACAGAAAGAATTCACTGTAACTGGTCCCAAGTCAAAGCATTAAACGAGAAAATGCAACTGCTGGGAAATACAACTTCACCATTTCAGATTTTGAGTTCTTTTTTTACCTCACCACAATGGTCTGACATGTGCCTTACAGTCTGGTAAGGATCTGAATTCTGTTACATGTAATTTCTGTCTTGAAAATGAACAGCGCAAACAGAGAACCACGTTGCGACATGTAAACGGGTTAGCAGCTGGGAACTGTTGACAAATACAAGTTCAAGATCATCTGCTTAAAAGAAAGCATTGACCCAACTTTGCTGGTCTCTTCAAAGAAATTAAAAAGCTCGAAGAAGTGAGGCACCTACCAGACATACACACGTGTGTGCCAAAAAAACCCACCAAATTCAGTTTCAGTAAAGGCTGGTCTTCTTCATGATCCGCAAGAATTCTTGCTCGTTCACTTCCCCATCCCCATCTCTATCTGCTTCATCAATCATTTCCTGGAAGATATTCATATTCAGAAATCAGATGCAGATCAGAGTTGAATCAGAACGATTAGATGAATTCAGAATTAGTATCACTCTTCAGTAAATTGCATTGGACAGGACAGTGTAGGCTCGGTGTCACACCTAACATGCTTCAAGGTATTTTTTAAACTAGAAAATAGGTTTATTTATGTTTAGTATGAAAATATGCATAGAATATGTCCTGAGGAGCTATCCTGGGAGAAATGGAGTGCTTGGAGCGGAGCTGTTCCTTTATCACTGTAACTCCACAAAGAGTGAGTTACCGTGACACAATTTAACCACGTATGCTTAACTCATCTTTGGCCTTAGAACCTATTTCCAAATTGACAGCAGCTTTTGCATTTCTTTAGGGAAAGAGATAAACTAAACACGAAACTAATAAACATTCTGTGGCTGTCTTCAATTCAGTGAACAGGGGAAGCACTGGAATAGGCTCCTAGGGAGGTGGCTGAGTCATCGTCCATGAACGTGTTTAAAAACCATCTGGATGTGGTGCTCAGGGACATGAGTTAGTGGTGGGTTGTTAGGGTAGTAAGCTGAGATTGGACTTGAAGCTTTTTTCCAGCCTGAGCAATTCTACAATTCTGTGAACAAAGCTTAATCTGGAACTTGAAACATCCATGACCCACAAAGGGCAGTAATGAGTGTGCATTATATGGTGTAGGGGAACAGTTAGTTCACAGCTTGAACTGGTGACTGAGCACCTGCTGAAGGGGTGTGTCTGGCCCAGGGACCACAGGCAAATCGTTTGCACCTGTACTCCCCACGCGACCAGAAGGGATGGGCCTGGGGTGGAGCCTCCAGGCTCATATAAGAGTCAGCCACAGAAAGGACAACGTCTCTTAGAGCCACATTGCTTCCTGAGGAAGAGTACTGCATAGCTACAGAGCTTCTCCACCACCTGGGTAAGTTCAGCTCTTTTATCCTGTATATAACAACCAGCCTACTTGCAAATACTTTACCTGGTATCACCAAGAATCTGTTAGAAGCAATTTTGTTTCTTTGTGAGCAGATTGTATGGTTGCGTTATCAGGTACAAACCTGCAGCTCTTCATCTGTGAGATTTTCACCCAGTTCTTTGGCTACACGTTTGAGGTTTTTGAAGGAGATTTTGCCAGTTTCATCATCATCAAAGAGCTTGAAAGCTTTCAGAATCTCCTCTTTAGAGTCCTTTTCAGCCTTAAAGTGTAAGTTTCAGGAGAAAAGTATTGATTACACTACATGTAATACTCAAAATAAGAATTGTCATTGTAACATGCAAGCATTAAAAATACTGAGAAACTCTCTTAACTTTAAATATACCTATGCTGCTACAAGTAGGCATACAAAAGCTGAAGGTAGGGACACACAGTAGAGCTGCTTGAAAATCAGAACTTTGAGTTCTTTTCTTTCCTATCTTCTTAGATGTCTTTGGAATTTCAGTGTCAGGATCCTCTGTTGTTAATTATTTGTTTTTACCCACTATTTTCTAGAACTTTTAAAGACAGAGATCTCATCTGTAAATATTTTTCATCCATGTAATACATCAAACACTCCTGATGGAGTTCTGCAGGCCAGAGCTGTCATTCATCTGCGATAGATGTCCTGGTTTCAGTTTATCCTCATCACGTGCATAAAACTGACTGTTAAAGAACCTTATTAATGCTGTTTCAACCTTACTGTTGAATTTGTGACCAGGTGAGTTTTAACTTATTTGCTTTTCATTAAAAGTGAACTGTAAACTACCACTTAATATCCTGCCGTGATTTGACGGAACTTAACATTAGTAACTCAGTTTGATGAAGCTTTGGGATGGGGGAAAGGGTTTTCCCTCTTTCACTAAAACCAAGAGGAGGTGAAAGTGGCTCATCCACTTTAAGAATTTTTTTCTTCTTTGACTCTTAAAACTTACATACCATTTTCTGGGTCATCACCACCAAGAAGTCATTGAAACTGATTTTTCCTGTTCCTTCCTTATCGATATCTGATATCATTTTCTTGATCTCTTCTTTCTTTGGTTCAAACCCTAGTGCTCTCATGGCCACCTGTAAAGCCAGAAGAAATTAAGTCATACAAAACTATGAGCAGAAAAATATCTCTTTGTAAAAAATAAAGCTAAACTTCATGCTACCATGAAGTATGTACCATGTTAGAATGCGTTCTCAAAGGAGAGTAGTGAGGTCAGGGAACACTTTTAATGCAGTGTTTTTCAGTGCAAAAGGGCACATCAGAATGCAGATAACAGGCAACCAGTTGTATTCTAGAGTCACTCCTTCAGTTAATTACAGAATTTCCTGAGCACGTTATAACCATTGTGGTCACATCCCCTTGTCAGAACTGGCAGGAAGATGGAAATAATCTTGGGAGAAAAGATTTCTCAAGAAAAACCCTCTGGATTATTTTATGGAGTCCTCGCATACCCATTTTGGTACACACTGGTTTTATATTCTGAATCCCCATCGTAGGATTGAAAGCGTCCCACTTTTCTTTTTATTTTGAAGTTAAAAACCAAACAGTACTGTGGTGTAGTCCTGTAGTAATTTCAAATGCTGCTGGAAAATAGAGTACTGCTGGTTACCTGGCCAGAGGATTTCCACTGACATCTCTTTGTAATGAGAAACGTGACACTGAGTAGTAATTCAGAAAAGATCATTGAAGACCGTTTTGTAAGCAAGATCACAACTGTAAGACTTAGAAATGCTTCTGGGGGAGGGTTTAAAAAAAAAAAAAGAAAAATGAAGCATGCTTTAATACAAGTGACTCAAGTGCAAGAAGTTTCTATCGTCCTTGTTACTCTATTGAATCCCTGCAGATCTGACAGCACAGTGAAGCTCTTAAGCTTGTAGACCACAGGGAACTTCAGGCTTTTCTTTCGGGAAGAAGACCTAGTGGCTGTGCTTCCAGCCACAGGAAGCCTTACCTTCAGCTCCTTAACATCTATGTTCCCGGTGCCGTCCGTGTCGAACAGGTCGAAGGCCTCCCGGATCTCCTGCTTCTGCTCTTCAGTCAGCTCCGGCTTGGGACTCGATTTCTTCCTCTGGGACGCTGCTCCCAGCGAGGGTTTCTTGAAGCTGGAGGCCTTGGCACAGCAACACAAGAGCAAACGGGCATCAGACCGTCCCGGGAAGAGCGGGAAAGGCCCGCAGAACGGCGGCCCCGTAACCCCGTGGCCGGACCGGGCCCGAAGCCGGGCCGGGCCGCACTCACCATGCCGGCGGCCGGTGCTCCGCGGCGGCTCCCGTCCTGTCAGGCCGGCGCTCAGTATTATCTTTCCCCATTGGCTAACGCCGCCACGCCGCTGCTATGGTAACCTTCCCTCTCATTGGTGGAGAGACGAGCGCGGGAGGAGCTCGAAAGGCGCCTATTGGCCGACGCCTGGTTGGGGGGCTGATCCAAGAGGCGGTGGGACCGCTCTATCTTTCGTCAACGCGATTGGACAAAATGAGGAGGGCCAGCGCCCAATCAGAGAGCGGCGACTGGCTGGCGCGATTCTCAGCTCAGGGCTGGCTTTTTCCGGGTGGGCGGGGCTTTGCGAAAGGATCGGCGCTGATTGGCGGAAGGGAGAGAAGGGGCGGAGTCGGACGATTGGTGTGAGCGGAGCGGAGGAGGGGGCGAGGGCGGCTCGGTGAGGTGAGAGGGAATCGGGGTCCGCGGTGCGGAAAAAGCCGCGGAAGGGATGGCCGAGGGGGGCGGGGGAGGCTGGGGTCACGTGAAGGTGAGGTAGAGGGGAACCTGTGGGGTGGGGATGGAAGAACTGAAGGGAAATCAGAGGCGAAGCGGCACCTCAGTGGCAGTGGGCGGTGGGGCCTGTGCTGGGGGAGGGACGGACTGCTGGAGGTCGGTCGCCTCGCGCCCGTTTTTCCCATCCCGTTTGGAGTCCCCGGCTGAGCAGGCACCAGCCCTGCTGCCTTGAGCGTTTTCCTTGTCGCCTCAGAGGGCTTTTCAGGGAGCAGAAGAGAGCAGCGAGCTTTGTGGCTTCTTAAGTGAGCTGGTTCAACAGAGCTGTTCTCGTAGCACTGAAGAAAAGCTTGGGTTGGAGGGAACCCTTTTCATTGGCGTGATTCAGCTCAGGCTGCCCATGGCCCCGTCCAACTCAGCCTTGAGCCCCTCCAGGGATGGGGAACCCACAGCTTCTTTTTTTTTTCTGCTTATACCTTCTCACAGGTGTGGTACTGTTATAGCAGCATTGGTATAGCTCTTCCTCAGTCCCATCCAATGGTGTGAGCGTGTGTTGGTCGGGTGAGGTGGGTCAAGGGATGCTGAGCATGAGACCGTCCGGTTGGGAAATGATTAACTTGTAGCTGGTGTACCCATCACCCACCTGAGTGTGCAGACAGTAGGAGGCAGTGTGAGCCACTGGCTGAGACTCAGGAGGATGGAGTCAGCGTCTGAAGCAGCAGTTACCGTGCTGAGTGATTGTAAAAAGCATCAGAAAATTGGATAGCTCACTTCTATGACGGAAGCAGATCTAGATAAGTGTGTTATCTACTTTTTTTATTGCACCCCATGTGGTATGACCCCAGCCAAGACTAGAGTTTTGTTTGCTATCATGGGGAGGATAATGTGTTTTAATGAAACTAGTGCCATCAGCAGCCTGTAGGGTAAAAGCTTGGAGAATCTCAGCACTGTCTCAGCTCTCTTTGCTGGCATTTGTTCCTTAGTGTTGTGTGAGCATGGTGCTTCACTTCTGTTTTGTTATTCCTGACACCCTTGAGCAACTCTATTTTTGAAGAGGGAACTGCCAAAAAAAACAGTTGTTTGTGGTTTTGGAGTATAAGTGTTTGGGTTTAAAGGAAGTGCTTGAAGCTAACACTAGCTGAAATAAAAGGATGCCTTTGATATGAGGTGTATTTGGTTTTTATTGGAGTTTTGCCTTTGAGAAAGCTGTTTGATGGCAGCATTAGTCTTATTGCTTATCTAGTTCATCAGGGCCAGGAAAATTAACTTTTTAGTGTTTTTGCTTTAGTTTAATGGCTTATCCTCAATCTTAGTAACTATAATTTTTTTTTTAATTTTGCCTGTGTCATGCTTGTGATGACTTATATTGTGAATAAAATAATATTCTCCCTGTTTCCCAAAGGAATTAGGCTGATACTAAAGCATCTGAGAAATGGCCACACGCCTCAGATCGGTGAGTTGGGGCTTCCACCTTGCTGCATGAACATTTGTCTGGTGGGAATGTGTTTTCATAGATAAGTCTTCTGTAACCATGTTCAGGTGAAATGAGGCTGCTTCTGCATTAAGGCCTGCTCCAGAAGTACTGCTGGTGGGAAAGTGATTTACTGAGGGATGTATTTGCTGCCACTGGAGTTGCAGAGAGACACAGGTGATATTCCAAACCCCTAAAAGCCCCGGGAACTTCGTCAGTGCTGCCAAATCAATTGGTGTGGAGATCTTGTTTCACCAGGATCATTCAGATGTACCTTAATGCTGTTCCAGGTTCTCATGCAGATAAGGGCCCGGATGAGGTCTCTGAGATCAACCAGACTGCTGTAACCTCATTATACTGTTACTGCACTGACTGCAGGAGGTCTTAATATGACAGGAATAATGTTTTGATTCCCTTTGAGGGCTGTTTGGGCACTGCATCAGAAATGCAGTTTGACAAGCTGTTCTGTCATGTTACTTGTGTTTCTTGCTTATAGGGAAATTTCTCCTTTCTGGACTACTTTCTCATTTTTTCTTTTGAGGCATAAGTAAGACCAATGAATCTGAAATATCTGGAAACAAACAGAAACATGACAAACAAAAATCAATGCAGCACTGTGTTAGAGAGCATGAACAGCCTACTGTATCTTTGTAACACAACATCAATTAGTTCATTTCCTAAGGTCACTGTGATCATGTAGCCTGACTTTCTGCCAACCTTTTCTGAAAGGGCCAAAGATCAGGAGCAGCACTGTGAACTGCAGGTACACTGATCCTGGGCACTGAGTCTGTTCTCTTACCATTTCCCAAGGGGTGCATGTGTTGCAGGTTATAAATATGCTCTAAAGATTTCAGTAATCTCATCGCCAATTAGAATACTGTCCTGCTTGGGCAAATGGGAAAACTATTACATAGGTAAACCTGGAATATATCATCTGTGGCAGAAGAAGATTACGCTGCTGCTGCTGCTTAGTCAGACAGAGGGCGTCATTCTGCCACTGTTTAAAACTTTGGTTCCGTGCTGTGTGCAGTTTTGATGTTTTTGTTTTATGAAGAACATGCTGGAATGAGAAGTGATACAAGCAAAGGCAAGTTAAAGATACTGATGAAAAGAAGCGACTGCCTTTTGAGGAGAGACTGAACAGGCTCTGATCCTTCAGTGGAGACAAGGGACTGCAGAGGGGAAGGGTATAACTTAGCTCATGAAATCAAGAAGTGGATGTGCAAAGCAAATGCAGACACGTTGTAGTGGGGGCGATGCAAGGAGCTGGAACTCCTTGAGTGTTTTTAGATTCAGTCTTTCTACATCATCTCTTTTCCTGCAGCCATCAAAAACAGAATCCAGGACCAGATACACAGTTGGCTGAACCCAGTAGAAACTTGTATTTGTTTATTTTTTAATGTTGTGTTCTAATTGGTTACATCTTACTTTAGTTGCTTAGTTTCACTGAACTCTGGTGTCATTTGTGGATAGCTGACACTTTTGCAGTTGAACAATATAGTACGTGAAAACTTCCAAACAAGGGTTGTCTTTGTGTTTTTTCACTGGCTTAAAATTTCCTCCAGAAAAACTGCAGAGGTGGATCTGTGCGTAGCAACAATAAGGAGCAGATCTACTTGCAGCAAAGACAGAGCAGTCTGTACAAAAACTTCCTCAATCACTGCCTGTGTGTTCTCTGGTGGTGGTGAGTTCTCCAGAGTCATTCTAGTTAGACCAGTGACCAGACAGAATCTGTTAATTAGTGACCTTAGCCATTGAATTAAAAAGCATTTAAAAGAAATGAAGAACTAATGGCTAATTAAGGAGGATAAGCTTTACCTTGACTCGATTGCTTTCTTGGCTTGGAGTCTTAAGTTCCTCATGCTCTGAATATGGCTTTGTGGTGGTGTCACTATTTTGTGTCACCTGTGTTGTGTGGCTGAAGTGAGTTCTGCATGCTTTACAATAAGGTGCTGCTGATGGACATCTGCCTGCTGTAATGCTTATTTTCTCCCTGTCTTTGCAGGCTGGTAAGAAATGTACAGTGATTGGTGGCTGCGGATTCTTAGGCCAGCACTTGGTGGAGAAGCTACTGGACAAGGGTTACTCGGTCAATGTGTTTGATATTCAGAAGAGATTTGACAATGACAGAGTGCAGTTTTTCGTGGGAGACCTTTGCAACAAAGAGGTACAGACAGCTGAAAATTGTGTAGGTGGGAAGGATGCTATTTATACTAATGTCCTTACAAACAGACGAGCGAGCCTTATTTGAAACGTAGTGAGGCCTGAAGGCATCATACAGTCTGTGAAAGAATACATGTGTGTGTCTCCCAGCATTTCCTGGTGAAGACAGTAGCCTAAACAGTGATCTGGGCTAGTCTCATCTAGAACACTTCAAGAAATATACTCAATGTCTGTTTGAAGTGGAAAGGAGCAGAACTTGTTTCTGGATTACAGATTGCATTATTATTAGCTCGGATAGACAGCCTAATTACTGTCACTATTGGTAATTGCACGTAGGTACTCTCCTTGATAACCTTCGCTGCAAGAGGATGGCAGAATGCGTTATTCCACACAGTTAAGACACAGTATGATGTTTTGCCTCAAGTCAGTCATGCATGTGTGCCCTGGAAAAGCATTCGTATGCTATGTGAAGTGGGGTCTCTGCACCAGTATAAAGTATCACGTCTCAGAGCTTTATGCCAGTCATCTCAAAGGCAGACAGTGCCATGGGGTACTGTTGGCTGTTAAATGTATTGCATGCAGATTTTTCCTAACTCCTCTTCCCCAGCAATTTGGAGTCTCATGCCTGCACTTGAGATTGCTGTGTGTGGTTAAGCTTAGATAGCCTCCAGGTCTCAGAAAGTTCCCAGGTTCTTGTCTGGAAAGAAATGATAGTGCAGGTTTTTTTTTTTTTTTTTTTTTTTCCTAACAAGAAAGATAACTGTGAAGACCTGTAAGGGTAATCCTATTCAGCTGCTCTCCATTATGGAAGGGGCATGACTTGAAATCTAGCAGTTTTGTTTTCATAAGAAAAAGAGCTGTGCTTTTTTTTGTCCTGAATAGTTACTGTTGCTATTGTTTCATTGTTTTCTTAAGCAATATATCTTCTTCTAGGCCTTACTGCCAGCTTTACAAGATGTTTCAGTAGCATTTCATTGTGCATCGCCAGCACCTTCAAGTGACAACAGGGAACTATTTTATAAGGTGAACTTTACAGGAACCAAAGCAGTCATTGAAGCTTGCAGAGAAGCCGGAGTGCAGGTAAGGGTAGAAAAGTTTGTGGAGTATATAAGTTGCTAATGTAAATTTGTGACTTCTGAACCATGGAGCAGTTTCAGTCTGGTTTGGTAGAAGGGCAAGGCAGTCTGACATATTGAATTCCCACTTGTTTTGTCAGAGTTAATTGAAGGAGAGCAAGAGTCTCTCCTTAGCATCTAATATAAACTCAATCTGTATTTGTCCCAGAAAACCTATACATTGAAATTTCCCTTACTGTGGGAGGAGTATCCATTAAAATAGGTTTTACCAGACATTTGGGAATCCCCCAAGGGAGAACTGGCAAGTGGATTCATTCATGCCTTAATGAGGGGGATAGCTCTAAAGGTGGGTTTTCCTGCAGTGGAATTATTCATGGCATCTGTTACTTATGTGAACTTGCTGACATCTAATGAAAAGGAGCATGCTTGTGGTACAATCTTAGTAAAGATTGGTTTAGAATGTCATCTACCCCCAAATGAAAGACAGAAGAAACCAGGCTGCTCTTAAGGCAAATTTTTCTCTTGGTGTGTTGTGGTATCGCATGAGTTTTTAGTCAAACTCTTACCGCATTGTCAAGCAGAATGTCTGAGAAGATCCTTTGCTTACTCCAGTCAGAGATATTGTATCCAAAACAGTCTTGTACATTGTCCATATATAGATACAAGCCTGTTAACGTTTAGAATGAATTTATATATAGAACTCCTAGCCAACAGAGATTTGGTGGTCTTTTTTTTTAATTTTTGCTCCCCCTCTTAAAGTTGAAAGCTAATCTAGGAGAAGGGCCATGCAGTGTTTACCTTCTGGCTTAGTCTAGATTCTGTCAGGGCAAGAAGTCCTGTTGGAACTTGTTGGATCTAGTTATCTTTCTATTAAAATACAGCTCTTGTTTAAAACCACGTGTTTCTGATTATCCAAGTGTATCACGGGGTTTCTGTTTTGAAACGGAGGGCCCATTTTTATCCAAGAAAAACATCCTGGAAAAGAATTCTTTTTTGTTGTAATTTGGCATGAGATTATTATCATAAAGATGAGTAAATATATCTTAAAAACACTCACTGCTTTTTAAATGCCAAGCCATGTGGGTGCTGTGATTTTATTTATTTATTTTTTTAAGAGACACTTTCCTATTGATTAGTTCCCACTGGAAGCATGAAATATTTTTGTTTTCTTTAGGAAGCAGTAAGTGATGTTATGGAGTTCATTAAAGGAGTGAAGAGTTTTCCTACCTGTGATTTTGGATCTTCTGTTAGCCCATGTTCTTCTGGACACAGTTTATAATTATTATTATTGTCCTTACTCAACTTTTGTAAATAATTACCTTTTTGTCTTAAGTTTTAAACTGTGGTTTTCTTTCACATGCATTGCAGAAACTGGTGTTAACTAGCAGTGCCAGTGTTGTTTTTGAGGGGACAGACATAAAAAATGGAACGGAAGACCTCCCTTATGCAAAAAAACCTATTGATTATTACACAGAGACGAAGATCCTACAGGAGAAGGTATCCATCAACATCTGGTTAACACTATTATTTTCCATGCTAAAAAGTGCCCTTCTAAAAGTAGGCCATGCCCTGGGGGACACAGCAGACTCTTCAGTCTGGAAGGGATCTCTCTTTCTCCCCAGAATCTTCCTTTTTGTTAAAAAGAGACGTCTCATTCTGAAGAAAATCTATGCACTTGTAGCAGTGTCTGCCTGATGCTTTCAGAGGATAACTGGAACAGAGACTTGTTTTCTGTTGGACAAAGCTGCCTGATTTTAGTTGTCTTATTCTCAGCATGGAGACTAGGGAGCTGTGGAAATTAGTTCACTCATTCCAGGAAAGTTGAATGAAACAGGACGTTATACTGGGGCGGAGGGAAGGTTCTGGGAAAAGAATAAAAGAGCTGACAAGGACATGGCTTTTCAATGAAAAGTAATGTGGTAACCCCCTTTTTTTTTAACTGATCCAGTTTTGTTTTGAAGGGGGAAGTGCTTTGTCCTCTGCTCATTTGGAGGGCTGCCTCAGAGCCACTGTTTACCAATTTTGCCTCTGAAAGTAGTAGTGGTAGTGAATGTGTGTTACAGCTGAAACTGTGAATGAGTTACTGGAGAAGGAGGAGATGGGCTGAGTTAAGAAGCATGACAGCCTAGGAACGCTTTAGGCTAATGCTATTGATCATATATTGATTTTCTTGTTTAAAAATTTCGCCTTACATCTTGATATTCACTGCTCTGAAATTCTGCATGTCACTAGTATCTGTTCTGTTCCATGTTTTTAATGCTGCGGTATTCATGTCCTAATTGTGGTATGACAGCATTTTAAATCAAAGCAAACAAGTGATTTACATTTCATTTCTGGAAGGAACTTAAGCTTTTTGTGCAAGAGGAATTTAGAATTGCTTCTAGATTGAAGCTGATGATGTGTTCTCTTATGCAGAGTATTAGCCTTTACAAATTTTTCTTATTTTCCTTGAAAAGAGCTCAGTTAAAAACAGTGCAAAAACATCTGTTCATTCGCAAGCATAACCACTTTGCATTAAAGTGGACTAACAAAGTGGAAGCTTCTGAGTAACAGAGCTAGCCCAATATTCTTTTAATTACGTCTTTATTTTGAGTGAATCAGTAAAAGTATTCAGTATTTATCTGCATGTGGTGTTGAATTTTTACTAGAAAGAACAGCTGTTGAAAATTAGAACACTTTGTTTGGAAACTCCAAGTAGAATTAAATCTGTGTAGCACTTGGTGCTGCCAGGAAAAAGGGATCACACTCCTAACTGCAGTCAACAAGGTCTGTGATAAATCTTCCATTAATTGACCAGAAAAAATAGTTTGTTCAGTGCCTTTCTTCTGTAACATAGAAAATTCGTCTGGACTTGGGACTGAATGAGAGTTCCTTCCCTATTCCTGTCAATTCACTAAGTGCTCAGTAATGAAAAAGGATTTGCCTGTTTTTCTTGTTAAAGGAGATGAAAAAAGAGGATCTTTTCTAAAGGTATGGATGGATAGTAATTCTTCTCAGGACAATGAGGGAATGCCTATCTGTTTTAGTGTTGCTGTTGGGTTATATTACTATGCTATGTTTTTCCTAACCGTTCTTTTCCTCTTACAGGAAGTGTTGAGTGCAAATGACCCAGACAACAACTTCTTCACTACTGCTATTCGCCCGCATGGAATATTTGGTCCTAGAGACCCTCAGCTGGTTCCCATCCTCATCCAAGCAGCTAAGAGCGGCAAAATGAAGTTCATAATTGGGTGAGCAAGGCTTAATTGTTTTTATAGCTTCTGTTAAACCCTTTTGGGAGGGGGTAGTTCAAAGTCAGGAGTGGTGTTATTGCGTGGAGTTATCTTCTGATAAAAGAATAAGATAACTCATGATAATAATACGCAAATCAGGACCCTTATCCTGAGGCGTTCAACATCAGTGGAGAAGGCAGGGTTTAACCTTCTGCACTGGCAGTCTCTTTTTGGGAACTGCAACATAATTCGGGGGGGGGGGGTGGGGGGGGGTGGGACAGAGGGAAATGTAAGTTTCTGTAACTTTTCACTTGTGATCCAGGGTTCTTCTTTCATCATCCGCTTGTTAGGGACTCATGCACTCAGGTGAGGAGGAGTTCTTTGTGCAAGAAGTGTGACAGTGGGGAAAGCAAACAGCTTGCACTTTCTTTGCGTGGTCTAAAGGCTTTTCTTCTTAATCAGAGTGTTCAGATTGCTTTCTGTTAACTAATATACACTGTTGTACACACTAGATCTTCAAACAACAGTGTTCTTTGATCTTAATGTCATGAATATTGGATGTTTGCCTTGTTGTTAAGCCTTGCACAGCTTCCAGTGGACCACTGAAATGTTAGAGCAAGAAATAGTTCATGGTGCTCCTAAGCAGCTTTTTTTAAGTTGTATTACAATCTTGAAAAATAAATGTGCGTTTCAATTTATAACAGATTTTTTTTTTTTTACTGCATGCAGGAAGCTGTTCTGTGTACGTACCCATGTGAAAATATGAGCTCAGGATAAGAAAGAATAGGAATAGGGCTGGGTGGTTTTTTTTTTTTTTTTTTTTTAGTTCTTCATAGGTCACTTCTAGTCTAATCTTCCAAATTATAAATGGCAAATCTAAATAAACTTGACCTTTCTACTTTGTCTCCGCTTTCTTCCACCTCAGACGTGCTTTCCTCATTTGAATTTCCTTGCATATCCCTTCCAAGAAAGCAAATAAATAGCCATTCATCCATGAAAGTGAAAAGTATTAATTCTCTGAGTACTGGATTGCAGCAGTGTTGTCTTTATTTCCAAATGTGTGGTGATAGTTTTGTAACAAACCATTTGTTTGATTTAGCTGGTTTCTTGGAAGTGGTATGCAGATCTATCTTCTGTAGCTATGCAGAAGTGGATTTAATGCAGTGAGTTAAATCTGTTTCAACAGGGATGGAATTTGGCTTACTGAGTAAGTTAAAATTTCATGAGCCAAGGAATTCATAATTGAAAGCTTGTCCTTGGGTGACTTTCTGTGTGCTACTTACCACTGTGTTCCTATCTGTTCTGTTCACTGTGCTGATTCTGGAATCTGTAGGATCAGTCACGGGCTTAGATAGGGTACTATTGTGGGAATATAAACTTGTGTCTTAAGAGCTGAGACAATATCTTTTCCTCTGTGTCAAAGTGAGGAACATTTTGAATCAGAGGGCCTGAAGCTGTGATGCAACAGAGGGAAAAGAGGGATCAAATTGGCCTTCCAGTATTTAAAGGGAGATTAAAGTTGATTTCTCTTCTGTTTATATACATGGGTAGATAGCAATAGGACAAGGGGGGATGGTTTTAAGCTAAAGGAGGGGGAAGATCTATTTTAGGTGTCAGGGAGAAGTGTGGGGTTTTTTTTTTTGTTTTTTTTTTTTTTTTGCTGAGAGAGTTGTGAGATGCTGGAGCAGACTGCTCAGGGAAGTGGCAGAAGCCCTGTCTGTGGAGATGATCAAGGCCAGGTTGCATGGGAGGATCAGGCAGCCTGATCTAGTACTTGATCTAGCAGCTGGCAACCCTGCTTGCAGCAGCTGTGTTGGAACTTGGTAGTCCTTGAAGTCCCTTCCAACCTAAACCATTTAATGAAATATACGTTGTGTGGAAGTCCTTCCTTTTTCTACAAGCAGATTTTTTTTCAGCCTAGATCACCTTTGAGCCAACCTTGTTTCATTTAATCTCTGTAGGGATGGAAAGAACTTAGTAGATTTCACCTATGTGGAAAACGTGGTCCATGGGCATATCCTAGCTGCAGAACACCTTCAGAAAGGCTCTCCCGTGTGTGGGAAGGTAAGAAGGGAACTGGGAAGGGGAGTGTGTATCCCCTAGCTGAATTTCATCTGCCTGCCTTACTTTGTTGCATGTGTCTGCTCTAGTTCACCTTATCTGCTGAACGTTAATCTGAGTGGAATCAGCTCACACAAATCAGTTTTTTTTGTCAGTCTGTGAATATAATGGTTGTTCATCTTGTGACCGTTTTATGCAACAGTGTGGGACAAGATGCATGAAAGTACTCCAACTTTATTTTATAGAACACCTTCCGAAAGAAAGTCCAGGTAGAATTGCAGGTATCCAAAATGCATGCATAAGAAACGTGGTTACTTAGTTTATATGTAGTGAAGTACAAAGTAGCAGAAATGTTAATAGATTTTCATAGCACCCCTGTGTTCTGGGCATGCTTTAAGGTGTTTGCGTTGTGGTGCGTCATTCAGTTTGACCATTTGTGAGTAACCCAACCTGTGCAGTGTCAGAAGTAGCTGGCTTTCCTATCAAAGAAGGGGTTTGTTGTTTTTTGTTTTTGTTCATTGGTTGGTGAAAAGTTGTTTCTTGTGAAAACATGCTTGCAGTCAAGTGAGAGATGTCAGTGTCCTGGGTATGAGCATGAGCTGGGCTGTTTGTGCAAACCATGTTTTTTTTTTTTATCTGTTTTTTTATCTTGTCTTTCAGGCATTTCATATCACAAATGATGAACCAATTCCTTTCTGGGCTTTCATGTCCCGTATCTTGACTGGCTTGAACTACGATGCACCCAAGTACTACATTCCCTACTGGCTGGCGTATTACCTGGCCCTGTTCTTGTCTGTAGTGCTGTGGCTGCTAAGTCCACTGATCACTATCAAGCCCACTTTTACCCCTATGCGGGTGGCATTAGCTGGAACATTTCACTACTACAGCTGCCAACAGGCCAAAAGAGACATGGGCTACAAGCCAGTGGTGAGCTTGGATGAAGCAATAGACAGGACTCTCCAGAGCTACCCCCACCTACGCCGGGCTAAGGCATGAGAAGTCCTGGATGGATTTTGTTTCTACTTGATTTTCCTAATTGTTTTGACATCTTAATGTGAACACTGAAGCAAATTCCACTAATTCTGTGAAACAGTTTTCCCATTGTCATTCCTCCTCATCGCCATTATCAAAACAGATTTCTCTGGGTTGGAAAAACCTTCATGTAGTAGCTGTGCTAACAGGTCTTTCCTTTTATGTGATTTGAAGCAGCTGCCTAACCTTAAGGACTACAAATTAACACCCTGCTGTGCCGTCTTCAGTCCCAGCCTTGTACATCAGCATTCCTTCATCTTTCCTCTCCACACTTGTCCTCTGTTTTGTTGCTCTGGTGATTACAGCCACCTCTTCTCATAGCTGCAGATTAGTTGATGGCAATGCTTCCCAACTAATTCCTCTCTGTGGTTTGGCTTTTTCAATACAAGGGTGATGAAATAGAGGCTCACACCAAAAAGGATTTCTGCCACCTTTTTTTCTTTTCTTTCCTTGTTGCACCACTGAAATTGACTTTATTATTCTGGGACTGCTTTTAGATCTCGCTGTGATTGATGGGTTGATTTGGTCTCTTACTGAGGAATCGGGTGGAAACCTGAGTAAAAGCATATTAGGCTTATTGTAAGGAAGCGTGTGCCTTTACTTCTACAGGAGCCTAGTTCTATTCAAAAAGAATACAAATTAAAGAAGAGAAATTCCTAACTTGGTGTTCCATCTCTGAAAGGGTAGATCCTATTCTGGACATCTCAGCATAAACAGTATTTAAATCATTCCCTTTGTGGGGGGGAAAGAAGTCTTTACTGTGACCGTTGTCAGTCAGCAAATATTTTACCATAGGTTGCTTGCTTCCAGTAGGAATTATATTGCTTGGAAGATCTGTTGCACAAGGCTCTCATCTTGTCTGCCACGTTATTGTTGATAGTGGGTATTGTATTGCATCGACCCTTCAGAACATGGGAAACTCTTCCACAGAAAAATGATTATAATACTAGGTTCACCAAACCGTTTAGTTTGCCACTTACATTAAGTTTACTTTACTCCATAATCTTGTTAATTGCTTCAGTTGTTTTGTTTTTGATTGAAGAGGTTAGGTTAGGGTTGGAACTTACTGAATCTCAGAACTGCAGGAAGTGTCTCACTGTATTCATAACTGTTCTTAGTTCAGTGAGCCTTGACCTCATCTGAGAGCTCAGTGTGCTGCCTGAGTCCTGTAGAAATTAATAAGTTTTTTTTTTTTTAAGCTTCTGGTTATCTTATGGCTAGTTTACCAACACTTTCCTTGCTTAATCTTGAAGTAGATGCCCACTTGCTTTGGTCACTTCGCATAGTTCATGTTTGTACTGGTCAAACACCTTGGCTGTTTGTTTTTTTGTCTTTTTCCAGTATGTAGGTTTAAATATTTAAAGCTCCAATTCTAGGATGCAATTTGTAAGCAGGATTTCTCCCAGCAACACCAACAAAAAGAGACCAATGGAATCAGCTTATATCATCCCACATCCACTTTCACAGGGAGACGTGCTGCTTTCACGTATCTAGTTTTAGTTACCCCCTGCGTGATACATCAGTGTGCTGCCACAAATTCAGTGCTAATGTGAAGACCCTTTCTTTCCTCACTGTTCTAGTGATTTTAACAGTCTATGGGTGCTCCATCTGTATCTTTTGAGTTTATACCACGTAAGAAGGCATAATGGTGAAACCACACCTAGCTGAGAATCATGACTTTACCACCAAGCTTTGTAAAGGGCCAGGCATCTCTCCTTGAAGGACTGAAGTTTGTTTGATTATGCTCCTCTGTCTGAAGCTGGGCCTGTTTCCAGGTTTAGTAACGCAGTCAGCTGATTTTAAGTTTTAAATTGCTGCTAGAAGAGTAGCTTTGTGAAAATGGGCAGTTCAGTTGCATCTCTGCTGCATGCAGTAGAAGTAGATGGTTCCAAACCGGTTAAGTACAGAAAGCCTTGAGGGCAAAGCAGTGTAGTTCAGATGTAGAGCTGGCATGGAAGAGATGGGTGTGTTGCTTTTTGGACTCAAGGTGCAGCACAGCACAGGACTTCAGTTCTTCATTTTGGGGTGGGGATTACCATGCCCAGCCAGAAGTGGGGGGAAAATAGGGGGAAAAGAGCTTGCATTGTCTACTTCTCAAAAATAGACTGGTAAACACAGTTTGGCCTCTAGATGGCGGTTCGCGGTAGCCTTGCTGCTTCAGTCTGGAAAGCGCTGTAACTCAGTCCTTGGATGAAGCACCAGTGCAGTTACTCATCTCTCTGTGCACTGTGAACGTAAATCCAGAAAGTGCTTTAGAAACAAGAGGCATTGGAAGTTCAGGTCTGCCGGACAAAAAGCAGCAGATGGTATTTTCCCTCATGTCTCGTTAATCCAGCGAGAGTAAACTAGATTTCTGCTTGTATGGGGTTGAACAGTCTCTGAGAGCTGGGCATGGAAAGAAGAATTGCATCATGCTGAAGTTGGTTTGTCTTGGTATTCCCTATGTAATTAGGTCAGTTCCCAGCATTTCTTTTGAGAAGCTGACTAGCTTCTGTTCTGCAAAACACAAGTAAACACAGATTATTGCTGTGGTGGAACTTGACATTGCTATGCCTATAGCCCTGGCCACAACAGAGCAGGAAGCTTGCTTTATCCATAGCCTCTTTCTGTCCTAGATCATGCCTCCTACTTTCAACTCTGCTTCTTAACCCAGTAAGCACCCATGCAAGTCCTATCTTTTATTTTCTGTGCAAACAAATGAGATCTTTACAGATCTGTATTCTCCTGCCTGTAATTTTTTTTGCATGGTTTCTCTTTGCAGCTAGTATGTATCTTACATGAGTCTTGTGTAAGCATGCAAGCAAGCAGGAAGCTACAAAGCAAAAATTGCTGTTGACAAAATTCCAAATATCTAAGGTCACATCTGCCCCTCTTGATAGTAACATTCAACAGGAGCTGCTGGAAACTTCAAAGACTTTCTTAGGGCACCCTTGTCAGGCTTGGAATCTCTTTCACTTTGCTTTCCTGGCTTTTGCTGCAGCTCCTAATTTCGCTGACCTGAGCAGGTTTTTGGTTGGACAAGCAATGGAAGAGAAAAATGAGATCTTCAGTTTCTTTCCATATAGAAATATAAGAGGGAGAGGAAGGTAAGTGCTTCTCTAAACGGAGTTGAAGTAACTAAAAACCCCACTTCCCTTATAGGGAGACTGGAAGGAGTGTATGCACTGGAAGAGTGTTTCAGTCTAAGAAATACCTTTCAGTCTTGCCCTTGGAGCGCAGAGGAGGTCTTGTCCAGGCACACCTTGGTGCCAGAGAGGAATAGTAATGGCTTGGTTGTAATTTGTCAGAAAGAAGAGGAACAATTGGTGAAAAAGGACAGAGACCATCTTGTATGCCCAGGGAGGATTGAAGCAAATTTGTGTCAAGCCTGAGATGGATATGTAGGCAGTTTTAGGTGGAGGATAGTGCTTACATTATGCAGGCATACGGTTACCAGCATGAAAGCTCACTACCTTCAGTGTCTTATGCATACAGGGACTTAGCATCCATCACAGTGCTCAGGTTAACCCTTCTGTGGAAGTGGCACCTTTTGACTCCTTTCCCACATTGCTCAGATCTGCTGGTGGTAGTTATCTCAGAGTATCTGTATGAGTTTCCACAGCTTTTAGCTCTGCAAAGCCAAACATGACGTGGATGGGCTGTACTCTGCTCCTGGAGAGAATTGTTTACCAAGTTTCATTAGTGCTTGTGCAAACCCTTTGCAAGTGCCAGGTCCACAGATGGATGTGATGGTGCAATTTGGCCCTTGTTATTGGAGAAGGAAAGCTACTTGTTTGCCTTAGAGCCTGGGGGAGGCTTGCTGAGCTGACAATGAGAAATAAATAGGCATCTCCCTGCTTGCAACAGAGCATGTTAGAGGGTGTTTCTGCTAGCAGATCGCATGTATTGTTTTACTGTATTAGCAGTACCATCAGGCTGGCTCTTGGCCACGGCTCCTCTTCTGCCCAATGTTTACTGACAAGACAGTATTATCTCAGTTCTGAGAGCTCTTCATCTCCTGTGTAGATATGTTTTCATGACCATGGGTGGTTTCCTGGTAAGATTATTTTATTCTGGCCCTAAAGAGTCAAGTATATGTGATTCTGTTCTGCTACCTGCTATTAGGAAGGTGAGGTCTGGCATTTCAAAAGCACTTTGTAATGACGCCTCATGAAAAACCAGTTTGTTTCCCTTGCAACAAATGGGTGTAGCGATTTTACACCCTTCTACTCATCGCAGCTCTTAATCTCTACTGAGGCTTTGCTTTTCTGTAACGGTGGCAAAGACCCACAATACTGATGTGTTGAGTGTCTTCCTTGTACGTTCAGTACGAGATGGTTGCACAGGGGAAATTGTTACCCAGAAGACAGGAGATATTTACTTGGATTTTAGTGCTCTGGAATAGCTGTAACTCGTTTCTCATTGCAAGAGTCAAATTCCAAATATACTGTAACTGCTCACGTACAAGCTGGGGTGGTCCGGGAGGCCGCGTGCCTCTAGGCAGGAGTCCACTGCTGTCAGCAGAATGACAAGAATTGCTTTGCTGCTCCATGCAACCCCTTTCCTATAAAGCTGACTGCCTAGATCTCAAAAGCTGAGCAAGCCCCTGCCTTGTAGACACTGCTGTTTCTAAAGGTATGTGAGCTGCACCTCTGCAAAGGAACGCACTGCAGAGTTACACCAACTAGTTTTTGACTGGCTGTCTCTGGAGTGTGCCTTGGGCAGCAGGGAGCTTAGGACAGGCTGATTTACACTACCTAAAAGAGAACACAGTAGCTACATATTAGAGCCTAACCTGCCAGCCTGAGCTTCCTCATCACTGGTTGTGGCTCTGGTATCTCCTTTGGGACAGCTTCTGGATTTCTTAGAGAAACAGAGAGCTCATCAGCTGGAGTTTCAGAGCACTGGCAGTATTCCTCTGAAAGCAAACAACTCACCTTCAAACTCAGAAAGCTTGAAGTGTATAGTTGAAGCTCAGTCCTCAGTTTTTCTGCTTCCTGGATGAATGTGTCCTTCAAGGTTTCTACGTTCTATCCTTGAAAAGTTCTCCCTGTGGTCAAGTCACTCCTGTTTTTTCTTGTTTCTTTTTTTCCATTTTACCTACTCTGAGTTCTTTAAATCCCTTGCTGTTAGGCATTCTCTCCAGTCTATGAATGGTTTATGTGTCTGCAGCTTCCTTGTGCAGTTTTTATGCCTTGCTGATCCCAAATGATCTGCTCTGCAGTGTACTAAGGAATATAAAGAAGTCGGATAATCAATGGAAATAAGCCTTAAGTAGTCTTAACTGAAATGTCTTTGGGAGGTGCTTGTGCTTTTCTTGTAAAGGAGTTGCAGGGAGAATCCCTTTCTTCATAAAATTAGATGATCTAGACTGAAATTTACCTGTAGCTGTTACAGAAAAACTACTGTTTATCTGGAGATGGAAAAAAAGTTCTTCTAACCTGTTGCTTCCTCCCTTCCCTACTGGAGGAACACGTGTGCATCTGGAGAAGGTTGTTGAAATACCAGCACAACTCTCCTGTGTCTTGGCCACACCTTTGGCTCATGGCCTGAGGAGGGAGTCCAAATCTGCAATAAGTTGTGGTGTTTCCAAGCTGTACCCTATGGATTTTAACCTTATACAGAGGGAAAAAAAGCCCTTCTTGGATTCTACTCCCGTGCCAATGAAGATAATGTACTTCTGTTGACCATAGCACATTCAGAGTTTGCTCTGAAGGTAAGCAGGTTAACGCTGCTATTTCCAGATGAAGCTGGCCCTGCAGGCGGCACTGAGCTTGGTGTCTTTGTCCTGAAGTTTCATGAATGTGTCAGTATTTAACCTATAACTGCCAGCCTGGAAAAGCTGCTACTTCTTGCTTGGTTAAGAGTTATGTTTTTCTTGGCATCTCAGTGTCAGGCTTGTAGTTATTGCTGTATATGTTAGTGAATAAGAGGGGCAAAAAAGGCCTAATTTCACTCCACCTACACACAGGCGTGTGCATACGCACTGCATGTTTATATTAGAAACCACACATAAGAATCCCTTCAGTTTGGAGTCTTAATGTTAAAGCTTCTTCTAAAAGCTAGAAAAAAAAAGAGGTTCCTGATCTGCTTATCTCAGTTAAATACCTGAAGTTAAACACTTCGACTTTTCTTCCAGATTTACTGTGTGATTTTTCAGCTTCTGTTCTGGAGCAGCCTGCTAGTGTTGCATCTGAGTGGCCCTATAGTGTGCTGCACTTCCAGTGTCACACAGGCCTGCCCCTGGCTGGCAAAAAAAAACTTCTGCCTCTGGCCACTGCTGTAATTTTGAAATGCCAAGTCATTAAAAACTGAATATGCTTCTGTAATTATGAAGAGCACCCATCAGGGATTCTATGCCTGCTGGTGTGAGTGACATTCACCTATACTTTAGAAAGAGATTTATCTAAGAGATTTATTGGGATAAAACCACAATGATTTGTTTGAGTGTTTGTCCTTAACTGTTCAAGCTGCTGCACACCATAGATGTGCTTGCTGAGCTTTGTTTGCAATATGGGATTAGTATGAACTAGGGTGTCACGACAGCCCTGGAAATCTCTAGTCTGAAGTTATCTGTCTGCATGGCTGGTCACGGTTCTTTTGATCTGAACAGAGAGTATGAACCTTTTTCTAAAAGCAAAAGCTGATCCTACTCTTCTGTCTCTACTGGGAAATAAAAGACAAAGCTGCAGTTTACGCTACTGTATCTGTATACTTAATGTAACATACATGTATATACATATTCCAACCCTGTCTGTTGTCTCTTGCCCTCTGGTGTTATTCTAGTTCAGGTAAGTAAGATAGAAAGACCATCTCTATGGTTTCCTAGTCCTGGAAGATGACAGCTCATGAGATTTTATTCTTTTCTGATTTTTAACAACAGCATCTCTTTCTTTATCTGTGCTATTAAATAGAAAGCCTGCTCCCTGAGAGCTCTGTCACATCCGTGCTGTGCCTGGAGCATCCACTTCCTTGCTCCTCTAGTAACAGCCATGGCTAGAGTTTTCCTTGCTTTACTCTTTCTGTAGGAAGTGATGTTTGACAGCTGTGTGCTAAATGGTTTCAAGGCTGCTGTGTGTGCTGGGGTCATGACGTTGCCCCATGTGGAACTTCTATCCTTGAAACGCCCAAAACTTGATTCTTCTTGCAGTTGCATTACTGCAGCTGAAATCAACTGTGCTAAAGGACCATGCTGCACCAAAACTCATGAGGGGAGAGAACTGGAACTGCTGGATGAGTTGCAGATTTAATTGCAACAGTAAGCCAGGACCTTCTGTGCAAGCACTGGGTGAAGAACAGGTACTGCTGGAGTCGGGTTCCTGCTACCCTGATGAGGGGGCTGCAGTGCCTGGGTTCCCAGTTGCTGTGTTTAATTAGGACTTAACTGCTGATTCTCACCATGACTGTGAGGCTTTGGCAAATCCTGTCATCATTGTGGCTATTTCTCTCTATGCAAGTCTCAGACGTGTTCAAAAGACTTGAAGAGATGTATCTCACAGCTGCACACCACATACATAGGGGGAGAAATCACGTGTTACTTTCTCTCCCTAGGGTTGCAATTCATGAGTGAACCACAGATTCCTCCTACTGAAATGGAAAAATAAATGGAAGGGGAAGTAGACAATAGCAGAATAAAGACCCTTTGATTCCAACATAGATTGTCCATGATAGCTTTTTTAGCTTCATCATAGTTCTTCCTTGGCTTTCAAAAAACAAACCTTAAATCTCCTTGCCTTACTCCTGAGCCAGTATGATGAGTAGCAGTGAGTGGGCAAATGCTGTCGTTAATTCATGTGTTGCTCTGCAGCAGCCTTATATCTCACAGTTTTGTAAGTGCAGCTGAAATGACATAGCTAGTATTTGCACCAGGAAACCGTGGCTAAAGTAAGTGTAAAAAAATGTCTTCCTTTGTTCCGTCTATGAGGAGCATTGCCACAGGATCAGCCCAGCATGTAGAGCCCAGAGTAGGGCTGAGTTGCCAGCAATAGTGCTCGTGTGTATTCCTGAAAGAGGAAGGCTATGTAAGGTCAGTACTGAGTCACTGGGGCTTCTAGGTGCCATCAGGAGGTGAAACATAGGAGAATGAAACTGGAGGAGCACTCAAAGTTGACACTGACAGGCTAGAGTGGGGGTAGTTCATGTTGGGTGGAAAGAAGTGTCTTTCTTGGCATTTCTGCATGTCCCACTTGGCTATATACTGTGCAACAAGTCTTCTGCCAGAAGCTTGAGCACCCAAGTTGTGATAGAGTTGCCAGCTCAGAAATGCATTCTTTTCTACCTTTCCACCACACCCCGAGTATAAGACCTGTCTTTATATCCCGGAAGCTTTGTGCGTATGCTTGGACCAGTATTTTCAAGCTAGTAACACAATATTAGTTATCACTATGCCTATAAAAAAGCAATTCTTTGCTGCATTTCTTTCTTCTGAGGAAGAGAGCGATGTTAGTAGATGTCATCACAACTGATGTTTTGGCCTGCATTCTGTGCCAGTTCGGAAAAGTTTGTCTGCAGCTTATAAAACTTAGATGTATTGTTTGAGATTTCTTTCTTTTTTTTTTTGTTTGCTGTTTAGGTGCTCATAATAGAAGCTTTTTATTTTTTTGATCAGTCATCGCAGAACAGTGTGTTCGTACTAGGAAAAGAATTGTAGTCCTTAGACCCTGGGGTGTCCCTTCTGCTCATTTGGCACAGGACCTAGTGCACCTAGCAAGTTGGCCATGCTGTTAGTCGCTGTTATTTCAGGAAATAACCTGAACGAGCCTTCAGCAAAGGATGGGATGACTCAGGCTCAAAATAAAGCTGCACTGTCAGCTAGTGCCCTGAATCAGGGGATGCTTTATGGAGGTAGAGTCTGGGCTGTGTTTTAAAGACTGTTTCCTGCATTGAACACCACTCTGTGCGTGCTCAGGGTGCGGCCTTGTGAACATGGCCTTCATTCCTGTGCCTATCCTAGCTGAGATCAGCAGCAGCCTTTGGGGAAGAAAGCTCTGCTGAGCCTGCGCAAGTAGATCAGAGGGAAAGATCTGCGGTTGGAATAACAACGTTGGCATCAGGGCTTCTCAGACGTTATCTCTGTTGTGCTGGTGGGAGCCAGGGGCGTATTAGCTCTGTTGTAGCACATCTCGGCCCAGCACACTGGTGGTTCGCCCACTGTCCTGCAGCAGATCTGTCACAAAACTGCAAATATGAGGCAAGAGCTCTTCTCTGTGGCTCATTTACTAGAGGATTCTTGCTGCATCTGATCAGTTTGGAGGTGTTGGTGAGTGCAGAGATGGAGAGAGGTGCGTGGTTGGGGCTTTACTGCCTTCTGGTCATCCTGTGGCAGTCCTGGGCTGAAGCCCTGGCTTCTCGGAAGTGCTTTAAACTCATGTCTCTAATCACAGGCCTTTAGGAACTCACAAAAAGTGTGTCCAAGGATGCTACGTCTGAGACACCGGTGGAGCTGGGCCTCAGGGAACTTGTGGCAACTACAGCGATTAATTAGAAGGGAAAATAAATTGAGGAAGGTGATAGTACCCAATGACTTCCTCTACACTGAATGCTGATAAACGCACTTATGTCCCTCATTTAATTAGT
Organism: Oreortyx pictus; assembly: GCA_036925125.1. Classification (NCBI taxonomy): domain Eukaryota; kingdom Metazoa; phylum Chordata; class Aves; order Galliformes; family Odontophoridae; genus Oreortyx; species Oreortyx pictus. The sequence goes on from JAUPFR010000012.1 coordinate 9,411,148, forward strand.
TAAAATGAGCAGATCACTGCCTAGTGCTAATTACACTGCCAGCCCCTTATGCTGCAAAGGTACCATCACTGTGGTCAACTTTCCCAAATTCAGGGGCTTGCCACTATGTGGACAGCAAAGGGGTGCCCACTTCTCATTCCTGTGGAGCCAGCCTGTCCTTGGAAATCTTCTGCTATGCTTGGCCTGGAGAGAAATTCAGTGGGCTGAATTTCTTCAGGAGGGGCTGCTCTCTGCAGTCCCATTGCTGCACAGGGCTGGGGAAGGTGACGTTTGCTGGAGAATGCAAAGAATGTAGAGGAGAGCTGGCGGGAGGGGAGACCACAGTCTGAATCGAGAAACCTGTTTGATTCCCCTGAAGGGGAAAACACACCCAAGTCTCCTCCTCAAAACAAGGCTTGGCTTCCAGGAGCCAACCCTCTCTGTCCGCCCGGCAGGTAAGCACTCTGCCTCGCCCACAGTTGCCTCGCTGCCAGGGAGGATCGGAGGCACCCGCTGCGAACCCTTGGGGGGCAAAGGCGCTTGGAGACTGATTGCAGACTGCTCCACATCTGTCTTTTGAGGGAAAGCTGCAGCTGAGAAGCCTCTGCAGGTAGGGATGGGCAGGGAGGCTGGTCCTCTGAGCTCTGCAGAGAGCAGCTGGGGTGCTCCTGCAATCCGTCCTCCTCCTGTATGAAGAGGAGGAGGACTGTCCTCTCCTAACCTGCTGATAGGGGGATCTTGCCAGAGTGAGGGAAGCTTCAATTGAAGCCTCCTGTCAGAGAAAGAGAGGAAGCTACTGTGTTGGACCCAAGTGTGGATATAAAACGATAGATACTAAAAGAATAGTGTTAGTATAGTTAGAAAAATAAGGCAGAACGGAGGGGTTTCGATAGGAGGTTTTGCTGCTTGCATTTGTCAGGTCGCTGAGTTCCCTCCCTGCCCATCTAGTTTTCTAAAGTCTGTCCCCCTCTTAACTTGCAATTTATAGTGGGGCTTGGCAGCAGGGACAAGTCTGTGCACAGGCAGAAGGGATCAGCTCTGTAGGACAGGTGTAAAATTTGACTCCTGACAACTTCAAGAGGCTTGGGGTCAGCTGCTGTGCTTGCACCACACCTAACTCCTATTCCCCAGGACCTGTATGCGTCAGAGGGAGATGCAGGTGGAGCTCTTTCTGCTCTTCTGCCTTGTTTTGTTCCTCTCTCAGAATTAGCGTGAAATCAGCACCCTGGAAAGGAAAGGATGGGAGTGGTGAAGCTGGCACAGGGGAGGTGAACGCTTCCCTCAGTCCTTGATTCTTCCTACCTGTAAGCCTGGTGAACATCATCTCTGTTTCTCTATCTCCACCCCTCTGCTTACCCTATGCTGCTCCAGGACAAACCCCAGCTGGCTGCAGCTGGGCAGGTTGCTCAGCGCAGTGACGTCCTCCTGCATCAGATTTATCAGGAGCTTGTGCTTGTGCCAATTTGTTCCAGCCTGGATAAAATACTAGATTTTATTAAATCCCAACATTATTTAATTGGAAATTCTAATCAACAAAAAATGAATTTAATTTTTCTTTTCTAAAACCATTTTTTTTCTTCTTTCCTGGTGAAACTCTGTAGCATCTCTGAGATGTCATGAAGCTTCAGGTGGGGTGTTTTTGTTCTGCTCTGTTTGTGGATTTGTGATGCAAATGCCAAGCTCTGCCTTTGAAAGAAAGAGACTTTTCCTTCCTTTTTGCTTTCATCTTTAGACATCAAGGCATAAGGTCAATGACATGTGGGTGCGGTAAACGTCCTTTACATCCTTCTTCCTTTTCAAATACAGAAATTAGCTGAACAATTAAGAATTAATACCTTGTAATTAGAGTAATGAAACTTCATACCAAGTACAGCAAAAAATTATTCAGTCATTTTGGGCAGCAAGAGAAGTGAGCTGCTGTGATGGGGGTGGTCACGCTGTCTGAGCACAGAAGGCACCAAAATGATTTCTCAAGAAGGGCAGGGTTGTCACTGCTCCAGTTAAGCTTACACCATGCTTTCCCAACTTCAATAGCTCCCATCTCTGCCAGCTCCATCTGATCAGGCTGATATTTTTCAATGCGGGGTATGTGGTTGCAAATGTGTTAAAATCAATGATAATTATGCATTTGTGGCTTTACAGCAGTTGTCTCAGACACAGCTGAAGCACGGCTGTCCTTCATGTTGGAGTTCTGTGCAGGCTTCCCCATGATGATTGCTGATCTTTGTCTCTCCCCATGACTAGGGGAGAAGAAATCTTTGCTATCCCCAAGTACAGGTGACCAGGATCTGAAGGAATTGAAGTGGTGGTTTGAGGCTCTTCACAGAAATCCTGCGCAGCCAGTGGGCTCAGCTCCTGTGATTCATATTCAGGGTCATGGCAGCCACTCTGAGAAAGGTGGGGACACAGTTAATGACTGTGGTGCGCTTTAAATTGTTTGACTCACATCACAGAGGAATTGCGACAGAGGCATAAAATGTCACCTGCAGTGGAGTAACTATCCTGGAGCACCTCTTCTGTGAAGAGCAGCTGAGAGAGTAGGGGTTGTTAAGCCTGGAGAAGAAAAGGCTCTGGGGGAACCTTATTTTAAATATCACCTAGGGTTTAGCATTATGAACCTTTCTTCTCCTAGGCAGTTTTGCATGATTCTTACCTACATTTGAAAGCCTTCAGCCACCCTGTTGCTTCTAATGCAGGGCCACTGTCATGACATGACAGATACGCCCTGGAGTCCAAGTGCCAGAGCGTGCTTCAGGCTGGTGGCCTGGTCTTTCAGACACAACTGGCAACCACCATCACAAACACTCAGGTACCTTTGCGGGTGAGGTGGGATGGGGTCCTAAACTGCCGACTGCACGTTTACAATGTGAAGCCTGAAGTGTCACTCATTTCCCCCAAGGGCAGACAAAAGGATGGAAGCTGTCCATTCTTCCCAGACACGGCACGTCGTTCAGACGAGTTCAAAGGTGAAATAAATGTAGTTTTAGCAATGCTGACTCAAAAAATATCACAGCTACTGGCCACAGTTTGCTAACCCAGCGTAAACTTCCTTTGCTGGAACTGACTCGCTGAAAGGATTTCAAAGGGTTAACTTTACTCTGGCAGGTTTTATGCTAGATCAGGCACAGTCTGTCCATGCTGCCCTAACTTCATAGCAGATCAGGTAACAGCTGACATAAAAGCATAACACTGGCACAAGGTTTGCATTGTGTGCTCTCGCTAATGCAAGAGAAATGTAAGTATGTGCCCACACCTAATCCAGATCACTGGAGGGTAGTCTGACAGTGCACAGACCTGGATTAGCAATCCTGAAAACTAGAAACTGCCTTTCTGGGGCAGGGAGCCTCGTGGCTGAGTGTAGGCGATGTGGAAAACTTTTTTTCACTGCCATTTTTTCCTGCAGTTTTAGAAAAATTTGCCTTGGTCTGCTGAGTGCTGAGGTGCCATCTTTCATCGAGTGGGTTGGAGAACAGGGACTGAGGCTGCCATTTAGATCTAGATAACAAAATCCCCAGCAAAGTTTAGGAGGTTTAAATGAAGTTCCAGTTCAAGTCTTTTGCAAGCTTTAAATACCTTTTAGTTTGAGGACGGTGATGGTCAGAAGGTCAGAATGTGCATCAATTATCATTAAACCATGAAAACTCTTCCTCATAGCTGCCCTCACTCCAGTTTGCAGCTGAGTCTGCCATGAGTGTACAAATTTCTGTCTGGTGAAAAGACTTTTGTTCTTTTCTAGCTTGGCACGGGAGGATGTGAGAGATTGCTTTGAAAGAAACAGGACAGCATGGATGGTCTCCTTCTGTGAGCAACACAGGCTGGAGCTCCTGGATGCAGGTTCTGGCAGGCAGGGAAGGATTGCTTTGCAGTTGGACTCGCAGGAGATACTTTGTGCTGAAGCTTATACAGTTCGTTGTATGTCCGTGGCTTTTATGTTGAAACCCCAAGAGTTTTGACTCCCTGTTGCATAAACTTGGGAAACACCACAAGACTCAGCTGTGGGGTCCCTGCCCAGGGGAACAACAGGACTTTTCAGCTTGCAGCATCTAATCGCTCTGCTCCTGCGGGGACCAGCACAGTGACATTGGTCTCAGGAACAGGAGGATGTCCCTTCAGGGAATCAGAGTGCTGTGACATGAACTCAGTGCTTGGCCTGGGCTGTACGGACAGGTCAGGATTCTAGAGGCACCCTGTGGTGCTTTCCAGGAAAGCTGTATTTACAGGATCAAAGCAGCTCTGCTTCCTTTCCCAGGGCGTTAATTTAGTCCTCAGAACTAGATCCAAAGTCGGATCCAACTCATCACCAAGACAGAGGGCAAGGTGGCTATTAGGTGCAAAGGGGCTATTATTGCAAGTGCCCTACAAACTCTGCACAAAAGCAGGCTGAATATTTGTTATTAACATTTTAAAGTTGAAGTTGAGCCAAAAGAAAGGGGGATGGCTGGTGAGTTTTTCTTCTGTGTGTGTACAGGTAATAGGAGCTGCAGTCAGCTGCTGAAGAATAGCAAGTGTTTCATCTCCTGGGGTATAATTACATCTTTTTAAGTGGCTTATGCAGAAAGCAGAATAATTCCCAATTAAGTGATGGGCTGCTGATTTCTGGCACTTGGAGAATTTATTGGCAACGAGTGCTGTTCTGGCTGTACATCACTTCCTTTGCAGAGGACTATATTAGCAGGCAAAGATCTATCACTACCTCCTTCCTTCTGCTGCTGAGGGCCAGCTGCAGCCTGGGAACACCAGTGGACGTGGGAATAGAAAAGAGCACAAGCTGTGACCTGTGTGGAGCACTCCTTGCTAGGGGTGAGATTGAAGATTGTGGTGTGATGTGGGAGCAATTTATTAGTTCTTCTGCTGGTACCACTGATGGTGCTTGCTGTCGTGGTGTGTCACCCAGCCCTGTCAGCTAAACTGAGCTCTGGAGCTTGTTTCACCTGCCACCAGGACAAGGATTTTCAACAGGAGCTGCCCTCTGAAACACTGCTGAGAGGAAGAGATCGCATCCCACTAGCACCTGTGGCATCTCTTGCAACTGCCTTAAAACTCAAAACACTTCAAAATAGCCAAGGCAGGGACCACTCCAGCACCTGGGTGCATGCAGAGAGTGAGCTGGGCTGGCTGGCTGCCTGCAGACAGGCACACCCTGAAGATTAAAATCTAAACAAGGTTTCAGGTCCCCTTTCCTTATTAAGCAGCTTGTAATTACTTTCACTCACGTGATGAGGAGCTGCAGAGGCAGTCTTCATGCTCTTCTTGCTTGCAGTGGCTGCATGGTATCTGTCCATTCAGCTCCATAGCAAAACTACTTTTTGTACCCTGGAATTTTTGCATCTTTCTTGTGATTTTCAAGACTGTGGTTGTCCAGGGTCTTGGTGGTACTCTGTCTTTGAACATTAGGGTCTTTGTAAAAGCAGTTTGTGTGGATTTATCTAGCAGTACCATTAGAAACATGCAGTCTCAGGACATGGTGTACTAATAGGGTTTTGATAGAGTATTTATTTCTTGTGCTGGAGTGCTCATGTTGGATGCATTATCAGCAGGAATTTGAGTATCTTAACACCTGTTTTTATGGGTCACCTGTTGTCTGGGACATCCCACAGCACAAAGGCTGGGGGACTTTAGCTGACCATATTCTACTAGAAACTTGAGGCAAAGATGTATTATAAGTCACAGATTTCATTTATCGGGCGCGGTCTCTAGCCTATAGCTGTCATGAATTTGTGTTGCCCAGGGATGTCCAGGCAGTTTCCTTTATCTCTACCATGTTCATAGGGAAGGGCTGGAGAGAAAAGCAAGAGGAGATCAATCTGGCTTGTGAAGTACTCTGGGGAAACCCATCTCATCAGCAAGGTTCCCCATTTCTCCCAGTGATATCACTCAGATGATCAACCTTGCCTTCTTCAGTGTACCTAGCATGCAGCTCCACCTGTGCTGCATACCAGTGACCTGCTATCACACAGAGGGGAGAGGCAATTTGGTTTTAATTGCCTGGCAGTTGATCAGGTTCTGACTCATAAAGGGCCGTGAGAACCTAGGAGAGGAGATTCGTTTAAAATTGGCTCCGACCAGGAATTGGTGTGTCACCTCTAACTGTGTAGGACCATGGCATTAATTTTCTCTGTTGCTATGCTCTATGCTAGAAATGTACTTCTTCATCCCATAAAGATGCCAGCCTGTTTGAATCTTGGACATGGGCAAGAGGGAAGGGCAGGTCTGAGGAGTAAGGAGATAGCAGATGAGAGCAGTGGCATCGCAGCTAAGCAGCATATTGTGGATGAACGGAGTCACCTTGCCAAGTAGGCAAGGTGGAAAGTTTTGAAGAGCAAAATTAAATGGTTCATTGCCTCTCTGCTCACCTGGCATCCAGTCCCCTAGGTGTGAAGCTTGGGAAGGCAGACGGGAAGATCCAGATTTCCACACTGTTCCAGCCCTGCTCTTGGTGAATTTCACTACAGGGAATAATGAGGGCAGAAGCAAGACAGAGTATTTCTGCAAACCCCTGCTCTGATGCACTGCTCCAGCCAGCTTGTGGGAAGGGAATAAAACTCTTATGACAAGGATGAAGCTTCATCTCTTGCTTAAGAGCAGAAGGCGGCAGGGAAGGTGCATCACTTGGAGGATTAGAGCAGAGGCCAGCTGCATTGAATTAGGCATGTCCTTAGGTTCACATGGAAAGACAAACCCTGAATTCAAAGCTTGGGCTGTGGGTAGTGCACTTAGAGCATTTTAACAGGAGAAAATTGCTTCTCATGGGCTATCAGGTTGTGTTTCTGGCTGAGATCAGGATAAAGGAGATGTTTGGAGTACTTTCAGAAGGCTGTAGCTGGCAGCTGCTTTGCCTGGAGAACTTGGGCTGGCAGTGATAAACCTGATACAGCTCTGTAGTTAGACTTCAACTGTTTCTTTTTTTTTTTTTTTCTCACCTCAAAATGAGCAGTGCTGAATCCTTTCAATTATGCATGCAAACTTTGTTAAGTTTTTGTTCTTAAGGAAAAAAGTTAAAATCTAAAAAGATAATCTTAAGTCCTCTGTAATGAAACTTTTGCACCTTGTTCTGAAACACTGAAGCCTTTCCCTCAAAAAAAGTAGAGATTACTTTTGTTTAAAAGACGTTTAGCAATGTGACATGAAACTAAACCCTCTGGCTGATTTGTCATGATCTAGTCTGAATTATTCTGCTTGTTGGAAGCTATATTCTCATATCCAACCAGAGCAAACTTTTTCTGTGCTGGAAATGACCAGTGAATATAAAACCTCCACCTTTTGCACGTTTCTAGTGATGCCTGAGAAGTGAGTAAACCCAAAACCTGCTTATTTTCTGTTCCACTAACATTACGCTGTTGCATTTTAACAGAGAGGAGAAGGAGATGAATTCCCCCCCTCCCTCCACGCCAGCAGCAGGGCATGATTCAAGCCCCCTAAAAGACAGCTTTGTGCAGGACATGGAGCTGCTCCAGGAGCAGATTTCAGGGTAGGCGTTTCCTTCCCTGGCAGAGCCACTGACTCTGCTTGCTGACGCTGGCCACGTAAGCATCTCTCAACAAAGAAGCAGGTGTTTTCTCTGGGCTGTGTGCATTGCTGAGCACCGTGCTAGGCCTCTTCTTTTATCCTGTTTATTAAATAGGCTCAGATGACACCTGGGGACTTGATTTTTCCTCATGGCAAGGCAGCCAGGAGTTAACTCCTATAACAACCATTCACTCACTGAATGGCTCAGGGCTTTTCCATTCTTTAGAGAATGGACTTGTGATTACTTTTCATCACCTTATGCTCTGCAGGTTGAAATTGCTATGGGTACGCTGTCATCACTTGAGGACTAGACATTCTGGCTGTGGCCTTTGTAGGCTTATTTTCAGTAAAGTCTTGTTCTTGAGACCTCGTCACAGAACCCTGACGTTTTTGGGGATCAGAATGTGAAAACGTCTATAGGCATCTTCCCTAGGAAACTGAATCACTAACCATTAAGCCAGCTGAGCATTTTGAAGCTATTTCTTCAACAGTTCTCTAACTGGTTTGCTTCAGACCACGAGGGGTCTTTTACAGGTGCCTCCCACATTTAGGCGTTGTTCCTGGAAGCAGTAATAGTGGAAGGTGTTGTAAAGTGGAGTGATGTTGGCAGGTGTTTACCAATCCTTCTTTTTTTTTCCAATATATTTATTTTTGGATGAAAAAACAAACAAACCAGAAAACACTACAAATATTATTCTTAACATCTGCTGAGTGAACACAAGTCCCAGTGTTTTGTACCACTGGAAACACCTAGTTAGGACTGAGTGTGCAGAAATATCAGCATGCAGTGACTGCTGAATCCAAAGAGAAAAGTAGATATATAAATAGACAAAGTGTAATGTATTTATAACTACAGATTAAGCCACAAAATGGATTCAGCATATATCTTCTTGGTCTAAATGTCTGTGAATGCACATACTGCAGTGTTTGTATCCCGCAGACATTGCTGTGAACTGTTATGAAGGTAGGTATTTGAATTTACACCCAGCTGTGCTCTGCATGGATGGTATACACTGCTCTGAGTCACAAGCCTTTTAAGATAGATCAGATCTAAATTATTTTAGCTAGAAGCACATAAGGAGGTGTGGAAGAACTGAATTCTGGCCCTTGTGCTATCTTTCCTAGGCTGTATTTGACAGATAGGTCATGGAATGCATGTGTCTGTGCTTAATCACTGCCTATAGCCATGCCCAGTTGTCCCTGCTGAGGAAGGAGATGCTCCCGTGGACAGGTCTAGGCACAGTGTCTAGTCCATCGTGTTTTCTTATTGCTTGTTTGATGTCTCTTTAGTAGGTGAAGCTCTCACTGCTTTTCTCAGATCTCAGGCCAAAGGGACAGTCAGACTGATGACCTGCTGTAGGAACACTGTCACAGTGCTGAGCAGTCAGGCTGTGGAGCTCCTGGACTTGCTGCGTGGCTGGGACGCACCTCTAAAGACTGTGGTTTCCATGGCTGTGATGTAAGCAGACCTTGATACCAGGCAGGTGATGCACCCTGGCTAAAGACTTTCTCACAGAATTCTGCAAGTAGAAGCATTTATTTCCCCTTTTTATTTTAAGGTGAAAAGTCTGGTGAAATTGGCATGTATTTACCAATATATTTTTTCTCTACTAACATTTACTCTTCTGCAACTGCTTTTAGAGAAGGATCACCTCTCAGAGCTTTGTAATTCACTCATTTATTTTGAGGATCCCGGGGCATTTTGCAAACTTTGAGCTTGAGGCAGCTCTGTGAGGTTGTCTGGGGGAGGCACATTTAAAAGATTCATCTCTCAAAGCGCAGTCATCTTGGAGTAAACCAGGCAGTACTTAATGGAGCCTGCAATAACTATTTAGATCAGGAATTTAAGAACTGCAGTTCATTTACATAGCGATCTCACCCAGGGGTGCCAGTTAGGGTTGAGGGCCTGTTGCACTGATGTCATGTAGATGTTTAATAGGAGGCTGTGAAGTGCTCCCACTGGGCTTCTACAGGAAAAGCTTCCATATAAATAGTTTCTTTTTTTAGTAATATTTTTATCTTAATTATTTTATTTGTAGGGAATGTTTAATTGGAAGAGTCTATTCCTGAACAGCTCTGGTGGCTAAAGCAGAGTGACTCAGTGACTTGTTGACTGTCCTTTCAGAACAGTCCCACAGCAGAAGATTTTTTATTAGGTAATGAATAAACAGGGAAGAAAAAGGTGTGTCCAGCTCTGAGGAATTACTTTTTAATTAGAAGGCATGGGCGAAGTGATGGATCTAGCCTGAGTCAGAGAGGGAGAATTCTAGGACAGTGAAAGGTTGGTGGCTGTGTGGGGACAGGAATAAGAAAGGTTAAGACTCTTCAGCTGTACCTGTGTAACTGTTTGTCTTTAATCCAATGCCTCATAATCTGTGATCTGCTTATAGGTGAATGGAGGTTTTCAGAGAACACCTTCACGTGTCAGGAAAAGAAGCTGCAAGTTGCTTGCTCTCACGCTTCTCTGCAGTGCTCCGTGTGTTTGTGTGGGGGTTATGAGTCTGGAAGCTCCTGTGCATGCAGTGTGGTTTCTGTTAGCAGTAGGGTGCTGTAGACTGTAGGGACATGAGTGCCCAAAATTTAGAGTTCCATTGCCATGTTTCCAATCCTAAAGCATCATTTCTGGACCATGAGTAGTCATCTGAACTGCCTTTTTTCCCTTTTATTTCCCATTTAATTCCCCCATGGGCCAGATGTTGAACTAATGTTTGATGGCAGGAGGTGGGCAAGAAACAGCACACCTCTGGCATCTTGCACTGAGGAAAGGAGAAACTGTCCTGAAAAGATAGATGCAGTGATGTGTAGCTGGAAATTAATTTCACAGCCAGTCCACAGATATCCCTCAGTGCTGCCAGGAGGCAGATTTTTGTTTGCTTCCAGATTCATGCTCCTAGCTCCCAAATGACCCTCACAAAGTGGAACAGTGCTTTTGGATCTTAAAACCTCCAGAAAAATTATGCACTCTATCACAGCCTGGGACTTAACCTACTGGGAGAAAAAGGATCTGTCTTGCCTAACATCCAGAGATCCACAGAGCATTGTCACCTCCTTTCCTCTCACCTGCTGAGTTCAGATCTCTAAACTTCATTCAAGTGGCAGGTAATGTTCCCGTTCTCCACATGGGAAGCAGAGCTGTTAGGATCAGTTGCAATCTATTGTAGAACCAGGCAAATGGATTTGTTTCCATAGCAATAGAAGAAATTGCTGTAGCCTGTGGCTGTAGCTGGTGATTGATTCCCAAATAAGATATGCCAACAAAAATATATATCTTTTTCCTTATAACTTATCTACTCTCTGTGGTGGAGTTTCCAATAGCTTAAAAGCATAGTTTTGAAGAACTGCATCCCCTAGTGCATTTTGATGAGGAAGATCTTGGAATTGCTTGATGTTGGCTTGTCACTACCTTTCCAGAGTATAATGGTAGACAAATGTGAACATTTGAAGAAACTCCCTCCGAATCCTGATCCAAGGTCTTTGAGATTTACTGCATTACAGACTTGCAAAAAATGTTCTGAAACATGCTTTGAGGTCTTCCAGTACATGTGTTAAAGCTTAAATTCAAATTTTGCTAAGGAGGGGAAACCGTTTCAATTTCTTAGCAGTCCCTGGAGCAGTGAGAAGCACTTTTTTCCCAGGAGTGTTGTGTCAGCCCTCTGGAGTCAGACACCCATTTGCTAATCCTCTCTGGCCCCATGAATCCCATACTCCTTTCCACACAGCCGTGTGGTTTGAGCAGATGCACTGGGTTGTGGTCCCACTGCAGCCCTGTGCAGCTGCCGAAGCTGCATCTCCTGTTTCTTGTTCTAACCACCAGCCACTGAAATATTAAAGCATAGAGAAATAATACTAGCTTGCTTTGGGAAATAATATTCCTGATTCCAGTCTGCCTTTCTTATTTTTTGGTTTGGGTTGTTGGGCCCCGTGTATCTCTCTTGTTCCCATTTCTTCAACACAGCTTCTGTCTTAGCTCCTGTAGACATAAGTTTGTCTGCCAGGTGCCAGTGAGCATTAAAACAAGAAAATGAGTTCTCCTTTCTCATGTAGGAAATATTGAGTTATTCTAACTGCAGGAGCCATGATATAACCTTTGTTGATTTGTTCTTTTAACATTCTCATTGCTGAGTACATGTCTAAGATCTGCACTGATCATCACAAAGCTTTACAGAGCTCACTGTCACACCTCCAGCAGGAGCTGACTGCAGGTGGTTAAGAAATAGGGTACTTGGACTGCTCTGTTCTTGCTGCATTCTTTCAGCTACTAGTGACGTTATTTAGTCTGTATTGCCTTGATCCTTGGGTGAAAGGTAAAAAATAGCCACTTAGCAGCCTTTGTGAGTGAAAGAGATAAAACTGTATTAAAGGATGCAGAAAACTGCCTCCTCCAGCTCTCACAGAAGGACCTTTGCACCACCCTGTGCCTGTCACAGAAGCTTTGCTGGAAAACTGGTCTCTTTTGATATGGTGTTTATGAAGAATCCTCACTGTGGGGCAAGCAGACAGCCAGGCTCTGACTCCAAACCTTTCTGTCCATTAACCGGTACAGAGCCTCCTATGGATCACAGTGCTGGATGGCTGGGCTGCTGCTGCCATCACATGAATCGTAGGTGGAAAAAGCAGCCTGGCAGAAAACCCTGCCAGTCCCCCAAAGCCAAGCCAGGTGAGCACCACCACCGTGTTCCAACATCTGTTTGTCAAGCTCGAAATATCAGTGGAGTTATGTCAGCATTTGCTGTGATCCCTCCCAGGGTGATGTGAGCCAGGAAGAGGGAACGCAGCGCCAGAGAAAAAGGCTTGGCCGACCTGTAGTTTCTGGCACGTGTATTTATACGCGTGCTGAGTGCCTCTCTTTGTAGCTTCCCTTCATTTTGGGCTGTATTTGTAAAGCTATGGGATTTGTGTGAGTAAGAAGTGAAGCTGCTGTTTAAGCAATAAACGGAGATGATGTTTCTTGTAGTGTGATGTGGAGTTATGCTGTGTGAGCAGGAACAGGGTTCAGCACCACCATGAGCTCCATCCCTCACTCTGCATCTTCCTGAGAATCTTCCTTGTGTGTTCCTAAACCTCTGCTTATTCCTCTAAAAGATCTGTACTAGGTGGCTAATTCCCTCTGAGTTATGCTGCTAGACAGGTACCAGCTTCCAGATGCCTCATTATAGTACAACATGTAGCCCTTGCCTACTTCTGCCACTGATTTGCCCTGGATTAGAGCTGTCTCAAGTTCTTGGGGCTGTTCTTTTCCACTGTTTCTCATCCTTTATTTCCTTCAACTGTGTCTTGTCTTGAAATAAGGGAGGATTTAATAAGTAGAAGAGAGCACCAAATGCATAGGAACACCTCTGAATTGCAGTTAGCAAGGTAGCTGTGATTGGAATCCATTATTCTCAGATTTGGTAGGTTATGAAGTCATGTGGCTTCTCCACTTTCAGGACCAAGATGCTGTGATTTTTTTTTTTTTTTAACCCTGGGTTGCTAGATTACAGGTCCTTTGGCTGTGCTCTTACAGACTGCAGTCAGGCCTTCTTGCCTTTGGTGGAGAGATACCTGAGTGTTTAGAGACTTTTCATGAAAACAACACTGTTGTCCTAGATAATGTTTTTCTCTAAATAGCAGGGACAATTAAATTGTGCGTGGGAAGGGGGATCCGGGAAGGATAAGAAAAGAGGTGGGCTGTCAGCTCGTAGTGGAAGCTGAATTAATGTTTGGGAGTGTTTGCAAAAGGGAGAGGGAGCCTAGGGGTAATAGCAGAGGGCTTGTTTTCCATCTGAGAGCAAACTGGATGAAGGGTGGGTACTCAGGGAGCTGAGGCAGATCCTCAGCTGAGACAAGGCGACGGAGGAGGCTTTGCCAAGAAGCAACGCTATGAGATCAGCGCTTGGCATTCCTGATGGGCGTGTGGCTTTGCAGTAGTATTGCACAGACAAGCCCACCAGCAGATAATAACAACCTAATTTTAGATTCACAGCCTCCCAAATAGGGTTGGGTATTTCTCTTAATGAGTAGCATAGTCACTTAAAAATCCAGGTTCAGCAGATAGTTTTGGCAAGGAACAAATGGGGGAAAGACTTGAAAGGGTAAAAAAAAAAGGAAGAGACACTTCTGATCTTATTTTTGTATTTATTTGGAAGTAGTCAGGTGCCGAGCTAACAATGGTTCTGCTCAAACCCTGTGGGTCTGTTTGTTTGTTTGCTTGTTTGTTTTGCTTTCTTTCATTTGCTTGTTTGTTTGCAAATGTTAAAAAGTATCTCTGAGGTTGTAGGTTGTACATCCAGGAGTTTCTCCTTGCTGCTTTGCTGTGGGCACTTCAAGGAGGGACTTGGATGCCAATGGAAGCAGGAACTAACTTTATCTTCTGAGGCAGAGAGTAAGACATTCCCCCTGCTATATTTTATGGGAAATAATGGAATGTGTCTGCCAACTGAAAGAGCCCTTTTATTGTACTCCTGCTTGGTGAAAATGCTATGGTTTGCCCAAACATCCTCAGCTTCTCTTGATTATACAGATTCCAAAAGGTCTATTCCACCTTAATCTCTCTAGGCACCTTTGCTAAGGTTTCTTCTTCTGCTTTCCTTCCAGATCAGAAAGGATGCATCCTATCATTAGCAATCTTTCCCTTTACTGGTATGGAGAACACATCCACTGTTTTTTTTATTTCATCCTTGATGCTGAAGAGGGATAGCATGGGGAGAAACTGCAGCTCTAATATATGTGCCATGGTTTCTCCACCCTCTAGGCTCTGTGGCTGTGACACTGCTGTAATGCTCCCTCTTCTGCATGACTCCAAAACTGTTTATATGGGAACTTCTAATCTGCTTTTCCCCTTTTTCATTTCTTCCAGAGGCCTGTTGTCTTCAAACAGTAAGGGGGAAGGCACTACTGAGAACCATGATGTCCCTGGGTATCAGCAAAGGTAATTCCTTTTCCTGTCTCAAGCTGTTGGGAATTTCTCCTCTGCTGTATTAGTAATACAGTCCTAATAATATCTTATCAAAGAAGCATGAAAAATACTACAAGTTGCTCTGTTTAGACCCAGGAACATGCCCAGGCCACAGCAATCTGCAGCAGATCTTAAGATTTACTTTTTAAGTGACAGGTACTTACTGGACTTATAGATGTGAATAGAGAGGATGGCACTTACAAATCCATAGATAATCTGAAATAGAATAGAAGAGTGGAAGTGACTTGTTTATTTCCATGGTACTTGGAAATAAAGTAGACCTTGAAATTTCAGTACTAAGAAAAGCAGTCCTCCCTTTTCCAGATGTTCTGCAAGAAGTGTGTTACTGCTGATCCCCAGCAGTCTGGATATAGCTCTGTGTATCTGTGTCTTTGCTTCTGCTAATTCCACATGAGAAAGGATATTGCCTTAATTGGTATAACTGTTTTCCTTAATAGGAATCTGATGTGACTGCTTCTCCAGAAAAAAAACACCACTACACCCCTGTAACATAACAGTTCTGAAGTACATGTATCAAAGATTAAACAATTTTCTGCATGTCAGCTGACCAGTGATAACCATTTCCGTGCAGCCTTTTAGTCTACCATGAGCACACAATCCTGAGACTTAGCTGACTCTCCTTTCCTGCTGGCTAAATTAAATTATTTCATGTTTGCCAAAGGCTAAGAGTATACAGACAAGCAGTGTCCTTGTCTTGGCTAATACAAATTTAGTTGTAAAGCTGCAACAGCTTCCTAGTGTCTCTAAACACCTGAGCTCTATTGGACCTAGTCCTGTGGGGAAAGCAGGCCTGATGTTTTCAATACTTAGTTACACTTCCAAAATGGCAAAGGATGCAAGGTAACCAGAAATACACAAAAAAGGAATTTTCTCATCCGCTCTTCTCCTATAATTTCTCCTGGAAAAACTGCTTTTCCTCAGAAGAAAGTGCCATATGGGGGAGTTTCCCAGGTAAAATGTTTTCCTTGTTGTCATTGCTGTTGTGGTATCATTTTTTCTATTTTTTTTTTTTTTTAATTTAATAAGATATGTCCATGGCATTCTCTGACAGGACACCAGAGAAAGCTGAGTTTGTGCATTTTA
Source organism: Oreortyx pictus (assembly GCA_036925125.1). Classification (NCBI taxonomy): domain Eukaryota; kingdom Metazoa; phylum Chordata; class Aves; order Galliformes; family Odontophoridae; genus Oreortyx; species Oreortyx pictus. The sequence goes on from JAUPFR010000012.1 coordinate 9,426,671, forward strand.
TGGCTTGTCCCCCAGCCTTTGGCTCAGTTTCGTGCTCCAGACTTATTATCCTCTCCCACAAACCAAAAAAAGATCTTTGCTCTCTGATGGGAAATGCCAGAGGAAATGCACTGCCTTGTAAATATGTGATTAGACCACCCACTGAATGTCTTTGGTTTCCCTGGAAGAAAATAGCTCATTAATGTTAAACAGTCCCCAGAAAGAAGGAGAAAAAAAAACAACTGTACAAGTCTCTGTAGAAGAGGTGATGCATCAGTGGTGGGGTAAATTGATCCTGAATTTTGGATGACAGCTTGCTTTCATCTTTCATAAAAAGTAGCAAAAGATGCATAAAGTGTTTGCATCTCTGACTGATGGGGGCCCACGCTCTCTGCTGTCTAAGATTTGCCAGTAGCTCACCTGCTGACACTGAAGTTTTGCTCCTTCTCAACAGCCCTTCTCCTCTCTTCTTCCTTTCCCTCTGCCTCTCCTAGATCGTGTGATTACACCTACAGATGAAGACCGCAGAAGGATCATTAAGCAGATGAAGGTTCGCACCACCCTGAAGGGAGATAAGAGCTGGATTCACCACCAGAATTCGGACTCTGAGGATGAAAAGAAGAGCAGCTCACTGTAAGTGCTGCCACTAAGGAATGCTTTCCTTCTCCCTTTCCTTCATCAGCATCCCTTGAGAACTCTATCTTGTAGGAGAAGCACGTGTTGAGCTAGCTTGTTGTGGAGTCCCTGTGATGCCAGGAAATGGCACTGCCAGAGGAAGCAGCGCTCCTGTTTCATTTTGATACAGACTGGAGAGCAGCACTGAGAGATGGAATTTGCTGGGAGCTGTAAATCCAACAGCACGTGCAGATTTGAAGTCTCAGGGAAGTTTTTGAGGCCAGATTTTGTTTCACCATCTCTGGAGTGCCAAGCAACGAGGCAGACCTTGATGGGCGGGGTTTTTAAGGGATGTAAAACAGCCAGGTCTGCATCTCCCCCTGCAGATCGTGGTTCATGCAGCCACACCTGCACCAAGGATGGCAACAATCTGCACCAGTGTCTCTTTAGTTAGAAACAAAAACAAGCTCTGAACAGCTTTCTCTTAGCAGCTCTCTTAGAAAGCATCATTGCCACATTTGACAAGGTAGTCCAGCAAGAGCAGGAGTTAATTATGTGATTGTTTCTTCCGTACTCAGGGCTGGGCGAACTGGTGGGGGATCCACAGCCTCGGCACCTACTGACAGGTAATTTGAGGGACCTGTCCCATTGCTTCCTTTTTATCTTATAGCATCAGCGCATGTTTTCACTGGTTCTTCTTACTCTAACCCACTCACTTCAATGATTGTGTTGAAAAAATAGTTCTTGAGGAAAGCCTGCATTGTTTACTATGATATCTCACCAAGCATCACCTTGTACAGAGCATAGCTCAGGTCCTGCAAAGTCTAGATGGAGAGATGTGAGACTTGATGGATCAGTATCTTCACTGCAGAGGAACAGATGTTTTCAGGGCCATGATTCCAAGGCTAAACAGTGCACATCTACTCCTGTACTGGTACAACATCTGTATGCTCTAAACCTGCAGGTTCCTCATAGCAAGAGAAGCTCTGTAATGGAATTGAATTTGCTTTAGGTCCAGATCTTTTAAGGAACACGGGAGCTTGTAGCAGTACCCTTTTGCTGTGCCAGAAGCTTTCAGAAAAAGCTTAGTGCACTTGAAACCACTAGGCAATGGGGCTGAGATGGGCTGCACACTGCTGGTGCCTGCTCTGAGGATAATGCAGAATGAAGAGCTTGGGGCTATGTTTAGCATTCATCATCCTTTAGCTTGCCCATCCAGAGAGCTCCAGAGCTCACAAACAAGCCTGCAGTGAGTTTGCATTTCTGTGTCTGAAGGCAACGGGATAAATTTGAGCTTGGCAGAAACCTTAAGCATGTGGTGATATGCAGTGTAAACTCGCCTTTCTGCTAAGCTCTGACCTTATGGCTGAACCTGCTTGGAGCAGGTTAGACCAGAGACCAACTGAGCTACCTGTACTATCCCAAGGGCACATGGACAGGCGGAGGAGGGGTTGCGTTTGGGCAGGGATGGAAGGAGCCTTTCTGTGCCCCTGTTTGATGGAACTAGGTCCTTGAAGGTCATCTTGGTTCCCACCTTGATCTCAGGTAGACTTCTTCAAGTCAGCTTGCATCATTTCCTCCTGTCCTGCTGCAAGGGGCCAGATCCCCACCAGTTGGAATCCCTTTACTTTTGTTCCCCTGAAAGTCTGCTACACTCAGCTTCTGAGGGCAGGTAGACGGAGAAGTTAGTATGAAGCTGGTGTTTTTATTGTAGTAAAGTGGCCAGAATCTGTACTTTGTTTTCTATTTCTGTGACATCAATTTGAGGACTTCATTTTGAGCCAGAAAACTGTCAGCATGACTAACTTTAATTGGCTAATTCTAAAATTCCCTTCTTTACCTCTCCTTCTTAGATCTTGTTCTGAAGGTTATTCTATTTTTATTTATTTACTTTTTTCAAACAATCCTTCCAAGGTCAGTTTGGTGCAGTATCTAAGCTATCGCCCAAGGTCCATTTGGCTAGATTTTGGCTTGACAGCCATGAGGACATTTCTCTTTTATACTTGTGCTGCTTTTCCAGATGTTTCTTAATTCACTGATGTCTGTTCTTTGCACAGGTCTCCTGCCTCCAAGCCTCAATCCGGTTACCTCATCAGGTTGGTATACAGAATTGCAAGAAGCACTTGGGGTGGAGGGGAAGGAGAACTATATCAGGAGCAGCAAACATGAAAAATATTATGATCTCTTGGTCTCTTCTGCCAGTTGTACAACATTGTAATGCTCACAGATGAGCATACTGTGATGAAAAGATAGTCCTGAATGTGTTGTTAATTTGATGGTGATGTTAACAAAAAATCAGATCTCTTCTGTATGATATAATGATCACACATGGGACGATGATCATGCTGCAAAAAATTTCAATAATCCTTATCAGGATCAGAACATCATTATTGATGTGTCTTGTGTGCTTCAGCTTCCTCTTACTTGTAGCTCGTTGCACGCAGAGACCCTGATGTCCCAATTATTCTAAACAGGTTGGCAAGCCCTGTGATGGCATACTCAAGCATGTGTGAAAGCTGATTTTACTGTGTAGTGTAAGGCCATAGAGCAGGAAGATGGCACTTATCTCAGAATTACTCTCCCAGGAAAATATCTTATAATTTTTGGTATCCTGAGCCAACAGGACACATAGATACTATGAAGCCTAAGAGTGGCTGTGTGTCTCCTAATCTTAACTCCAAAGTCTTCCCTGAAAAACAATTGCAGCATGTCTCTTTTCTCATCAGGGGAGTGTTCACAAAAACCATCGATAAGACTCCTTCCGTGTCAAACTCTCCATCTTCTAAGGAGGCACAGAAAAAGTATGTATATTTTCCAGTTCTTCATGAAAATGAACTTTTAAATGCTGTATATATTTCAAGTGACCCTTTTACTTTGGCTGGTGCTTGTGGGCTTCCACTGAGCTACTTTAAATCACTATATAGCGCTGGAAGACAGGGCTTTTGATTTAGCAACTCTACTCAGAGCATGGAAAAAAAAAAAAGGCAAGATGTAAGCTCTGTGCTTCTGCCACCAAAACAGGGAATACCAGTTGACTGTGAATCTACTCATGGATTTGAGTTTAATTTGGCAAATAGGTTTGGGTGGGGTATAAATCACAACGTGACGTTCATTTTGATATTTTTAAGGGTTTTTTTTTTTTTAACCCGTCTCATGAGAGGCACTTATATTTTAGTGTAGAAAGATCTAAGCATGGCTCTAATCTGAACAAATTTTTGTTGTATGTCAGATGAAACTTTTTGAGTTTCCCTTTTTCCTCTGTTTTGTTTCAACTGGGGAGAAGAATGATGCTGCAAGGTGTCTTTCTTCCTTCTCCCTGATTGATCCTAGGATAGAGTAGCATCACCTCACAGAAAAGTAAACCCAGTACTGGCTTTGACAACTCAGTGGCCCTGGGAAATCAATAGACTTCAAATCTTAATCCAAGACCATGGAAAGAATTCTCCCCCTGAATTCAGAGCGTTGACAGTTAAAGATCACTGTTTTTCTTCATCTTGTGGAGCATGGGGAGAGAGTGAAAGAGGATGAGAGCTCAGGAAGGTCATGTTAACCACTGTGATTTGTGCCATCTGCAGCACTGCCGTGAAGGGACCCAGTTCATGGCATTCTTCTGGCTACAGGATGACAACTGAGGATTACAAGAAATTGTGAGTGTGCAAAGAAGAGCAGGGCCTTCTGCCCTCGTGTACAGGCTCAGAAGCACCCGAGCCTCAGCAACAAAGCCACTTGCACATGGGTGCTCAGTCAGGCATGCCTTCGTGATGTGAGAGCTGCACAGGGAGCCATCACTGGAAACTTAAGCATTTTCCAGTGTTACCTCCAGGCTTGTGTGGGCTGTAAGGTGTTCCTTGATCTGGTAATAGCCTCTGTATGGAGCAAATTTTTCCACTTGGTAGTAATTAAGGCAGAAACTGGAGCCTGGGGACTAGGTTTGCAGTATTGCTGGCCTTTATGAAACCAGAGGAAAGGAAGAGTCTCATAGAAGAACAGAACTCACGGCATTTCATTCCCAGCATTTCACATCAGAGACTGTGGCTGTACCCTGAAATGCAGCTGAGCATTTATCAAGCCCTATTCTTAAAACCCTCTAGTCTTAAAAACCCTCCACTAGTAAAACAAAATCCTATGAGGACATGTGTACTCTAATATAGCTGAAAAATACAAGTGTCCTCCCACTCGTATGCAACATTTCCAAGGCCTGAACCTGTTTGCACATCCCCTGCCCTTGGATTTACCTTGAGGTTTGTTTTTTAACTCGTGCTGCCTATGCAGCATTCTACGCAGGCAATTTCCTTACTCTGGCTCTCCTCTTCCTTTCCTATTTCAGAGCTCCCTATAATGTCAAACAAAAATCAGTGGACCTGGATGAGAAGGATGTGCCTTTTAGTCCAGATGAACATAAAAAGAGGTATGCCTTCCAGGTAACCACCTTTTTCTTGCAAGGGGCAGTGACGAGTGGACTTACTTCAGATTAACTGTTCTTTAATGAGAGGGTCAGTTCAATGATGATTACAGATAAGTCATTAGGGCTGATTGCAATAAAATAATAAGCAGATATTTCTACAGAGAGCACATCAATGCCCACAGGCAACTGCACTCTCAACAAAATATAATTAAAAGCCTGACATGATTCAACCTGACAGCATACCCCAATTAATTTGGTAGCTGGAAATAGGTTGTGGAATCCATCAGCTCCATGGTGTCTATGTGAAACGATAGAGATGCACAAATAGCCTGGAAGTAAAGGGAGGAGCCCTCCTCCTGCTGCCTACATGTGTGTCTTCGAGACTGGGCCACCTGGGGACTTGTATCTGAGCCCAGATCTAGATGAATGTCTTGTTCTCACATCAGGAGTAGGATATGTTTTGTTCCTGTGGCAGATCTGCATTTGTTTGGTTTGTCTTGTTTCTAAAATTGCTTTTTCTCAGATACAAGACTTTTACAGAGAAACTTGGTAATCTGACCAGTGGAGATAAACCAGTAAAAATCCTTTCATTTTTAACTTTCCTCCTTGATGCATTTGGTGGCATTGGTGTTTGCACTAACATGCAGTCTGTGTAGAATATCGGCCACAAAGGCAGTTTCCCTTTTCTGTCCCTTAGCATGCAACACCAAAACTGTCCAGGTCTTGAGAAGAGAAGTGCTCTTACCCTCCAGGAAGAGAGGGAATGTTTTTGCCTGATGTGTTACATTCATGAGAAAGTGCTATAGCCCAATATGAAGGGAAACATTGATACTAAAGAAAAAGTTAAGATACTGTTTATTCTCTTGGCCCTGGCTGGATTTCAGGAGCTTTTCAGAGCCATGGGAGCTCTGTCAGACAAGGACAAGTCTCCACTGGGTTGCCTCTTCAAGGCTGCACCCAACAGCCCATAACAGCACGAGCAGAATGGGACCTTTTCCTTCCCTTTCAGGACAGAGGCAGCCAACAGTGTCCTGAGGCGCACTGCCAGCAGGGAACGTGCTTATGTCCTCTCAGCAGCAAAGAAAAGCAGTGGGTGAGTTTTCCTCATGCAAGTATGGTGCAAGAGGCAGGGAAATGGCTACTGGCAGTGGTCTGACGAGGGTGGTAGTCTGATCTAAAGACTCACTGAAGATATTGGGTGCCTCTCAAGTAAGTGAAGACAACTTTGCTGCTCTCTTTCTAGAAGTGCCAAGGTTTTTTTGCATGTTTCTGCAGAACTGGAAAAGTCTTCCAGGAGACTTGAGAAGACTCCCCTACTGACAGGAATAAAATTTCAGCAGGAGAAAAAGCTGTGATAATTTCTAGTTCTTTGGGACCCACAGTTAAGACCCAGATTGTCAGTCACTTTCTAATACTGGTCCCTCTAGTTTCTTTGCAGGAAGTACTTGAAAGGTAGGGGAGAGTCAGAAAACTGTGCTAGTGACTTTTTTTTTTTGCAGCTTGCTTTCACTGTAAATCCTCTTCCTTCTGACCTAACTCAGTGTGATGGAATGAGGCACCAGGAGGTTTGTAGTGTGGGAGGAAGCAAGGAGGGCATGTGCCAGGAGCATTTGACTATGCTGAGAATGGGAGGAGCACCTGGATAGGATTTATAAGGACACTGAGGGAATTTGCACTGGCTGCTGATTTTTCTGGTGCATCGAGTATAGTGTGGTGGGGAGAGAGGCAGGCTTGCATGCAGGAAGAAAAGCAGCAAACAGAAAGGTGTAAAATCATGAAGGTACTTTGGGAAAACTTATTCCCTTTGCCTGTTACAAGTTGCTGCTCTTCTTATTTTTATTTCCTCTGTTCTGTAATTTGCACACTCACTCACTGTCAGCTCTGCCCAATTGGTGCTTAATGCTTTGCACCATATGGATCAGTGACCACCTGGGAGCTGCTCCTGCCTAAGGCGTGTCTTTCCCTCCGAACTTTTGACAGTTACCTTTATGCTTCCTTTACAGAAGCCCAACACAAGAGTTCCCACCCTTGTTTGCCAAGAGGTAGGTCGCTAACTGCCACTCTAGTATTACTGCTGGGGCTATGTGTCTGTTCTGTGCCAGGGCTGCTGTTGATGCTGGGATGGGAGTTACCAATGTGATTCAAAGCAGAGGTGGGATAGTTCCTGTAAAAAAGGTGCTTAGGATTGAACCACTCTGGATTTTGAGAGTTCACAACGTCATGAACGATGAGAATAGGCGATGATACTTTGGTTTATGGGCAACCTGAAATGAGGAGGATGGTATTGACTCATTCAGTGCCTTTCTTCTTCCAGAGAAGCTGGTTCCAACCAGCAGTGCCTATATTCTTCAGGTGTTTAATTTCTGAAGCAATTGGTATCGTAAGGAAATGATTTCTTAGCCATTTTCTGGAACTTAAACATTCAGCTGGTGCTATTTTGTAAAGTGACTGTGACAGAAGAAGACAGCACTGATTTTGACTTCAGGTCTTACTTCGTTCTGCCAGTTGAGATGCTCACCAATAACAGCACGGAGCATAAAGGACAGGAAGAATGTACCTCTGAGAGAAACAGGGAAAACATAGCTTAAGGGAAAGTTAAAGTAAACTGCCTGGATTAGCTAGCAGTGGGGAATGGAAAATTATGTGATATATATAATATTTTTCACTTTCATCTCCCCCCTCTATCTGGAAGAATTGAGATAGAAGAAGAAGGACAGCAGAGGAGGAATCCAACTGTGTCTGATTCATGCAAGTTTACAGTAGATGACAACAGGTATTGACCTCGTTCTGGAGAAGTGTAGCGATTGTCTTTGATTTTAGGGTACATCTTTCCATTTAGATGGAAGGTAGCAGGCTCTAGGGGATGGAGGTTTTCAGAGAACAATCCAAAAGGAAAAATGAGATTAACTAACTTTGTGAGGTAAATAGGCAAGGACAGCTACGGGGTAGTAGAAGATATGCAGCTGGCAGCCCTGGAGAGTGACAGACTGCATTTACCTACAAGTCAGCTCTACTGTGTTGCATGAAATAAACTTGCTGCTGAGCTCCTCTCCTGATCACACACCACAGCATAATCAGCTCTGTCTTCATGAGGTGTTCATATGCCACAGGAATAAGCCTGGCAGCAGTTCTGGAGAGACAAGGCACAGAGAGAGTCAGGGCAAGTTTAGATGAGCTCACCTACCCATCAAAGAGCCATCAGATAGTAATGATTTTCTTGTACTAGCAGACTTGGCTGTGTGGACTGACCCTATCACCTAGACATAAAGTACTCAATATCTCATTATTTCCAGTCCCCTGAGCCAGCTCTCTGCTTTTCTTGGACTTTAGATTTAATTATTCTACCTTAATATCAACAGATAGGTGTGACCTGGGAGGTTTGAGAATTTCATTATCTTTAAATTGATCTTTGCTTTCATGGTACAAGTTAGCCTCATTTTAAGCTTCCAGCCCCTACCACAGGCCACTGTGGAGCTCTGGTAGACAGACTGAAGCATTCCTGCAGTGGCATGAAAAACCTGGGAATGAGCTCTCTTTGATGTGAAGAAGCAGCAGTGACATTCTCTCCTAGTCTTCACTAGGAAAACCACTGATGTGTGGGGCTGAGACTCATATGGCGGTAGAAACGTTTGTCCTAGGAAGGAAAATCTGTTTTCAAGCAGGTTCATTTCATTTGGGATTAAGCTCTCTATTCATGCTATGATGGGTGGCTTGAAGCAGCATTATTAGCTTCTCTGCCACTCTGGTCCTTAGTGGGTCCAGCAGGAAGTCCAGTAGATGAGGCCTTTCAGCCAGTAGTGTTTTGTTTTCTGGGTGAAGGAGCTGCCTCATTAATTTTGGTGGCAATTTTGTGCCATTGTGGTTTGAGGCAGGGATGCCATGCACTTACCCCACCTTCCCCATATTTATACGCATACAGAGAGTGAAAGCAGCTCTGTAATGCACTGAGCTTCAACCTATATGTTTTTGAAAACTGTTTCTTGGTTCAAGCTCAAATACTGGGACAGAAATAGCCCCAACTGTGTTAGACAGGAGAAGTCAGATCTTAGACTGGACATTTCAGCAAAATGGCAAATACATGTTGTGTCAGTGCAACAGTGCTCAGGGACAGCTGTGTGTGAGTCCTGGCACAGCAGGGTTTGGCCTTTAACTACCTGGGAGTCAGACACCAGCTGTGGGCCAGCAAGCAGGATGGCAACTGAAAGATATTCTCTTTTTAATGCGTTGTTACTTGCGGGATTTATTGGTTTGTTTTTGTTCTGTCAGTACCAATGGGCTAAAAAAACCCACGTCTGGGCCTTCTTGGAATGCACCAAAACCAGCAGCAGTGTCGCCCACCAGGTGAGTGTTACAGCACAGCCAGGTGCCTCGGACATCTTTTGGTGCTGTATCAGCACACACGTGGCTTGCAGTCAGTGACTTCTGTTGTCACACCTCTAGGAGGTGAAATGAAGCTAATTTGTCTGTCGTGTACATGGAAGACTTGTAAAATAGCTGTGTGAATCTACAAAGGTTTTCTGTCTGAAATCCATGCTGTGTCTTGAAAGAATCTGACATTTTGATATAAGTTCTCAAAACCTGAGGAAAAGAATACCAAACTCTTTCTTGCTCTCACATGCGGTGGAATAATTTTCAGTTGCCTTCAACTTTGTTTGACTGAATTAATGACTATAGAATAAAACAAATGTTGAAATGTTTTTTCACAGTACTGCAAACTGCACTGGTCGCTGACCTTGCTGTTTTATCTTTTATTCCTTGTGTATCAATTGCCAGACTGTGGATATTCATGGTCTGTGCTTTTAATTTCAAAGTTGCTTCTGATCAGACTACTTCAAAGGTGAATGTACTGAAAGCAGTGATGTTTGTTTTAAATTTCACTTATTTGTTGAAAGGAACATTTTGGCACAGGATAATTTTGGCCAGCTGCAAGGGGGAGCTGATTTGTTTGGGAAAGATACTTTTTTCCTTGTTTTCTCTTACAGCACTGAAATAGGCAGTAAGAGCCAAACAACCACAAACTCAAGGGAAACTTCAGAGAAAATTTCTACGTATACTGAAATCAGGTAGGTCTGCTGGTTCTGAATCTTCCTGAAGCTCCACTAATGATAGCAAGGGACTTGCTGCTCTGGAGAGATTGTTTCTGCTTGGTGGTATTTTCCCAGGTGTGTGTGATCTGACCACAGCACATTCTGAAATCCTGTAGCATGGGAACTCTTAAGACAGCAGTATGTTACAGAAGCATCAACAACCTGGGAGGAAACATACCCCATACGAAAGCTGTCCTTATCACACTTCCAACAAACACTGTGCTGTGAAGTTCCTACGCCTCACTTTCTGTTCCCACATCTCCCTACCTAATTGTTTCTGCTGTTTTGCTTGCAGAAATGGTGAAAACAGACAAGCTTCTAATGGGAACTCCTCTCTGGAAACTGTGCCACAGCATGGGGATGGGTAAGAAGTTGAGAAAGGCTGATCTATGCTACCAAACATAAGGCATAACCCTGGCTTTTTTTTTTTTTTTTTATAAGAAACGCTATAAACCTGCTAGTGGTCTTAAACAGATGGGATCTCTCCAGTCATGGTCCTGGGCTGCTCTCCAAGAGCATAATCTACTGGCTAGGCTGCAACTTGACAGTTTTTTTTTCTGTTCCTCCTCCATCTCCCCCAGGGGTTCTCCTCTATGGCTCAGTCCCTAAAAAATCTACTTCACACATTTGTCACTGTTCCAGTTGTCCTCACACTGCCATCCTCTTTGGAGTTTCTTCCACCTGCAAGGGTTGTGTTGCCGTGTCACTGGTGACTTCTAACACTGGTTCTGGTCCTCTGCACCTTGTTGAAAGTATGCAGGGGTGACTGAAGAATGGGAAGGTGCAAAAATCTCTGTAATACTGAAGAGAGTAAAAAAAAAAAAAACAACAAAAAACAAAAAACCTTGAAGGCATGGATACAAGCAATGACATGTCAAGGGGCAGAGCTCTGATACCACACACATAAATGCACATATTAGGACACTTTTTCTGATTATCATAATGGCAACATGGCAGAGAAGTCTGAGAGGACCTCCAAACGAAAGCAGTGACAGATTAACACAGCCTAGCTATAGGTAGAAAGTATCACATACAGCAGGCGCACTACAAAGTGGCTGCTGGCTGGCCTACATTCAGATGTACTTTGAGAAGAAGACAGCATCCTACGTGGTGTCATTTGTTTGCCCCATTTCCTTTGAAAATGAGGTAGTTCCCTTTTGGGGCAGAGCAAGAGAGGTGTTTCTGAGATATATATTCCATATTAGCACAGTTCTTTTTGTTCTCAGCGTTGCCACACTAAATTTTGGTCTGTGTTGATTGGCCTGGCCCTTCCCTCTTCTGCTTAAACTTCTGTAGAAAGCTTGGATCTACCAAATGAGTTTGTGCAGCATACAAAGTTAATTGCTGTTCACTTTCTATCCCTATCAGTGAAGATAAAGCTAGTAATCTTCCCAACTTTATATCTAGGTGTAAAAGAGTGTAGCATGCTCGATAAAAGGTAGAGTCTGGACTGCTGTCTTGATCATTCAGCTGAGGCCCATAAATATATCCTGTATGTCATTGCAGGGGCAGCCTGATTACAATGCTCCCATTGTGCTTAGGGTCATTTGGGTCACATAGCTGCTCCTAATTGTGTGTCAGTCTCCCAGAGAAATTAGAGGATTCCTCATTACTTAAACCACCTAAAACTGGAGAGAAAATAATTGGCAGAGGGGGAAACGTGCACAGCTTGACAGGTCTGGGGAGTGAATAATGGGTGTAGTTGGGGACAAAGAGGTGCAGCTGGTGGACCCTGCAGGAAGACCTCTCCGGCCCAGGAACAGAGAGCATCTGTTGTAGGGCACTTATCTGAGCAAAGGACTTATCAGTTCCTCACTCCAGAGAGCAGCACCTCTCTCTAAGTAACCCAAGAGCTGCAGTCAGGTCCACAGCACATAAAAGGTAGGTTCTCTCTGTTCTGCTGCATTAGGCTAGCCCCATTTTGTGCTTGTACTAAATAAAAGTTAGTAGGCTTTCCTATGGCTGAATAACATGAGGTGCGTGTCATACCTCACTGGCATTTTTCTTTTTCTAGGGACAAACATCTTAACGAAAAGTCTGAGCCATTCTCATGGGATAAACCTAGAGCAACCGAGGTTCCCACAAATGGAAGGTAAACTTAGTGTGAAATTCCTTTATTGACTTCAGCACTGTGTAGATAATAAGCTGCTCCACTTCAGCTGTCTGGACACTCTGAATGGGTATTTACTGATGGAAAAGCACAGTTCAGTCTGTGCTTGGCAGAACTGCAGTAGTTTCTCTAAGATTTTATTTGAGAAGTGAGTTAAAAATGAGAACATTATCATTTTACAGACAATTGTTTGATATTTTTCCAGTTTTTAGTTTAGCTTCTATTATGCAAGGGAAATATAATTTCTGGATCATTTCTGCATTTTCTGGATTTATTCCCAAATGTGAACTAATTCAATATATTTTTTTTACAGTATAGAGAGCTTCACGCTTAATACAACTCTAGGCCTCCACCTATCTACTTGCTTTTACAACAAGAGACTCCTTATAAAAAAGAAAAAGGAAAGAAACTGTCATTTCCTCTAAAGTCATTTCCTCCTAAAACCTGGCAAAAGGTTCAGTGACTAGGAAAAGTTGTGTCCTGACTCTAAGGTGTCATGAAAACTAGTTATAAGATCCCATAATTACAGGTACAGTTGTTGTCTCTGAGTGTAGTCCACTGTCACTGCCCTGCTTGCCTTTTGCAAGCATGAAAATAACTTGTTCCCATCTTACTGGGACCCATCCTTGGTAGAGTCCTGACCCTTCCTGTGGGCACCAGGATTTCTGGCATCCAAACTAGCTGCTACCCAGTGGAGCTCCCTTGCTGAGGTTCTGTGCTGCTGCTGTACACCACAATGTCCTGGACCTGGAAGGTCTTCTTCTCTAGGAAACACTGGTTTAATTTGATCCAGAAATCATTGCAAATATAAAGGTACTTCTCAGGCATCCACTGAATGTAACTGAAACAACCCAGTTCCTTCCTTCTGTGGCAGAATAAGACAGCTTATTTTACAGCTTTCCTGGAGAGCCTGCGCTTCCGCTGGAGGGAGGAAAAAATATAAATTTGATTCTCAAATTAAAAAGGTTGCAAATGCAAAGAGCTGTGTTTCTGTCCAGCCTGAGAAAGTGGAGTGGAAGGAGGAAAGCTGCTCTTACCACAGCATTCAGAGGAGAAGCTGAGTAAGAGCTGTTCACCCATCTGCTTCACCACTGCCCACAGCCGCAAAACAAGAAAACAGAAACGCTCTCTTTAGAATCAGGCACCTGTAGTTCCCTATTTTGTCAGCTCCCTTGAGGGAAGCCGGGGGACATAAGGGCTGTCCCTCCCCTTCTGTGTGTGAAAATAGAAGTGCCTGTGTTGCAGCTGTGACCTGCAGGACATCCCACTGATTTTGGAAGAGTCCTGGTTTGAATTTCTAGATGACTCCATACCTCTAGCATCTGTCGTGTTGACGATTTTCAGAGTTACTACCTGCTCCTTGCACAATTAATTTCCCCTAAGTTTTTGGCCATTTTATGTGCAGAAAAACACTTAGGATACACTTAGGACTATCTCTGGGAAGTCTTAGGGATTTTATTCTCTCTCCTTTTTCAAATGCATAAGAAAATAATTGCAGATTGTTACCCAAATCAAAACAAGGATGCTTTCTAAAGTTGCTTTCTCTCCTTTTCAGTTATTCTGAACATACAGAAGCCAACAATGGATTTTACCTACCAAAGTAAGTGTAAAGCAGATTAGCAGTGTAAAATGCGTGTTTTTCTTGGTTTTAAGTGGAAATGGTCTTTTCCTGATGTAATACTGCCCTAAAAAATGTGTTCTAGGCTCTCGTATACACTTTAAAATAGAAGTGAACCTGATCCACCACCTTAATCTATGATCTTTCAGATTTTTTCCTTGCACTAGCCTGAGATGGTTGGATTTCTGTCTCTGCCCTTCAGATCTGCAGCAAGGAAGTTACGGAGCTCAGAAGGAAGTAGGAAGGGAATTATTTGATACTAGCAAATTTGTTTTCACTTCTTGCTCCATTTTCCAACCTGCTAAGCTTCAGTCTGTGACCTATGAATCTCCCTTTCTTACCAGCTCCAACTCTGGTTACAGGGACAGACCTGCAGATGCTGTAGACAAGCTGCACCAGCAGTACGAGTCTTCTCCCCACCTGGATGATGCAAAGTCTGAACCTGCAAGGTCAGAGCCTGATTCTGGTACTCACAGTGCTGCTGCTAGTAGCAGGTAGGTTCTGGAGGAAGAAGAAATTGTGTGTCTGCAAGTAGAGTTGGAAGTAGAGTCCAAATTGTGCAACAAAGCTAAGAGAGACAGAAAATCCTTCATAGATAAACAGTGGGAACTGCATTCCGTCTGTTCACTGTTTCACATCAAATTTTTTCCTACCAGATAAGCTAAGGAGCAGATAGGGCAGCATTGTCATTGCTTTTAACATTGATTTCAAAAACACCTCTATTCCACATGCGTTTTTAGAGCATGCTTGCTTTCCTGACAGTGATAGAGGTGCAGAGACAGACAGAATTGCTGCTGTTGACACCAAATACAATAATTTGCCTGAAGCTGCTTTCCTCTCTTATTCTTATGAAGGTTGGAGCACCACACCTTTGAATGGTTGAGGGAGTTGGGAATGTTTAGCTTGGAGAAGAGATGGATCTTGGGGAGACCTCATTGTGATCTTCCAGTACTTAAAAGGCACTTTAACAGCCTTTGTCAAGCCATCAAGCTGTTGATTTTTTTTCTGGGTTTTTTTTTTATTATTATTATTATTATTTTATTTTTGTTTGACAGGTCTGTTTTGCAGTCTGATGTCCCTTCTCCTCCCACTGAGGGAGCCCCTGCACACCTCCAGGACACAGAATATTCCTTTAAAAGGTTAGAATGGGATAAATCTAGTGAGTGTATGAATAGTAGATTAAAGAAAGAGAAGCATAGGAAGAGGCTTCTTTTTACAGCTCTTGTCCCAAGAATAAATGGGTCTGTGCTGAGGTCTACAGTGCATCATGGAACATTAAAAAAAAATTTAAAAAAATGTGCTGCCATCTTCTTACATACAAATAAAGCACTCCAACTTTTTTGTCCTCTTGATGCACCTGTTCTTGGAGGGTTTTAGTCACAGCCTTCTCATTTGCTGATAATGGTGGACTGCTAAGTGACGCTGAAGTGGCAGCAAGGGAGTTGAAAGGCACTGAAATAGGAGGAGTACGCTGAAATGCAACTAATTATGGTCCCTAGAGAGAGACCCTGGTGCAAGGCAGTGAATGGTACAGCTTGGCAGGAGCATTGCATTGTGAGTAGATTACACTCACTAGTGTGATTATTTATATGCCAGTTGTTAAAGAAATAATGGGGCTTTCTTTGCTTGCCAGATCTTTCCTGAGCTATGAGGAGAGAAGTAGCACCCAGGAGAGCAGATTCATGGACCCCACAGTCCCAGCATACAGCAAGCCTGACTGGAAAGATGCGACGTAAGGACCTGGACTGCTAAGCCTCTGTTTGCTAATGTTCTTTCTCACTGTTGGAAACCTTGGAAACCCCAGCATACTAAGGGCTATTTGTCTAAGAAGTTATAAACTGTTCCTCTGTCTAATATCCATCATAGTAACAAATACCATATCTCAAGTCACACAGCAAATGCATTTAACATTTCCCAAGTCCTTCCTGTCAGGATGTCTGCCACATCCTGACCCAGACTTGGGATGTGACATCACCCACTTTGCCCTTGCTTTCTGCACTGGGAATCCCAGGGTGCAAAGCCTTATGTGAGCTGAGGTGGCTGGACAGCTGGGGATGAGATACTAAGAGCAGGCCACAGTGCACAAGGAAACAGAAATTCAATGAGCTGAAAAGTGTAGTGCCAAAAGACTGACAGTGAGGGAGGAGTGGGAAAAGAGAAGTTTTTCTTCGCAGCAGTTCTTCAGACTACCTCTATTGCAACTGGATAGAAGGATGTTCTGGAAATGCTTAATAATTCTATTTCACCCCTTTCAGACACTTCTGTTGAATGCCTGTTTCAAATGCCAGCTGTGTGGAATGGCTGAATTGCATCCTGTATTAGCAGCAGAACTAGGAATGCACCACAGTTCTCCTCAGTGTAGTATTCTCTTGGTGGCATGACTGAGGTCAGGCTTCTCCAGTAGGTCCAACTCTTTTCTGAGGGACAGCAGCAGCTATAATCCAAAGATTCCAAAGAAAGTTCTCCATGGATCTTGAGAAAAGGAAGTTTGAGCTAGAGGCAAGTGGAGATGAAACGGTGTTGAGTGATATCATTAAAGACTCCAAATGAGTGGATCTGGCTACAAGGAAACTTTCGGAATACTGGACAGGGAGGAATATCTCAAATTGATCCTCAGGTATTGTCAGGTATTGCATCAGACATGATGCCTGCCCTGACATACACAGCCTTGACATGATAGAGTCACCATAAATAATCTGATACCTTGTAGGTCTACTTTCATGCTGAAGAGCAAGCAGAATGTTTGTCTAGATATAACGCAAATAGGACTGGTATTTCAGAGAGCTAATTTCAGGCCATGAAAATGTTGCTGCTTGACCCATCTGTTGAATCCCAAACAGTTAAGCTTGCTGAAGGCAGTGCTTCATTGTACTTGTCACAGCTTAGTCTCCACCAAAGCCTTGTGACTTTTTTTTTTTTTTTTTTACTGTTCATTGTGCACTGGACTAAGTAGATGTCTCTGCTTGACAGCCATGAATGGGGTTTCCTTATCCTTTGTCAGGTCCTTCCAAGATTTCAAAGAGGAGAACACCCAAACAAACAGGGAACATGAGAGCACATTGGCCTCACATGACCATAAACTAGAGATGGTCCAAGGAGGGTAAGTGATTTCTAGAGCTAACCCAAAGTATCTGTTCACTTCACAGTTCTTTATCTTACTCTGTTGTCAATGTAGCTAAGACCACAGAACTCCTCTGCCTTGAAACCAGGAGTAGGGACTTTCTAATGTCACATTACAGCAGGCAGTCCCACCCGTGTTGTTGGGAAACACCAACTGAATATTGTGTGTGTGTAAGAGCTAATTCTGCACTGACAGTATGTGTCATCTGTACATTGACATGACACCTTTGGTACTACAGTGGCAGATAGTAGCTTTTGCTGCCCATAAATCTCAGCAAGTACTATCCAACAATTACGAATGCTGCAAAATCATGCATGAGGGTATCAAGGTGTTAGAAGAATTTGTCAGTCTGTCAGGAATTCTGATCTGAGTGCTTTCTCCTGGACCAAATGTTTTTCTTTTGTGACAGCCTCAGCTGAAAGGCCTCTAGCTGTGCTTCTGTTAGTTAGAATGGGATTTGCATACGTGATTTCCACCAGATTTGACCTCAGGGCAGTTTGGAATCATGTTGGCCAAGTAAACAGTGTCTCCTGTTCCATGCCTTATGCCTCCTGTCTAGAGAATGGATGTCTATCCACCTGTTTTTTCTCTACTGTTTTAAGCACATCTTTTTATTTTAGGTTTTCTGACTCAAGCCACCGTTCTGAGAAGGGGCAAGAACCTCCTGATGTCCACCCAGAGCCTCCCAGGTCAAACAAACATGCTGACCATGATCTGAGTATGGCAACGTAAGGAATTATTCACCATCCATCCCTACTTTTCCTGTAGGGCTAGAGTTAGCTCCTTGTGTGTCTTTTCCCACTTACACATCATGATAAAAATCTGATTTCAAGGTCCCCTAGTGTTCCTGATGCAGTTCTACTGTGGTTTTATATGAAAACCTGGGATAAATCATCCTGATTAGCAGTAGGTATCACATTGTCCAGCTGGACTGCCAGGACCTGCTACCTAGACCTTAAATTTAGAAGCAGAGACACAGGCTAATAAATTGTCTCTGTGGTAGTGCTGGGATACATTTCCAGTCTTATCCAGGCAGTGTCAGAGATCTCAGGCTGTACTCTGGCCACCCTGGCACCATTTTTCTTTCCACTGACCTGTGGCTTTCCTCGTGAAAAGCAGTGTGTAGATAAAAGGCCAAATGGAAGGACTTTGTGGACTGATTACTTTTGTCTGTATTTTGTAAATATGAAATGTTGAGGCTCTTGGTAGAATTGTGCTTCTTTGTGTATGTCTTTCAGTGAACAATCTATCTCTAAATGAACTTGTAATCCAGAGTGCTCTTCTCCCCCAGGTCCACGCCATACTCCAAGGACAGCACCAGAAGTGGCATAGACAATAATACGGGAGTATCATCCTACGTGCAGAGTGAAGAACTTGCTTCAAGAAGGCAAGAGAAATGATAGAATTCTTTTTCTGATGAAGAATGTGGGGAATTTCTTTACTGCAGGTAGTTTTGGAGGAGGGACTGAGGATGCTGCATTTGAGATCAGGAGTCTCCAATCTTGGACTTTCTTCATGAGTGCATGGAGATGCACAGTGAGTGGTGGGACAGCAGAGTGTGGAAGGGGGAGCTTAGGAAGGGCCAGTGGAGGAAAAACAGGCAAGGAGAGAGCAATGATACTGGTGTCTTTCCATCCTGCTGGGTCGTTCCAGCAAATGGAGCTATCGTGGATGTTCCACAGATACTCCAAATTGTAGTTCTTCATCACGCAGAGAGAGAAGCAGAAGGAGTTGTTCCCAGTCCTCGGTGATGGGAACAGAAGACTTGGGAGTTGTCTCCTGCTCTTTTCTGTTGCCCACTGTTGTTTTCATTAAACATTTAGTCTCAAGCGAGTACAGGACATTTTACCAAGGGGCTGTGCACATTCCTGCACATCCACCTGACTCACCATATCTTTCCCTGTACTTTCTTAGCCTGCAGCAAAGACAAGGAAGGTAGTGTGACTTAGATGAACCCTCTCACTTATGGGTTAAGTGAAAGCAAACTGCTTTGCATTTGCCACAAGCTGGGACCATGAATGCTGACAGACTTTATGGCTCAGTAAATTGATTTTTATTCCGAGGTTCTGGACAAAGTCTTCTTAAAGAAGAATATTTTTAGTCTTTTTATTTTTTGCTTATTGATTTGGTGAAATTGCAGGGATTGAATTGATGCTGGTGAAGGGAAGCCTTCAACCAATAGCAAGTACAAGACAAAGGCCATCTTCTCTTCCATTAGCTGTAATGTTTCAAGATAGGGCCTTTTAGTCTAATTTTAGTCTAATTTACTGGAGTTTTGATGCAGGAATTTGTGCTAGTTTGAGAACTTTCTGCAGTGTATCAGTATTCCTAGGGGGGTTAGCATGCCTAAATACACAAAAACAGTCACAAAATGTGGACAAACTTCTCCCTAGATCAGTGTAGATGTGCAAATTCAGGGTTGCTCTGCAATGGATGCAGGAAAGATACTGCATATGATTCTGAAATGGTACCCCAATGACACAGCTCATGCTTTTAGCAGTCTGAAATCCTGCACAGCGGTACTGGATAAGCCATAATGCTCACAGTTATGTGAATTAACTGTCACGTTTGGAAAGACTAAACAAATAACTGATGTTCATCACAAGCTGCATTTTTCTGTCCTTTTAGCCTTACTTCTGAAGAAATGTGTATTTTCCTTCTTTTTTCTTTCCATCATAACTTTGTTTGGCATCTTTCCATGCAGTGACAGTATACTTTTCTAGAGGCAGGAGATTCACCAGAGATTGCAACTACATCCTACAGCAATTATGTGCTTAGTGGCACTTCTGTAAACTGTAATGGTCTTATGTTTTGGCAGGTCCAGCTCCCTTCCTAGAGAAAGCAGCACCATTGCTCCAGAGACCCAAAGTGGAAATGAATCCAACCCATGCTGGGAAAGGTATGCAGCTAGGAAATCAAGCCTGTCTTCACTGCTGCCTTGCACATCTTGTGTTCTCCTAACTCCTTGTTTGAAGGCGTAACAAATGTTTAATTTTTGGCTTGTGAAAATGGGGGGAGCAGAATTTGGAAATCAAAATAATCATGCTAATAGTGTGTTTGTTTATTCCCAGCGGACAGCTACAGGCTCAAGTGCTTAAACTGCTGACAGGCTTTTATCCTCTCTAAGCAGATCCACTCCTGGTTATGAAGAACAGCCCCGTCCCAGCATGGATAGCCACCATGAGAGCCCAGGAGCCTGGAGACACAACGAGCCAAGCCCAATGGCAGCCAGGTACAGTGGGACAGTCCCCTTGGGAGCCCATCACTTGCTTTAAAATCCTCATCATCTTCCATTTTGCTTTGTGATAAAGCCTGGCTGAAGTCCCAAACCTATGTAAATTGCTCCTCCAGTGTACACTAATCCAATGATACTGGCAAAGGGAATATTAAGTCTAGGATTTCACCCAAATACGCTTGTTAAATTTTAATTTGGTGTGTCAATTTAGGTTAGAGCGCTGCTGAATCTTGCAGCTGGAATTCAGCTCATTTAGAGAGGGGCAATAGTACAGACCTCTGCCATTCTCCTAGCCTTAAGAGCCTATTAGCAGCGTATTGTCCCAGGTTTTCCTTATTGCCAGCAGGGAAGCATTTGAGTACCTGTGAGCTGATCATAGCAAATAATCATTGGCTTTATGGTCAAATTAGCCTTAATTCTTTAGCAGGTCTAACTTCAGCTTGAAAGAGAGTACTCTTGGTGCATATGAGACTCAGCATCCCATGCCACTGCACACGAACCACCAGCCTTTTCACACCAGTGTGTCAGCAGCCAGCCATAGGATACCATCCTATGTAGACAGCCAAGGATTCAGCACCAGAAGGTAAGGGTTTGGGGCAGGGATGTGGAGACACTGAAAGCTGCTGGCACAGAAATGTTTGACAGGAGCTCTGATTCAGACTGTATGATTACTGCAATTGCAGAAGTGAGAACAGGATATTGTTCTCAGAGAGACCCAACAGTACGGCCCTGTCCCACAGCATGTACAACAAAGCTCATTCTTGGATCTGAAGGGCTGGAGATAAGAGCTGGGCTAATGAGCGCTCTGTAACACTGGAGAGTTCTTAGCAGATTGTGTTCAGACCTCCTATGTAGTGCCCAGACACCTGATTTATGTTTAGAGACCACATCTGTTTTTCCTCTGTAACTGCAAAGGCACAAAAACGATTTGGTTTTGATTTCTCATGGCACTCAATGACACAAGCTCATGACGAGTTGTACACTTCAGAACTATCATATAAACGTGTGTGATCTTAATGTGACCTTTCAGCATTTTTCAGAGAGCTGGTGTAAGAAAGCTCGTTTGCATTTGGAGGCATTTGTGGACTAGGACTAGAACAACTGGGATAGACTTCTGTTGTACCTCCTAGCCAGTCATCACCCTGTGGCACTTCATGATGCTAACATGTCTTTCTGCAGCGTAGTACACACTCACATTCTTCCTGCCTTGGGGTTTACATCACAGGCTGAATGTGTGTCTTGCCCAGAGCAGGGTTTTTCTCATGATAAGCTTAGCTCGTGTCTCTTTTTCTCTTTTATACTGCATTGATTTTTCATTGTTTTTCAGTATTGTTTAAGTTACATGGTTGCCTGAAGCGTTAATCAGGATCAGATTGCTAATACGCAATATAAACATAATCTGTACCCTAGAGCACTTGTAAGAAAAGAATGACCGTAAGCGATAAGCTCACTTTTTGCCATTAAAAGAGCCCAAGCTTTGCCTGAAGTTTAAAGCTGTTCTGATAATAAGTTCTGTCTTGGAGAAATGAAAATGTGCAGGTCTGATAGCCAGATGGCCCAGCTGGTCAGCAGTTCACATTTGCAGATGGTAGTTTTGGAGAGCATTAGGAGAGGAAAGAATATTCACAGCACATCCATTTATGAACTGCTTCAGTTTTATTCGCTATCATTAGATTCTCAGTCAGTTTGCCTAGCTCAGAGCTTTGTATGCACGCTGCGGCTACAAAACCAACATGGCTGAAGCACGCAGAGCAAAAGGAGAAACTGCTGAGACAAAATATTAGATAACCAGTGTTGGGATTCCAGTGGTTCCTGGTATAATGTAATTAGAGCCTTGTGCTTCTTTGCCAGACCTATCTTGGATTATGAAGGGAGAGTTTATGATGGGAGAAGCAGCCCTAGAAGCAGCAGATATGACAGTGGTAGTGCCAGGGGGCACTGTGAATATAACCTTATGACTACAAGGTAAGGAGTCAAAAGGTGGGATCTAGACTGAAAAAAAAACATTCCACTGCTAGATTTATTCCATGTCTGGAGCATCCTGACCCATTTCTTCTTAATTCTCTGGGTTTAAGCACTCTCAGTAAGTGGCTGTTTGCGTGGATGGCTGTGGTGTGTGAGTAATTTCATCGCCCAGAGGAGAGAGACATTCAGCCAAGATTCTTGCCACTTGTAAGAATCGCTCACGTGCTCAAGTTCATTGCTTGAGATTGTATCACTTCCTTTCGTAGCCACCACTCCCTTCCCAGAGATACCACCATGTCCATTTCCCCGAGAAGCCACAGGGTGCCATTCTACATGGACAGCTTAAACTGTAACAGCACCAGGTAAATGGCTGGTTTTGATGGTTGTAATGGAATCTCCATGAAACTGCTGTGGAACAGGAGCTAGGAAGCAAAGCCAGAGCAAAGAGAGAAGAAAGGTTTCCAGGGAGTAAATGTGTCGCAGACCTTCCCTTAAACAGCTCCTAGTCAAAAGCTACCCAGCACAGGGTCTGTGTTACATACATACCTGGTCTCTTGAGATTTTTCTATGAGAGTTCTAGAGCAGAATGAAAGGAGATTGAATGGCTGGTTCCTGGCTACACTCTCTTGGCCAGGAATCAGCCTTGGCAGAGATGATTAAAAAAAAAAAAAAAAAGCTCAAATAAAAGAGAAATATCAAGAAAGAAGGTAATCCTCTCCAGAAAGACAGTGATTGAATGACTGAACTGGTCACAGAACAAGGCTGTTGGAATACTGATATACCATAGTGGAATATTGGTACTCAGCCTTTCTGCAGTACTTTATGGAAGCATCAGTCCATCTGTGTGCAGCCTGACACTATGTGGAGGCACTGGCATGGGTCTCACTGTTGGATCTGTAAACGGGAAATGTGTTCTGGGTGTAAGAGGTCCTTTGATAGCTTAGGTCTGGCTCTAGGCAAGACCATCTTTATCCTTTGAGGCAGAATTTACAGCTCTCATTGCTGAATGGATAGGCATAGCTTTTTTTCTGTTTTAGTAGCCACTGATTTGCCACCTTCTCTCTGCTATAGCTTTGGACGTGATTAAGCTGGGGACTGTTATATTGGGCCTTGGCCAATACGCTCCTTTCTCCTTTTCTCCTGCGCTACGCCAAATGCAGTTTCATTCTACAGTTGCTTCCATTCAGGGTGCCTTGGCCAATATGCCCCCTTCTCCTCCTCTCCTGCAACATGCCATATGCAGTTGCATTCTATAATTACTTCCTTTCAGGCTGCATTCTGGTCTGTGCTCATTTGAAGATCTTTTCATCTCTTCTCCCATGGCCCCATAAATGAGACTTCTCCAGATCACTTCTGCCAATATATTGCTGCCATATATTGCTGATATGTGGCAGGCATATATAGAGGAAGGATCCTCTTTGATCTGCAGTAAAGATAAATGAATCTGGGCGGTTAAGAGATTTAACATTGTGCCTTTCCAAATTTCCTTTCTAACAGCAGTGGTAGGTCTTTTCTTGGCTGCCAGTTTGGATCGTGCTATGGCTTGTGTTTCCAGTGCCCACAGACTATTCTCTCTCTTGCCAGGCTTCTTTCAAGCTCAAGTGAGAGGATCTGCACTCCAGTTGCCACCTTACCATACAACAGCCCAGCAACCTCTGGGTACCAGCCCGATTCCAGCACTGCCGGGTAAAGAGCAAAGAGTGGTCATGATCCTTCAGTAATGCAGGTTTTACATGTAGCCGTCCTGTTTGGTGGGTGAATGTAAACCAGGCTTTGCTGCTTGCTCTTTGGGCCATGGGATATTTCCCAGCTTCTTCTAGTTAGAAATACAGAAACTGGTGGCCAGAGCCACCCAAAAGAAAGACGTGCTGACTGTTTTTCTCCAGGCACTCTTTTGTAGACATTAGAATGTAGCCCATAGTATAAGTTGCACCTTTGGCAAAATCATGAGTCCTCTTAAACACACTGTAAGCTGGAGGGACATGATGGAGCTCCTCATGCTATGTGCTCACGAAGAAGCAGAGGAAGGCTCTTTGCCTTGTCAGTAATGAGCCAAGTGCATCAGATCCTGTCGAGCCTTGAACAGGATCTGTCTTTTTTTTTTTTTTTTTTAAGGAAGATAGCTCAGGATTTTGGGATTTGCAGTTTCCACATGCTCCCTCTCAAAGACGGAAACTGCTGCACAGTTTAACTCAATTTAGGGAGGGGCTTCAAAATTGTGACAGGTCAGCATAGGCCTTGCCACAGCCTGCTTATCACAGTGCACGTCTAAATAGCAGAAACACATACACATGGAAAATGTCTATGCTGAGTACAAAAAAAAAAGAATGGCTTTAAAGCTTGTCTTTCTGTAGCTGTGACACGGTTTAGTTTTCTCATATAAGAAGAGAGGATTAATCATAGCTTAAAGGCAGCGATGAAAATGAACCATGGAGAAATAGCGTGATTAGTTCATTTCATGGCTCTTGGAAGAGAGCCGGTGGGCACGGTGTCTCCCCTCAAACTGTGACAGAGCTCTAGACAGACAGACAGATGGGGGCATGTCATTTTGAAATCAGAATTTTAAAGAGGGAGGAATATGCGAGAAAGGTCATCTTTGTAAGAAAAAAAACCATCCCACAGACAGACCTGTGTCAATTTATAATGCATGAGGGCGCCAGAGATATTCCAGGGACAAAACAGTCAGTGTAGGTATTGCTGTGCCAGTAGGGTTTTAATGTTAAAGGACAGAACCGTGAACTCTCTAAATACTTATTGTGTGCGTAATCCTGACACGATTTGAAAAGGACTTATCCCTGCAAAACAGAGGATAACTGGATGAAAGTGTTATATTATCCATCCCAATCTTTCTAATTAACTTGATTTGTTTTGGTGGGTTAATTAGAGGGCATATTAGGTGTTATTTAGCAAGAATGCTTGAGATTCAGTATTTATTTGAGAACAACAGCATCTCACTCCTTTTTCATGCACACAGTACGTGTCCAAGTGCACACATGTGGTCCCCTGCGCTGTCTCTCATTAGTTTCAGCCTTTTCTAATGCAAATGCATCTCATTCTGCTTCCATCTATTCCTAGAAAAGGGGTCCTCTTTGTGAAGGAGTATGTGAACAGCAGTGAGCTATCAGCTTCCCCACGCTACGGCAGGTACGAGGAGAGTACACAGCCAGTCATGTGTCTATATACAAGTGCAAAACAATCAGCATATGACTTTGCCAGCTAACACGCACCAAGCTGGAACCATTAGCACTGTGTCAGCATGGCACTGTGCCTGAGCTAATTAGCTCTGGAGGGATTACTGCATTGGGTGGGCAAAGAGTTTTACTAAGACAGCAGTACTGCTCTGGGGACCCGGAGAGATCTCTTGTGCAATACAATGCTGCACTGTGCTGCCTTGTCCCATTGCCCTGACAGGCGGACCCGTGTCCTGTAAGTCCCTTGTGGAGGGGTCAGCCTGTGTGAGAGATGACAGTAAAGACACTTCGCTGCAGTTCCTCAGGCTGCACATTTGGCACTGTCAGGCTTCATCGCACATTTACACACAGAAACAAAAAGTCTGGAATAGGTGAGGAAATGTGGGGTTTGTGGGAGCTCACTCAGAGAGTCTTCTCTGAGGAGATGCCACTCTGAGGTGAAAATCTTCATTCTTTTGTTCTGCTCGCAGGTAAATACATTTTAGGTAGACACCAATATGACTGAGAGCAGAATGTGGCTCTGGGTATGCCCTGCTTACACTGACGTGGCAGCCAGTCAATGCCACGTTTGCTGCCTCCCTGCTGGCATTTATCCTCCCCCAGTGCTGTGCTGACATTGCTGTGGGAGCTGATTACAGACTCCATGAATCTCCAGCCTTTCCCGTAGGTCTGCAAAAGCAGATCTCAGCAGCCAAAGATAAGCGTGTTGCTGCACCATCTAAAAACCTCAAAATATGGGACAGAGAGGCAGCACAACTAGGTGAGAGCAAGGATGTGTTTCTTGCCTTTTGCTGGCTGACAAGGAGTAAGTGGGAGGCAGCATGTGGCTGAAAGCAGTCTGGAGGAGGGAGCTTTCCCTCTTCTCTATGCTTGTGCCATCTCCCTCAGGCTTGTGGAGGCCCCATTTCTGAGTACTTCCCCAGTTTCTCAGCCATGCTGCCCACATCCTGCCTCTCTCTGCGTTGACAGTGGCGGCCAGACGCATTTCTCACAGCTCTGACATGGGTGCTGTGGCCTCTAGATCTTTGCTGCCCCTTTGGCCTGCCCTTGAAGGGACCCATTCCATACGAATCTGCCTGGACCTCTGGGAGCAGCACTATGGGTCTGGCCCACACGTGGCTGTGGTACGGGGCTGGGGGCAAGATACAGCCACCCCTTCACAGAGCATGCAGTGTGAGTGCAAAGATGGAGATAGCACTGCTGACAGTTTTACCTTGGAAGGACCATCCTTCTCTCCAAGGAGCAAGCAGCTGGAACTGCAGTTAGAACTTAAAGTTTAATGATTAATGACTCCATCTGTGGTGTTCTTCCCATGTATAATTGCCAAGTGCTGACATTTTCTTCTGTCTCCTCTGGTAGCCTTGCAGATTTGACCAATTTGGAGAGGGGAACCTTCAGCCACCACAGCTATGTGTCCAGTGCTCCCCTGCAGAGGTAGGAGAGTTTGGGGCTGTGTGTGGGTTTTGGCACACTGTTGAATAGAAATGACTAACACTTTTAGAGTACTGGTACGCATTTGGTGAAATCACAGCATGAAATTTAAACGATCTTCAGAAAACACAGTGACATTGACTTAAAGCTCTGTGCTGCCCTGCTGTTCTTGTCTCTGCATCCCTGGGTTATCACATGTTCCTCCATAGTGTCACCTGGTGCCATCAGATACACGTAGAAGGAGGAATCTTGTGTGGAGCAGTGCTGGTGTCAGGAAACATCATTACCAGTGATGAGAAAAGAAACTGCTTGTGTCACAGAGGCACCATGGTGCAGGAATTCACTTTTCTGTTCCTTCAAAGGTCCAGTGAACCTGCCTGCACTTACTGTAGCCGTGAGATCCGAGACTGCCCTAAGATCATAATAGAACACCTTAACATCTACTGCCACGAATACTGCTTCAGGGTAAACAAACAAACAAATTTTACTGCTGACTGCCTTCTCTGTGCTGCTGTAAAAAGGGGGGGCGGGGGGGGCTGGGTGCAAATTCTGAAACTTTATTTAATTAACTTACATAGGGTAAATGCTCACATCCACACTGGAGCAAAAAATGATGCAGTCATTGCTCGTTGTGTCCCCAGAAGATTTTCATCTCCCATAAATGCATATGAATTGTCATCTAGTAGATAGCAGCACCCTCTTCCCCTCATGTCCTGGTGTTAGACTTACTGCTTTGTGGCCTTTTTTCCCCAGTGTGGGGCTTCCAGGATCTCTCAAACGTTGTGCAGTTTGCACGATGAGCCTGTGGAAATAGTGGGAGTGAGTGAAGGAAGCCTGCAGTGCCAACTGTCTGTTCTAAGGTTGTTTAGTCTCAAAAGTCACTGCTTTGACACCTTCACACTTTAAAAAATGGAACAGAGACCATTTATATGACTTTGCTCATCTGCCCCCGTCACACTACCAGCAGTGCATGGCGCACTGCTTACTGTTCAAACACCCTGTTGTCTCTTTGGCAGTGTGGAATTTGCCACAAAGCCATGGGAGATCTTCTGGACAAAATATTCATCCACCGGGATATTGTCCACTGTGACAAGTGCTACGAGAAACTCTTCTAGGTGAGTCCTCCTTTATGGTGTCAGCATTCAGAACTGCATGAGAAAGCTCATGTAGTGTTTGCTGAGTGAAAAGCATTTAACCCTCATAATCACTGAATTTTTCAGTGGGTTTTAGTGGGAAGTTGTGAAACTTGTTGCAAAAGTAGCTAGAAATATGTTCCAGCTGGCCCCAGGGGTCTCAGTCAGAACCTGGGGTGGCAATGTGACACAGACTCAGAGGCTGAGAGTCCTCTCTGAGGGTAAAATTCTCTCTCCTGACCTGGTCTAACCTGCTTTATGTAAAGCACTGGGAAAACTAAAGAGTTGTACACTCTGTTGACAAAGAAACAAGGAATTAGACTGGACAGCATTTTGTTTCATTGGATCATCTGGATGAAGTACATATCGACACAATGACAACTGGAAACCCTGGCAGTGCACTGAAATTGTGATAAGGTGCCTCCATTGCTTCCTCTGCCTTGTGATGGAGAGGAGGAGGGAAAGAGGCACCTGTCTCACCATGTACGTGGCTGCTTTGTTCATCTCTTAATGCAATGTGACTAGCTAGTATTCTTCATTCCCTTCCTGCTCATCTGCTCCACTGACCTTTGTAGTGCCACGTTTTGTGTGCTACTCAGCTCCTACGTTCACCTTCTCTTTATTTCCTTGCAGGGCTTGGCAAAGCTGGAGAAGGCAGCCAGTGGAACGTCCTCAGCAGCACATATCTGAATACATCCTACCAGCTCCTCACTGGCTAAGAAAGCAGAATTCCTGCTCCCCTCTTCTGCAAATTACTTTCCCTCTCACTGCCTCATCACAATGAATGAGTTTAACATCTGCTAGCTTATGCTGTCAGCTGCACGCAAGACAAGTGCCAATGTTAACAAGATAAAGCAGTGTCACCTATAAAAGATAGGCGGGCTGATTTTCCAAAGGTGCTGAGCCCCTCCACCTGCCTTTAACTTCATTAAGGATTCCAGATCGTGCCTGTGCGGGGAACCAGGCACAGCTCCTTACGTCTGTTTAATTTAATTGCGAGAAACCTTTCCTGCTTATTTTTTCTCTTTCATTTCTGCAATCAGGTTGCATCTCAGTGCGTGTCAGCTGGCACAAAGCAACCAGCTTTAAGAGGTGTTAAACACCAGATTTGTATTCTTGGGAGGGTTTGAATGTAGCTCCTAGCAAAGCCTGTTTCTGCTTCTTTCACCCCCCAGATTCTGCCTAGGAACAGCTCCTGCCTGGTTTCTGCTGGCTTTCCGTGGGCTTCCAGGAGCACTCGCAGACTCACTTCATTCACTTTTTTGGTGTGTCTGCCTGAATTTCCCTTCCCTTCCTACTCCCTAGGGGATTCCTTCAGCAGTCTCTGTGGCTGCTGTCTGTTTGGGAAGATAAACTACCAAGTGAAAGAACGTTAGCTTGGCCTCTGATGGTAGGGGTCCAGTGGCCATCCAACGTGTGCCAGAGCATCAGTACCTCCCTTGGCTCTCCTGACCAGAGAGGACGTGCGAATTCTGCCCACCTCACCACGGCTTGCTGCACTGCCTCTTTTATTGCTGCAAGTTATTTACATCACAAACGCTCACTCCCTGCACTGACCTTCCAGCAGGTGCTGTACCTACTGAAAGTCAGAGTTGCCTAATTTTAACCCTTAGTTCGGATGCAGAGAGATCGAGAAAAGCTGAACACTGGAAGCTTTGGAGGTCTGTGCCCTCAGTGTCCTGCTCTGAACGTGCCCACAGTCACCGTTTTCTCTTTCACAGCATTAGGAACGTTTGCAAAGCACCAGTTCTGTAGCAGCTCTTACATGCCAACGGGGGGATGGCAAAAGCTCTAAGCAGACTATTGTTAGACAGATAAATCTTTATGACCTTAGTGACGGAAGCTGGCACGCATGCAAAAGCTTAGCGAGTTCGTGTTTTTACAGCACCAGCACTACACTGCTTCGGTAAATAGCTGTGGCCTCCAATAAAGCTGGAAAACAAAAACTGGAAGCGTGACCTTAGCAGCACCCCAGCTGAAGCCCTAAGCAGCAAGCTTCACAGTGAGACCTGAAAGCCGTGTGCGCACGGTACCCCGGGAGGCCCAACGCGCCCCTGCTGCTGTTTGTGAAGCTGTTAAGAGACGACGCTTTCTGAGGAGACCTACGCTTGCAGACGTTCATTTGGGGCGTAACAGGTTCACCCGCTCCGCGGTTCGCGCGGTCCCTTCGGCGCTACGTTGCACGTGTGTCACGGCAGTACGCACCTCTAATAAACCCGCGGCTCGAGCGCATCTCAGGTGCCCTTAATGTCTCCGTGCGGAGGTCGGCAGCGGCACCGCCGCCCCTCGGAACCCCGCCGGGGTCGGGCGGGATCCCCCCCCGGGGACCGCGGCCGCGCGCCCCGCTCGGCTCCGCGCACGCGCGCCGGCGTGAGGGAAGGGGGCGTGGCCGAGGCCCGAATGCGCGCGCGGCGGCGGCGGCGCCCTTCTCCCGCCCGGCAGCGGCGCTCCGTCCGTCGCCGGAGGAAGGAGCGGCGGCGGCGGCCCGCAGGTACGTGCGAGGGGGCGGGCGGCGAGCGGCGCCGGAGCCCCGGGCTCGGTTCCGTTCGGTTCGGCGGCACCGGGCCGCGCCCCGGCCCGTTTCGGCGGCTCATCCTCGCGGCGCCGGTTCCCCGCATCCCTCCGTTCCCCGCGCGCCCCCGGAACGCGCGCCGCCGCCGCCGCCGCCGGATGCCGTCTGGTGCTCGGGGCCGGGCCGTCGGTCGCGTCTCCCGCCGCTCCCTTTGTCAGCGGGGCCGCGTGCTGCGGTCCGAGCCTCGGGTCACCGCGGGCGGCCCCGCGTCCGGGGCTCCGCCGGGCTCGCCGGGTTGCGGGATCGTCCGCGGGGGGGGGGGGGCCCGGGGAGGAGCCGCTTCGGAAACGCCTCGAGACGCGGGGGAAGGGGGAGCCGGCGTTCGCTTACTCGCTCGGTAGGTGAAGCCGAACGCGGCGCCTCGTGGCTCCCGGACTGCGGCCGCGCTCTGCGGCTGGAGTCGCCCTCTGTACCGCCCAGCGGGGCGATGGCTTCTTCGGGACGCCCGAGCCGTGCTGCGATCCGCTTCCCCGTCGTTCTGTCGCCGTGCCTCCGCCGCTTGCCGCTGTCCCTTCGGCTCCGGTTCTGCCGCGCTCATTGCGGAGAGCGCTTCGTGTCGGCGCACGGCGACGTCTGCATGCACTGCGTGTGTGTGTGTGTGTGTGTGTGAGTCCTTCTGCTGGGGAAACCTGGCAGCGAACAAAGGCTGTTTTCGCCGCTTTCTTCGCGCTGTCATCGTCTGACGTCAGTACTTCGCTAATTGTGTTCCCTGACTTGGCTCGGTCGCTGCTCTCCTCGCGTGTTTCGTTTGAGGACGGATGGAGGCTGAACTCCGGTGCGTGATGAGCTCGGCGCCCTTTTACCCGGCCCCACTGCACAGCAGTCAGCGCACGTGTTCGGAGGCGTTGCGTTCATTTGTTCTTGTTTGCTACGTTTTCCAAGTCAGTCTCCTTTGCTCCTTCAACTTATCCTGACGGACGTTGGCATTTTCGGTGCTGAAGTCAGATTTCTTGGCGGTACCGTGCACGTTTCCTCAGGCTTTACGTGTCTTTCCTGTCTCGCAGCGAAGCGGTGCGTTCCGGATGATGGTGGTTCCCGGCAGCGCCCCGCTCATCCAGCAGGACCGAGCTCTGGAGCCGGACGTGGGGCGAGGGCCGACGCAGAGCTCCGCCATGGGCCCCGGCACCGAACCTGCGCCCGGAGAGGTGGGCCCGGAGCTGGAGGAGGTGAGGAAGCTGCAGGAGCTGGTGAGGAGGCTGGAGATCCAGAACCAGCACCTGAGGACGAGGAGTCGCAGGAGCATGCTTGGCACGGCTCTGCCCAGCGAGGTGCGCGCCGGCGTGGATAACCACACCGGCGGGATGGAAATCAACAACAGCATCAACGCGATCGCCGAGAAGCAGGAGCTGCACATCATGGCAGATCTGCACAGCAAATTGAGCAAAATCAGGAAAGAGGAGGGGGAGAACAACTGCTTCAAGAAGGACGTGGATGCCCAGGTGCAGTACGGTTGCCTCAGTGCTGCTGAGGAGTTGTCTTCCGACACGTGTAACGCGGAGATGGAGACGGATGATAACGTTAGGTGTCCGTCACGTGTGGATAGGAGTCACAGCACGGAGCTGATGGGAAACTTGGTCGTGGCAGGCATTGATTCCTCAGTTAAAATAAGCCAACAAAATCCCAACGATAGATGCGGAGTCATAGAAAGCCTTCTGAATAACACAGCCCTGGATGAAGTGAAAGTGCTAGAACTTGAGAACTGCAATGAAGAAGAAGATAGCTGGTATGTATTTTGAAACCTTGGTAATACGTAGAGTTTACAGTGGTGAGTTCTGCTTAAACATGCCATTTTTATTTTATGATACCGCGTGGTTCTTATGCACCACTTTCCTTTCAGCAGCAGGAGTGCAACTTCCATTATTGATTGCCCTTATTTTTAAGACCACTGTTCCAGAATGCTTTTCTCCCCTCTATCAGCTGAGCTGTAAGGCTGCACTTTTCCCCCTTAAGCTGCTACAGCACGTGCGTCAAGCATCCTTTCCCCATTAGTTTGTAGATGACGCAGTGAATTTTTACACTTTTTGTACTTAAGTGTCAAATGCTGTATTTAAATAAGGATTTGGTGAAACAAACAGAGCTCAGAGCCCCAGGAAGTTGTGGTGTTTGTGGGTATCTCAGACAGCAACACTTCCATTCCCTGAATCTGGTCTCTTTGCAGTTTGCTGGTTTCTTTTGTTCCGAGACGTCATCTGAAACAGATCAATGATGTAATGCTGAACTGCCCTTACTCGGTGGGGCTCCGCCAGCTGCCTCCTTTAGAGCCCGTTTGATAAACCAGCAGGTGAATTTCCAGCGCCCTGCCAAAACTGGTTAAAGCTTGAGGCTGACTCCTGCTCGTGCAGTAGCTGTGACTTAAGGATTTACGTGGTGTTCTTAAAACTTGGTAGGATAGCCTCAGGGATCTGCAAACGGTGTCCCAAACTTATTCAGCTGGAGACGAGTCTGGCAGTGAAGATGGCATTCCAGATTGGTTGCCAAATACAAAGCGAGTCTGAAAACTCATTAGTTCTTCCGAGAATAAACGTTTGTTTGTAGGGGGAGTAGAGCTCAGTAGCTTAATGATCTCAGCTCAAATCTAAATTGCAAATTTTATTCAAAAGCTGGGGAAAGCGTTTTTCTGACATCAAGATGAGGGAAGTCTGATTTTCAACGTGAGTTTTGGAAAGGAATGTGTGAAGTTAGAAGTGCTCTTCTCAATCGATGTATGTGTTTTCTCCTGGGCTGTCAGAACCAGGTTATCCTGACCAAGAAAGCAGAACAGCCGGGGGTCTGCCCAGGCAGTCAATGCTGAGCAGTGGAGCCATTGAGTTTGTTGATCTTTGCTTGAGTTGGTGACTTACGATCTTTACCAAGAATGGAGGTGGGAGCTGATAATGTGTGTAGAGCCCATAGTGAGTGCCTGTGCTTCCTGCTGAATATCCAGAACTGTCTTTGCATGAGCAGCTCGTGCGCTGTGCAGATCCGTGCGGGGTCTTGTCAGCAGTAGGCAGATAGCAGAGGGTTTCTGTTTTTTTTTTATTTTTATTGTAAGAGAAAACCCTTAATGCTGTAGGGATTTAGGATCAACTTTAATAAGGTGGCTTTGCTGATTGGAGGGGTTTAGCACAGCCTGGACAGCAGTAGTAACTAGATATGTCAAGCAGTTAGTCAGAGTGAACAGCTTACTGCGTTGTTACTTTGGCAGCCAGTTACAATATTTTACACAAGGGAAAATCAGCTGCCACTGAAGCACATCGGGTATGCTCAGCTACTTCTGACTGTGAGCAACATCTGGGAAGCTGATGGTGGCTTTGTGTTCTCCCATCCCTGTAGCGGAGTGCTCCTTCAGGCTGGCCCACCTTCCCATAACCATGGCACACCAGCAGGGCTCACCTTGCGTCGTGTACAGACACAGATGGGATGGGTGCGTGTGGTGAAACATGAGGTACGGCGCTGCACGCGGTGACTGTAACTCAGCACTGCTGGCTCTGTGTCCCTTGACTTGTTCCCTCAGGTCACTTTCTCAAATAGCTCTTCAAAATTGTAAATCTCCCCGAAGCCGATCCTGAGCTGTAGGAAGGCAGAGGGGAGCTAAGGCAGGGGAATTCTGCCTCGTTTGTCATCCCTACCAGCTCACTCTGCACGACAACTGCGTTGTGTTTCTCCTGTGGATGTAGCTCGTTCTTCGCACCATGGTTTGTGTTGGGTGTTTTGATATGTGTCCCTGTGCTGCCTGTTCTGTGCTCCTCGCTCTTCCTGCTCAGAGTCAGGAAGAGAGGGTTTGGATTGGAACTGTGGTGGGGTTGATTCAAATCCCAGTCACCTCTGAAACTGCGTCCCTTATGAGTGTGGCCTTGTGTGAAAGGAAGAGCCAAACGGGGGAAGTATGGAAGAGGTCGGACTTCACTCTTCCTGCTTTCTGGATCAGCTTGTTTCTGCCCCTGCCTCTTTGTGTTTCCATTGCTGGAAGGAGTGCCAACTCCTCCATGCGTTGCCTCGTTCAGCCATCAGGATGAAGAACAAGTGTAGCATGAGGCTTTGGGTCCAGGGAATCCCTGTGTGGCTGTTACGTCTGCACCTCACAGGGTTTCCATCCCCCATGTCGCGAATTTCAGCTGAAAATGGGCTGTGACACCTTCGCCTTCTTGCTGCCTCCTGTTTGAATTGGGATGTCACTGTTTTTAGCTGCTGGGTACGTCAGAGAGAGGCATGGAGCTTCAGAAGTTCCCTCAAATGGAGATGTGATTCTCCTGGGGACAGGGCTGGGGCAGAGCTGCAGTCACTCAGTGTGATCCAGAGGCCATGCAGTGGTTCTGCTGCAGTCTTTCCTTGCCAACAACTGCATGAGTTAGCAGCAGCAACTTCAAGCTTTTCAGAGCTTTGAAAAGCTGCTGGGGTATTTTGAGCTGTATCAGTTGCCTGTGTTGCCTTAATGCATTGACTTACAAACATTCCCTGCTGTCTGGCTTGTTTTAACGGGGTGTTGTGCCTTTGCTTAGCTGCAGGAAGCCATTCTGATGGCAGGTGTGATGTCTGCTCACCTGCACTGCCACAGTGCAAGGGACAGATCCTCACAAGTGCAGCAGGAGCTGCTCAGTGCCACTGTCCCACACTGCCTTGTGGTCACCTCACAGGCTCCTGCCGGGACCTTAAGCTAAAGCAGCATTCAGAGCTGCTTTGCCTTGGTGACTCGATCCAGCAGCATTCCTCACCAGACAGGCACAGAGGAGCAGTGTCTCATGTTGTGCTGCACAGCCAAGCCCCTCACCTCTCACCAGAGGTCTCTTCACTGCATGCTTCATGTGGGACAGCAAAACAAATGGAGTAATGAGGAGGAACCAAGCTTGCACTGCCTGAGGTTTTCTTTACAGGTGCAGTAGAGAATCTCATTGCTATTTGATGAATTACACAGCAAATCCTGATATATCAGACTGCCTTTTAGCTCGGTGTCTGAGTTTTGTATCAGGCCTTGGAATTTGTGGCCTTTCCCCAACGCTGCTGAAAAGAGCAAAACTGATGTTGTGAAATCAAGCCAGGATTCCTCTGAAGACATCTCCTATAAATTGCCTGGCAGTGCTCTGAAAAAATGGAGTTGTCCTTACTTAATTGAGTTTAGTTAATTTATAAGCAAGGCCATCTGTGGCCGATAGAGCTGTCAGCTGAGGAGTGAGCCCCTGGCTGCCTGCAGGACGGGCTGCTCTGCTGCAGGTGCCATCATTTCCAGCTGCTGCGGTCCTGAGGAGCAGCACTGTGAGAAGTAACCTCTCAGGAGGAGTGGAGCAGCATGAGGACTTCCCGAAGTGCAGAGAGGTTTTCTTCTGTAGTCGAAGATAAGCAGTGACCTGCCCTAAGGAGGCTGCTGGCCTCTTTATCCTTTGGTGGCTTTATTCTGCTTTGGGTCTGAACTGTGAAATAAACCCAGAGAGCTCTTCTTTCTCTTTTATTCAATCAGAGCAGTTGTAATGCTTGCTTGCCCGTGCAGAAGCAGCAAGGTCTGCTTTTGATGTCTGTCATAAAACTCAGTGTTGTACATACAGGAATCTTTGTGTCAGTGTTTCCCAGCGTTTTTTTTTTGCTGATAGCGAAGTAGTGTTGGGAGTTCTTTTATTTTGCATGTGGTTTTATATGAAGTTTGGTATGAACAAACTCCTGGGGGGGGAACCGTGGCTGCACAGACTGAATTAAGGCTATTTGGTGAGGTAAGGTGTATGTGAAGGCATGCAGGGAGCTTACCTTGTGGCCTTTCTTGTTCCAGTTGTGTGCTTCTGAAGTGGTTAAGGTGCTGCTTTGCACGTGATCAGTTGTAGTTCGTCCAAGACTGTAAGCTGATTAAATGTGGTTATACATAAGGCTTATCCTGTTTGCATGTGCAAAGTGATGCTGGGTACATTACAGCTACCTAAAGCTCGGCCTTTGGAAGAAGCTGCATAACATAACTGTCAAAGAACACCATATGCAGTTTGTTCTTTCTAGTTGTTTGAGGGTTTCTAAAACTTTTAATTAAATGGTTCTTGCCCATACAGAGCCGTGCTTTATTTGTGTGTTTAACCAAAGAAAGCATAAAAAGCAGTTAGACTTCTAAAAGAAGATGAAGGTGAAGGTGAAATCAGCTCCTCACCCTCACCAGATCATTTTGATCTGTGCGATGTTTTTTGGGTGAGAGAACTGGAGGAAGGGGTGACAGGCGATGGCCGGAAAGCCACATGGCAACGGGTGCCAGCAGTAAGTTTAGCATGCCAGGCTTGAACCTTGCCTTCGTGTATGCGTTCCTCTGTGAAGCTGTCTCTGAGTGAGTCTCACTGCCGTGCTGATCTATTTGGTTTCTGGGTCACGGTTTGCGATTTATACTTCTCCCTCTTCTTAGCTGGGATGACTTTTCCACTGCTTCTCTAAGTGCTGCTCCTGAGGTTGTGTGAGTTAACGAGTGATGTTGCTGTCCCTTCCCCATCCTCCCCAAGGCTGTACGTGTCCCCGAGGAGATCTGTGAATCAGAAGACGGGCTCTCCCCTGCAGTGGTGCCGGCAGGTGCTGGACAATCCCAGCCCGGAGACAGAAGCCGCCTGCCGAACCCTCATCAGCAGGCTGGACCAAGGTATGTGCGTTTCAGGGTTTTCAAGCTCCTAACTGAGATCTTCTGATGCTTTAAAGAGCTTGAATATAAGAATACGTAGGAAAAAATGTGGTTTGGGGGCAAGTGATTGTATTAAATCTATTGTTAAAGCTTTTTTTTCCTACGTAAAAAGTTCTGGTACGGCTGAGCGTTTCTAATGCTGATCAATTTTGCTATCTCTTACTGTAATTTCACTGGGTAAAATAGTTGTCTGACGCTAAGAACTTTCAATAAAGAAATACTCAAATCTGTAACTTGCCGAAACGGTGTGAGTTGGACAGCTGTTCTTTCTTCCACTTTTGTCATCCCCTAAAATGGGGTGCAGCAGTGTTCCTCAGAGCACAGGAGGATCGGTCCCGTATTAACTGGTGGAAAAGCTCTTAGGGTGGATGCATAGTTCACTCCGTTACACAAAGGAGGTGGTTTTGTTTCGACATATCTGTGATACATCACCTGGAAACCATTTCGTGGATAATCCCACCTTTGTCTTTTCAAATATGCTCCTGGTTTGAGTTTAAGGCGTGCACTGAGCTGAACTGCAGACAGCTGAGGCACTGATGGGTCTGAAGAGAAGAAATAATGCCTTTCTGTGTTGTGCATCTTCTGTGCTGTACAGCTTTCCTGTGCAGGCAGCTGTTTAGCCTTGAAGTTCCTGGCTTAAGATAACTGACGGTGGTTTGTTCTCAGACTTCATTTCCTTCTGTAAAACATCCACGCTTAACAATTTAAACGAGGACTCATCTGGTGAACTCTTCGCTTCCTCACCAAAATGCGTTGGGTTTTAGTGGTACTCCCACACCAAAAACTGAAGCAATCAGTATTTGTTAGCTCCAGCTGTTTATACGGTGAATCCTCATTAATTTTCCTTGCTACCGTTCTCCTCATTACCAGCATTTGGAGGGCAGTTTGGATGCATACAGATCACACAGAGAGTCATTACCTGAACGTTGGAGCTGCCTGTTTCTGAATTCAGTGAGCATGGATGTGCCAGGCTTTGCTGCCTGCCTTCTTTTGGAGTGTTTCTCTAACTTGAGTGCACGTCTGTGTGTTGAGTGGCTGTTTTTCACACTCATTTGCTCTCCTTTGAACCTGAAGTCACAGTTTTTATGGTCTGATGTCTTTGATTCCATCGTTAGGAATTCGGAACGAAACGTAAAGCTCAGTGATGCTCTCTAAAATGAAGGTGGGGTGTAATGGTGATGGGTATTTATGAAAGCAGCCATCTTTGAAGACCAGCACTGAAACTCACAGCAACGTGGAGCTGCTTCAAAGCACAGTTTGTCAGAAGTTACTCCTGGAATTCTTCAGAAGTGACAAAAGAAGGCCAAGGGGAGAGGGGCCCAAGGGGCCGGGCAGTGCTTTGCTGCCTGCACCTTGTCCCTGCCGCCAGCAGGATGCCTCGCTGCAAGTTCACCTGCTACAACATTTAACCTTGTTTGACCTTATGCCTTTCTTTATCTTATACTGCTTGTTTTGAAACACAGTTTGATAACCTTTGTGGCTTTTCTGTATTTTTCCTTCTAGCCAGTAGATGGAAAAACCTGTATTGCAGTCCCCTGGCCTCTCCAAGTGCACATAATTTGAATACAGAGACAGTCTCCTGTAGCAATGCACTAAACTCTCCTGGGCATCTCAAATCGACTAACAAAGCACTACTAACCTGTGGCAGCTCAGGTATGGCATGACAGTAGAGCAGTGCAACCTGTGGTGTTTAAAATGCAAGGAGTGTTACTAATGGACACAGGGAAAAACTGTCAAGAGCTGTAAGTCCACCCGTGGGGTTTTCTCACTTCAATTTGCTCTCTTAGCCAGGTTTCATCTATTATGTGGGAGAAAACCTCCTTGCATGCTAAATGTCTTGTACTTGTTTGGTGGTTTTGTTTTTAGAGCATTTTGTGTATTTGTAATCTGACTCACTTTGGTCTCAGATAACGTTACCCTGTGTAGGTATTAGTTATATGAAGTAACTTGGATTCTGGGTTGTTTTGTTTTTTTTTTTTATGTTTTCTTTTTTCCTAAATTTTGTGAAGCTTCTTTTGAAGACATTCGTTAATGTGGCCAACAGAAAAAAAAAAAAGCAGCTTTGTGCTTTGATAGGAGAGGCACAGCTTCCAGGATGTGTCTTTAAATTGGGTGAGTGAACAAAACAAC
Organism: Oreortyx pictus; assembly: GCA_036925125.1. Classification (NCBI taxonomy): domain Eukaryota; kingdom Metazoa; phylum Chordata; class Aves; order Galliformes; family Odontophoridae; genus Oreortyx; species Oreortyx pictus. The sequence goes on from JAUPFR010000012.1 coordinate 9,465,873, forward strand.
TGAACACAAACAGCAAAGGCTCTCCATCAGACTTAGTTCTGTTTGGGGCAGGATTTCTTAACTCGGAGGCAACTCCAAGAAAATTCCTCTTGGAAGGCTGTGTTAGGTATAATAACAAAGCTTCTCCTCAGTGCCTTGGCCTCCAGACAGCGTTTGTTTGTAAGCTGCTGCCTGAAGAGTCCATGTAGGCTCTGTCAAGGAGCATTTGTCCTGATGCAGTTCACGGTCTGTTTTAAGTCAAAAAGCTTTGCCTCTTGGCTCCTTATCAAAAGAATCTTCCTTGGTCTTTTTTTTTTTTTTTTTTTCTTCTCTTTCCTTTTGTGGAGATCACTATATCCTAATTTGCATGTCTAAAAACAAAGCATGTTAACAGTTTCTGACTTGAAACTTGAAGTTGAGCGAACCTTTTTGGGAACAGCCCAGCACCTTGCAGATGCGTGTTTTCCCAGCTGCAGGAGATCTGCTGTAAATAGGAACCAACACCCAGCTCTGTTTTGTAAGCAGAAGGATACACGTGCGTTGTATTTGCAAGTTGAATTCTCTGGGGGAAAAAAGCCCTAAATCAATTTCTTTAATCTGTAGTAAAAGAAAGGTTCCTTGCCTTTCATACGAGGCTGGTTGGTATCAGGGTTTAAAGCCAGATGTGTGACCTCATCGTTCTCGTGTAAAACAGTTACTGATGTTCCAGGCTGAGGTGTCCGTGCAACTTCTGAGCTTCTTCATCAGCTGTGTGAAGCTGAAGTTGCTGGGAGCATTGTGTAAATGGGAGAAGAGAGAACAGGCTGCTTCCCTGCAGCATTGTGCCTGAGTTCTCCTTCCCACCCCTTTCCTTTCAGCTGAGAACATACATGCTAATAGAGCTCATAGTTGGCTTCCAAGCTCATTGACTTGGATCTAATTTTTTTCCTATGGAAATATTTGCTTTTCTGCCGTGTCCACAAATAACAATCAGGTGTCACTAGCAAATTCAGACAGTGACCAAGGTAGGGAAATTTGCAGGTCATTTTCCGAGCAGTTTATCTGCATCCAGAGTGTGTACTCCACTTTCAAGCAGCTCAGTGTTGTGGTGGGATTTCTACTGCCTTAGTGAGCTGTTCTGGTGGATGATGAGTGTGTGACAGGAGGAACTTTTGCTTTATTTCACGTCTCTCATGTTATTACTGAAGTTGTTTTGTCAACCAAATGGAGCACTTGAGAGGCAGCTGATGAACAATTCTTAGTCTAAAAAATTGTTCTTAATTTCTTTTTTCCCATCTTTTTTTACTGAGATGATTTTCTGTGCTTCTGTTGCCACCACCTAAATTTGAACTCTGCCCACCGTTCCAAGCTGTTCCATGCAGAGGAGGGGTATGGAACTAATATAAGTTAAGTCTGTTGTCCTTCTCCTGGCTTGGAACTGATGTGCAGCACTCAGAGCTCTGTCGATAGCTGTTGCATGCATCGGGGCACTTCAGCCTTCCTCTTTATTTGTTCCTCTTTTTCATGACTTACGGAAAACTTCACTGGGAGAAAGATCCTTCCAGTTTGGTTTTTGTAAAGGTTTCATCACCTGTAATGTCTTACACTGTAAGAAAGAGAATGTAGTTAATGATAAGAGGAAAGAAATGGGTAATCCTCCTCAAGAGTGAGGAGGAGGGAACCCCACATAAACTGTGCTTTCCATAAGCAATTTGTGTGACCGACTCTTGAGGTTCTGCAGTGTGAAAGTTGCTTGGGTCCTTTTGCTCCTCCAGTTGCCCACTGATACCGTGGCAGACACTTCCTGCAACTTCGTGTCTAGATGGGTAGCTGCCCCATTCTCAAAACAGGCAGAAAGAATGAATACTGACCTTAGAATTTCTAAGCTCAGACTTAGCAATAACATCTGTGTTGCCTTCTGTCCAGAATGTGGCAAATTTCTCCCTCCACAATCATCTTCCTCCTGAAGACTGGAGGTTCCGAAGCTGAGCACTGTACCTTCAAGGCACTGCTAACTTCCTCATTATTTCCAGCAGACCATAACTGCACTGGTTATTAGTACAGAGATAAATGCTCTTCTGCTCACTCCTGTTTTGTGTGTGCGTGTCTGAATGCTTGTTCTGTTCTTCCTCTTCCCTCCTAAAGGTTACTTAAGCATGCATTCTGCTCTGAGCTCGCAGTCATCCGTGGACAGCGAGCTGAGCACATCTGATGACTCCATCTCCATGGGATATAAGCTGCAGGACTTGACTGATGTCCAGGTTATGGCACGCCTTCAGGAAGAAAGTACGTGACAGCGGTTTCCTGTGTCGTACAGTTTTAGAACTGTAGAGAAAAGTGGATGCATTTCAACCGTTCTTCCCCCAACAACAGAAGGGTCTAATAGATCATTTGAAATGTTTCTGTTTTGCAAGGGCTTCCTATTGAAAATCCACAGCCACAAACTGCCACTTGAGAATGTCACACCACTGCTAAGTTGGAGAGTACGCCTCTTAAAGCAGAGAATAGTCCTTAAGGTGTTATCCAAAACCCCAACAGTGTTAAACACACCGGCAGCCTTCAGCTTTCAAAGTGTTCTATCCCAGACTGTCTCTCGAACGCAGGTGGTGTTTTGTGAGTGTTTCAGGGTGGTGGTGGCAGCTGCCGGGCTGGGTGCTGTTACCTCTCTTAGCCAACACACGAGGCCCTGCAGCTGCAGCATGCATAGGTCTGGGGAAGTGATCCAGCTGAAAAAATAACCCAGCTAAGTGTTATCCTTGTAAATTTATTTCTTTTTGGAGCAAAGTCGCCTGCCTGCAGTCTGAAATAGCATTAGAAGCTGTCCGGAGCACTCGCTGTTACAAGCTGTGTTTTTCACAGAAGATGTGAGCTGTGTTCTGCTGCTGTGCTGAGCAAAACCCAGAGTTCGAGAGTACTAAAAGTGAAAGAGCTGAAATTACAGTTTAAGCTCTTTGGTAAAATGTTTGGAGATGGCTGTGCAAGTTTAACCAAGCATAAGGCATGGCTGTCACAGTGCGGGGAGATTTCAGGGCCCTGCTCCAGCTCCTGTTACATCGGTGAATTTCTGTTGACTTCAGTGTGATTGGACTGAGGTCCTAATCAGGGTTCGAGGTGGAACAAAGTTAAGGAATGGTAATTGGAATTTGAGGTAAAAAAGCAGAAGGCATGAGATGGTGTTACCATTCCATTATGCCCGGGTGCAGCCCAGGACAAATCCTGTTAAAAGGAATAAAGTGAGTAATGGCCCCTTTAAAACTGCGAGATAAATACATACATGTGTCAGAGAAATCCTGTCACATCACAGAGTTTCCCTCCCATGAGGTATGAAGAGATTGTTCCCTCTGCAGAAATTCCGCTTTTCATACTGCAGAGAGAAAGAGGTTTTTCAGGACGTGAACCAGCTCAGTTTTTAAAAGCCCTTCCAACCAGTTTGCTGGGTGAGTTACTGAGGAGAAGTGGCTCGTGTTGAGGGAGGCAAGAAAGCTTTGTAAGGGTACCAGTTGGGTGAGGAGCCAGGAGGAAGCCAGGCAGCCACACGCGATGGGAGGCAGCTGTTTATTCACTAAGACGGGTTTATTAGCTCAGGTCTGCTTCCAAGGTGAAACGAACGTCCGTGGGAAGCACTGCTTCTGGTTTGGTGCTTTGTGTGTGTCGGGACATTCTGCCGTAAGGTGGGGTGACGTGGAGCTGCATTCCTGCCCTCCCGCAGGTCTCCGCCAGGACTGTGCCTCCAGCTCGGCGTCCGTATCGCGTCGCAGCTCCAGTGCCTCCCTGCACTCGCTGCGGAGGGGCACCTACAGCGACCAGGAGTTCGATACGTACAGCCTGGAGGACGAGGACGATTACGACTGCTCCCTGTCGTACCGCAGCGCTCACAGATACTCGCCGTCTCCGCTCAGCTCCCCCAGGTGTCAGTCCCCTTCTTCCAGTGTGGATTACAGCAGGGCGTCCGCTTCCCGCATCCGTCCCCCGCGGAGATCCGTGCAGAGCCCCATGCAGGACCGGCTGAAATATGCCGGCAGTGAAGGTGAGCCAGCCCTGGGCCTGTGGTGTCACGTAATTAACACGGGTGTTTCAAAGTGTTCATTTCAGAAGTGCTGCTATGTGCTGGGAACAGTTGATCGGGATTAATTACACGCCTGTCTACCTTAAGTACATGGATTTTTCGAGGAGTAGGCCGAACCATTGTATATCTTGCTTGCTCTTGGAAGCAGCAAGTGGTGAACTTGCTCTTTCAGAGGAGATGCGCCACAGCATGCCCAACCTGGCCAGGACCAGCCTTCGAGCTTTGGAGTCAGTGAGAAGCAGCCGCAGCTTGGAGTCGGATCTGCAGGTGCCCAACAGTCGGCTTTCAAGAATTCAGCAACCGTCAGCAAGTCAGTGCAATGTTTTCTGCATACTGCTCTAGTAGATATCTTTTTTTTTTTTTTTTTTTTTTTTTAATTTTTGTTCTTCTCTGTTTAAACCTCCCTGACTGCAGTGGAAATGCTCCATCATGGCTTCAAGCAGTGATGGAGCACCTGGTGGGAAGGCAGGGCTAACAAGGGAGCTCAGGTGCATGCAGTGTACTGAGTGACTGGAAGGGCTGGAGCCAGGATCCACCCCTTCCCTGCACTTATTTAAGGGTTGGCAGTGGAGGTGAGGGTATGTTTCTGGAGATCCCTGCCTACCTGAGACCTTCTAAAGGTAAGCAAGTTTCTGTGTCCGTGGCTGCTGCATTTGAGCTCATTCTCATTTGCTACAGCCACAGACATTGCCACCCCGCTATTACTGCTGTACTTTCCATCACATTGTAGCCTTAAGAGACCCACTATCCTGATCTGTTTTTAAAATACTGAGTTATTCTTTATCATTCTGTTTCTAGGTCTGGCTCCCAGTAAGCTCAGGTATCCCTCCAGTGCTGGGCAGTCTCCCCTAACTGTGCGACAACCAATGAAGGCTGCGTCGTGCACAAACTCTCTGCTAACACCCAGGCAACCAGTGAAAGCTTGCACTTACACAGCTCCTGTTAGCGGAGTTCGGAAGCCACAGGCTTCTTCACTGAGCACAGGCTCTTCCAGTGGCAGTTCCTCTACTAGAAGCATGGTCACTGTGGCAAAAAATACACCCATGAAAGCGCGCACATCTGTTGGAGGAACTTCAGTGCCCAAGAGCAAGCTGACGCCGCCATCCAAGAGGTGAGACTTGAAGCCTTGCAGGCTTGATTCTCTGCCTTTATTTCACAGATTAGGAACTTTTTTTTTTTTTATAGAGCGATATTCATTTTGGATTTCTTTTAAAGAGAGCCATGAATATAGAGGTGAGGCAGAGCTACTGATTGTGTCTCATAAGCCAATGGTCTGGGAAGGTTTTGAGTCTCGGGCACAACTCTGTGTAAGAAATGAACGTTGTGGCATATTTTTATTTGGTGCATACCCCTGGCTTTGGGAAGAGGAACATCTTTCCGAACACCTATTCCCAGTAAAGAGAGTTTATTAAATATGACTTCTTCCCAGATAACTGACTTTGATGCCTCCACCTTTAGCTAGGACATTTTCCAAAGCCCAGTGAGTCCTTATAGAACCTGAAACGTAGGCATAATAGATGTATACTTTAGACAAACCTTGATTGTTGGTCCTGTAGCATTAAAATAACTTCATATCTTTTTCAAAAGGGTGAAACCAAAACCCAAAGTATCCCTAACCCATAGCTTGTGTTCTTGTTGCACAAGGAACTGATGTAGAGGCTGCAGTGGGAGCAGTTGTTAAAAACAGTCCAGACTCTTTTAGCATTTATGATTGGGTACTTAGATATCCTCTGTTCCAATATTTGAAGCCTGTAGATAGTCAAAAGCAACGGCTCCTTCGGTAGAGCATCAACTCCTTAAAGTGGTTGTACCAACTATTTGCACGGAGTGCTTTGTGCCATTAGAGCTGAGTGTTCTGCTGTACTCTGGCACATGGCAAATCCCTTACCAAATCCCCCAAAGCTACTTTTTTTTTACAGCTATTTGCAGTGCATATTTTAATGTAAACTTTTACTGTGAAATTGATTCGACGTCAGATCGATAAGCAGTATTGTAGTCTGACTCTGTGATGTGTGGATGTCCCTTTGTAGCCGTAAGTTGAGCTGTGTCACATCTGCTTCAAAACACAACGCAGCGCTGTGAAGGTAATTCAAGTGCTTGACTTGTAGCAGAACTCTACACACAGCCTGATTATATTTCATGTATTTAGTCACACTTGACAGAAAAATGTATTTGTTCTGACCCTGGGCATGAGGAAAAACTCCCAATAGTGCTCATGCTGTAGCACAGCAGGTTGATATCTCACTGCTGGAGTATCTGCAGACTGGGAGGATGGCTGCTGCAGTTTACCTAAGGCAGGCAGGCAGGCACTGACGTTGTCCTAAGGCAGCTGCTGCAAGAGCTCAGCAGAAGCTGAAGCCTCAAACACACTCCTGTGCACATCAGCAGGTTACTGGGAACATTGCTTCTTGTAGCTGTGAGTGGTTCTTTGTCTCCCAAACCAGATTTCTTCAATCAGCAAAAACCACGCCGAGCACTGTGGATGATTCCTGGAAGGACGGGTGTTACTGACGCAGCCCAAAGCGCCGATGCACTGCCAAACACCTCTGAAGCAGAACCCCAGCTGGCTGGGCTTGAGAACGTTATTTTAAAACAATATTCTATTTGAGAGACCCATCGCCTTGGGACCGATGTGTATATAGTTCCTCTCCTCTTGAATGCCAGCTATCCTTGCCTTCCACCACGCTGGCACGAGCGGTGCGACCAGTGACTGCTTTACTGTGCTCCCGCTGTTCAACACGTTACTGAAATGAGTCTTCATGTGAAGACTGAAAAGAGCCTTATTTCATAGTAACCTCTATTTGCAGCCCTTCGGAAGGCCTGTCAGACTTCTCAGGACCTGCTCCTGAGGATGCTTGCTTAACGGGGCTGTCCTGCTTGGGCCACAGAGCAGCTGCTAGGGCCTGTTTCACAGCAGTGGCAGGGGGAGACTAGGAATAGCTGTATAGGTGTTAGAAGTAAGACTTTTTAACTCCAACCTGGTGTACTCTAATATTTGTTTGAAACGACTTTTTTTTTTTTACTTCTGTATAGGACGTATTTCTGCTGATTTTTATTGTGTGTTCTAGGAGACAAAGCAGGTTTTTATAACTGTAGTATACTTCAAGCCGTTGTGTTCAAGCGTGTGCATCACAGTTCACAAGTGAAGGAGCAGTACACAATATTTGTGTGGGTTTGTGAACAGCCAGCTGCAGGGACAGGGGATGCTCTTTGGAAACTGCTGCTTGCCACCATCTGCCTATCTCAGGGGGAAGCTGACAAACACCAGTTACAGGTAAACTCTTTGAAAAATAGCTCCCCTGACTGATCTGACTTGAAGTGTTTCCCTTAGGTCTTTCAGCTAGCCCCTGACTGCCCTCATTTTTGTAGAAGAGTTTTTCTACCATCTCTTTGGCTATGAAGGATTTCGTTTCAAGCGTCCTTTTCCTCAGCGAGTGCTGGAGGCTCTGAATTCCGTCTTAGTACACAAAATACGCACTGATAGCAACGTTCTCCCTGCCATCAATGTGACTTTGATAGTGTAGTTTAATAAAATGTTATGGTGCTGAAATAGATCTGCCTTACTCAAACAGCGAGCCTCTCGGAGTGTTTTTGTGTGAGGAACGAGGCTGCAGAAGTCTGCTTCCATCCTTCGCCTCTTTCAGGAGACTTGGGAGACCTGTTAACGTAGGCAGAGCTTTGTGATGTGAGTGTTGATGTTTACCTTTCAGCCCCTTGGATTTCATAAGGTAGTTCTAGCAAAGGAAGACAATTCACAGCATTCGGTCTGTGCCCTTATAGAACATCCAAAGCAGAGTATGGGAAGCAGTTCTTGCAACTCAGAAGCCACTCGTGCTTTGCGGTGACCTCTTTGCACTGCTTGCTTTAGAAAAGACAATTGTGTTAAATTAATGAGCTTCAGACTAGCTCTTGTGTATGTGGTCCACTACTGAACGGTTAGCACACCCAGAAAGATAATGCTGGCACAGAACTCACTACGTTGTAAGCTGACTTTTCTGTGCAGGAGGATGAGAGAACAGTCCCACAAGAGCAGCTTTTTGCAGGCGTGCAAACTTTTGAGACCACAGTTATTTCCTCTTGAGAGAGGTATCTGGAAGCGAATGGGAACTGAAGGAACAACAGTTCTGTTATGCTATTAGTTGAATACCGGTTTTCCTGAAGCTGAAATAACCCCATTCCACTTCAGAGCAGCTGCTAAACCCTGGGAGGAGGGAAAAAAAGAGATCCCTTTGGTATGTCTTGAAACCAGTTCCAGCCAGTGAAAGGACAAGAAGGAAGGCTCACCTGACTGCTCATAGCAAGAGAAGACAGACAGGTGTGACTGAGTTCTCCTCCACCAAACACCTCCCTGCCACCTGCTGAAATGCCTGAGATGGCCGTTGTGAGACAGAGAGGTTTCTCACTGCTCCACGCTGAAGCCCTGAAGGTTGCTAGCACTGTCTCGCTGAAGCTTTTCCTTCATGCAGAACTTCATGCAGAAGTTTGTCCTTAACACTTCTGCCTGTTGAGCTCACCTTTTTGTGCACTGGGATGGTAAATAAGAGAGTAGCACTGTTTCAGTCAGTGACTTTTCTGTTGTTTGAGAGCTTTATTGAGGTCTATACTCTAAAGGTAAGAACACATCCTGAAGTTGAGCCTCTCACGTTGAGGCAGCTGCTGCTATTCCATCCGATTCTTACAGAAAAGCAAAGAACAAAAGCTGTCTGAAGAAGCAGAAGTGTTCGGATATTTCAAGATTATATTCCAGTTAAAGCTTATGAGCCGTGTGGTACTGTTTCTATGAGAACCACAAGGTGGATGGCTGCACCAGCACTTGTGTGTACATTTCCAGACAGAGCTGAGGCTAATACAGGAGCAAGCAAAAAAGCTGAGCAGGGCCTCGTGGTGAGATTGGCTCCTGCTCAGAGCCATGGGTGTTGTCAGCCTGACAGTGACAAGGACTACTGAGGAAGGACAGCCCTCTGCTTTTGGTCCATAAATTGGGGGCACTACACAGGAAGCCCGGCTCTGGAAGTGCTACCAAACTAATGAGATGTTAATTCAGGATAAGCCCCTTTGTTCCCTAAGCCGATCTCATACCAGGTGATCTTCCTTCAGCGTTGATATTCTGTGTTGTCTCCGAGCCCCAGCAGACATCGTTGGGATGCAGCGTTCCTTTGCCTCGAACCACGGTAACCATCAACTGAACCTGAACACTTTCTGCAAGTTGAAGAGGAAACGCAGCTCCCTCATCCTGATGTGTGAGCCCTCTCCCAGCACCTGTTGCCATTCCTGAGGTAGATGAAAGACTACCGAGCTCTGTTTAAGTTTTATTTTTAGACACAGAGGCTGAAGGGCAAGACAGTGAGCTTAGCAACTGCTGCAGTGAATCATTCTGGCACAGCACAGGGAACTCTTCCAGGAAGGTGAGTTCTTCCCCACTAAGACTGTGCTCAAGGCTTTTGTCTCAGGGCACTGAAAACTGCCTGAGAAGTTTTCACCCAGATTTTAACTTAGCCTCCCAATAATAGCACCGCTGCCTTGTCATCACTTCCCTTTACGTTCCCTCCACCCCTGTGGGTGTGCTGAGCAAGCAGGCATCTCATCCCGTGCATCTTCCAGCATCCCTCTGCCCCAGGTAGTTGGACACTGAGCTAAAACCAAGGGAAAACAGATTCTTCCCCTCACCATTAATAAAGCTGCTGCCAAGATGTGCTCTACCCAAAGCTAAGTCAAAATCCTCTCAAAGCTGAGAGATTACACGCAGCCTTCGCAGGAGCTGTGTCACAGCAGGATTTCCCCACGTGCTTTCTCAAGCAGGGTGACACCAAGCTGGCACTGCACAGGGAATCCCAGGCCCCAGGTGTGTGCTGGTTTCCAAGCAGCTCCTACACCCAGTGCCAGGCGGCCTTCCACACAACTAAGCACGTCTTCTTTCTGTACAGTAACTTTATTTAAACCAGGTTAACCTTGTTTTCCACACTAACACCTCAGTGCATCCTTTAGAAGGAGAGGAAATCTTCGTTAAAAAGTGTTTGTACATAAGACAACAGATCAAAGGAATTAACACGGTAACATCAACAGTCCCTAAAACATGCACAACTGTACACTGAGCTGTAGGTGGTCGTACAGGTTAGGAGAAGGGCTCTCCTTCACATCCACTTCCAGGTAAGACAAAGTCTCTCTGCTTTCCTGAGGATTAACACAGAGGCCTCAGTGCTGATCAGAACCACTGGGCCCTTTCTGGGTATCAGGTGCTGATTACCACTAGTTAAGTTTTAGCCTCCAGGTCCCATCCAAATAACCATGCAAGATATTATAGGAAAACTTCATCTGGCAGCTGCTGGAAAGCATCACACACCAAAAGTCACGTGAAGGAGCAGCCACTGACTGTCACTGCCTGTGCAGCAGGGCTCAGGGAACCCACGGCACCAAGTGCTAGAGTTTAGTCACCAAATTGAGCCTCACTTTCCTGTACCTGCCCCATGAGAAGTCACTTCCCCAGGGCAAAGCACTGCAGCTTCCTTATGATATCTGATATCTGTACAAGATCTCAGTTGTTCCCACATGGCAGGCACTGTGCTGCCCTACTTGCTTGCCCCTCCCCAGGGCTGCATGACAGGACAAAGACAGCGATCACAGCTCCCAGCACCAGGCAAAGCAGTCCCTATATACACAGCCTTGATAGCAGCACATTACCATGGTACCTGATCCTACATTTGGTAATAAGCCTTGGAGATTTGGGGGTCTTTGTGTTGTTTCTTCATTCCCCCAGCATATGAATATCTGCTACTACATCCTCTGAGACATTTTCTGCTTCAGACTATAGAGACAATCCATTTAACTCCAACCTTCCGTCCTTTTCTGTCCTCACTTTAGCACAGACCTTCAGAGTAAAAGCACAAGCAGCCAATATATGACACCTTATAAAGCCTGATTAATACATCAGCCTCGAGTGGCTCCCATTTTCACTTTAGCAAGTGGTAACGTTAGTATTCGTTTTAGTACGCCCTCAGAAGAACAGGAGAAATAACATGACAAAGGATATGCATTATTGACCTCAACTACAAAGAACCACCTCCTTTACTGTATAGTTTCGGCCACAAATTAAAGGGGAGGAAAAGGAGAAAGAGATGATGGTGAAGAGGAGACCATTTCAAAATGCTGAGGCAACGTATCACCCTCCTACCAACTTCTCAAAGACCACCAGGAAAAGGGAGACTTCATCCAGAAGCAGCACCTACATCTTACAGTGCATAAAGCCCCAGCCCCAAAGCCACTCTTTGTTACTACCAATATTGCACTCGCAGCCCCTACATGCTGAGCCACTAACGAGGGGCCAGACGTGCAGGGAGCAGCACCTGGCTCACCAGGGTCTGTGGGAAATGGAGATACACCCATCTCGTGTCTCTCCCATTGGCTTGGCTCAGCCCACCCCAAACTACTCTCCAGTGTCGTCCTCGTGCATAGGACAGTTGCTAGCAGAGCTGTTCTCCACCTGTATGCTCGCTTCAAAGTGCAAAGCTGCATGGACACATGGACAAGCATGCGTGTGCCCCCCAGAGCTGGGGGTACCAGCTAGCTGAGAAGGTTGTAGGTGGGACAGAAAACGAACAAAAAATAATCCCTTCAAGTAATTTAAAACAGCCCATTCTTGAGGTTACAGCTGCGGAGAAGCAGCGACCGGCTGGGCCTGTTTGGGGTGATAAGGCAAAAAGTCTGAAGTCCTGGAGGGATGAAGAATGAGAAGGTGTCAGTAGTGAAAGATTAAGAGTTATTCTGTAGGTTGCTTCTTCACACTGCCGTGATTCTCATCTCCAACTGCCCAGCACCAGCTGTCTCCTGTTACTTCTGCACGCAGCTCGGCCACGCAAGCCCACCGCAGGCAGCAGATACGATGATATAGATGATAACCTGGGGAAAGAAAACAGTTCTGTCCTTCAGAAGTCAGCTGGTGACGTGGCCTGGCATCAAAACACAAGTTTGGAAACGCCAGGTTACAAACACCCTAAAATAAACTGCCAAATGTCCCACAGAACTTTGCACCAAGCGTTCTTCCTCCACTTCCATCTAGCAACACAGGAGGAGAACTTTCCTCCAGCAAAGGCTTCAGTGCTGACAAAGTACTTCACACACCCAACCTGTAATTACATTCACCATCCTCACGTTAGTGCTGTTCACATTCACTAGAGGCTGGAGGTATGCCATGATAGCAAAAGGAATAAGGCCTGGAAAGCCAATGCAGGTAGAAGAGCCATGAGCTCAATGCCTTAACTTCTCTAAGGAGTTAGTGAGGCAGTTGTCTCCAGCAGGCAGCTGTAAGCTAGACAAAATAATCAAGAAAACTCTATCACCTTGACAAGATAAACTGCCTGGCACAATGCTGCTTGCTCCATATCTCGCAGGAGACCTTAAAAACACTTGTTTTAGAGCTAAGACCATACCAGGCATGAGTTAATGCAGGTCTGATGCCAGCAATCCAATCTTACCATTTTCCACGGGTTAAGCCTGATTTAAGAGCTAAAGGTTATTATGTTCCATACTTACAATTGATACAATGATGATGATGATGGTAAGCTTGAGGTTCTTCATACACATGGCTCTAGCAAGGTTCCTGCTGGTAGTTTTGAAAGTGACTGACTACGACAGAAAGTAAAACAGCTGTTGTATTCCATAATCCGATGCAAAGAAAGCTGCAACCCAAGAAGCTAAATGAAAAGGCACATACCCATATGTATGGGAACCATTGAATCACGGCCTGAAACACTGAGGTGAGCACTGAGTCAGCCACAGGAGCACAGGTGAAGGCAGTGTGATCAGAAGGGGTGGAGTCTGGCTCCACCTCTCCCAGACCCCATTTAAGGGCTGACCAGCCCCAGGGAAAGGTCTCTTGTTGGAGATCTCTCTTGTGTGGAGTTCCAGGTGAGCCTCAACCTTCAGTGACAGGTGAGTCTTTCCTATTTTATTGGGTGTTTTTATACCATCTGGATAATCCATCCAAAAATATACTGTCTATCTTCAATATATTGTGTGGGTACTATTCTTTGAGAGTATTCACCCTACACCATACCACTCTACCTCCCTGATACACCAAACCATTGCAGTTATCTCCTTGATAGCCATTTAACTCTGGCTGTTACATTAATGCAAAGCCAAACAGGCATCGAGGGAAAATTATCCCCTATGATACTTGAAGAGCAAGATCTAAAAAACCCAAGCAAGAGGAGTAATGCTGAATCCAGAAGCAGCTTGGGTTTGTGCCTTCATAAAGTCAGTCTGAGAAGAACTGGGCATAGGTCATCAGGTCTGTTGGCTGCCCACCTCTGGTTGTGTTCTCCTTTGGCTTGTGAGCTTTGGGTAACTGAAGTTCTCCAAAAATATTTAAGTAATTACTGATCTTTATTCCTACACTTGATACCAGTTCTACTCTAGCCTTTAATACTAGAACCTCGGGAAATTGTCTTCTGTGTTTTGACTTGTTGCATTCTATGGAAAGCTTGTGTTTATCCTTTTCCATGTCTTTGTATCCTACAAATCCATTCATTCTAAAGTGGCTTTGGCCAGCAGAAGGCTTCAAGCACCCGCCAGGTCACATTAGCACAACTCTTTCTACCCCCCAGCACTTTCCCTGAGCAGCTCCTGCAAAGAGAACGCCTGAACAGGGAACGGCTGCAGCATCCAGACTGAGCCAACTCAGCAGCACACTCTGCTGGTTACTTTCAGGTTTTTCCCCACAAAACACCTCAAGATTCTTCGAGTGAGGCTACATCAAGAAGAACTGCATCCCTATTGATGTAATGTTCACTCAGCACAGGTTTCCATGCTAAGCAACCATCTGACCTTTGGAAACACTTTGCTCGCTCAGCTGTGCAGTTTCTAGTTATGGAAACAGATTAACTGGATACTGACAACTGTCCTGGTGCAGACACTGCAGCAACACACTCATCTCAGCCCAGACCAGTTCTCCACAGAACAGGACTGCTTTGAGTACTGGTTTCTTCAGATCTCCCTGCCAAAAGGAAGACCTTGCTGCTGGGGAGGGTCTGATGCACTTGGTTTAGGTATGTCACTCTGGTAGCAAAGGCTCATGTGGGAGTGATAAACTGCTTCACAGCTCTTGGAAACTTCAACCCTGGATTTCCAAGGACTCCCTCACCACTGAGCTCTAAGACGTTCAAACTAGCACCACATTCCATTCATTCGTTCTCTGCTGTGGCTTCCAACAACAAACATTCTCAGTGAGCACATGTGACTTCAGACTGAAGAAGGAATTCCAGTCCTTTTGTGTAAGGTGTTACCTGAGCTTAGACTGCTTACTGCCACCACCTCAGGAAGTAGTAGGGTTCAACCACTCAGAGCAGGAGGACAGTATTCCCAGCTGGGTACCTGCAAGCATCCCTAGCTCATCTCTCTAAAGCGTGACAATGTTTTTGCCACCTCTGAAATGTCTACGTATCCACAAGTCCCATTCAGGATGCACTGACACTCTATAGGGTTGAGGACTGCATCTGAGGGTCAGATGCCAAATGAATTAGGCACCAAGCCAGGACCCTGCAGAGGAAATTACTGAATCAGGTCTCAGGATTTCCAGGAAAAGTCAGAAAAACTTCCAAGCTACTTGTAGGCTGCTTGACCAGATAACACATGCTTTATAATTACGTTCAAGTTCAATTTTCAGTCACTTCTCACTCCTTCGTGCTGTTAAGGAGCTGCCAGGCTGGTATGCAGCTGGTTAAACAGCCATGAGGAGGGGGGGGAATAACACAGGATTTGTTTCTAACACAAGGAAGTGTTACCTTAAGATGCTTCAGCGTCTGATTAAAAGTGGCTTTAGATGCTGCTGTTTGCCTCCACTGCTCTTTGATGAGCACAACAGCTGCAGGACCACTCTTACCCCATTTTTAAGTTCTTCCCCAGACTTACTGAATCCACGAGATTCTCTGTTTTATCGATCAGCAACTCCAGCTTCTCTCCTCTCTGTGCCACGAGGTCTGGAGAAAGAGAAAAATCCCAATCTGTAAGTTGAATCCAGTGTGAAAAGCTGCTTCTAACCCAAAGCTCAGCTGGAAGCCAGGAGGAGCTCCTGGCAGTGGTTTCTGAGATAACAAGTAGCCCTCAACCTTTCTGAGATTACCAAGCAGTGGCACTTAAGGAGCAATCTCACATTTTGGGACTAAATCCACACAATTTCTGCCAGTTTCAGATCTAGATCTCTATTTTAAGTGGTCAGATTTGTCCCAAGCCGAAGTCCAACTGGACAAAATGCTGGAAAAAATTTTCTTCATAGCAGCTGCAGGAAGGCAGCAGTGACAGGGACAAAGCCCAGAGCACACTGCACCTCAGTGCAAGCTGTGCAAGTTCCCACCACATCCAACACAAGGAATGGACTGCAAACTCAGAGCTCCCCCAGCCCCTTTAACCACTGCTGGTTCTGTCAGCAGAGCACTGCCCACCACCAGCTCTACTCTCAGTAACTCTCCCTGCAGGACTGCCACTCTGGCCTGGTGGAGTCTGCATGCATGGCACAAGAACAAGCCAGATACCTATGTTTCGAACCATGATTCCTTTAAGCTCATCAACTTGGGCTTGTGTCTCTGCTACCTGGTCAGTGCCCTTGCTCTCCGAGTGGTATTTCTGTAACAAATGAACAGACAGTGAAAACAAGGATCCTCAACATAGCACTTCACACAAAAAGGGAATCTCCCGGTCCCTACTGAGCAGGGCAGAGGGCATACATTCGAGATTTCAATTTACCTGAGACATCTACAAGTTGTGTGGAAGACCCAAATCCAACCTGTCAGCCCCTTACAGATCACGCGTGCCCATCTACTCCTGCACTGCAGCAGCTGCACAGCAGATGAGTGCCTGCAACTTCCAGAGAGCCCAGGAGTAACAGCTCCTTTAGGACATTTAATCACCTTTGTAGCAATGAGAGTTAACACGCTGTTCTCACTCCCAGATACCTTCCTGTTGCCATTGTAATAGGTCAGAACTTTTCATGACTTTCTCTAATTTACAAAACATTAAGAGCTCTGCAATTACACAAGCAAGACAGAACGCATCTGTATCTGTAGGTGAGCGTCAAGCAGGAGCTCCAGCAAAGACAAAGAGGGACTGTGAACTGGAAGAGCCACGTGAGGTGTTTAAGGCATTATGTCTCACTTACAGAAATTTGGGGATCACAAGTGAACCTGTGGTGACTATCTGACTCTGGCTGGTAGGTGGGAGAAGCACTAACCAACATCCCCAGGTTAAAAGGAGTCTCACAATGGTTGCAGAATCAAAGGAGGGGAGTTGAGGTGAAGTCAGTATCACATAACTAAGATCTAGTGTCCTGGGACTACACTATTTCCTGTCTTCCCACTACAAGAAGCATTAGATCGTTAGGGCTCTAATCTTTAGAAGCTGGGGGAGAAGCTTTCAGCCATCATTTAACTTCTACTGAGAGTTATTAGATGCCTGAATTTTATCAATATGCAAAAGCTAAGGTAAGCAGCTCTACTGTATGCTTAATAGAAATGGAAATGCTGGGATTTTGAGAGGAGTGACACCACCATGGCGCTGAACGCCGCCTGGCTCTCCTGATAAGGCAGAGCATTAAGCTGATCCCAGCCAAAAATTGCTTACATTTTGATGAGTCATCGCTTTCTGTAGTTGCAGTCTCCACACATCAAGGGCTGGTAGAGGAAAACTTCCTATCTGTGATAGGACTGAACCTAATTTATTATGCACAATCCACTGGGCTCCTCTGAAGAGGCACTGGCTTTATTATTCACCGTTTTCTGCCAACTGAGTTGAAGAACAGTTTTTTTGCAGTGAAGCATGTGCAGCTTCACAAGCTATGAATCATCTCTGTTCATCATCGAGGAGAGCAGCACAAGTGATTCCTTTCACAACATCCAGCGCAACCTTCACGAAGCAACAGCACAAGTGTGCATCCTCCCTCCACCTTCCCCCAGCTACACCCTGCACTCCAGAACACACCTGTCACTGCTGGTGACTGTTAGAAGCTTGCTCAGTTTCTGCCCTTACACCAGTTGTGCTGACAGGTGGCCGAAGGACCTCCCCTCCTGCATCCAGAATAGCACCAAACCTGGTGTTTGCAGATGAACAGGAAAAAGGAAAGCTTCGAGGGCAGTGGTTGCACTGCTTACATGCTCACCACCACAGCAGTGCAGACTGAGAGCCTCCTACATCTTGTGTACAGTGTCAGCTGCAGCTGTCCCAGATACAGCCTGCAAGCAAGTTCTGAAAACCAAGGCTCCAAGGACAGATTCCTTTAACTTAAGGCAGGTCTTGAAAAATAGCGCTGCTCAAGGTATGACACTGTTGTCATTAAGAACTCTAAAAAAATGTGATGAATTTGAAACAGAAAATTCAAAACACTCTATCCTCTCTTTCTAAGTTGATGTCTTGGGAATGGAAGTCCTTGCTGCATCTGTGCAATTGATTCTGTACAAAGAACCTGCCTGTAACCCAAGCCCAATGTTGTTGCCTCCTGAAAATGAAACAGGAACATAAACAAACCCTACCACACTGCAGCAGCATGCCACAAATTACCATGAAGTGAAACAAGGGGCAGTATGGAATTACTAGATACTCAAATTTTGAAGTTTAGTTCAAATGAAAGAGTAGCATGCATTTGTCTTGCCCATAACAACAGCGAGGTTATCTTGGAATAGAGAGTGTAGCAGAAATGCCAAGTCACAGCCTGAAGCAGTGATGGAGCACCTGGAGGGAAGGCAGGGTCAACCCAGGGCAGCTCAGGTGCATGCAATGTACTAAGAGATCAGAATGGGTGGACCAGGATCCACCCCTTCCCAGACCTCATTTAAGGGTTGGCAGTGGAGGGAAGGGCATCTCTTGCTGGAGATCCCTGCATGCCTGAGACCTTCTGAAGGTAAGCAGGTCCTTTCCTTCATTTCTATGTCTGTGATTGCTGTATTTAGGCTCGTTCTCATTTGCTGTAGTCAAAGACTTTGCCACCCTGCTATTACTGTGGTACTTCCCATCCCGTTACAGCACTATAGAGAGACAACTGGAGCTGGCTTTGAAATTTCAAATGCTGCCTTTAAGCTCTAATCTCAAGTGCAGCTATGCAGCGCAAGTGATGAATGCATCACTATTAACCCCAGCCCCTTTCTATCACAGAAGCAGTAAAGCAACTCAGGAGTAGAGAATGCATTGGCAAAGCAGCAAATTCGTCTGCCTTCATATACAGACTCAGCATAGTACTTCAAGTGCAAATGGAAAAAATACAGCAAGACCCTGTGGGGAGGAACCTGACTTGCCATAGCAATGCCATTTAGCAACAGAACTCACCAGCTGTGCAGCTAAGACACTCGAGAACTCGCTGTTCATTGCATAGGGGAGGGCTGTCTGTGCTCTTGAGCCATACGTGGTCTGAAACCTTTTCTTGATTTCATTCAGGAAGTTGAAGGCTCTGGAACGTTCAAAGTCCTGGGAAGGAGTGAGCAGACCACATCCAGAGGCAGTCAGATCATTCACTGTATGCAGCACGTAGCCAGCCCAAAAGCCACAAATACCAGTTCTTAGTCAGGCATGCTGTGCATAACTCTACAGGATTGGACTGGTTACCCTGGGTTTTTAGCAGCAGCCAGACTCTAGTCACCTCCCTGGACATCAGCTGGGAGCAGATAGCACTGAAGTATATGTAGATCTAATTCTGTACCTAGCATCTTTTCCTGTGATGGAGATGACTTCCTTTTGAATAAGAATTTAGCCTCAAAGATACTCATTCACATGCATTTGAGTTTCAGGCTTGGGCTTCAGAGCTGTGTTCCAGCTACCATCAGTGATAAGCTCCAATGGAATAACAAGCACCTGCAATTAGCACCCACCACTGATTTCTCATTGACATACATAACTGCTAAAGCTCATAAAAAGCCTGTATGTGCAGTAGCTGCAACCAAAGTACTTACATCATCCGTGATGCAGAGGTATATAATCCTGTCTTGGCAGATGTAATGAAACAGATAACTGCAAAGAGGGGGAAAAAAAGTCATTTGAAGCTGCCACAGGACTGATCTGCCAGAAAATGCTAGTGTCTGTGGTGAATTTAGGGGCTGGAGAAAGTTAGAAGAGCAAAATGGAACTGCAGTTGATTGAAGCAACAAGAAAGTTAACACCTCAATGAACCTCGCTGGTACAGTGACTTGCTTCCTTAGCCATGTTTGTATGACCACTAAGTGGCACTGCTTCAGGCTTTTATTGCAAAGACTACAAAACAAAAGCAGCCACGTAAGAAAATGAATTTAAGAGAACAATCAGGCTAAACAGGCTTGAAGAATGTGGCTGCATTCACTTATTCCCATAAAGATGCTTTGAGAGGTGCCGAGCAAACAGATGTTAGTTAAATGCAACTCTCAGTAACCTGAAAGAAAATGCAAACCAGTTTGAAGCAGTATTTTCCTCTCAAAGTGAAACCAAGCTGTTATTTCCAGGCCTATTGGGGGAAAAAAGCATCCCATCAACTTAGTTCATACAGCACTAAATCCAAACCAGAACCAATCAGAGCAGATGCTCACTGGCTTTAGCTCATAAAAACATCTCTCGTTATCTGCAGCTATTCTTCCTTTTCCTGGAGGGAGAAGTAAGGCTTGTTCCAACACTGCCTTTGAGTCTCCCTGGTGTAGAAAAATGTTAATAGCAGAGACAGAAGAACCCCCAGAACAGGTGATGCTAGAAGGCTGCCTTTTCTTGGAGATCACCTGAAAGGTCCAGAAGTTCTTACAAATAAGAAAACTGACATATTCTGAGCAAAGAGGCTGTTCTTCAAATGCACAGGAAAAGCAATGCCAGCAGAAAACCTGTCAGAAGACTTCAGCGGAGGATATGCTGTCATTAGGCTCAGTGCCCAGAGCTGCACAATGGCACCTACTGACTTTTAACAGCACGCTGCAGAGCAAAATAATCACACCACTAATTGCAGTGATCTTCTGCAATGTGTTTGCAGCAGAAATGCCAAATCTGAACCAGGGAAGGAGCACCCAGTGGGAAGGCAGGGCCAACTCGGAGAAGCTCAGGAGCATGCAACGCACTGAGCGACCAGAAGGGCTGGAGCCAGGATCCATCCCTTCCCAGAGCTCATTTAAGGGTTGGCAGTGGAGGTGAGGGTGTTTCTGGAGATCCCTGCCTACCTGAGGCCTTCCAAAGGTAAGCAAGTTTTCTTTTGTTTCTGTGTCCGTGGCTGCTGCATTTGGCCTCATTCTCATTTGCTACAGTCACAGACATCGCCACTCCATTATTACTGCTGTACTTTCCATTACATTATAGTATTAGAAAGTCTTCAGAAGTGAGCAAAATATTATCCACAGCATGCTTTGTAAGTGTAGATGCAGTGATTCATTACCTCTTGGTGTTCCTGCTGAAGAACAGTGAATCTCTATCACAGCTCAAGTTTTCAACTGTAAAAACACACCGTGGTACTCCTACAGCTCAATTTTTGTAAATGGTTGAAAGCACTCATGGCAAAGGTAAAACAAAAGGAAATAAATTTGTCCTTAAAATTACAGTAGAAAATGTTTCAGCACGTAAAGTACTTTTAAACTAAAGAAGAGACACCTTCCTCTGAAAGCTCTTTCTCAAGGTCTCTTGGTGCTCCCAAGGCAGGGAAGGATGCAAAAAGACTAACTATAAGAGGATTCTTATCTTTTGAATCCTCAGGCAGCCAGAACAGCTGTAGCACAACGTCACGGACAATACTGAGAACCCAGCCACAATGCTAACTCAAAAGTGAGCTGGAGTAACGCTGCTAAATCAGTGTTCTCTGCAGTTCCACTGCTAGTTTGCAGCACGTGAACCTCTGTATTCCACATATGCAATAGAGAAGAAGCACAGTGCCAGATGTTGCATTTAATTGCTCTTTCCTGTCAACCACGGCCCAAGGACTGGTCAGAGATCTGCATGAACCTGGGATAAATACTTCTCTCCCAACAACTGCATTTGTGGTACCTCAGGATGACGCTAAAAGACACTGCCTGTAAAACTTACCTTCAAGCGATCAGGATGCACAGCTGATCTGATAACAACTCAGTTTTGCTACCTCCATTTACTCCTATCCTCACACGCATTAGCTAGTCTCTGTTCTGACCCCCAGCAGAGAAACAGTACTCACTTCCCATGCGAATAGGTCAGTTTGTTGTTTTCAGAAGGTATCTTTGCCAGGATCTGCTCTGTCACCTCCAGGAAGTTTCCTCCACACCAGGCATGCTTGGCGAGGATGGTCGTGCCCCTCGCCACAACAGCAAAAAGAATAGCCATGACTTCACGCTATCTGGAAGTAAAAACACCATAAGAATTAGGCTCATATTACTTGGCAGAGAAAACATTGTAGTCTCAGTAATATCTTCTCAGCCTTCAGCATAACGGGAAGGTTGAGATAACGTAGATGTACTCAATACTTGGATAATACATGATTGTTAGAAAGCTTCTCTATTTTCTCCCCCTTAAGTTCTGTTCAGTACATCAGTAAGATCACAGTAACCTCTCAAAGATGTGGGGTTTCTCTTGTTTTAAACTGCTTCTGCATACTGCTCTACGGTCAGTGACCCCGTAATGAATTTTACTTGTGTTGTTTTTACCTAAGATTATTTTTTGCTTTTCAATTGACCCATCAGAGGCTGCCAGCAGCCACTAAGCTACACTTCAGTAAGGAAGCAACTGCCTTGCAGCCATGTAAAAAGCAGTTCCTCACAAAGATCAAACCCACTGTCCCTATCAGATGACTTCAGTTCAAGAGCAAGTGCCTTAGACTTGATTGCTATCAAACTCGAGCAGAAAAGTTGCTGCTTGATTAGTCATACCACACACATCTACTTTTTACAGTCTGGAGATATTCACTGATGCACAGAGACTTCTACATGAGTACATAATCTGCAGGTCTCAAAGCAAGGGAGCAGCATTCGTGGAGTATCCAAATTATAAACAGTCACACACTCTACAAGACAACATTCTTGTCTGCGTATCAAGCCATACAGATCACAGGATGCAAGTGTTTGAGAGCCAGGCTTCCGTGAGGTCAGGGTCAAAAGACAATCATGTAAAGGGGCAAACTTAATCAGCTCAGGTATCATCACGTTAATCCAATGACAGACCTAAGATTGAACGTGAGAAACCACATGTCCCACCACAGCCGTGACATCTGCTTGGTTGGCTCAGTACATTTATAAGCCTCTTTTCTGCTCAGAGAAGACTTAGACATTTGACCCCTCCAAGAAAAAGAAAAAAAACACCTCATTTTCCCCTTTGCATCTGATTACCCTGATATTGCCTGACTTGTACTGTGCATAGAAACCTCTGTGCTCTGCCTGGAAAGATCACACACCAAGTTCACTGTAAGCAAGTGGCTCGGAGGCTTCTCTAGAAATTAGGTACAACAGATATGGCCTCAGGATCCAAAGATCTCAGGCAGAGAGACTATCACCTGTCAAACTTTCTACTCCTCTGGCACTGAGGGAAGTGACTGTGCTGAAAGATCTGTCTGCTTTCATCTGGACTAAAGCACAAGAGATTACAGTAATGAGTGAAAAGATGGGCCAAGAAACATTGGGCTGTTAACAAGACCATGAAGTTAAGATACAAGCACTGCTGCACCAGGGCTCACAGTTCTGCTGCTTGACAGTCAGAGCTTGACAGACTCAGGCTCGGGCAGCAACAGGTGATCTCCTGCAGGTATAAGAGCTCAAAACTGGAGAGGAAGAGAATAAATCTGCCAACTGATTCAGACAAGACACTCCATGATTTTGCTGCAGTCTTTAACTTAAGCACCCGGGAACACCAGTGAGTTCAGAGCCAGCACCACCTATGGGAACAGAAGGCAAAGGATTAGTTTGACAAGAGAGCACAGCAAATAAAGCAGGAAGCTGAGCAGTAAACTTCCTCAAATAACACTGCTCCAGAGCACGGCACCCAGCAAAGCGCATTCTAGAAAAACTGACAGTTCATAGTCTCAGTGGAGGTGAAGGGAAAACACACAGAAGAGCCCGTGCTAAGCAGAGGTTAAGTCTATGCAGATGCTGCTCCTGGCTCATACCACAAAAAGGCACCAACAACTGAAGCAGCAGAGCACTGCAGAGGGGCAGCAGTCCCTCTCAGGCAGATCTGCTTTTCTCACTTCCTCTTGAAATTTGCACCCTTGTACATACCACATAATTTCTACCTGGGACACAGGGAAAGCCCCTTGGGCTGTTTTGCATGGCAGGCTTCTCACTTAACCCCATCTCACAGCAAGCCATATTTTCAGAACAAAGACAACTTGTTGCATTTACCTACTGTTCTTTCTGAGATCACTTCCTTCATCCTCACTGCGCTCTGCCCAAGAACTCACACACCACTTGTTTCTCCTCCCACCACCTTCACCAAGATCCCAGCCTCACCTGAAGATGGCTTAGGGATTTAAACCAGATTTATATCCGGCTGACGCACAAAGACCATTACGAAGGAGGGTGAGGGGTGCTGTAGTAGAAATGCCAAGTCACAGCCTGAAGCAGTGATGGAGCACCTGGTGGGAAGGCAGGGCCAACCCAGGGCAGCTCAGGTGCATGCAATGCACCTCAGTGACCAGAAGGGGGTGGAGCCAGGATCCATCCCTTCCCAGACCTCATTTAAGGGCTGGCAGTGGAGGTGAGAGCACCTCTCATTTGAGATCCCTGCCTGTGGCCTTTTGAAGGTAAGCAGCTCTTTTCCTTTATTTCTGTGTCTAATGCTTTCAGACTTGTTCTTGTTTGCTGTAGCCAAAGACTTTGCCATGCTGCTATTATTGTGGTGCTTTCCATCCTATTATAACATTACAGGTATCCACACCAGCAGTCCCCTTTTACTGCTACTGGAGGAACTGGGGTGTGCAAGCAGCTGTTTGCCTACCTCATCACCCTCTTCTCCAGATGTGTCAGTAGAGAGAAATGTAAAAGAGCTAGGCTTGTGTTTCCTACTGCAGCTGTAGCTAAGTTGACTTGGAGGCTCACAAATGCACTCTAATATCAAGCCAGTCAGCATCACGGGGAAAAAAAAAAGTCACCATGTTATTTTATATCTAAGAAGCTCTGGAGAAGGTGATCTTTGAAGGCAGAAACAAATGCTGCTTATTATGGTCAATCAGTGTCAATGTCCACCTGAAGACTGCAGCAGTCAGAGAATACTGAAAAGCAAGCTGACACAGTTCTTCCCTACTTCACCAAGTTCAACTGGAAAGCACATCATATGACAAGAAGAGAGCCACATCATTTGCAAAGCCGTTTACAAACCTAACCACAGTATTTCCTTCCAGCATCACTGAGCCAGCTTGCCAGATC
Source organism: Oreortyx pictus (assembly GCA_036925125.1). Classification (NCBI taxonomy): domain Eukaryota; kingdom Metazoa; phylum Chordata; class Aves; order Galliformes; family Odontophoridae; genus Oreortyx; species Oreortyx pictus. Next base: position 9,490,188 of record JAUPFR010000012.1, read on the forward strand.
TCATCTTGCTTGGAACGCTTTAGAGCTGCCCCTGTACAGAAAAGCCCAAGCCTCTCTCCAGAAAGCTGCGCCCAGAAGAGCCTAGGGAGTGCTCAACACACAAAAACACCAATGCAAAATACTTGAGGGCACGTCCAGCACTGAGCTCTCTGACATCCTGTCACCAAAGATGCAAGATGCCAGTCCAGAACATCTCTTCAATCAAGCCTCACGTATCAGCCACATGGACTGCATTAGAGGAGGATGAGTAGCCACAAGTTTTGATGTTTTGCTGACCTTGGCCTTCAAAAGCTTATCAGCTCCTCAAAGCACATTGCCACAGACACACAAATCAGAGGGTCACAAAGTGAGGCTAAGTCAGGACTCACTTATTTCCACCTAAGTACAGGCCAGGTGAGTTACTGATCACAAGACCCCCCTCTGCAGATTTGAAGGCTTTCCTATTACTTGAGTAAGATAAGAATATTTGGACTGAACAGAAAGGGGGATCATTCCTCTCAGCTATGGCACAAAGGAATAAATAACTTCTGGGAAGCTTTCTGTAGGAGCCACCACTTCTACCTGAAGAAACTGAAGCAGATGGGAGGACAAGCCACAGAACATACCCAACGAGTTTATAGACGGGGATGAAGAAAATTAAGCCTTTGATACCTCCAGTTAAATACTTATCACATCAGAGATAAGAGCAGCTGCTCTGATCTTGTAAAAAGAAATGATTAACTGCTATGCAACTGTTCTTAGTTTCTCTCCTGATTAAAGGAACAGCAGCTCATTCCCTTCTGGCAGGCCCACAGAGAAAGAACACAAACATTTTCCCAGGGGAAAAGAAAAAAGCACCCTCTCCTACACCTTAGCTTTGACTGCTTTAGCCAGAAGACGCAAGCTACACAAAATACATGTATAGAGAACAGAATAAAGTGTAACGACTCTTCAGCAGGGGACTGATCTCTTTGGCGGCTATCAGCAAGGAACAGCTGGGCACCACAACCCAAATGATTTGTGAAGCAGCACAGTGATCTGCAACAGTATTAGCTGAAACAAGAGGAGTTCATATAACCACGTCAGATGAGACCCACCAGCATACAGACATCTGCAATACCTCGTCCAGTTCAGCAAGAGAACCAGGACTGTGCTGGTATGTGGTAGGGCAGCAGGTCACAGCCAGAGACAAACACAGCTAAGCCTCTTGAGCAATCAGGTGACTGACAAAGAAAAAATCTAGAAACAAATCTGTTTACAGCACAGCCAGGGTGAATACAAAGGAGCAGTTGCAAAACCCCCTGAATTCAGAGCTCTCTGCCTGACTTCAGAGTCAGTAGCTACCTACTTTGTAAGACTCCTTTCCTCAGTTTTCTGCAGAATGTTTTAAGTATAACAGTTTAGCAGTGAGCATGTAGTTTTCTCTCCAAATAGTGTCACTTCCAATCCTACAGAAATCATCTGCTACTTTTGTTATTAATAGAAATCTATTGCGATGCCAGGAAACAGCTTCTCTTATCAGTCAAAGGAGAGTCAGGAATCAAATCCGTTAGAACAACAATCCCTTCTGCCCCCCTCCTATAGCCTATAGAAAACAACTGTTTTCTAGCTCAAGATGGCTGGAAATAACCAAGACTAAACCTCCCTAAAAGAAGGCATCAAACTCACAAGGGGATACCAGGCAGGTATTGTGTGGAAGGGCTCCAAAATACGAATGAGAGAGGATGGAGGCTGCATTCCTCAGCCAGAAAACACAACAGACCCAAGGAGCTCCTTAAGCTGTGCCAAAAGCACTGGACAGCCAGTGGAGATGTACAAAGGTGAGCTGAGTGCTACACTCGTATCTCAATGAGTGCTGAAGCATTGCAAGTCATGCTGCAAGCTGCTGCTTACAAGTTCTCTCCTGACATTTGACAGGAAGGTAAGAAAGCCCTACAACGCCTTAAAGAATGATAAATACACAGCTTCCATCTTCAATGTAATGCTTCACATTTCAGCACTGAAGCTCCCAAGCACAGCAGATGACATATTACTTTCAAGTGATACAGAAACAACTTGACTGTCTCTCTGACCTCGAGGAAGGTGTGGAATATACTATCAGATGCAGTTAGCACAGCTGGGACAAGAAGCCAAGGGAAAGAAGCAGCACCCATCCACTGTCACTCCACTCAGCAGTGCTGCCCCTACCAGCCAAGAGGAACTGTCAGTTCTTCTTCTTGAGCAAAACATTCACAGCCTCAGCGCTCAGAGGGATGGAGGAGGTTACTGCTTGTATTTCCAGAAATCCTCTGCACAGAAAACAAGGCGCACTGCATTACTACTGCCTTTTAAACGCGAAACAAACGGAGGTGTTGCAATTCCGAAAGCTGCAATAAAAAGATCGTTTAAACGCGGTGAATTCAGCAGAAAGCAGCTGGAACTTCCCTTTAACCCTATCTGGCCTTTTCCCACGTTATTGCTAACCTGAAGCCCAGCGGCTTATTTGGATGTTTGAAGCCCGAGCAGCGCCGAGCACAAGCTCAGCTCCCGGAGCACACAGCTTACCTGTGGCACAAACGCAGCGCTGGATGAGGCCAACCCGGCTTCCCTCCCACCGCCCCTGCCGGGAGCCAGCAGGACCTCTAACCCCTCTTCGGAGACAGCGCAGCCAGGCGGGCACCCTAAACGCCCCTACAGCACTACAAACCCGCCCCGAAAGAACAACTATTATATCCATCAGCGGTTCAATCCGCGAAGCCCCGAAGTTAACCGCTTCCCACCGGCTCCGGGCCGCCGCCGCCGCCGCCGCTTCGCCGCCCCTCAGGGCCGCGCGCAGCCGGGCCCCGCGTCCCAGCGGCTTCGCGCACCGACCCAACCCCCCCCCCCCGCTCCCCTCCCCCCTCAGGGCTCCCTGAGGCGGGGGCTCCTCCCCGGGCCTCCCCCCGGCGTACCGGCAGCGGCGGCGGGAAGTCAACGCGGGAGCGGAGCCCACCGCCCGCCGCTGCTCCGCCCCTCGGCCGGGCCCGCCGCGCGGCACTTCCGGCGCGGGGCGTGCTGGGAGCTGTAGTTCCCCGCGGGGCGTGCTGGGAGCTGTAGTGCGGCGGGCATGGCGGAGAGCGGCGAGAGGAAGGCCTCGCTGGAGATGGTGAGGGCGGCAGGGAGCGGGTGCGAGGGCGCGGCTCGGCCTTCATCGCGGCAACGCGGTGCCCGGAGCCGGGCAGGATCCTCAGGGCCCGAGCTTCTGTGGGGCAGGAGGAGGCACGCCGGGCTGTGTGTGACAGCGGAGGGACACGGGGAAACGGCACGGGGCTGCGTCGGGGCGGTGGGCATTGGTGGGGGGGGGGGGGGGGGGGGGGGGGGGGGGGGGGGGGGGAGGGCAGAGCTCAGATATTGGGGCTCGGTGATCCTGAGCAGTTCCTTCCATCTCGGGCTGCTCTGTGCTCGGCCGGCCGCGATGCGGGCAGCAGCCGCTAGGGGGCGCTGCACCTCGCGCTATTGGGCTGCCCTGGGCCGGCAGGGCGCTGGGCGGCAGCAGCAGCCCGCGGGCTCTGCAAGTTGTGATGCTGTCTCATAAAGACCGGCACAGGGCTTTGTATTCTGACTTTTAAGTATCCGTAAGGCGCGGTGAGCGAAGCGCAAGTGATTTGAAGGGCTGTCCCACACCCGCTTCTTATCTGGCTGCTCCCATCCGTCTCTGTGCTATCCTCTGTGGCGCCAAATGCAATGTTAAATAGTCATTCATCATAAATTCCAGCCCCTCCAAGCAGGGGAGCTTCTGGATGATGCAAGGTTGCAGGTGGTAAAAAGAGGCTGTGGGCTTTTCCATCTGTCTTTTCCCTTTGGAGGCTCCTGAAGGTCTCATCTGTTTTCCTGCTGGCTCTACAGTGATACAAGAATAAGGACAGCTCAGTATAAATACCAGTAGTATACCACTGGGGAAGAAGATTGGGGGAAACCTCCCAAAGAGCAGGATTCTCTGCTCCTAGAGATCAGGACTTATTTTTAAAATGTGTTTCTTTGTTTCAAGTTGGCCCAGTCTTTGTGCAGTGGATTGTGTGATGCCCGGGAACCTCTAGCAAGAGACTTGTGAGAAATCTCAGCCTTTTACCTCAAGGCACAGACCCAGTTCTGCAGGGACCGGGGAGGAATCATCTTCATTGTGTTCTGTCAGGACAAGCATTGGTTTTCCTCTGAAGCCTCAGACTGTGGCAGGGGTGAGATTTCTGACTAGATAGGACAGTGACAGGATGAGAACTGAAGCTTACAGACCTGCTGAAGTCCTGGATTGTGTCAGGGGACTCTCCACGGAACAGGAGAGAGGGCAATCAAATTTGTGAAGCAAACAGGTTCAGCGCAATATGTTCCTTATGGCTGTGTGAAACCCCCATGCTCAGGTTTTTATCTGCCAGATCAATGCACAGGGTACTTAACTCTGTGCTAAGGAGGCACAGACAGCTGACCTCACTGTGTTGCTGCTCTCTCCCTCATGCAGACCTAGACATCATGCAGGAGATACTGTCCTCTTCCTCTGCTTCCTGCACACAAAAGCTTCTTCATCTCTAGAAAGGACTCTGAAGTTGGTACAGCTTTCAAATCTGTCTATTAAAGCTCCAGGCATCTTAATTTTCAAGTCATTTTTATGCCAATTTTGTAACTCACTTGTAAAGATTTGCTCTTTCTCAGAAGAAACATCTTTTTGTTCTTGTGTGAGCATGCTTACACCTGAGCTAAGGTGCAGCTGAATGCAGGGAGCAAAATGGGTGCCTCCTGAATTAGGCTGCTCTTATTCAAGCCTTTACTCTTAACAGAAAAGAAGAAGAAAATCCCTTTTGAGGACAATTTTAATAAATAGTTCTTTGGAAAGCCCAACAGTAGGAGGAGCTGAGGCTAGCAGATGTTTCTTGGAAGAAGAAGGGAAGGTGCTGGGTCCAGCAAGCAGGAGAGCAGGCAGGCTGTCTTCCAGACATCACAAGTCACGTGTTGCCATGCCATCATGTCAAGAGAAGGTTTTGCTTCTCTTTATTTTAATCACCAATAATACCTACCGCTTTGAGAGCGGATTGCAAATTGCTAGGAGGCAAGGGAGACTGGATCAGGCCAACATCCTCATGTTGCTGCATCACATCTGCTCTTCTGCAACAGGCGGTGTGCGGGAACCTGCCCTGGAGTCATGCTGCACATCTGGGTGATCTCTTTTGCAGGAAGCAGCTTGCATCTCTCTTTCTAAGCTGCTGAGTCAGATCCCTGAGGCAGCTGTACCTGCAGGAGGAGAAAGGGGGACGTAGCTCCACGTGGAGGTTATAAAACCACTGGAACAGCTGAAGATTTGGCAAGAGGCAGGTTGCAAAGAGATCAGTACTTATCCAGGCAGGCTCTGTACTTAGCCTTGAACGTCTCTCTGCTGTTATGGGTGTAGATGATCAATGCCGTCTGGGTACACCAAGCTCTGTGGAACCAGGGGATCAGCAGCCCTCTGCTAGCTGAGCAATTAATTAGGTGGCTCATTGGCTTCAGAGGGGATCCCAAACTGGGCTTCTCAGGAAACACTGGCTAGTTTCATACTTTTTGGGTGTCTGGTCTTAAAACATCAGAATCAGGGGATCAATGTTGGTGTTATGGGATTCGGTAATGGCCCTTCTCATAGCATCCCCCAGAAGCAGGCCCTGCACAGGCTGGTGCAGGTTGTTGAAAGAGAAACAAATGTAGTTTTCTCTGCCTGTGGTAACTCAGAATCAACTGGGTGCAGTAATTTATTCTTCACTTGCATCATGGTGTTTATTACCGCAGAAAACATTATGGCATCTCTTCTTTTCCAATTTGTGGCAGGTCCAGGCAGATGGGACAGATGGAAACTGTGTCACTTTTGTGCTGCATGATGAGGACCACACGCTTGGCAACTCCCTCCGATACATGGTCATGAAGAAGTAAGTAAAGCCCCTACAGCGTCTGGTGCTGCTTAGAGCACTTGTCTCCTATTGTAGCCTTCTCTTTATTAACCTGTATCTCAGTGGGTGTTAGAACGAAACACGTAATCAGAAGTCCTCTCCTTAGATATAGAAGTTAGGGTCAGAGAAACATGAAAGATTCCTTACCTATGATATCTGTTCCCAAAATCAGCTGCTTTTTTCTATTTTTTTCTTCCTTATTATTATCAGGACCCAGAGGGCACTTATAAGCCTTAAGGAGTCTGACAAGTCTCACCTGGAGTGCCATATCCAGCCCATTGGTCCAGGAGCCTCATTTGAGCTCAGGGCTTCCACTTGTTTCCTGTATGACAGGAGTATTATCAGTTCCTAGCTTGGCTGTGGTATTGCTTGTACTTGGCTACAGACTTTACTGACCTGGTCACAGTCCTTTCTTTTCATTATAGGCCTATCTAGTGATCACTCAGTTGTGTTTGACCTGGGTTTCTTTCACTTTGCCTGTGGATTGACTTTTTGGACTTGTTTTACCCCCTCAGACTTACCTGATGCTCTGGACCTTTAGCTGATCTTGGCTACCATCTCTAGGCCTACCTTATTCTACCATCTGGGTGCCATAGGATGGGGCAGGCTGATGAGATCACTATCTTGTTGGCTGTCTTCACCTTCTTGGCTTCCAGTTTCCCATCCCTTACGTAACAGCTAGTCCTCACTGCTCCTTTGTGGTTAATTGTGGGGGAAATTTCATGTCTGAAATGTAGAGGATGTTGTAGTTTCTCTGGCCTGCCACTGGGCAGTTGGTGGTGCTAGGAGCTTGCCAAACATCCTTCCCTTGCAAAGCTGCAATTCAAAGGTGGAGAACGTGAATAAAGTTATTCAGGCTGTTTCCCTTTAGTATATCCCTCCTGGGAACCCCTCAGTCATTGCAGAAACATCCTGAGCCCCAGCAGGTCAGAGATGGCCTGAAATTCTGACTTTCCTGAGATGTGCTGTGAGCAGTCTGGACTTCCACTGCTCTTTTTCTCTCTCTCCCCACCGCAGCCCCGACGTAGAGTTTTGTGGCTACTGCATCACACACCCATCTGAAAGCAAGATCAACTTCCGCATTCAGACCAGAGGTATGGATGTGCATGTTCCCTCTGTGTCAGGGGTATTTCTGTGGGATTCTCCTTTTGCTTGTGTCAGGTTTCAGCCATAGGTTGTTTAAACAAAGAAAAGCACTTTTCTCTCTCTTCTCTGCTAACCATCTGCAACTTCTGTGCCCTGTTGCTTCATTGGGGAGGCTGCTCTGAGCTTTGTGCTGCAGCTCTTCTGTTTCCCAGCTGTAGGGCTGAGCAGCATCTGCCAGCTGAGGCCTGAGGATCCCATGGCCTTGCCTGGTCCCAGGTGTCTTGAGTTGGCTGGCAGCAGGCCCTGAACTGTAGTGCTCTTGGTAGAATAGATCTGCTGTTCACTAATCTGCCCTGAAGTCAGTGTGGTGTTTGGAAACTGTGCTGACGCCCCTAACTGCAGCTAGATAATTTGTTTTTCTCGGCTGGTTTGCAGCTTTGGACTTGAGGCTGTCTTGAAAAGCCTCATCCCACTGACTCAGTGTGCTGACCCAACGACTTGCTTCCTGAAGAGGACTTTGTCCCCCGATAATAGATAGCGCTGACAGCTCTGAGCCCCTTGCAGTCACCCATTCCTCCCCGCACATCTGGCCCTGTGTGCTCTGCAGCTTTGTCTGCTGCCTAGAGAGATGCTGTTATTTCATTCCTATCCCACGGGGCTGATCCCTTGAGCGTCAGATATGTAGAAGTCAGTTCCTGGAAGCAAGTTGCTAGCTTGTGCTTGCTAACTCTTTAACTTTGTAAAAAATAATTGCTTCTCAGCCTGCTGGCTTTGCCAACGTGGGATTATCTGCAAGGTAAGTATCTGCTGCTCCTGGGCCATAGCCTAGAGTACCACACTGAGCTCTGGGCTCAGTGCTGTTGGTAATAGGCTGGCAGGAGCCCACATGTTGCTGTGTGCTAAGAGCCTCTCCCATTGCAGGGACAGGTCCCCAGCTGCCTCCCATTTCATTAATGCATCTCTTTTCTGAAGGGTCCCTTCCTGCTGTTGAGCCATTCCGCAAAGGGCTGAACGACCTGATGGGTGTTTGCCAACACGTACTCGATACCTTTGAGGTGAGACTCTTGCCTGAAGAGCTCAGGAACCTTTTTATCAAGAGGGGCTGAGAACTTTTGACACGGAAAGCCTGATAGCTTTTTCAGACATTCTTCACTTGACATTGTTTTGGCTGTGGTTTTCCAAGTCCTGAAGCACTGCTTCAGCCATTGGGGTTGGGAAGAGGAGAGGATAGGTCTTTGCAAAACCCTGTGGGTCCTCCAGTGTAAGGTACCGCTTGGGATTCAACAGAACTTCTTGTTGTCCCATGAGTGTTTCTGCCTGTATTTTTGCTATTGATGGAGCATTATGGAGCAGAAATTCCTGCAGGTAGTGGAGGAAGGAGTTCTCAAATTTCCCATTTTCTAACTGAAATGGGAACACCTCTGAACTTCTTGCTTCCATGTGAGAAGATCCAGAACGCTCACTAAAGGTTTTGCCTGAGCTGTAGGTTTCCTGCTGTGTCCTGTAGCCAGTCCACAAACTGCCCAGCTCTGAGTGCTGTCTCTAGGGTGTATATTTTAGCAGGAGAGTGACCAAAAGCTGGATCTGGGGGTGGAGAGCAGACTCAGGGTACTGGAGCCTGAGCTGCTGAGTATACTTGGTTGGCTTCTCTCAGCATTTTCTTAAAGCGTTGTCCAGGATGAGGCCAGAATTTGCACAAATTCTTTAGGGTTTACCCCTGCAGCTGGGCACAGCACCATGGCCTGGGTGACCATGGTGCCAATGACCTTTGAGCTGTGGTGACTAAAGGCTCAGTTTCTTCTGGAAGTGCTCAGAGCTCTGTCAGAGCATCTTGAGATCCCTCAGTTATTCCAGGAATTGGACAGGGAAGTCACAGCACAAACTGGTGTGTGAATCACTCAGATATATTGCTGTTAACATTTGTCCTTTGCTCTTGCTTGCAGAAAAGCATGAGGAAATACAGGGCCCAGAGGGAGGAAGAGATGCAGTAGCATTTGGGAATGGTGGTCCTCGTGGATGTGTGTAATGTTCATGTATTGAATCCCACCTGTCAAGAGTTTTTTGTTTGCTTGTTTGTTTTTTGTAACTACTTTAATGCAAGCGTGTATTTTCTCTAACAATAAAGTATATGAAGTTTGATGCTGCAGAGGTCTTGCTCATACGGGTACAGAGAATGATAGCTGCAAGGCAGCTTTTTTCATGCTTCGTTTTGTTTCTTCCCCTCTCCACATGTTGCTGTTTTCTGCCTAGGATGTTTAGATCACTTATGGTGGTGAAGGTAGTCTGCTGCAGAGAGCTGGTTTGCTCCAGCATGCAAGGGGAACAGAGGGGTTCAGTGCAGTGTAAAATCAGGCTTTAAGAGAGGCAGTACCCTCTTCTGATCTAAATCTTTCTTCTACTGGCCCCAAGGCCAAATGCCTCTTGAACAGTGACAGTCATGGTGCATCAGCCACCTTGCTGGTAGGTCTGTTTCAGTATTTCTTTACCCTGAGGGTGGTCAAATTTTCCTAGTGTCCTGTCTGAAGCTCTCAACGCATCTTTCTGCTGTTTCCTTGTGTTCTGTCATTGATTACCAGGTAGGAGAGACTTGTGCCTCACTTCTCATTTCTCACAGGAAGATACAGAGAGCAGTGAGGTGCCTCTTGACCTCCTGACTGGACTGCCCAAGTGTGCTCAGTCTCTCCTCTCAGGATATGCCTTTCAAGCCCTTTTTCCAGCTTCGATGCTCTCTGGATGCATTCAAGTATTATAATCAGCCTTTATTTTATTTTTTTTTTAACAGATCGCCCTCAAATGAGCAGAGAATCATTTTATGTTGAGATGGTTAAAAAAAACAAACAAACAAAACTTGCCTCTTTTCAGCCCCCCTGAAGAATGTGAACAGGCACGAGCCCAGACCGCTCCTTGTGAGCAGGTCTAGAGAGTACAGTGCTGAAACTCTCGTCCTTGTTGGGATCTGCTGGCAGCAAGCCAAGGGAAAGCCTTTCATCGAGTGTAATGTGGCATGAAGTAACAGGAGTTCTTTCTGCTCTGTGCTGGGTGAAGGGGTCTGAACCTTCCCAGTTTGCTCTGCCCAGGGGGAACACCTCTGTCTCTTCAGTGGAGGTCTGCAGTTACCAAAAGAACCTGCTGGCACTCAATTAAGTATTTAGCAGACTTTGCAGACCCCCTGCTGCTTAATAAGAAACACCCAGAGACTTTCCTTTCAAACACCAACATGTTTTATTAACATGCAGAGGAATAAGAGGATGTAAAATGTCAGGTTTTCTCAATAAAATTGTTCTTTCAAATACAAATTGACAGACTTGGTTTCTGGCTGACTAGCAGTGGGTTTCTGTTCACAGGCATTAGGTCCTGAAGCTTTCTAAACCCTGCATTTCATAATAAAGCTCAGTTTGCTGCAATGGATTCATCTTGCCCATGCCAATGGGATCATGCATCTCTACAGGTGGCTGCAGTGGCTTTGATATTGGCTGATCGTGTCCGGCCTGGCTGAAGGGAAAAGGGGTGAATAAACAAGAACCTGACTGGTACCCCTGGGCTCCATCCTGTGACTGCTCAGCCCCAGAGGCATGGAGAGTAACTCTTTAAAAAGGTTTTGAAAGGTGGGAAAGCTGTTCTTGCATTTGCAATTCCACGAGCAGCTAAAACCTGACTGCACACGTGCTCATTTTTGGGTGTTTGTTGCTTTCTCTTTGAACTGAAAGGACTTGGTTGTAGCCTAACGGAGACCTTTGAGAGCTGGGAAGGTGCCAAATGAGTGCCACCACAAGGTAGGAGTTTTAAAAGGATACTATTTGCAGCTGATAGCTCTCTCCTCTCCCTCCCCTGTCACACTTAGTCGAATTTTATGATGTTGGTTTTAATAGGAGACACTTGGGAGGAAAACACAAGGGGAAAGAAAGCAAAGGAGGCTGAAGTCAGTGTTAAGCAGCTGTGCAGCAAGTGATAGCAATGTCCAGAGCTGGGATGAATTCATGGCAGTCTGTTTGTTGCAATATTAATCATGTGCAGATCTGAGACTGGTTTTGAACCATTTAAGGTGAAAATGTTGATCTGAGCGTAGCTGCTAATGCAGGAATGATTAAATCTGTGGAGCATGAAGAGGGATGTTAGCTATTTGGGGTCCAGGAGGTTAATCAAGGTAAAAAGATTCCCCTGTGTGCCTGTAATTGCTATCCGTCTTGTGAGTATGAGCAGGTCCTGGCTGTCCTTAGGAGAGAACCCTGGACTTTGAACATTTGGGGCAGTGCTCCTTATGCTGTTACCAAAGGTCACTGCTGAGGAATCATACAGATGCTTCAGTCTTCACTGAGTTGAATGGGAACTGTGTGTTTAAATATGCTAGTCCCCATGCAGCGTGCAGGTGAGAGAGCAATCATTGCTCAGCTGGTGGCAGGCAGCAGCTGGCTGCTCTTATTGCTGATTTGGATAGAGCTAGAGAAAACCAGGCTGCTATAACTGGGGCTGTCCTGACTGGAAAAGGACCTTTGAATGCTTGTTTCAACATGGTACAGGTTGACTCTTTACAGAAATAGGTAGAATTCGGATTATTGTTTTTCTCATGAGCACAGTTCTCTAAAAAATTCTTCTTCTAACATGGAGCATTTCACTGCTACAGATTTTCTCCACTGACTTTGTCTTCTAGCAAAACTCAGCCAGCTCAGAGGCAAAGCACAGCATCAGCACTGTGAAATGGATACAGACAAATCCACTCTAGTGAGTAGGTAAGATGATGGAAAACTTGCTGGTCTAGATATCCCTCAGTCCTTCTGTTTCGATTTGTCTTTCAAAAATATGATTTATTTGTAAACTATTTCTTTTTAACTTAGCTTTCACTGAAGTACAGCATCACCTGGAAGGTGTTCAGGTGTTCAGCTTTATTTACAAGACTTTTCTCCCTTTTTCTTTTCTCCTTTTTTTTTTTTTTTTTCCATGACAATGTGAAAAGTGGGAAAGAGGAGAGGTAAAAGAGGGAAGTAAAACACAACAACGGGAAAATTATCAAAAACCTGGTAAATAAACATCCTCATATAGATTTTCTTGAGGTTTTGGCAAGGGGTGCAAGCACGATTTTTAGGAAGTCATGCTGGAGAAGACATCTGGGGACTAATCACCTTAAGTAGTAAATTTGTGAAGATTCTTTGCTGTATTCTGGTTAGCTTCAGCAGCAACTTCAGTTGAGGTCAGGCCTTCCTCTTTTTATTCTCCACATTAGCTTGACTCTGAGGATCGGAATCTGCATTCCCCCTTACAAATAGCCTGAACCTTGGTGTCACGGAGCTGTGGCCAAGAAGTGCTGGGGTTCCAGGAACTGGGGAGGGGGAATTTGGAGCAGTTGGTTTGGCTGGATGCTGCCTCTGGCTTCTGCTGAGGGTACCTGATCTCCTAAGCTGTGCTGTCCCATGCATTCAGTTACCTTCTTGTGCCATACACGGGCAGGGTGAATACCATCCCTGAGTGGAGAACCTGGAGCAAATTTCCTGGGAACAGGTAAAGAGGAGAGGTCTTTTAGGGCTCCCCAGGTCAGGTTGATTGCATTGTGAAGCTGGGTTGCTGCCCATCCCTCCATACCATGGCTGGGGAAGGTTGGTCATTGGTGGTCTACAAGACCTACATGGTACCTGGGTCTTATGGTGCTCTGCCCAGGGACAAACTGTTCCAGCAGAGGGAGGTCGTAAGGGACGATCTTTTTTTTTCAGCTGGAAATTGTTGCTTGCGTTCCTTGCCCTCTCCTCACTGTCCCACATCCATCTCCAAATGACCGCATCTCAACTTTCCTTTTCTCACCCATCTCCTCACCCTGTGTTTCTACCCGAGACAAATGACCATAAGTCACTTGGCTATCCTGAAAAAAACAGAAATATCTGACAAGGAGCTGGATCCCGTTCTTCTTCTTTCAGAGGTGACTTGGACTGGAGAATGGACAGGCAGAACCCCGAGGCTGTGTTCAGAGCTAGTCCCAGAGGTCAGTGAAATGCTACAGCTCTTACCCAGGTGAATTACAACGTGAAGGCAAAAACAATTCAAGCCCAGCCAGGAAATAGCTGTGCAAGAGAATTTGAGGTGGCCTACGATCTTGTCACAGTGCCTTCTTCTTTCTGCTTTAGGAAGAGCTGTACTTGTTGCTCAAGCGGGAGCTGCTCCGGTCCAGTCCAAGCTCCTGCCCGTTGGCTTTCCACTTCCCCACAGAGCACTTCTCATCTGTCGGTGTGATGCTCAGAGCAGGTCTCTGGCACCAGCAGCACAGACAGGACTGCGAGGAGACAAAGAGGGTCAAGGTGCAGATGTTATGTGTGTGGGATATGAAGGAAACATCGTTGGTAGGTCAACCTGCTCAGTGCCAGGTTGTGTGCTTCCCTACAGATTTGGTGGGAATAGGCTTGTCAGGATAGGGCTGGTGTGGCTTGGAAATGAAGCTAGCAAAGCCTCAGGTATTTTTTGCAGTTGTTTTCTTGTCCTTGAGGGACAGAAAATATGGGTAATGCTTAGCTGAGCTCAACTCCTTGCCATAGCAGCTGGGAGGTGATTTTCATCTCATCCCCATCTTTTCTCAGGGCTTCTCTCCTTCTTAGATTTCTCTCTGAGCAGTTTGGGCTCAAAGTTTATAGCATCCCCACTTCCTAATTTAAAGGCGTGCAGGGTTGCTTCTGATTCAGAGCCACAGGGACTCCTCTGGGTTTTGTCACAGGTCTTGGCTAAAGCCTCCCTGTAGCAAGGCAGGAGGCTCTGTTGTGCTTGAATCTGGGAAGAGAGGCACCTAGCTTGGGAGGAGAGTTTCAGTGAGCAAATGTGGGCATCCTATGGGTTGCTGGTAAGCCCTGCATGTACCTGATATCTGCCTTTTCCCTCATCAGAAGCCTGTGGCCATGTGGGTACCATCCCTACCTGAAAGCAGTTCTTGAATTTTCGGCTGACGAAATAGAGAGCCACAGGATTGATGCAGGAGTTGAGGGAGGCCATGTTGATCCCAAAGTAATCCATGACAAGGAGGAAACTGCAGCGAGAGGGGAGAGAAGGGGCTGGTAGCTTGCTGAGTGAACAGCTGAAGGAGTTTCAAAACTCCCAAATGTTTCTCTGCCCTGGAGACATCTTTAACTCATAAGCAGTACAGAGGAAACAAATTTTTCTCTCTCCATAGGGCCCTCCACTTCCTTTCGCTCTGCCTTTCTACAGAACAATGCCATATAGAAAAGAGTTGAAAGGTGTTTAGAAGGCAGCTCCGTCAGCCTGCTCTGAGCCCAGTGAGCTTCTGCACGTGCTCACTGGAGATTATGGCACAGTGCCCTCCTGCTGGTCCTCTTACCTGAGCAGCTCACATCTGTTGGGGTCGGTCTGATCGTAGATGGTCTTTTTGAGGATGCGGCTGAGGTGGAGTGGCAGCCAGCAGAGTGCAAAGATCACCACGAGACAGAAGACAGTCTTGGCGACCTCCCGACGCTGCAAGGAGAGGGTGGGCAGGGGAGAAGGGATACTCTGATTGAGTATTTGGGGTGAAGCACCCTCTCTGCATGCTGAGCAATGGCCCTTCGTGTCCTTTCTATAACTCGAGGATGGCTGGGCATCATGAGGGTGACTTGTGAGATCCAGGCTGCAGAAAGCAGTAAGGTAGTAGTAACGCACTGTGGACCAGAGTAGAGTCTCGCTCTCCCCATCTTACTATCATTTCTGATCATTTTTCTGAAGTGGCCTCATTTGCCCTTCCTGCTAAGTTATTGGAGCAACCAGCAGGTCAACAAGGTATGGGAGAGAGCAAAGACAGATATAAATGACCATAGGACTGGAAAAGCAAGCTGGTCCGTGGTCACAGTGCAGGTGGTTTGGGTTATCTCTGAGGTGGGAGATTGTAGAGCTGAGAGCCCTTATCCCTACTTAAACCAGGTATCTGCATCCACTTGTCAAGAAGCCACTGTCTGCTGTGAAGCTACGTCCTTTATAGGAACTCATGTAGATTCTCCCACTCTATGTCATTACCCTTCGTTTGGAGAAATCTGAGGGTTTCTGCCCTCCTGATTTTCTTACCCGTTTCATGTGGTCATTCAAAGCGATTCTCATGCCATTTCTCTTGCTCAACATTTCACATGACATGAGGGTGTAGAAGATGCCAGTGCATACCAAGGGGAGGCAGAAGTAGAAGCCGAAAAGCCACCAGTCCTTCACGTCACGATAGAACTGTATGCAAAACAGAGAGGAACAGAAAATGGGGAAGAAGGAAGGTAGGTGATGCATTGGTCCCTGACGCCAGTGTTGTCATTTATCAGGCTACTCTGATGCTTCTGATATATGAAAGTGTTATAGCCCCTGCACTAAGTATACATGGGATCATCTTCCCCCCAGGCCTTAACCCAAAGAAGTGAAGTCTGGTTTACACTTGGCTGCCAATCTAGCACTTCTGTACAAGAAATTGTTGCAAGGTGCTTATTTAGGCAGACTTGGGGTGAAAGGGCAAGTTGTGATGCTTTTTTTGTCTTCATCCCCTTGCTCACTCTTATCTGGCCCTGTTCATTCTGATTGTGGAGATGCTTCTTGGCCTGTTTTGACAGCAGAGCATCTTCTTGAAGCTTCCCAGGATTGGTCATGACTTTCTGATGTGGGCAATGAGGATGGAACGCAGCTAAATGGTCTTCTGCCAGTTGCCAGGTCTCACATGCAAAGCAACTCTACCCTATGTTGGTACTTCCCGTGTAGTCTGTGCTTTGTCTAATCTCTCCCCATGTTCTCCCTGTTGGCTGAAAGTCATATATAGAAGCATCTAACCCCCTAAGCAAGGAGGAAGGAACCCTGTTTGCCTGTGTCTTCCTCGCACTGCAGCTGGGATGGGTCAGGGTACGTACCATCATGAAGCTGGACTTCTGTTCAGAGGCAAGCATGCACACCCACAGGTCTCGGTCCCAGTAGTTGATCTCTACCATGTCAAAGGCTATGGCTTCAGGGACTGCAAGCACAATGGCCACTGCCCATATCAGTGTCACCTCCACTGCTTTCCACATGGGAATTCCTATGCCTTGGATCCGACTCCAGGAGGCCACTGCTCGATACCTGCCCAGTTCATGGAAATAGAACAAGAGTAGAGAGGAGTGAGAAAAGCCACTCAGAAAGAAGCAAGGAAGGCAAGTATTAGAATTGTCCACAAAGTCCCCTTCCCTCCCTCCTTCTTTCACCATTACTTTGCCTTCTCCTTCAGTGGAATGGGAATGATCAGCAAGGCCTCAAAGGATAGATATGAAGGAAGTTGACCTTGACCGTTATGTCTACCTCCTGGTGGCAGAGGTGCCATCCTTCCCCACCAACCTAACAGTTATGTCTGCATGTTATGTTCCTCGTGTCAACATTTTCCATCAGGACTTTGCCACAGAGAACAGTTGGTTCATGTTGGATTTCAACTCCTCATAACAACTCCCTCTCCCCTTCTTTGAATTTGGCCTGGGAACAAGTCACTCTACAGTCTTCTAATTGCTAGAGGGATATGCTGTGGTTAAATACGGGCCAAGCTGGGCAGAGCATCTGTGGAAGTTGTTTCTCACCTGTCGATGCTGAGGGCACAAAGGCTGAGGACCGTGATGCCCACTGAAGCCTTCTGGATGAAGGGGACCAGCTTGCACACCTGCACACCGAAGGGCCAGTCCTTTGCCAAGAGCTGGGGAAGAACCTCAGGGTTAACAGACTGCTTCAGAAAGGCATGCCTGGCTTCCCGTAATAATGGGTGGTTACCCACAAGGTGCAAGAAGCCCACAAAGAACAGCTGAAAGCACTCTGAGGTTACCTCCACTGGGATGGCATAGTGTGTGCTCTCTGGTGGTTTGGGTTGTACTGGGAACCACTCATTTCCCTAAGGGCTTGTTGTGAGATGAGTTTACACATACGTGGAGAGAGGGCTCATACCCCAAGTCCGGAATCCTAAATCAGGATCCAGAAAGCCATAATGGGCTTTGGGATGCTTTCGGAGGGGAAGTGAACATCATTCTCTAAGGTAGCAAAAATCCAGCAAGGACATCTTCTTTTAGATAGTTTTCAAAGGCATGCAGACTTATGTGCTCCCTACACTCTGCTCTTCTACCAAATTTAGATTCCTTACTGCAAATTCTCCTCAAAACTCCTCTCACCTCTGAAATTAGATTTGATCTGGTGTTCCCTTCAAAGCCAGTACCTACTTGTGGCCCTAAGCTCAACTGAGGCAGTATCAGTGGGGCAGTATGAGACAGGAGAAAGGGAGCTCTGAGAAATGGCCAAGTGTGTCTTGAAGTTGTGATAGTGTGGGCTGTCCTGCGGTTGAAGCCTTTGGTATAAGCCTTGAACTGTGCACAGCCCTCACTGCTGTCTCAGTACTTAGCTGAGCCAGGCACAGAGCTGGGTGTTCAGCACGTGACAGGCTCATCTGCCAGCTTTCTTCAGTGAGGTTGTTCCTTCAGTCTCCATCTGATCCCACATACCCTTTTTTTTATGATATGTAGGACCTTAGGACACACGGACTTGTGCAATATGACAGAACCAGGCAAACAGATACCAAAGAGGAGGGCTTTCAGGCCTACATACCCACAGCCCTGTTGTATGAGTGCACCTGAGCTCCAAGTCCTTTACCCTTTTGGACCCTTTGTATAAACCCCTGACTCCAGACCACCAAAACCTGTCCCACATGGTGGGGAAGGAGGAGCTGCACATCTCACACAGCACAACACCGTCTCTTGACTGGAGTCTTAGGACTCCATCTAACATCTGCTAAACCCTCTCTACCCTGTTTATAATACAGCCCTGTTCGTTGTTCCTGGATGAATCTTCATGTTTAACTGGATGTTTGCAAGAGGCTGATTTGAAAATGTCAAGAGACTGCAAGTGGCTCTTTTCCTTGCAGTTTTAAATAAGATTTAAAAGATCTGGATGTGTGTGTGTGTGTGTGTAAAGCACATCAGTAGCTGGGAACACCTCTGCTTTCCCAGGAACCTACTGCAAACTTTGTGCCTGTTTATTTTTTCCTTTTTCTTTGGAGAACATGATCACCCTCTTCCAATCCTTGCCAAAAATGGAAACCGTGATAAAGAGTGCAGAAGGTAGACAGAATATAGCAGGTCACAAAGGCAGGTGGTAGCAGATGTCATTCCTGCTCTGATACACGTTACACAGAGCCTACCTTGTAGACATTGATGGGCAGAGCAATGAGGATGTAGAGAAGATCTCCGAGAGCCAAGCTAGCAATGAGAACATTTGGCCCATTCCTCATGCACTTGTTCTTGTAAATGATCCTCAGGAGCGTGGAGTTCCCAATGATCCCTACTATGAAGATGGTGCAGGACACGATGGTGTTGATGTACTTGAAGATGTGCCTGATGTCTGCGGGTTTCACGCAGACGGGCAGCAGCGGTGGCTCCGACCCGCTGCTCTTGGGAAGACTTTCTGAGTAGTTGGGTGCCTTGGCATCCTGGAACAGGCTGGGCTGCACCAGGCTGTAAGCCTGCTCCTGGCTGAGCACCTCCAAGGGGTTGGAGCTTGCCTGAAAAGCCTCTGGGGTCTGGCCATGTGCCCCAGTGAACAGGCAAGTCAGGAGTATGGCCAGAGTGATGGGAGCTGGGATTCTCGCCACTGAGGATCGAAGAACAAAGCTGGCTGCAGAGTGCAGTGGTTTGGGGATGTCTTTGCTTGGATCTTGAGCTGATCTGCAGATGGAGAAAGGGACAAGGGGAAAAAGTGTGTTAGCAGAGGAGGGGGCCTAGCAGAGCTTAAGAAGATGGCGGAGGTATTTTGTCTGCAGTCAGTGGAGCAAAAGTAATTTTGGGGCACCTGCTCCATTGACGCCTGCACTGCAGGATGATTTTGCAAACCCCATGTTATCCATAGGAACAAAGCATCTTTCTCTTCTGCATTTGTGCCATGGGAGAAGTGGAGCAGCATGAATGTCAGCAGATCCTATATGCCATCTTTCATTGCCAAGAGTCAGAACTCAGCACAGTATCCTGAGAACTGTGCTGGGAAAATACCATGAGGGTTTTTCCAGAAATGCTCTATTGATACCTGACATCTTATTCCAATTTATGTGCAAGCAGAACAACCCCTCCTTCCCCAACCTTAATCGCTGTTAATTGAACCGCTTCCTTTCCAAATCCACCATGCTGCTCCACTCAATACTTGGGGACATAAATCTCCCTGTGCTGTTTGCAGTGTTGGCTGCTGAGCACAATAAAAGGTCTCTCAAGCTGACCAAGGCTGCAGCGCTGCTAATAAATATCTCTGGAGTGGGTTCTGTTTTGCAGATCTCAGCCAGTACTCTCAGACAGGACTGGTTGAGCAGCAAATCCCATGCAACTTAAGGGACAGCTGAGGATGCTGCAGCACTGTACTGGTATGCATTTGGGGAAGGGCCTTCAGCGCTCTGTGTACAATGGGCCCATGCTGTTCCTCTCTGGGAAGCCAACCCCAAGTCCCACCAGGTACAGCCACAGCTCCTCCATGTACAGCTGCCTTGTGTGTCAATTCTTCAGGAACACCTGTGCCTTCCTGCTTGTTTGGAAGTCTCCAAGCATGATCAGTGAGAAGCTGGATGCTTTCCCAACAAACCAGCCTAACCTGACCTACTCTTTTCTCAGTTTCATCCTGCTGATTCTGCCAGGAAATCTAAACCAAGCTCAGTTCTCTCTGACCCTTCAGCCAGGTTCTTAGTGAACTAAACTGCAAACAGGCAGTGTTAGTAGGAAACCTGACATTTATTCTCAGTTACATGTCAAACAGAGGCAATAAAATAACCGCAGACCTTCAATCACAGTTCAGACCTCATGAACTCAAGAGCCGAGCTTTCAGTTCTGTTAAAACAACTACTTTTTAAAGATGTTTTCTTTCTAGTTTGACCCTTATGTTGTGATGGCACCTCAGATATGGTTTCAGCGCAGTAGAGTTAAAGATCCCATCCCTTTTCTTTCCAGCTCACTGTCAGCATGCTTCTATCTGCTGAAATATTCATGCCTGGTGCATAGCAATTCTGCGTGCTCACCATGCCTTTTATCTCTGCAGGCTCAAGCAGCTTTGCAAACTTATCTTGCAGATAAGCCACATTAATATGAGCCAAAATGGCCACCGTGAAGTTATCTGCCCACATCTGTCTGTGAAAAAAACACAAAGCCTCTCCATATGGTGGTTGGAAATTGACCCATGTCTGTCCTGAGGGCACCCAACTTGCATGGGTATCCCAGCACTGAGGGATACCTGCAGGTGTATCCTTCTACTCCTAAGCACAAAATAATATGCACACGAGGGAATCCCTCAGCCCACACATTCCTGCATGGGCAGAGCTAATTCCCCCAGGAAGGCATGGTGGATGCCAGCTTATCACCTAGTGACCACTGTAAAATGCTGTGGAAAGAGCCTCGGTGGTGGCTCTGAGGATCCTGGCACCTCTGTTGGTCCGGGACATCCCTTAAGAACTGACTATCCTACCTGAGACCTTGTGATGAGAGAAGATTCTCCAACATCTCCTTCCTTTTGCTATTTACCTAAGTACCAGCTTAGGCACCAGAGCGTCCCTGGAAGGCTGTGTGCTGGGCAGCAGCAGGCTGCTCCTCTGCTCTCCATGGTGAAGGACTCAGAGCCTGGTGCTGTTGTGCCCCCAGGGGTTTGGCAGAGGAGCTCATGTGAGTAAGAATCACAAGACATGTCTCACTGGATCCTGCCCATTGCTTCCACACTACTAAAAAGAATTGCTTCTCCCCCATCTTACCTTAATATCCAATAATTTTATAGAAAGGGGGCACTCCTATTCAACAGCCCATTGACTACTTGCCCTCTGTGTTACCACATCTCAGAGTGCTTGCACCATTACTCGTCCTCCCTTGTGGGGAGAACCAAGGCATGGAAGGCTAAGATGCTTTTTGATCACCCAGTGGGTGGAAGCCAAAGCCAGCATCACTTCTCCAAATCCTCTGAGCCTTGTTCACATCTTCAATCAGCTGGGGAGGTGCCTGATAGCCCCATCCCATCTGCCCAGCCAAAGGTGCAAATAAACATCTTTTGCAGCAAAAATGCCATGGGTGGGGGGAAGAGGGGAGAAAGGCTGATATGAGCACACATTCCCAGTTGCTTCCCCCTCCTGAACCTATCCCGGTCCCCAGACTGGTGGACCTTCCCCCAAAAGGTGTGCAGCACCTGTTAGATCTCATCAGGGATGTGATCCCTCCAACATGTCCATCAGACCGTGGGATCAAAAAACATGTAAAAACTCACCCAGATGCAGGAAATCATTTTGTTTGCAAATCAGAGCATGGAACAGCAAAGCTTTTCGTCAGAGTTAGGTTACCTTCCTCGAGACCACGAATTCTGGATGCTCCTGGGATCAGTTTCTCTTCCTCTCACAGCCCCTTGCCTGTCCCACAGGTCCCAGGAGGATGATGGCATTGTGGATTCTGGAGTTTACTTTTGTGTTCCTTCCCTCTCGTGACTTGCTGAAGTCTCTCTGAACAGAACACTTAGTTATACAGAAAATCGCTGGGCTGCCCCCAAATGCAGCTGCTGCAACCAATAAGTGCAAGGCAGGACAGGGATGGAGGAGGAGGGCAAGGCAGGCAGGGATGAAAATCATAAACAAATCCTGCTGGGGGCGGGGGGAGAGAGCTGGGGCACAGCTGCTGACACCAGCACAGGGCTGTGCTTTGGCAAATTGACCACAGACAGCTTTGGAGAAAGAGTTTTGGGAGACATCAGAGCCTTTTTCTGTCCAGCGTGCACACATGGCAGAGGGGATTCCTCTTGCACACTAAGTCCTTACTGAAATGCTGGAGGTGGACAGACTGCTTTGCCCTCCCTGAACCTCCGTCTATGTGAAGCAGGCTGGGGTGAGAGCTCAGACCACGCTCCATCTGCAAGGAGGTGCTTTTTTCACGTGCCAGTTCTGCTTGGATTTTGCTCTTGAGACATAGGGCAAAGCCCTTTATGGGTGAGAAGTCAGTGCTGCCATAGGGTCCCACCAGCATCCCTCATGCCTCTGGTCTGGTCTCTAGATGTGATCTTGACTCAGAGATTCCCCTCTGAGTTCCTGCTACCCTTGTGCAGAAGATCTCAAGCAGCTTCTGCCTTCCTCCAAACCCCAAACCTGTTCTGCACAGCCCTGAGGAGAAAGCCTCTCCCAAAATCCTTAGCTCATCTACTTGCAGAAAGTTTTTTTCCTCATTATTCTATGAAGCTGGCTCAGCTCAGGAACTGGGGATTTATTTGGTACGGGGCAGGCTTTTTTATCAAAAAAAAAAAAAAAAGAAAAAAGAAAGAAAAAGGAATATCCAAATCATCGTATTCCAGTGTCTTTGATGACTCAGGAAGATGTACTGGCATAGTGTGCTGGTGATGCCAGGTTGATTTTTGGAGTAAATTCACTTTGGTATAGGAATCCCTTTTCCCTTCTAGCCCCAAAACAAGGACAGAAAGAATGGGATCAAACTCCTTCCCAAGTGGAGGGAATCTCAAGCACATGAGATCATAACTGGTACAACAGAGGGTCTTGCTGCCATCCACTGGGACCTGGGCAGGGTGGGCAGTCCATCACGCAATCCAGAAGAGGAAAGTGCCAGGTCCTGTTCCTGGGAAGGAACAACATAGCTCTGCTGTAGGAAGCCATCCCATAGCTTTGCTCACCCTGGTTGCCCATCTCCAAACTATGTCCAGTTATATCCTGCCATTTGTGCATTTTATCTCCAAGCTAGGATATTTTTTATCTTGTTTTTTTTTTTTTTTTTTTTTTTTTTTCCCACTGGGATTCCCATTACCAGTCTTCAAAGTGTAATTTCCAGCAAGTTCAGAAACTATCAAAGTCATGCAAAAGTCCTCCTTTGCCTCCCCACAGCGTTCTCTTCTCCGATCTGAACAAGCACAGGTCCTTCCAGCTGTCTTCATAGGAGAGGTGCTCCAGCAGAGAAAACTTTCCAGAATAGCATTTAGGGTTTCTAGGTGGCATTGCCAAGCAGTAGGATTGAAGATGCCTTGGCTTCTAAGTGACTTCAGTAGCATTCAAATTTGTGGCTATTTATTTTCACCCCTTTTCATGGGCATCATGAGTAACTTCATGCAGTAGCTCTGCTACTTATGGGAGAGCTGCAGAAGTTCAAAACAGAATCTTTTTGTATGTGTATGCTGTTACAGCCTGTTTTCTGTGTGGATCCAGACACAAGAAGGGATTGGACTTAGAAGGAAACTCCATTTCATCTTGAAATTTGTCTGAAGATACCACTGAGAATTTGACCAGCCTTGCTTTTCTCAGTGGTCAAGAACTGTAATTAGGGTAGAGATAATCTACGTTTGTTGTTAGGGAACTTTATTCTTTTTTGGTATGGAAACAAATTATCTGTGTTTTCTCCACTTAATCATTTCCATGATTCCTTGCAGCTTTGATGAATCAGAGCTGTAGATAATCCATAGAAAAGTTAACACATTTATTTACTGCTTACTCTGATCTACCAGAGTTGAATCCTCGGAAGAGAGAACAGAACTTCCATTTAGATTCTCCTCTCTTCATCCTGTTAAGCATCCCAAATTGGAAAATCCGTCATCCACCATCTCTCTGTGATTTCTCAAGTCTTGGCACTGCTTGCTCTGCAGAGAGATGAACATTTCCCCTGGTCTCACCAGCTTTAATCTTACCAGCTCAGATACCAGAAGCAACAGTGCTGAGGGATCAAATTTTGCTTGCTTAGTTTTTGGTTTTAAGTTGAATGTTCTACTTAAAACCACTTTATACTATTGCAGGGGTAGAGGCTGCCTGAGGATCTCGCTTCTCGCTTTCTCTGCTAGCACTGCCATGTAGTTATTAGACTCAGTCATTTTTCTTTCTTTTCTCCAGCTTCATTCTTCTTTGCTCATCTCATCTTAGCTTATTTCTCAATGAAGTGTTCCTTCTCCCAGGCAGACCACATGGAAATGTAAGGTAAATCCAGCTAGTGGTCTGTGCTGATAGGTGCAGCCCATGCCTGGCCTTGGTTTGAAGACACACATCTGGTATTCTCCTCTTTTGGACCATATGCACCCGAGTGTCTCCAGCTTCTCAGCCTGTGGCCCAACTCTGGACCTTGGTGAAGTATTTCTATACTGTGATGGGTGTTCCTGGCACAAAAGTTGTCTTCTGTCTTGGCCAGCGTGGGACCAAAAAGTTTCCCTACATGCTGGTGCCCTTGTGGTGAACTCTCATCACTCCCTGAGTGAATTTGCCCATTCTGCACATTTATGCTCCTCAGACTGATCGAAAAATGTGCACCTCAAACAGCTCATCTCAGCCTAGGGCAGAAGTCATGGCACATCACTCACCACTTTTCTTCAACTTTTTGTCCTTTTTGGAGGGCTGCAACATTTCCTTCTCTCAGAATACACAAGTCCACGTGGCACCTCTCCTCTCGACCCCACTGGGGAGGTATCCTGCAGCCCTATTCTGGGATAGTCATGTTTTGGCATGTGACAGAGGAATGAATGGGACTTTCTGTTCTGCTGGAAACAAAGGATGACTCCAGACCCCCTTGGAGACCCCCAGGAAAACAGCAATCTTCTTATACAGTCAACTAGTGTCCTTGAGACAAAATTCATTTTAAAGGCTGATGTTAAGTATCACTTAAATGACCAGAACAAAGATACTGCTTCTGAACTAAGCCATGAAACCACTCAGCAGCAAGCAGCAAGGAAGCATCATGCAGGCTTCATGTTTGGCACAAACTGCCCTTCCATTTTAAAGGTGACATATCAAGTGTAATTAACTTTATTTTCTGTTGCCATTGGGCTCATTCCCATGCAAACAGCACAAAAAAGTTGCTTGGCAAGGTTGGCTAGCACAGAGGACCTACAGCTCAGAAGTAGAGTCCCAGCTGATATTACTAGAAGACTGATACTTGGTCTTCACTCTTCCTTTAAGACTGGATGATTGATGCCTACAGCTTGGAGCTGAGGTTCAGAAAGCAGACACGTTCTCAAGTCCTTTACAGAGCATGTGTATGAGATCTCACTGAAGTTCATCTTCTGTCCATCAGTATCTCCTGCTGATGCTTCAGTCATCTTTTGTGAGAAAATGATGGATCTGTGGTGGAATTAAATAACCGTGGCTTAATCACATCACAAGAAAGAACACATAGCTTTTACTTTTTGTTTAGTGAGTTGTTGGAAGGATACACTGTGAAAATGTATCTCTGCAGCCAAAATTCCATGGTTTCTACAGTTTATTTTCCATAAAACAAGCTAAAGGAAAAAAAAAAAAAAAAACGTATTTTAATTCAAATGTAGTCTCAAACACCGTCCCTTGATTCCTCCTAGCGCAGGATTTAGATCAGCTAGTATCCGTCTACCTTGAGAGCTTCCACTCTTTCCTATAATGTTATCAATTCCTGTTATGTGGTCCTCAAATATGGCAATATTTGATATTCACAATAGAATGGGCTAATAGATACAACATAAGTAGCATAAATTTCTTACATCCTAGCAAAGGTCTTGTGAATAAGCGTAACCAAAAGCATGCTACTATGATGGAAGAGAACAATCAAAGATTAAATGAATGGCAATCAAGTTTCAGGATTTCAAGTTGGTACCATCTCTGAGCAGTAAGAATAGGGCCAACATTCACAGTTTGAGGAAGCGTAGAAACACATTGATGAGTTTCTAGTTAATGTCACAAAAACAACAATCCTTAAGGCATTGGTAAATGAAAATAATCACTTCTGTTTCAAGATACAATCACTGGATTTAACCTGCTGGTAGAATAAGAACCGTTCTCTAAAGTTGTCTTGATTCTGTGTGGTCTTATGTTAGAGAAATAATATCATGTAGGTATGGTTGTAGAGCTGAAAATTAGCTGTAGGAATCATTGGAAAGGTTCAACTTACAGCCCCTAATATAGGAACACATAGAGATATTTTGACCCACCTACAAAATGAACATAGCTAGGTACCCTAGCATGCATTCAGGCCTGGACTGGAGATAGGTGTCAGGATACTGGCAGCACTAATTGGCCTCAATAGCCTTGAACAGCTTCACCTGAGGCCTCCACCCACACCCATAGCTGAGTTCAGTTCAGCCTGTAGGGCTGTTCTCTGGTTTAGGCCTAATCATGGGCACTGCTAGGTTGTGACCTGTGGCGTGGACTTGGGTGAGCCTTGTCACCGTGAGCAGACAAGATTTGGGCTTTTGTTTGAACTTGGCTGCTGAGTCCTGCTCTGCTCAGGTACCGTGGGATGGGTAATAGCTGTCCTGTGCCCTAAGGGTGGGGTGAGATCCTTGTGGCAGCAGTCCTTCGTTGTGGTTAAGTGTGAGTTGTATACATGAGGAAAACTTGTCTCTGCAGGGGTGGCTGGCCCTGGTGACAACCTTGGTGTGTGTTCCAGCTCCTTCCCATCATCTCAGCTCTTCTGTCCTGCTTCCATCATCTTCTTGCTCTGTCACAATACTGTGGTAGTTTCTGCATCCTCTCCTGCAGATCCTGCCTTTCTACTCTACCTCCACCACATCCTAATCTGCTCTAATACTCCACTCCTGAAGAGGTGTGATGAAGAGTTAACTTGCCCATGGAAAGCAATATAAATCAGTCAGTGTAACTTTAAAACTGATGGTAATTAATCCTACTCATCAGCCACGGGCCCCTTGCCTGCTTTTTATCCTGCCCAAAGTGGTATCCTATGACGTGTGAGTCTGCATTATCCCAAATGCCAGGAGTATACTGCAGAAAGTAATGGGCAACAGTATGCCTGGAAGAGAGGATGCACCTGCAAGTGTCAGGTGTTCTGAGGTTCCTCAAGGACTTGGATAACAGAGCTCAGAGACTGTGCATCAGGAATATAAAGAGGTAAAACATTCAGGAGAAGGGAGTGCAGGGAACTTGCATGAACAAATCCTTTGGGAATACACTTCCCTAGGGATGTGAGAGACAAATATTCCTGCTTTTGTGAGGCTTGTTTTCATCTGATTTACAAGCATAGTGTTTTTTTGTTCAGTGATTCTCCAGAAAGATCTGTGTTAGGTGCTGGGGTGTTAGGAACACTGATGTTGCTCTGGGATTTGGTTTTTGAGCTGTTGACATCTTCAGGGTTACTGCTGGAGAAAAGAAAACAAGGAAAGAAGAAGAAAAGCTGTGCCTTTGTTGTTGAGTGTTTTCTTCAAACCTTACTGCCAGCATTTGTTTTGCTCTCTCCCTTTAGCTTGAGAGGTTTGGAGTACTGGAACACAGTTCTGGCACTTCCCAGGGGTGCTGCGTGGGGTGCACCTCTCATGGACAGCACCCTACAAAACATCCAAAAATTCTGGTCTGATTCCCACTAAACTCTGTGGTGTGCCCCATTGCAGAGGGCTGAAAAGCTGCAGCTGAGTGCTTTCATCTGCACGTGTGCCCACAGCCACATCACTTTCCATCCACCGGGATGGATGTGAGGAGGAATAGCCTTGTTTATAGCACGTAGAGTGCTGGGATTTTTCCTTCCTGTTGGAGGAGGGGATGCCTCAAAAAGCATCTCTGTGTTGCAGAGCCAGTTCCCTCCTGTTCCCACGAGCCTGCACTGACCCTGCACTTTGGTGTTTTGTTTTGGTTTTTTCTTTGCTTGTAATGTTCTTATCAGCTAGGGCCAGCTGAAGTCAAGCTGGACGGGGACAACAGAGGGTTTGCAGCTCTGCCTTCTGAGTCACTGGGAGTTTCATGACTGTGGCCACAAGGAGCAAGAGTTGCTTGCCAGCTCCTTCTCCTTGAAGGTTGGCCATTATGTGTGTGTCACAGCTGGGGCTGTGTGTGTATGTGACTTTCTGCCTGACTTTGGGTGAATTGGGATGTACAACATGCACAAGGCTCTCACCTTCAGATGCCTTAAATTAAGGCCCTGATTAACAGTCAGTGGGCTTTGGGGGTAACTGTACTGCTAAGGAATTGCTGAAACAAAAGTGATGGAACAATGTTGATCCTAACCTTGATGGGAGAGGGGGCTTCTAGCACACACAAAAAGCCACCTGATAGTTTCCAGTCAATAGAAGTAAATAACTACTACTTCAGTTTTTCTTCCTCCTGGGAAGGTGGAGAGAAATGTACAGCCCATTTTGTGTGTGCTTGGCATTATGAATGTGTTGTTTTTTTTAACTCTGTAAGTCTGCATACATTCAGAATGCAGCCCACAGCAGCCTCTTCTCTGGTTCTCCCCAAAGCTGTGCTTCCCTGCTGGTTTTGATTTTTGGAGTGAGTAGAGCTGAGGAGGCTGAAGTACTTTGCAAAAGTACTTGCAAAACATGTAGCATGTTTTGATACTAATAGGAGGGGGAAAAGGTTTCTGAAGATGGATGAATAAGAGCGTTTTATGTCCTAGTGGTGAAATGGTGCAGATGTGCAAATGTGGTTTTACCCTTTAGGATCCCCAATTGAAATGGGAGATGACTTTAACTTACGCAATATCCTCATGGAGTTCCTGCTCTTGGCAGAAAAAAATCCTCATTTTCCTGGGTATGTGTGGAACTGTTTTCCTGTAGCAGTTCATAGATCGGTCTGTAACAGATCTGAGACTTTGTAAATGAGTGTGCCATGGGTACCATATGAGCTTCAGCTTCTGAGCTTCTTCAGGCCAGCCAGGTGTGCTGCATGCAATGCACGGTGATGTTATTTTTGCTGGTAATTTTCATTTGCTGGTAATTTTCATCTGAACTTTGAACATCACAAGGTGTTTTCCTGGGTGGTTTTGGGAAGGTCTTAAAGTACTTCCATTGGAAGCAGAGAGTAAAAGCGGACTACTGTGTTGACAAGGATGAGATGTAAATAATATATTCATTCCCTTTTACCAGTTCTTATGTTGAATTTTGGATATCCCATTTAACACTGACAATATCATAAACTTTCATAGAATCAGGCAAACTTTCCTGTATTCTGTAGCCTGTAAATAATTTGTATGTATTAGTTCTATTAATTTCAAAGAAAATGAAAGTGGATTTGAGGTTTGGGTTTTTTTTGTTTTTTTGTTTGTTTTTCTTGAATGCTATTATCATCACATTTTTTTAGGAAACCTGAGTATTTCAACTGGAGAACCTGTGCAGGGTGTGAATGTCTTGACATGTGGAGTAGACTTCTTGGAGTATTAAAGTTCAATTAAATGAAAGTGAGTCCTAGTACTTCAGTACAGACAGTAGATAGATCCACCATTTCATGCACAGCCCCCAAAGGGATCTCTAGATCCAACTGATCACCTGGCGTACATTCCTGATGGCTATGGCAGGACAATATCAGCAGAAGAGCAATGGCAGCTGTAGCACATAAAACTTGGTAGTAATTTCTTTGGAGCATTTCCCAGTCTCTCTTAGCCTCCTTCTATTAACTTTGCTTAACAAGCTTCTGAGAAAAGTTTGGATAACTGGTTATTGCCCCTGAAATAACTGCAGTTAATTACGTGAAGATTGATGGCCTCTTCTTCAAGAGCCATCAACACAGCCTTCATCTTCCTGGAGTACTGATGACCTTTCCAGGAAATGGGAATGAGGAAATGCAGTGGGAGGTGGATTGAGTAAACAAGATGTAATTTAGAACCCATAAAATTATGGGGAGTGTACCACGTACGTACCACCCGCCTTGCAGCTTGCAGATAGACAGCATTTGTTGACCTGACCATTCATTGAGATGTCTGCAGTACATGAAAACAGATGTGGAGGGGGTTTTGTGTGAATCTGCCTGAGGTTATTTCCCTTAGCTCTACTGATGGAAGAGCCATCCTAGAGTGCCAGTTGGATCAGGGATGGAAAACGCACTTAGCTGTTTATGAGGGAATCATGCTATTGGGAAATCTTTGACTTGCGGATAGGCAGCCCCACACCATGCTGTGTGATGCTCACCTTTGGGCCAGGCACTGGGTAGTTGAAATTAGTGTCCTCAATAATGGATCATGAAAGCAGAGAGTTGGCATGAATCATGTTGCCCCTGTGGTTAATTGCTTCCTGTTACAAGTTAATTCTGGAAGAAGTGGAAAAAACATTTAGAATACATGCACAGAACTGGTTATACAGACTGATTGTCAGTTAAAAAAACATTCATCCACTGAAGAATCTATATAAATGACCCATAATAGGCCCAAGGTCCTCTTAAGTTCATTAGCAGATGCCAGTCTTGAGTTCTATTCCTGAAGCTCATGTCACTAGCCTCCAGGTCCCCGTGGTATCCCACACAGCTTTATAGCTGGCATGGAGTTGCCTCACCTTGGGAGGGGACATGAAATTTGCCTGCAAACTTGGGAAGGTGAGTCAAGTGACATGGTATATGGAGGAGTGCAAAGAAGGTTTTCATCCTGTTGGAGTAGAGCTGGGATAATAATAATGGGAGGGAAAGGGCTGACACAAGAGGAGATGCCTTGTAAATCAAGGATGGCCTCGAGACAGAAGCCGGTCATGTGTATTAGGAGTGACTGGCTTCATGTGAGGTTTCTTAATAGCTTCTCTGTGTGGAGGAGACACTGGGGCTCTGTGGAGAGCTGCACAGCCCGTAGGGCTGCTGGGTCACAAGCAGTGCATGTGACTGCAGAGCATTACCCCAGTGTGGGCCCTCACCATGGCCCATCCAGCTTGGTGGTGGAGCTGAGAGGGTGGTGTCTCTGGGGACATCCTATCTCAGGGAGCTTCTCTCTGCTCCTTTAACTTTCACATGAAGGAGTGTTAGAGAAGGAGATCATTTTCTTTTTTCAGAGGACTCTGCATTTCTCGCTACTGTAGACTGATGAGAAGGCTTTTCTTGTGAAAGCTTTTCATTTGGCTCTCATAAATGTCTGAGACATCCTGTGAGGCAGGAAAGTAACATACCATCAGTAATTGATTCTCTGTTAATCTGCTTAGCACATGGTGATCAAGGTCTCTTCTTGCTGATATGTCTTCCCACCTCTCAGTACCCCATGTGCCCTGAAAGCACCAGTTTGCTGGCAGGTGAGAGTCTTGCCAGTGATCTGGATGTAGGCCAAAGCTGGGAGAAGAACAAGAGCGTCAACAGAGACCCAAAGCAGATAACATGAAGATCAAGTGGCAAAAGGGTGTCTTGGTGCTGTGAAAAGTAGCTATAGAAAACAAAGATTTTCTTCTTACACTGAGCCAGGACTCTTATCAAAGAAACTAAAGTGTCTGCACTTTCCAGCTCTTTTGTCTCTTCACTGTAAGCCCCCATCAGCTTCCCTCAAACTCTGATCTCCTAAGATGGATGAGGCTTTGCTGAATCTGAGAAAGGAAAAATATTTCCTCTATCTTGGATGTTGCACTATATTTAATGCATTCCTGTACAAATTTGCTTTTGACAAGTGACTGGCGCTGGATTCTGCTTTAGTCTGGGACACAAGTGCACTCAACCGAAGCTCTTCAGCTAAGTGCCTGTATAGTTGTGTTCTTCAATGTTCTGCACAGGCAATTCTCCCCGTGTGGTAGATAGGAGCTTTCAGACCATGACTCCCTGGGATATTTGCTATTCAGATATGTCCCACAGGTATTCAGGGCCAGGCTGGATGGAGCCTTCAGCATCCTGATCTAGTGGCTGGCAACCAGCACACAGCAGAGAGACTGGAGCTTGATGATCTTTAATGTCCCATCTGATCTATATTTGTTGTTGACGTTGCTTAACTTTCAATATCTAAGTTAAGATCCCTATCTTGTTCCCTAATGAAGGGGAGCTCAGCAGCAGTGAATTGCCCTGTAGGCACCCACAGACTCTGGGAGACCAATAGACAAACAATTCCAGGTGCTTGAAATAAAGTCATGGGAGCCCTTTCTTACCTGCAACCTACCTATCCTCTAGTCTTTGGCATCCTGCACCATTCATGCTGCAAGATGCAGAACATCTCTGTGCTGGAGGCCCTCTGATCCAAGAAGAGCTCCTGGTTCTTCCTATTTCAGGAGTAGGAAGCAAGTGTAGAATAATAACATGAATGAAAACCTAGGATCCTAATTCACCCTCCCAGACTATGATGGAGCGGTGGAATCGTGCCAAGGGTAAGCTGGGTCCTTCCTGTTTATTTTTGTAGCTGAGGGCCACCATGATCACACCAGTTACTTAAAAGAAAAGTTGGTCTCTGTGTTCTGCTAATTAACAGCCTCTGAGAGGCACCCAGAACCTATCTCTGGGGCCTGGAGTGCTGCAAAAGCATGGAAAGGTTAATTGAAGGCAATGAGAAAACAAGAATTCAAACTTTAACCTTCTTGGTCTGCCCTTGTTATGCTATCAGCATGGTGCAGGCAGACTTAATGACTCCTCATTACCCTGCTACCTAATTAACCTTCTGCTCTGAAGCACAGAGAGCCCAAAGAGGGATCTCGATGCCCGGAGTCCTTTCTGTCAGCAGCCCCAAGGGTTGAGGAAGATATTGCTAAGCTCAAGTCTGCTTGGTCAGTGTCTCTTCAGCTCCTGTTATAGGAATGAGGTGGCTTTTCATGATACTTATCGTACTCTCCAGTAGTGCTTCTAAACACCTTGTTTTGCGTCAGCTCTCTTGTAGGAGCAGCTGGAGCTGTTGGGTAAAATAAGAGAATGAGCCGAAGCATCTCAGTGGGCCACAGCCACATGATGAGGAAAAAAAATACAGAAGCCAGAGCTCAAGTGAAATAATGTCACCCCGAGCCTTCCTTGAAAGTGCAGTGGTCTGTTAGGCTTATCTCAGCTTTGTTGGCAGGGCACAAGCATCTTGCTTTGATGTGTCAATGAACTGGGAAGAAGAAAGGACTTTCTGGAATTCATTAATTCATTCTCCAGAACACTTACTCAGAGTTTAACTTCTTTCAGAGCCGCTGGTTTGCTCATATCCTGCCTTGTCTGTACAGAGAGATATGAGTTCATTGGCACAGATGGACTTGGACTGCTATAAGTTCTGGTGTCTGTATGGTATGTTGATATGTGGTGTACTGGGGGAGTGTCCACACATGGGATATGAGCAGAGTTGAAGCCATGTTACAACTCCATTTGCCCTTCTTCTCTCTCCCTTCCTAGAAACTGCTTTTCTCTGGTGTCTTGCCATGGCATGGATGCCTCTGATATCATATAATAACTGAGATTGGAAGAGATCTCTGGAGGCAATCTGGTCCAGCCTCATGTTCAGCCAGGGTCTCCTGGGTGTTTGCCCACAACCCAGTTATAGCTGTGAGTTCTTGGCCTCTCTGCTCATGCCTTTCTCTCCCTAACTCATGAATGTGATACTGTAGTACCAGGCTCCTCAGACCCCAAACCATGATCAGGCGTACCCAAAGAAGCTGACAGGGATCAAAGAGGAGGAAAAAAAAAAAAAAGTATGTCTTTGTACCAAAGCCAGAACAGGTGGTGGTCTGGATTTCCAAAGAGAAGAGCCAGTCCCAGCTGCTGAACATAAAGCCTGCTAGCACCTGTGGCAGCTGGAATATGATTAAGGGAGCCTTTAGGTTCCTACTGTGGATAAGACACTCAGGAGCCTGTACCTACTGTCGGCTGCTGCTCCAAAGTGACAGCTGTTCAATCCAAGCATGGGGGTGTTGAGAAGCTGAAAGTGGTTGCTACCATTGCCTGATGTCATTCAGAGTGTTTGCACCACCTTGTTATTTATGCTGAGGAGCCACCAAGGAACTGGCAGTGGACCCTCGTAGAGGTGTCCTTAGCAAGGTGATGAGGTTGGGAGGGAGGGCTGAAGATAAAGCCTTCTGAATGTAGCACTGAGCTGAAGGGCGACAGGTCTGGAGAGTGCGCAGTGCATGGTTGAGCCCCGTGGGTATCAACTGCTGTGCCAGGAACATCAGACACCAAGTCAAAGGATAGAATGTGGGATAATTCCTGCTTTCCCATTCCCATGAAGTGGGAAAAAATTCCTCCTTGGTGGGAACCAGAGCAATGGATGGACAAGGAGGCCTTCCCTCCCCTTCAGAATGTGGGTTGACGCTGGAGCTATTTGGAGATTGTCACTGCTTGTTTTGGCCCCAACTTGAGTGCTTTGGCCACCACCTTGCTCAGGTGGCTATTTTTGGTCTTGTCAAGAATGGACTTCCGGATGGGTAAAATGATGTAGGAGGGAAAATAAGCTTAATGTTTTCTGAGCTGTAAATAAGTGTTTCTTGGCCTTTCCCAGGGTCAGTAGTGAATACAAGCAGGAGGTGGAGAGAGAGAGCCCTCGTGTCCCATGTCACTGGGTAGCACTGGTGACAGAGAAGATCCCTTTGGGTGGACCTGCCTGGTCCATGAGGATGAAGAGTGAAAAATCACAGCCTTGTGGTGTGGAGGGGTAAGGGATGGTCAGCCTGGCTCTGGGGGATTTAAGACGAATGAGGGCAGGCAGCTTCTTTTCGACAACCAGCCTCTTCCTTGGCTCTTGGCCTCTTGCTCGCACTTGCCACATGTATTATCTCAAACGGGGATAATGGGGAGGAAATGGCTGCTAATTGCACAGTTAATCACAGATGCTAATGATAATTTGCATCCTTGTTCAGATTCCTGCCAACTTTCTGGCTGGAAAGAGCTGGGTGGTAGAGATGCAGTGAACCCATGGTGATTACAGGCCTGTGTGCAGGTGGGAAGGAAGATCTCATGGGGACTTGCTTCTGTAGACAGCAGGATATGAGAAAATTTACTGAAAGTAGGCAAGAAATGGGTATACCTCTGGGAAAAATCAGTCTGGGGTGAGAGGCAAAATGGATTTTCCCAATTAAGAGGATTAGAAAGCAAAAAATTTAGTCAAACCAGTTGTTCTGTTGGCAGTTTAAACCCGGTGTTGGTCTCCTGGGTTGCAATGTGATTTGTTCAGGGCGGCTCTGGGAGTAGGGGACGAGTTCTGGTTCCCGGTCAGGGCTGGGGATGCTCCTTGCTGGCTGCTGCCACCTCCTGGGGGCTGACTTTGTGGCCACGTGGACCTCGGGCTGCTGCCGTTGAGATCATCCCAGGGAAAAGGAGAGACTTCTACCCGAGAAGAGGGAAGGCACTTTTCCCTCTGGGAGCATATTTTCACAGCCTGTTTCCTTAATAAGCACGATGGTGAGATAAAAGCATCCATCCCTGGATGAAGGGCTGCCTCGGGAAGGGTTAGGGATATTGCATAGCTGCCTTGCAATATCTGGTGTGGGGGCTATGTGCTCTGAAAGAAGTGTTTGCAAATAACAGGAGCTTTGCTGTGGGTCAGAAGCAGGTCCTCGTGGAACAGCCCTGCTGCTGATGTTCTGCTCCTGCTGGTGACTGTGTGTCCCTTGCATGTGGCCAAGCATTCCTGGGCATCCTGGCTAGCTCCTCCAGGACTCCCTCCAGCATTACCAGAGCCGGCAATCCAGACCACAGAGCTAACAAACCTGAACAGCATCTTGGGGTAACGATGGTGAGAAGCTCTGCCCCGCACTGCAGCTGGTTGCTGTGACCTCGATGCTGTTAGGCATTGGGTACACAGTTCTGTGCGTGCTACCAGAGCCACCAGGAGCCCACACTTGCAGCCCCCAGCTGTCTGCACCCAGGCTCAGGGCGAGGGGCTGGTGTCGGCCAGAAGATGGTGCTGGTAGGAAAGTGATTAAAGACGTTGCTCTGTTTCTGCCAGCGGAGTTTGGAATTCTTTCCAAACCCCCTCCTCCTTCCTATATGAGATGCTGTAAAAATAACTCAACATGTTTAATGGTCCCGAATCTATCACCAGAGTTATTTATTACATCCAGCAGGTTACTGAGAGCTAAACTGCAGTAACTCGATACCTGCGAGGCAAGGGCTGCTTCTGGGCAGAGGATTCTCTGGGTCACTAATGGAAGCATAACCCTGATTGATAATGGTTTTAAGCTTATTTATTTTTCCCCAGGATCCTTCTCATAGCATCCTCCTGCACGTCTTGGCCAGACTGCCCCTTGGTGGGGTAACTCTGGGGATTCCCCAAGAAGTAGCAAATAGTGAGCTGGGCCCCCCTTCTGCAGAAGGTGTTTTATTTTTATTTTTGGATAAGTGAGATCTCTCTTCTGAATGCAGTGGAAATTCAGAACTGCCTCTTTCTGTTGTAGCTATCAGCATGTCTATGCAGTGCTGCTTTCCTGGGGCCTTGTCACTTCTGTAATAGGTAATGGAGTCACACCAGCATCTCTAGTCCTTCTGATTGCTGCTGCTCGCTGTGGTCATGCTCTGATTCTCCTGCCTGCGGGGATCCCAGTTCTTAGTGCCGTGCATAACGTGCCCCTATGCCAAGGTAGGAAGTGATAAAGCTATTGACTTTCTCAGTGCAGACTCCTCACATCTGTGTGCCTGCCTGAGAGTGTCAGGAGGCAGAGGTGGTGGCAGGTTCTTCTGGCCTTAAGCAACGTGGCAGGGACTGAGCTTGTGACTCTGCTCACACTGAGATGTACTTGCATTGAGATGCACTCACCAAAGCTGCTTGTGGTGAAAGCAGCACCCTTTTCTATGCTTACCTACCAGATGCTAGCTCCCACCTGATCCCTGCTGTATATGGAACTCATCACGCACTGCCATAGTGCTGGCAGGATTCAAAAAGCTAAAACAGTGAGCAGAGCTCTGCTTTAATAAGAGTGCTATTGCTTTATCACATTCTAAGCTTGCTAGTGGCTTTCATGTGAATATCTAGCAACCTCTACCCAGAGCAGAGTTTGCTGCATGCTGAGAGCTGCTGCATAGGAGCTGATTCTATGCCTTGTCTTTTAAGTGAGGCTTCCAAGCTGGGATCGTTTAAATGGAAGATTTCCAGCTGCTTGATGGAGCATGTTGTTGAGTCCTCCTACCAAGATCATACTCAAGAACTAACTGGGTATGATCTGACTGAGGGCTCGGTTCCCCTGGGGCACCCTGGGGAGGCCACTCTGGGGCTCCACCCTTGTTCCCAAATTGCAAAATGGAGCCTTGATATTTTATTCCTGGAGCACCTAGAGGGCTTGCAGGTGACGAGGCAACACTAAGCACAGTAAGCCCTGCCCTCCAGGGCTTGCTCCAGTTCCAGTGGGAGTGAGGGGACTGGTATGGTCTGCCTGCTCCTTGGTGACTGAAAGCAAGTTTCCAATACTAGCTGTCCCTTGGTATCCTTACCTTCATGTAAAGCTACTGGAGGCCATACAGCAGGACCAGAGCTGAGTCCTGCTTTTGTGATCTGAGCTTTTTATTGAAGGAAAACCTCCTTTGATAAGCATGCAGAGCTCTTTGTTTGAGGTGTACCTGATCCCACCAAGCAAAGCTTCTGGGGCTGGTGAGACCAATCGTCTTGGTTCCTCTTCCAAGAGATGCTGAGACTGGCTGCTTTTCCATGTGCTCCTCTTCCAAATCTAGTGCCATCCAAATCAACCCTGCCACCATAATCCAGGTAGTCTGTCGGGAAGCTTTATATCCACAATGGGTTTGAGGGCTTAATCCTGAATCCAGCCTGACCCAGGATGTCATTTAAAAGCAGTTGGTAATACCTTCCTTTCTACCTGTCCAGCTCATATCTGCCTGGTTTCTGCAGTCCTCTGTCTTCTCCAAGGCAGGATGACAGTTGTGGCTGTACAGCATCATTAGTTGTGCCAATACTACAGAGTTTTTGTGTTTGGGAAAACAAATCAAACCTTGTAGCTTTTCTGTTTAGATTACTAGCATGTATTATTCCTGAAGTTTTTTGTGCTTGGATTATTAGCATCTATTATTCCTGAGGGCTGGTACTTGCTCTAGATGGTCCTGCATCTTTCTTGGGTCCCTTTTCTCTGTAGAACAGTAAGGAAGAATGTAAAGGAAGATGGTGAGATAGGCTATGGAGCCTCCAAAGCTAGTGAATGCTGGTGTTGGTTCTTCATGCAGTTTGGTCTTCAGCCTTGAGGACCATCCATGTGCTGATGACTTTGAGTACCCCAGGATGAGCTGGAGCCAGGTGATTCCAAGGGTCAAAAAGGGATCTGCACCCACAAATCAGCAGGAAAAGGGTAAGAGGCAGCTGAAGGGGATGTGACCCTCCTGGAAGGGTGTTGTGGTGGGGGGATGGGTCTGGAACTTATTCTGAGCTTATCAGATAATTAAATCGCTATCTTCTAGGATAAGTGTGTGGTTATGGTCCCAAGGCCTCTGGACCACATCAGATGAGTATGTGGGAGTCAGTCCCAGGTACTAAGCAGTGTCAAAGGGAGAGGGGCTTGTTCTTGCATACTGGGACTAGGGCTCCTACAGGACTACTGTCCCTTCTGGAGTGGGGGATGCTCAGTTTGGACATCCTTTCTACAGCAAGCTATCTCCACTGGGATCCCTGGGCCTATTATAGCCTGATTAAATATTAAAACAATTCATTTTGTACTTAAACTGTTTCGAAGGCTCCTGCTGCTGATGACTTTGAAGTCTGTGGCAAAAGGGTTTGCTCTCATTTTTTCCTTTCCCCCTTCACCTCCGTCCCCACCTTTCCCCAGGCAGGAAGGGGAGGGTAGTTCTCTTCTACCATTAGCCCTCATCCAAACCACGTGGCTGTACACCAGAGGAAGGAGATGCATGAAAGGCATCCAGTCACTGGGGTATCCATGACAGGTGGGGTGACATATTGGAGTGAACGTAGGGATTGCCCATCTCTGTAATGCCTGGAGTCTATCTGTAGCCACTTCTCCCTGTCTCATGCTGCAGAAATAGGAAGGAGAGGACAGCTCCAAGGAGACCAGACTCCTGGAGGCAAGGTCCAAGGTGGGATCCCAGCACTGGAGGGATGTTTGAACACCCGATGGGCTCAGAGCTTAACTTGCAGGTTGTACCCTACTTGGTTTTTTTTTTTTTTTTCGCCATCCAGTCCCATGAGACCTGTACATCCTCTGTCTACTGCAGTTGAAGGAATAGGTGCCAAATATTTTGCCCCTGTTGAAGCAGCCTTCCTTCCTTCTCCTGTCTTCCCTCCCCCTCCTCCAGCCCCATCTTTTACATCTGTTGTATGTGAAATCCAGCAAACTCTCAGCAGAGCTCATTACTCACGGCCCACTGCTCTGAAGAGGGCTGAAAGGTCCTGCACGTAATGATTTGGAGGTGATTTGTATTTAAGATGCTTGGTTTTCAGATGTTGGGGGAGGAGAGGGGAAATTAAATAATTGAAAGCTGGTGGGGAAGGAATGCAGAGAGTCCTGGATAGAGGAAGAGGACAACAGGTTCTCCTGATCCAGAAGTGTTTGAGTTAATAATTAGCAGTTACACAGATGGTGGGTTAAAATCTAAGAGTGAGGAAAGTTATTGAACCATTTGTGTTGGAAAGGACCCTTAATGGTTGTCATTCCAGTACCCTTGCAATGAGCAGGGACACACACAGCTCCATCAGGTGCTCAGAGTCCCATCCAGCCTGACCTTGTGTGTCTCCAGGGATGGGGCACCTGCCACTTCTCTGGGCAAAATCTTCCTTGTGCCCATGTAGGGTGAGAGCATGCCTCAGGTGTGGGGAAAATTGGTCAGTATAAGGTGGGTCAGACTGCCACAGCAGTTGATGGGATGTGGTTACGTTTGAAGCAATAAGGCCAATCTGCTTTCTCACACCTTTGGAAAATCTTGCTGGTGGTCCCAAGTGCTTGGTAAACTACACCAAAAAAAGTGAGTAAGGCTACCGGTGCAGGGCAGGCTGGGTGGCCCTGAGCCATGCAAAGAATGTGGCTTGCTGATACAAAGTGTGCAGTATGAGCCTCATGGGGCAGTTCTCAAGGTCTCAAAGCAAACAGAGATTTCATGGGTGCAACTCATTTTTGGGTGAGGAAACTGAAGCACAAAGGCTGGGAATTAATTGCTTAGGAAAAGAGCTGGTGGTCTGAATGCCACTTGCATGAGGCTGAGCTTGGTCGCTCATGGTGGGTGCCAGCAGGACTTGATGGCTTCTGGAAGCCAAAGGACACGTTCAGGATACCTTCTGCCCTTGATCTTAAGGCTGCACTTCCAAAGCCTGCCTTTAACCCTGACCCTAACTTGTGCCTGGGAGGAACCCGTTCCTCACCCTGGCAAACCCGTAGGTGTGGATTTCCTTCCCGATGCCATACAAGCTGCCAGCAATCCTCTTGTCCCTGGAGGCATGCAGATAGCCCATTAGGGCTGGGGAGGCCACTTTTATTCAAATCCTCCAGCCTCAGATCTGAGAATCAAGTCAGATTAGGCTGCCTGATCCGAAGCTAATGAGTTGGGGAATGAAAGTCAGAAATCAATAGCCTGGGAAGATCTAATGCTTTTACACGTGCTGTCTGTGTACTTACTGGCTCTGTACAAGGAGTGGGTAAGTCTGAGGAGTGTCCCCTTAATTCTGGTGTTTAAACCCTTGCAGGTTCTCCCCCTGGTGTGGTTTTATCTCCCAAGGTGTGGATGCTAGAAGCTGCTTTTGCCTGCATCGTCTTTGAGCATCATACTTTCTCTGGAAAATACAGTGCTGGAGCTATGAGCCCTGATGTAAATAAGCCTAAGAAAATTAAGTTTTTCTTAATCTGCCTGAATACCTCAAAAAGCCTTTTCTGCCGATTTCTGGGGCGAGGACAAACAGCACTTTTGTTCTTCCTCCCCCCAGCACTCCCAGGCTGTGCAGCTGGTGCCCTGCTCTGCCCACAGCGGGAGGCTCTGTCCGTCCGTCCCTCCGTCACTGCGTCCAGCAGTCGGAGCGGGCGCTGGCAGATGGCTGGGGAAGAGCAGAGCTTTCTCTTTGGAGGCTGCGATTAAAAGCGCTCCACTGATGCTAGCATGGGCTGTGGGGTTGCTGCTCCCAGCAGTTGGTCGGGCTCCGTTGAGGAGTTAAAAGGGGAGAAGTTAGTGTAGCGATGGAAGATGCTGTTGGAGTTCAGATCAGATCCCAGGTTCGGCAGCTCACTCACAGTGCTCCTAGTGAGCCCTGGTGTCCAGCAGATAAAGCCCAAGACCTGGCTCAGGGTGATGCTGAGAAGGTAAATCACTTCTATTTCCACAAAAGAAAAGGAAAAGTGTGTATTTAGAAGCAACCATTCTCATGCTTTTCTAGCTTCCAGCAATGGAGCATTTAGGGTGTCCCATATCAGCAGGTTAACTTGTTGCCCTAAACATCTTAGAAAATGTATTATGTTGCACGTAAAGAATAAGCAGAATAAAGACAAGTGATGTCCAAAGTATGGTGCTGACAGAAATATATTCCTGGAAAACAAAAATCAATGGTAAATAGTCTATAGCAGAGCTGCACATGAACAGCTGGAATAAGCCCTAAGTATTTATTATTAATACCAAAGCTGTTTATTTTTTGACATATTAAATAGGTCATATATCTCATCTAATAAAACCTCTGTGTAAAGTGCTGGCTCTGCTGGGCTGGGAAAAGATTTTGCTTTTGAGGTCTGAGCAGAGTGAGAATGTAAGAGTTCTTATGTTACTTAGAAAATAAAAACTAAAGCCTTTGGTGATATTTGCAGGGGTTGGTAAGAGTCTCCTTCCCCTGTGACCCAGAGGTGTGCTCAGAGTAGGGGATACGGGTTCGAGTCTTGTAGCATCCAGGGATTCCTTGTGTCAGGATGGATAATCCACTTAACCTAGACTAGGCTTCATTCTAGAAATGGGACTGCAGCAACGTACCCTCTGGGATGGTTAAAGTGTTGGGGAGGTGCACAGTGACAGCAAGTACTCTTCTCCCCCTTTGGAGACATCATTAAACAAATATCTACAAAGCTGCCCCAGCTTCAGAAGCCAGTAGCTCAAAGTTATCTGGATGCTTAAGTGCATTAGGACCTAGTTGCCATGCCTAAGTGTTGGGGGTGGAAGAAGTGATGTACAAAGCCCCCTGCATTTTAAAATCCCCATCCAGTGGCATTAACCCCACATCAATCTGCCTAAGTCTTCCAGGACCTCAGGAAAGCTGAGTATCCTCACTGAATTTCTTTCGAAGTGCAGCAGCGAAGCCTCTATTCCTAGCCTCTCAGCAATGGCACTGAGGTGGAGAGCTGACTCTCCTTTAGCCACCAGGTGGTACTGAGCAACTCATATCCACCCTTTCTGCCTCAGTTTGCCCACCTTCCAAATGACAAATTTCCTTTTGCTCCAAGAGTTTAATATAATTGTATTAACAATCCATGCCCTTAGAATAGTAGTCTTTAATACTGGAAAAGTTTACTAAGATCATTAAGTCTAACCATCAACCCATCCCCACCAAACCATGTCCCTCAGTGTCACATCTCCAATGAATGCCTCCAGGGACGGTGACTCCCTGGGCAGCCTGTGCCACTGCATTACTGCTCTATTTGAGAAGAAATTGTTCCTAATATCCTACCTGAGACTCCCCTGGCACAACTTAAGGACATTCCCTATCATCCAATTACTGGTTACCTGGGAGGATTCTATATGTAAGAGAGCAGAGTTGGGAAGCATAAGGGACATGAATGCAATTACAGGAGTTTGAACAAGTCTTGTAGGTTTGTGATAGGCATTTGAATTTAGTTTGCTGCCTTCAGACAGGTGGTGGTGTTTCTGAAAGAGAGCTATTTCCAATAGATTTGATATAGTTTTGTTCCTCAGCGCTTTAAGCAGCATCAGTTGAACAAATCTACCCCTGCTGCATCCTTGTGAATGCCCAAGCTCATCATCTCTGGTCCCACCATCCTCCCATGGAAACCACAGGGTCTCCTGCAAATTCTTTACTATTTCTTTTTTCATTTTCTTCCCAACCCCATCCTCAGTACAAGAGCCAGCCTTGGACTATCTGAGTGAAGTGTCCACATTGGCTGGACTCATTATCACATCCTGGAGGAGACTCTGGGTTTTCAGCTGGACCAGTTTGTACCTGAAGTCAGACTACGCATGTGTGAGTGCACTCACTGGCCTGGCATGGCTTTGTGCATGTTAAAGCCTTCCAAGATGGGTCCCAACTAGGATTTGGAGTGGTTCTAGATGGGGCAGACTCAATCATCTTGGTTTTCCTAGAATCATT
Source organism: Oreortyx pictus (assembly GCA_036925125.1). Lineage (NCBI taxonomy): Eukaryota > Metazoa > Chordata > Aves > Galliformes > Odontophoridae > Oreortyx > Oreortyx pictus. The sequence goes on from JAUPFR010000012.1 coordinate 9,532,915, forward strand.
AAGGTTGGAAATAGCTCTAAGCTCATGTAGTCCAACCATCAGCTCATTACCACTATGCCCTCTAGCCATGTCCCTCAGTGCCAAATCTCCACATTTCTTGAGCCTGTTCCAGTGCTTCACCATTCTTTCTGAACAGAATTTTTTCCTGGACTAGAAATTTTTCAAGACTGGAAATCCCATTATTCCCATTGATTGCTGCAATGAAACTTACATGCTCCTTCAAAAAATCATTGAACCCCTTCCAGAGGAGCATGTGGGTTGTTGTAAAGCAAAAAATAAAAGAAATAAGAAGCTTCTGCCACCCAAACTCCCCACTCTGTATTCTTGACATTAGCTAATCTATGTGTAAATTCACCTTGTGCTGGTTAACTCCTGTGCCAGGGCCGAGCTCTTTTCAATGCACCACGTAAATGCTGCTCACCATGTATTTACATTGAACGTGTTGCCCCACTGTACATTAACATTTAAAACAAAATTGCCAGCCCCATCACGAGCATCACTCTGAGGGAAGGCAGCACAGCATAGACATCGTGTAAGTAATTTGTTCAACATTGGTGATAATAAGCTACGCCGAGCAATAAGAACATAAATACAGGGCTTTGTGTGAGTGTGTGTGTTTATTTTTTTCTCCCTTTTTCTTCTTTTTCTTTCTTTTTTTTTTTTTAAGGAACCTCTGAGGGGAAAAAAAAAAAAGCTATGAATGATTCATAGATGCAAGGGGGGAAAAAGACGAAGAGAGAGAGGGAGAGAAAGAGAGATTAAGAGAGAGAAGCTTCAAAGTGACTGGAGCGGATTTGAAGTCCTGAGCGTTCCTGTGCTGGGCAGGCCAGCAATTCACCAGAGAGACCCCGTCAAACTCCCCCCATCCCTCGCCCCGGCCTCATCCCTGCTGCCTCCTCCTCCTCCTCCTCACTGCCAACACAGCCTCCCAGTCGCAGGTTCAAAGTTCAGCAGCATCTAATGATGGGAAGGTCTCCCAAACCCTCTGTGAGTGGCATCTGTTTATAGGCACGGCCCTTCCCTAGTGGTTTAGCCTGGCTTAAAATAAAATAAAATAAAAGAGGAGGAGGAAGAGTGGAGCAAGATAGAGGGCTCTTTAAAAAAAAAAGTATAAAAAAATCTACTGGTGATGAAGTGCCTTTGATTCTGAATATTAAAAAAGCCCATTAGATTTAAATGTAGTGAGAATATTAACGCTACTGCCTTGATTTGTATTCAATGGCTACCGTGGGTACACTTTGGGAGTGTGAAAGAAAAATACAGCTCATGCCTGGGTGGGATGGCTTTCCCAGCAAGGAGCAGCCAGGGGGACAGAGGGATGGGTTGTCCCCTCTCCATCCCATGCTCCTGGCCATCAGAGGGATAGGGACTTCCAAAGGCACAGCTGATGGGATCACCACCCACATGGTTAAAACTCATTATTCTTTTGCAGAAAAATTCAGGAATTTCAAAACCTGGTTCTGCTGTGCCCAGAATAAGGGGGTATCCTCTTCCAGGCAGTCCAAGTCTCAACATTATTTTCCCTCTGTTTTATTTAATATCATTAAATTTTTGCTCCTTCAGTTTAGTGATGTAATTGAATTAAATGCATGTGCTATCATGGCAGAGGAAGTAAGTGAAGTCTAGGGCAAATCCTGTCAGACCTGTTATTGTTTATATGTCACAAAATAAACGACACAACAATGAATGGCTAATACTCTAATTAGCATTACACGCTGACTTTATTTTATTAATCAAAGGCAGTAGCAGTCAGTGGTCTATTGAAACAGCTTGATGTTATAATACTTCCAAAAGAGAAGAAGAGATAACAGCTCAGCACTAATTAGAGTAGCAGCTGATTTTAGAAAAAAAACCACTGAAATTGTTGCCTGGCTAAAACAAGGATATCAAACGCTGCAAATATTCCAATTTATAAAATGAAAAGAACAAAAAAATAAAACAAGAAGCTTTTAAGATGTTAAGATTAGAAGAAATAATAGGCAGCTGTACTGTCGTATCATGATATGTCCTGACTTGTCATTAGTACTACCAAGTATTGTGACATGAGGTGTTCCAAAAGAAATAAAAAGAAATTATGTTGAACAAATAACACTGTTCCAAGTATTAGACCACAATTAATATCAAATATCATAGTGCAGTTTCAGGAATTTCTGAATTACTTTTAGATTTCAAATACTCTAAACCCAATGGAAATAAAAATCAAATGATTTGACAAAAATATTTTTCATTTTGACTTGGGCTTTTTTGGAAGGAAAACTTCAGCACTGAGATTTTCTAAGGGCCCAAATCTTAGCAGGGAGCTGGACAAATGCTGGAACCTCTAATGAATAGGTGCACAGAAAAAGCTAGATGTCTGTTTTAACAGGTGACTTCCTGGCAGTATGTGTCCTCCATGCCCACTGCTTAGCTGGAAAGGCAATATGGATGTAGATTGGACAGCCACACTGTGGGTGTTCCTTAACAAAAAAAAACCAGCTGTCAAGTCTCAAAAAAATTGAAGGAAACCCAGACTGGCGTTGGGGCGAAGCAGCTGATCTCACCGTAACAGCAGAAAACACTGACTTGAGCAAGTCCAGGTTTCTGCTCGCAGTCCTTTAATCGGTCTCAGCATACAGTTGGATTGCAATGTAAGGAATCAGCATGAGGACTGGGTACTCCAAGACACATTGACCACTTTGTCCTGGTCAATCTATTACCTCAGTCTTCTCTTGTTGACATTGACCACTTTGTCCTGGTCAATCTATTATCTCAGTCTTCTCTTGTTGAGTTCTTGGCATGTATGATCTGGACAACCACTTTTTCTTTGCCTGGTTGTGAGCTTCACCCAGCTTGCCTGCTGGACTTGCTGTGGACTCATCACTCAGTGCGACATCTTCCCTTTTCTTGAACACCTCCATGGAACGGTGACTCCCCCACCTCCCTGTGCAGCCTTCTGGTCATCTGCAGAAGTTACTGACCATTGTGTCTGGATCACTACAGTAACTAAACAGCAGGCAGGGCATAGAAAATTTGGAGAGCAGATGGTCTGAGACTTTCTTGGTCCTCAAACAGAGAAGTCTGAGGTGAGGGACCAAGCATAACTTTGCTCCAGATTTGTTAGTAGTGCCTTGAAGATCCCATCTCTGCATGACAAACAATGCATAAGAACTGGCATAAAATGGATTGTATCACCTCCCAGCTCCTCACTCTCAGTGTCTGAGCTGAAGTTCCATTCTTTGAGCAAAAGCTCATGAAGTGTTTGAACTCAATGATGCTGGACCAGCTTGTACTAGCAGAGCCTGTGTGAATACATTGCCACTGTGGAGTGTAATGTGATTTTCCCCGGAGGAAAATTCCTGTTGCAATGCACAGGCATACAAGGAAGCACAATTAACTTCTCTGGAGGAGCCTAAAGCCTGCTTTCCTTGAGTGTTGTGTAATTAAAACCTCAGTCTTGTTAATACATTAGTGAGATGTTTGCGTATAATTCATCAAATGTTTATGAAAATGCGTAACAAATAATCCTGACAAACAAGTTGCTTAATTGAGATAAGGGATGGGAAGCCTTGTGAATTTTTAATAAAAAGGGGGAAAGAAAGCACGCTACGTTAATCAGATGAAGTTATCTCATTCAATATTTCCAAGTGACTTCTCCAGTGCACATTTTATTTAATATATTACACAAAAGGAATAACTTGATCCCCCAATGAGATCTGTGTAGAAAATCCTCTTTTGCAACAAACATAGCATTGGCTTAAGGCATTCCCAAGCTATTGATCAAAATCTTATTTTTTGTTCTTGACAGATAAGAGCGTTGATATTTGCCTGCGATTTGCACTTTCTCTAGCTGGAAGAGGAATGACTAATGCCTGCCCAATGCCTGAGTGTCTTTCCCCACATAGGTAGTTAACTGTTGTACAGAATCAGCAATAGTGTCAGCATACATACAATGCTAGCTGATTAAGCTTTGGAAAGAAGAGGAATTCTGTTCAGATTAAAAGCTTCTCACATAGTTGATTCGGTGAGTACGAGGTATCCCACCATGATCACCAGGGCCAATGCCCTCCCCACCTTACTTTTTTCTGTTAGTCTGTTCAGTTGATTAAGATGATGAAGTTCAATAAGGCATGTTTTTGGCCTAAACTTTGCTTGAAAATTCCTGTCTCAATTTCAAGCTTGAAAAAGAGCTTTTGAGTGCCAAAGCCTCACTGTCTTGCGCAAGAGTGTCAGGCTTTTTTTTTTTTTTTTTCTCACTAGTTTGCTATGTCTTGGAGCAAGAGGTTGTGAATCTGTTCCTATTATAGCACCAATGTAAGAAATCTTCATCTACCAGATAGAGACCTGTATGCTCCATAGGAAGAGACAGTCTGGACCCAGATCAGCTTGTCTTCCCCACCCTCCCCCTCCCCCATTTCATCAAAATTGCAATGGGATCTTACAAATATTTAAACCTGAATCTAATGGGAAGAGGTAATGGCCTAGGTGGTTTAGGGACAGTTCTTCCCTCTCCACTCCTTTTACCTCCTGCCATGTGTGGGGAAGGTAGAATGAATACCACTTCTCTCCTTGGTCCCTTCCAACACAAACCATTCTGTAATTCACAGAATCATAGAATCATAGAATTGTAGAAGTTGGAAGGGACCTCTGGAGTCTGATCTGCCTACTCAAGCAAATTTGATGATTCTATGTATACCCTTGGAGAATCCAGGAGTAATAACATCCTCATCATCACCTGCAGTGGAGTTTGTTGACCACACTGACACTTCCTCCTCTTCCCAAATGTCACTGTCACACTTCTGAGCTGATCTTTTGGTATCTGTTTGATTAAAGACTTTCAACCTTGCTTTCTTGACCTCTACAGTGGGACTGAGTATTTATTTCTTGACAATCTAATGAGGACAAGTTTCGTTTTGAACCACAAAAACCTACTGTTCAGTTGAAGTCCAGGGTAAGTGATATTTCTTCTCATCTCAGATGCTACTACCATCATTGGCATTAGATCAGAAGTGCTTGTGTCTTGTGTGAGTTCAGGGTTAAACCTGACCCATTGAGTCTGGATTAGAGCACCAATACATCATCTTTCAGTCACTTTGTATTTTCCTACTGGGCCCTTGTATCTTCTGCACAATCCTTCTCTCATCCCAATTTCTGCCATTGTCTTGTCCGGTTGCAGCCATTCAAGCACACCATGTAGAGCTCTGTTGGTGTCCAAAAGCAGGCAAGACAAAGCTGCAATTAGCAGCTTGAATTGAAAATTGCTCGAACTCAACAAAGCTCAACCTAGCACGTATGATTGCACTCCAAAAGTACTTGCACAGAGCAAGCCAGTGATGAAGAAACATAGACTACGTGGTTTAAAAAGCTCCCAGCCCAGAGTCAGCATTTCTGCCCTGACCTGCCTCATGTATTATTTAGCACGGACTTGTTGATGCGCACTTATATTTTTTTCCCAGTGGAGTTGATGATCTTCCTCCCCCTTAACAGCATTGCCGCTCTCTCTCTGCACGGACGCCATGATCAGTGGGGCTGTGGATGGACCAGAACTGGGATAGTGCTCACAAACGGGGTTAAAGAATGCAGGATTAGAGGATGGGCATCACGGCCATAACTGGCACTGACAATGGTAGGGGAATGAGATGTGGGGCAGAGATGGGAGAGGGGTCTATGGGAGAAAGAAAAGTGGGAGAAGTGCAGTTGGAAGTGAGTGGTGTTAATGAAATATTCAGCAGTGGTGGGCCTAGACGCATTGCCGAAATTGCAGAAGCAGAGATGATTAATATTTAACAGGGTAAGCTGCCACTTGGCTGCTTTCTGCACATAGATTCCACCCCCACGTACACACACCACCTCCCTCCTATTTCCTACCCTCTGGCTCCCCCAAACTCCGGCCTCTCCCACTCTTCTCTGACTCAAGCCAATGGCTCCCACCACCATGCTCTGCTTGGGGGAGGTTCTCAGACCCTCCATGAGGTCTGCCCAAGGGAGATCAGGTCCAAGGGCTGCCTGGTGGGAAGAGTGCCAGGATGGGGGGAAGGTAGTCAAGAGAAAGCACATCATCTATTTTTCATGTGGATGGGAGAGCAGGTTGTCCTATTTAGTCACATTAGATGCTCTGTTAACACAACAGGAAGAAAAAAAAAAAGATATAGAAAGGATGAATTAATGCTAGCAGCAGAAGGGGGCTGCTCTCTGGTTCTCTGGGAAAACAGGAACTGGTCTTTCAGGGGGTTAAATGTTTTGGCTCCAGTTGTGTCTCCCTTGGGGTGACCCATGTAGGTGATGGACAGCTGTGAAAGGGAGTGTGCAAGGCTCTTCATCACCTGGTTTGGTGTAGGTGGAATGGCCCTAGGTGTGGACTGATATTAGGTATAAGTCCATTCACCCCTCCGTCTGTAGGGATAGGTGACTCCCTAGAAACTCTCCCCATGAACATCTACACAGCTTCCTTCTGGTGATTTTGCAAACCCTTTCCAAACCCTTGGACACCTCAAGAGATGCGACAGTGGATGCACTGTTAGTGTGCCCACCAAGGTGTCACTGCATTTTAAGCTTTTTAAAAATCAGTGTCCTTCCATCTGCTGTCTTGTGTTGTGCATTTAGGGGGGAGCTTTTTGATCTAGGAGTCATCTTCATGTTCAGAATCTGTGACACGCTTGGTAAGTCTTGGCCTATTTGTGCAACCTCAGTGCAGTAAGTCAACTATTTTATCAAAATTACAAGAATATTTGAGGTCCAACTACCTAATGGAGTCATTAATATGAAAATGACTTGGAGTAAATGGGGTTCTGAAGTTGCAGATGGGACTTGGAAAGATGTAGCAAGTCTGAATCTGTACAGATAAGATTTCTGAGAGTGGGTTCATGTCCCACCACAGAGGTTCTGCAGATGTACTCAGTGAGTACACAGATCTGTCATGGGACAGGTAACGTGGACTCTGTACAAATTACAGCTTCCTTAAGAGCAAAGTATGTTGTGGAAAAGCTGGTTTAATCCAGCTCTGTCTGTGAAATCAGGGAGTAGTGTCCCACTAGAAAGGAAACCAGGAGGTTTCAGCGTATTTTGAAAAGCTGATGAAAACTAAATGAGGGTATGAGGAAAATCACTATACATACTTTCTTTCTCTCCATATCTTGGTCTGTATTTAAAATGTTAGAAAAACTGAAACACCAGCTTGAAGCTTCTACCTGCCTTCAGTTCCTGTACCAGTTTTCAGGTATTTAAACCAATTAAGCATCATCATCTAGTCCACTGCCTTCACTTTTCACTGACTGGAGAGAGCATGGAAGGGGCCCTGGGGATCCAGGTAGCAGCTCCAAAAATGGAAGCAAGAGTCATTCATATCTTACAGGGACAGAACCAACTGCTGGACAGAAAGGAAATCATAGTCAACGTGGCTACTCAAATAAATAGTTTAAAGGAAGAGGATTCAAAGCTGTTGAGGGAATAGAATAAGATGTCCATTTGGTGGATGTCCCCCATGCCTCATGTCTGAAGACCACTCATCCCTTCTGCTGACAAGGGTTAATGGGGATGAATGTAGAATGTGAAAACCAGATGCAGGCAGAAGCTGGGCTGTCTGTGGCAGGAGGAGGAACTCCCATCGAATGTCCCAGAACTAGAGAACAGACGACTTGATTTCTATTGTGTAAGTGGGGATTTGTCCGCAATGGTATAGTAACAACTAGAATTAGAAAGGAAGAAAGAGTGAATTCTTCCTTCATCCCAAGTGTGTTCCCTTCAGGGCAAAGGTCAAGTGCATTGTGTGGCCGTGTTTGGATTTAGAATAAAATAAGTGACAAAGGCGAAAACCTGGGGCATGCACAGGGACTGAATAAAGAGAAGTGTGGGCTAGACACCAGAAACCACTCTCTCACCCTAGGGGTCATTAACATGTGCAATAGGTGACCTCATGACATGGTGCGGGGGCAATAGAGACACTAATGTGAGTCATTTATATGCTGGCTAGAGTGTATTCAGCTATCTATAACAGCATTTTTCTGAGCGTAGTGACCAGCTCCTCTGGTAAAACGGGGATGGTCCCACCTGCTCATGCAGTATACCAGCAGGTACTCTCAGCAGCTCAGCTGTCTTCTCTATTTCTCTATAAGGGAAAAAGAAAAAGGAAATTAAAAAAAAAAAAAAAAGGCAATCCACAGATTGTCTCCCCATCCTGTATGGATTCTATAGTCAGAGTCTATAGAATCTGTGCTTCCTAGAGAAAATGCTAGGCAAAGGCTTCAGCATAAAGCATGAAATGCTGATGGAGATGAAATCTGTCCAAACCTTTTTTAGAGAGAGAATTTACTGACCTAGTAAAACTCTGGTTAATGGAGCAGGATGGAGGCCTCAGAAAGCTCCTCTTTTGTTTTGAATGTTGTAAATCCTTTGCAGGTAAATGTCTGTCTTCTCATACCTCAGCATCTCCCTCAGGTGCCCTTGCTCACCTCCTGTGTCCTGTCTAACTCAGTGCTGGCTGATTTGCCCTTTACATGTTGCCCAACTTGATACTAAGTCAGATGCTGCACTGCACAGACTTCTCTTTCATGGCTAAGGAGTGACTGAGATGGTTCCTGACATAATGGAAACAGTTGTGGAAGAGGTGAGAGGAGGTGTAGTTTAATTCAGGAGTGAGATTCAGGCTCATCAGACACGTGAAAGTCTGCTCAGCTGAGGCCCTGAATACCCCAGCTGCCTTCCCCTTAATTATGTGTACGAGTCTCCTGCCACACCATCCATACTCATTGCAGAGCAGTATTCATTTAGCTGCTGACTCACCAACTATTTGGTGTTCTTTCAGGATGAAGCACTTGCCTTGTGTGCAGCTTCAGTAGAAGACAATCAAGTCTTCTCCTCTACTTGCTAAGAAGAAGATGCATGACTGGAGGAAAATATTGGAGGAGCAACTATTTTCTGTCCTATCCTGAGTCTTAGAGCTTAGGGTGAATTTTCACTACCATAAAACATAGTGAAGAACTTCTTTAGTACTACGACACGGCTTCAGGCTTGACCAAAAGAGTTCCTTAGACTATTGACTGATTTCACTTATTTATTTATTAGCCAAGGGCTCCTTTGAGGTCCTATCATCTCTTTCTCAACTGAATTTCAGATAACCTTTTTAGAGCTCACTCTTTGGAGCTGGCTGGTTTTGAAGATAGGTTTGAGCTGCAGATTTCAGATCTGAAGCTGGAGCTGGGTTTGGGATTTTGGTTCTGATCTATTTTGTTCTGTGATACAGCTGCTCTCAGAAGACTTGGGATGTTCTCGGGAAAGTTAATTTCAAAATTACAGAAATAAATGATATCAGATGGCTTTATCCACTTGCTTTGAATCTCCATGAATACTAGATCTCTGAACTGTTGAGTCTGGGTTGAAGAAGACAAAATTCTGCCCAGCAATTTCATCTTTGATGGCTACGATAGAAATGCAGCCCTAAAGGGACTTGATCTTTGCCCTGATATCAAGATTTTTTCATGGTACATTGAAAGTCTTCCTGGGGATCTGGATAGAAACTGTGGAGAAAAGCTATCAAGAATTGCCATGCTAACTCCCCCAGCCACGGCAAAGGTGCTGCAGGGTGAGACGTTTGGAAACAATTAATGTGCTCTTATACTGACATGACCTTTGAGAGTGCCAAGCATCTTCTGTGGGGCCTGTAACTCAAGCATTAATAATGGATTACCAAAATCAACCAGCTGCAAGGGAACCACTTCTCCCTGCTTAAATAATTCTCCTCCCAGAGAAGAGCTATTGATTTTGATACTGATTCCTTCCTCCCTCGTGGAAGGGCTACACCCCACCATTGCTATCTGTGACAGTGAGCTCTCTCCTGATCTGCACACACCATACACGTCAGCCACGTTTCTCTGCAGCAGCACTACGGACACCCCTCCAATACAACTGAGACTGCCACTAAAAGCAATGTGCTCTTCCATTTTCTCACCAGATGATTCAGTCAGCTTTGCACTTCAGCAGCAGTTTCCCTTTAGTCTGCAACAAGTAACATCTGTGGGCACTTGGAGCTGGTTAGACCCACATCAACTCTGCAGCATCCTTAGTATAAGGGGTATGGATGGAAGTCAGCTTGGATTGTGCAAGTTGGCTTGTGCAAACATCCTCATGCACTTGTGTCCTTGTATCACTACCTTCATCCATTCTGCTCTGAGTCTGTGTTTGTGTTTTACTGCTTGTTGTTGCTCCTGGGAAACTGCTCTAGTTGGCTGTGTTTGAGACGGAGGATTGGACCAGATGGACAGAGAGGACCCTTCTCACCTCAGCCATGCTGTTACAGTTGCTGGAGTTAAGATGGAGTTCTGAGTATCTTTATGACCTGCTCGAGCTGCAGTCCCTACTGAAGATGGGAGGAGGAAGAAGACCTTGAGCTTGTTTATATCTTAATAGACAGAACTAAAAACTTGTTTCTGTTCTGTCTTAGACCAGCCAGAAAAAGGAATCACTTGCAAGCTTGTGTTAGCTGTGTAAAGAAATCTTATTTGAGTCTGTTTTCCAAAGGGGGGGTAGGTGGGGACAAGATATGTAATCACAGTGGTGTGTGCATATGCCACTTATCTTTACGCCCAGTGATAAATGGACTTGGTGGCCACCTTCAACTATGTTTAACTGTGGTTGGTGGAAGTGGTCTAAAAGATACAATGAAATAAAGCAATTGTATGTAGCAGCACAATCCTAACGAGTCTGAGATAAGGCAAGCCTGCCCGTTCACCTTAATGAGGCACTGGAAAATCCAGCTGCTGGGAAAGTTCTGGGTGTGGAGCAGTATTGAGTTTGAGTTCACACCACTCTGGACATCAGAGAAGCCAACTAGAAGAGGCAAACCTGCAGGTAACTGGGCTTCATTAGTACCTCTGCTTGTGGAGTAACTTGTTTTCTTGGAGCATCTTTCACCTCTTTTCAGGCACAGGTGATGGAAACAAAGGGCTGGATTCATGACAGGGCTTAGGTTGCTGCTACAAAACCGTGGAGCTTCCAGACAGCATGCTGGAATCTGGCAGGATTGGGATCTGAGCTGTGGCTGCATGGATGAGTGCTGCGCCCTCAGGCTGAGTGAGTGACAGTTGGACTGGATAGGAAGGGAAGGCTTGTGAATCAGGTCTGAGAAATACCTGTAAACCCTCTTTGAGATGCTGAGAGCTTAACCTTTTTTCTGAGGAGACAGAACCAAATTAAACAGCTGAAATAAGTTCATGTTGCATGTGGGAAGGAAGCCCTGGAAGGTTTTAAGACATAAGAGCCCTTTTAACAAAATAAACATCCCCCACCCCTCCCCAGTCTTATCTGCTACAACCATTTTGCCTCCCGGTAGACCCATCCTCCACAGACTTGTCTTCAAAAATGAGTTGTATTCAAGTTCACTACGAAGTTTCATTACAATCATACTGTAAATAGGCCATAAAGCAATAAATCTGTGACCCTAGATTCCAGAATCTGCAAAAATTGCTCTTACTTGGCTCTTGTCCATCTACTGAAGTGCCCAGCCCTGGGCTACTTGTAGCCATGAGCTACTGGCTCTCAGCAAGTCTGGCTGCTCACCATGTAGCAGCAGGAAGCAGAGAGCCAGCTCGTATCTGAAATCCTTGCTTGGAGTCAGATGGTAAGATGGGAAATCCAATCATTTTATACCAGTCAGTGAGTGAGTATTGCTGAGCATATGGGTAAGTCAATAATTGGCTTTAATTAAGTAGAAGTTCTTTCATTAATATTGTTTTAAATGGATACTTTACAAAATCTGCCTGGGGGAAATCTCAGGGTTAGAGAAGCCTTATGGTATATATAATTGCAATATAACTGAATAAGGTTGAGATACCAGCAGGGTGAACATAGGAGGGAATGGGGGGAGTGTTTGGAAAGGCAGCACAGACACAGCCTCGTTAGCTGCTCTGAACTGAAAGGAACAAGAATATTAGCTTAACCTAAACCTGAGCAAGTCAGAAAGACATTTCTGAAGGTAAAAGTACAGTTTGTGGAAGTCTTATGGCTAAATCAGGTACTGATTACTCCTGCTATCCACCTTACAGCACTCACTGCATCCTGCAGTTGGTGGAAGTACAGCTGAACCACAATGCTCCCACCAATCTCAATCCAAAGTGTCTTATCCCACCCTTGAGTTTCACCATGGTCCGTGGGCTGAGCACTAAAGCTCTATCATTTGAAGCTAGAAAACTACACTCCCAGGCCCAGCTATCATGCTTTGGAGAGCACTGAGATAGTGCCTTTTCTTCTGGTTCAAGGCAAGATTTTGGTCCAATAACAGCAAGCTGTCACATACTCCTAGATGCCAACATCAAGCCAGACAGCAAGTACCATTTAATTAATCATGCATCAGTGGCATTTTTGATCCACTTCCACAAGAAGCATGGATAGACACAAGAAAAATAGACATGTTGGTTTCTCCAGCTAAAAAGCCAAGCACTAGAAGGAGTGACCCTGTCCCCAAACTGAGCTCATACACTGGAAGGTGCAGAGAGTTTGTGTATTTCTATGAGCAAAGTCTCTGGTTTCAGACTCCATTTCTCTTCAGATCCAAGTGGTAAAGACTGAGTAATCTTCAGACTGAACCTTTTATGTTTTAAAAGGAATGGTGTTAGAAAGTGTTGGCGGTCTCTTCCTCAGTATTGGCTGCGACAGTCCAGGAGTGGAAGGCTTCTGATTAACACATTGTGCACGTAACCTGACATGTTGCCCAGTTTTAATATGCTCTTTTATCAGGTCATGCTGTCCCTTTGAAGGTTCTTTGCATATCGCTAGAGCACAATATCTACAAACAACTCCTGCTTCTTCCCTTCTCAGTTACTTATACCCATGTTGACAATCTAAATACTGCATCGCCTGATCTCCCGTGAGTTTCTCTTTTGACTTGTCTTCTCAAATTAAAAGCAAAACAAAGCTAAACAGGAGGCTTCTTCAATGAGACTTACAACAGTGGAAACCGTGACCAACCAAAATGATAAATCTGGCATCTCCTCCTTCATGAGCTGACTTTTACTTGCCTAAAACATATTAATGCTGGGCTGGTGCTCACTGCAATTTGCATTACTGTAAATAACCAAAATTCTTGCTTCAACCCATTTGTTTAGTGCAATTTTGAAAAAATGAATTTAAACAAACCAGGAATCTTTATTCCCAAATGAGACTTTGCAAAGAGCAAAATAAAAGTGAGTAATAGTTTGAGCAGCAGCTGGGGCAACTGTATGCTCCACCCAAGGATCCCCATGACCGTAGAACTTTTCTCAACTTGAGCGGTGACCATATGGAGATTTCTACATTTTTATCTCCATAAAATGGTGTGGACTTGTCTTTTCTCCTGTCAACTCCCTTCAACCTCCTTTAAAATCCAGCTGTCCTTCACAATGCTGTTTTTCTTCTGTCATTTTTTTCACACTATTTTCTGTCACATCTGGCAGCTCCTCATGCTCGGACTGGCTCTTCCTCTCATCCTAGTCAACTCGTGCAACCAAAAGCTGAGATCTAATCAGCGGCCAAGACACTTGTTTATGACCCAGTGCATATGCTCTGGAAAAAACAGCTGGAGGATTAAGCCCCATGCCAGAGCACACAAGGATAGATGTAGCCTATGCTGGTTCTCATCTCTCTTTTTCCTGGTGCTGCAAGAGAAGACAAGGCAGATTCTTTGCGTGCTCCAGCAGATCCTTGCTTCTCCAAGGATCCCCCAGCACATTTCAATGGGCCACTGCATGCTCCCATTTCAGGCAGGGCTGGAAGCCAATGTTCGGGCTCAGCGCATCCAAAAAGGAGCAATCCAACAGCCAGCAACACCCTCTCTTTCTACCCCTGCCTAGTGCTGACCCCATAACATTGACTACTTCTTCTGTTGAAAGCAGCTAGATTTTGGCATGCTCCTGTAAGGAAAAGGAAACTCTTTTTTCTTTTCCTCTTCTTCTCCTGCATTTTGATGGGGCTGGAGATCTCTCGGAGGAAGACGCTCTTCCCTTTTTATCAATTAGGAGCACACACACGCTCTCTCGCTCCCTCTCCCACCCCTACTCTGCTTTCCTCCCAGCTCCCCTTGGCTGCCGATTTCAGACAAAGATGTGTGAGTTCTTTGATCTGCCTGGCAGCCACCGCTGGGGGATTGGCTTGGAGGTTAATTACACACAGGCCGTCTCCAGCTGTGGCAGGAGCCATTCGGCTGGAGAGGGAGCTGTCCCTACTCCCCCCTCCAGCTACAGACTTCAAGGGGACAGGAGGGCAAGGAAGGTACCACTGAAACCCCTTTTGATATGACAAACGGGCTCCTTGCTTGCCTCTCTGGTTCTTGTTTTGTTTGTCTAACTGGTACTTGAAATATGGATGAGCTCTCAGTCCTCAGGGCCCAGCCACTGTCTTAAAACCTTGCCTTCTTTCCCCACCCCAACTGGAGTTTTGCTCTCCTGTCTATCTCTGCCTGTCCATGTGTCCTTGTCCAGCAGACCTCTGCCAACATGCCCATGACTCAGCCCTGCTCATGAGGAGAAGTGAAGATGGGACCCCATGTTCGAGCAGGTGTGCAGAGATGAGGAGGCTCATCTGCTGGAGGAGAGAGGCTTGAGCTGGTGGCTGGTGCCCAGGAGGTCTGCCTTCAGTCCCCCTCTTTTGTGCCTGAAATACTCAGATTTTATTCTGTTTATTCTTCTCTTAAAGCCACTTAAATCCCTCTGTGCCTCAGTTTCCCAATCTTCATAATAAAAGCAAGACATGTTTATCTGCTCCTCAGGGTTGGATTGAGGCTGATTGATTAGCTTGTCAAACATCCCAAACTAAGTAGTGCAACACAAGAGAGCTGTTGGTGTAATCCCTCTGCATTAGCAAAATCCTTCTCAAAAGGAGCTTACACAGATGCTTCAGGGCAGGTACGGGTGGATTTCAGATGATTTTCAGAGGCTCCCAGGCACCTCCATTGGCTCTGAACTCTCACATGATATTTAAGTGTGGTGCTGGGGTCCCTGCGCAATGAGGTTTACAGCCGACAACAATCTGCATCCTAAGGTCATCATACAACCCGGACTACACCAATCCAGGTGTGCAACCCCATACTTAGAGCTGCACTCTCTTCTGTGCAGGTTTAGGGCAAATTTCAATTTCCCATTCAGTGTTTCTGCAGAAGTCAAGAACTACAGCCAGCTCTAATTTGCAGCAAAACACGCCTGTCTTGAGACTTTGCCTGAAGCCAACATGCTGTTGTGTTCATCTGGGTTGTGAGCAGATCTGAGAGCCAAAAGGCAGAAAGCTCACTTGTGCACAACTATTTCTGCTGACTAGTGGAAACTGGAGTGCAAGGACCTATGGGTCTGTAGAGGAAATGCTAAGACACAGATTGAAGAAGTGATGGAGCACCTGGTGGGAAGGCAGGGCCAACCCAGGGGAGCTCAGGTGCATGCAATGCACTGAGTGACTGGAAGGGCTGGAGCCAGGATCCACCCCTTCCAGACCTCATTTAAGGGTTGGCAGTGGAGGTGAGGTTATCTTTCTGGAGATCCCTGCCTACCTGAGGTCTTTTGAAGGTCAGCAGCTTCTTTCCTTTATTTCTGTGCCTGCAGCTGTTGCATTTGAGCAAGTCCTTGCTTGCTGCTGCCTAGGTCTTTTCTGTCACTGCTGAACTTTCCATCTCATTATAGGGTCCTGCGTGTATCCTTTATGGCACTTGAACTACCAGGATGGTAGGACTGCTTTCTTGCACAGCATACCAATGTTTTGTCCAATATTGATATCTTGGTTAAATGAAGAGCTGTAGCTGAGTTTCCCCTTGTGCCTGAGCTTCCTCCCTTACCACCTAGGTGCTGCTGGGTGGAGGAGAAGCAGCTGAACTGCTGTCACCATCTATCCTTCCATCCACAGATCCTCTTATGGGTGCTAAGGGGCTGGGAGTAGCACCCAGGGCTGTGTGCCCTGGTGAGAAGGGACTGCAGATCTGACTGAATGAGGCCTGTCCAGTCATTCCCAGCTCAGTTCTCCACGTTAGAGGAGCTGCTCCGTGTTGTCGGGCTTTCATGGGTTTGTGATGAGTAGGGTCACCACTGACACTTTACAAAATGCTCTTTTTCCCTGAGAGACAGCCAGAACTGACATTTTGAAGCTGCTCAACAGCTTCAAGGAGTGAGACTAGTGGAAGGAGGTGAGTTGTTCAAGGCAGGAAGGAGCTGGCATCAGTCAGCCCTAAGTGCCGCTCAGGGCTGACACAGTGGGGGTGCATGGGTGAAACACAGAGTGGCATTCTCCCCTCCCACATGTCCATTGCATGATAATGACTGACAATCAGCTGTCCCTGTTCATGCTGTTCAGACTTTCTTAATGTCTTGCATGGGTGACAACCTGTTGTGATGCCCTCCCCTGCCAGCACAGCTGCTGGGTAGCCAGGGGGCTGGTGTTTGGTGGCTTTTTGGGAACAGCACTGAGGAGTGGCATCCAGTTCCTTGGAGTCCTTTCAAAAGGCTGAAATGTGGATGTCCGGATGAACCAAGTGTCTCCAATCCCACTCCTCAAACAAAATCCCTTTCCTTAGCCCTTGCAGTAGTGTTCATAATAATGTAATAAATAAGGGTATCTACTTATACTGAATTAACACCGTTTCAGTGTTTCTCTTGGTCTTCTAGGAAGATTTTCCTATTTCTCACTATATGCCTTTATTTCTGAGTGGTTAGTTCATGTATTGTTCTAACCCTTTGCTGTGTTGAGAAACCTTTAGATTTTAAAGATCATACATCCCCAAATCACATTAGGTTTGGGGCTGTATAAGAAACACCAGCTTTTATTTGTCCCCAGGGTAATTGCGATGCTCTTGATTTCCTTCTTCCTGGAACATGAGAATTTGGGAAGTTGGGCTGTTTCATGCAAGTTTGAAGCTTGATGGAGGGCAGGGTGGAGTTGTGAAGTCTAGACAGAGCATCTAGTAGTTGCTTTGTGGTTAGTTTTGATGGTTGGGTATCATACTCCTTCCCTTGTGACCTTAGAGGTGCAAAACTATCCCATCCAGCAGTCTCATGGATACAGGCACTCAGAAATGAAGCAGTCATGTTGGAAATGAGCAGTGGATGGACAAACTCAGTCCTGTGATGCCAGTTCTTTCCAACAA
The DNA here is from genome assembly GCA_036925125.1 of Oreortyx pictus. Classification (NCBI taxonomy): domain Eukaryota; kingdom Metazoa; phylum Chordata; class Aves; order Galliformes; family Odontophoridae; genus Oreortyx; species Oreortyx pictus. The sequence goes on from JAUPFR010000012.1 coordinate 9,549,977, forward strand.
ACAATGTGAGATTCAACCTCATGTTATATCCAGAAGATGCTACTTCTGCAAATCTCCAATACCTATTGCAGCTCAACAGTGCTGTCCAGCAGAAGTAACTACAAAAAATTACATATCTTTGGCTTGCTGACCTCCTCTGGATGGCATGTGGATGTCTAGGAAACTTTTTGCCTATGAATCCATTTTGGAAGAGTATAGGACATACTTATAACTAGTAATTCATCATTGTGAATTCAATTTCATGGAGTGTTTCTCTGCAAGCTGTCTGTGAATGAGTGTACTTAGCATCTCTAAAAAGATGCTTTTATGTTTTTTAAACTGAACTGAAGGACTCCTGTGACTGTAGGGCAGCTGGTTGGGAAAGGTCTACGGAGACATGCCTGCTTGATGGGTTTATATATGCAATGAGCTGTGTGGAAGAAGCTCTCCAGCTATGTGTGGGTAAAGAAATGGTCTTTGGGATTATGGAGGTTAACAGTGCCCAGAGGATCATCAGGTTAGGGCAGAAAGTGGGGTGCAAGTTCCTCTAACATAAAGTTAGAAACTGCCTTCCTCGTGCGAATCCATGTAAGCACCTCTTCCCTGTGCTTTCCCCTAAGTCACATCTCTCAGCTTGTGTGAGGTGACATATCTCACTGCTCACAAACACCGCTTCACCCATTTGCTTTGCAGTAAGGGGGCCCTTGAGAGCCAATCCCCCAGGGAGAGAATGGTTAATCTCCTGAAGCTATGAACCCTGGTGGGCTTTTTTTCTTTTTTTTTTTTTTCTTTTTTCTCTACAATAATGAGAAGTGGAGTGTGCACATCGCAGTGTGATTATTACCTGTTTATTTTTTCATGAGGCTTCTCCACTGTATGTCACTCTAGTGTCATCATCTGTAAACACATTGATTTAACCATTACTTTGGAACAGCACTCGCCTGCTCCGCAGACTGGATACCTGTCCCCTGGGGGCAGGAGGAGTGACGGAGAAGGCTCAGAGCTCATCCTCGGGCTCTGCTTCAATCCCCGGCAGCACTCATCTCTCCTCACGCTCCTCTCTTTTCACTCACCCTCTTCTTTGCTCTCTCATCCACCTCCTTTTCCCATTCAGCTTTCTGCCCCCTTTGTTTTGGCCACTTCCACTCAGATGGGGCCACCAGCTCCATCTGCTGCCCCAGCCTCATGCTTTGAAGATGCAGCAGCAGCTTGGAGCATCCTACATGCATGCTTGCAGATGTCCCATGAGGAACAGCGCCTGGTGGTCTTCACCTCCCCTCCCCTGAAGGTGTGTGAGCAATCCAACCTGTACCTTCTGCACTGTGGAACAGGCTGTCCAGGGAGGTGTGGGAGTCACTCCCTGGAGGTATTCAAGAAAAGGGTAAATGTGGCACTGAGAGACACGGGATGGTGGGGATGGGTTCATGGCTGGATTAGGTGATCTTAGTGGTCTTTTTTAGCCTTAATGACTCTGAGATTTAGGAAAAGTGTGGTCACTGTGTGGAACATCTTAAGAGAGGACCTCAGGGAGATCCCTGAGCTCCTTCTCTCTAGAGAATAAGGGAACTGACCAGCTCATTTTTAGAGTATTAACCATTAACATAGTTAACCATTGGAGGTCTGAAGCTCCTCTGGGGTTGTGCTGCACAGTCACAACTGCAGGCAGTGGTATATGGAGAACCTGGGCACTGCTCTGCCCTCACTGAGCTCAAGCTGAGAACTGGGGACCATTAAAAGGATAAAACACACCCACTATGGATTGGGAGAGTTGGGGGAAGCTCTTAGAAACAAAGCAAGCATTGGTGCCTAGGATGTTTGCAAGGCTATATCTACTCTAAGCCATTAGAGGGACTTTCCTCTGTTGTCATGCCCCTGCATCTATAAAAACCCAACCCACTGGGAAAGGGGCTTTCCCCAGCACGTGTTTACATCAGTGATGTATCAAGGTAGGAGGGCTGTCTGGTGGGGCTGTCATATTACACGTGTTGCTGTGTATACTATAAAGTACCCGATTCAGACCTTTGCGCCTTAAGTGAGTAGAAGGGGCTTAGTGCACAGGACTGTGAAGCAGCCAAAACTGCTGAAGAGCAGCTCTCTGTGATATTATTTTAGGTTCATGATGGTGTTTCTTGCTACTGCACTCTACTCTTTCATGCAATGCCCTTTAGATCCAGACAAGATTGAAGCCAGTGCTGCCTGTCCTCAGTGTCATGCTGGTGCAAAGGAAAAGCTTTGGGGGAGGCACTGGGACGTACTTTGATTTATTTTTATGACTTTCACAGACAAACTTGGAGAGAAATAAAATGGGGAAGAATCTTGGGACTTGAACCTTTTAAATAAATTAATTTTACTAATTATTTTTTTCCCTGTTGTGATGTCCATGGCAGACAAGCACTAGGGAGATTCCTGGCCCCTCATTCATGCCCCACCAGCGCTCTACTTTGCTCTGAACTTACCTTGGAGGAAGAGCCCAGAAGGACAGTGGGATGTGAGGCAGAGTCAGGAACGTCCCAGGATGATGCTGTGGAACTGTGAGCCCTGTTTCATTCTTCAAGTGCCACCAAAGTCACCAGGAGGCATGCCCACATGATGCTAACCATCAGAGGGATGAGGACTGCCAAGGTGGTCTTGGCTGCGTGTCTGCATGAGTGCTGTGTGCTGAAGAAGTGTCTTCGTTCTGAGTGACGCCAGCTGTTTCTTCAGCCCTGAGTCATGCCAGGATGCAGCTCTTGGGCTCTGCTTTGCTCTGGAAGTTATTCAGTGCGCTGTAAGCATCTTCTTTCAATGCTCAGAACAGCCCCTACTCCACCTCTGCAGTGCTACGCACATGAATCCATTAAAAGCCTCTGCAGTGCTCCAGCGCTCTGAAGCTGAAGGACCTATCAGTACTGTGCTAAAGTGGCTTCGCTAATCCCCACTGTTCAAGAGGGAATCAGCAACGGTCCCTGAGGGGCCCTTTTGTTCTGCTGTCAAGGCCCTGAGCTTCTTAGCTGAGTGTAACAACTCTGAATGCTTTTGCAGGAGTGCTTAGTGTGCATTATTTATCATTGTCAGGATTGTTACACTTCAGAGTCACCCTTACCTGCCCACTGCATCCTGCAGGTACCGTGGAGTGATGCAGTGTCTTAGTGATTACAGTAGCACTGCTATGCTTCCCCATCCTGCAGTAGCATGGCATTAGTATGAGGGTTGCAGGGCCATGACTGATCCAGGCTTTTCCTGACCAAAGAAAGAGTTCAGGTGCCTACAGAAGTGAGGAATGCTGAAGGCAGTGTTGCGTTAGGCAAAACGTCAGGGAAATGTTCAGTGAGGCTAGAGGATGAAGGGGGGACAGCGAGGAGGGCTTGTGGGAGGAAGGAAAGGTTTCTGTTGGATATCTCCAGCAGCATGACAGACTGTCCCATGTCAGAGGGCTAGAAGGGGGTTACCATTTCCACAGCAGGCAAATGAAGTACGGATGGAGGTGGATGTAATGGTCCGCTTGTGAAAAACTTAAGAATTTCAAGAGCCATGGCCCCCCTCTCAAGGAGATCATAAGAAGGTTCAAGGCACCTAGAAAACTCCTTCTGGAGACCTCCCAGCTTATGTGGGATCAGAGCTGGAGGTATAAGAAGGCAAAAAATGTCTGTCAGAACTGTACAGTGCGATGGGAGGCTTAGGAGATGTCCTGTTCGCCCTCAGCATCACTGGGGAAGGGATCAGGTCCTGGAGACTGCTCCATTTGTGGGTTGTGGCTGAAAGGTTGGGCAGCCCTTAGGGGATGAGGTATAGAATCATAGAGTGGCTTGGGTTGGGAGGCCCCTCAAAGACCACCAAGTTCCAAACCCTCTGCTGCAGAGAGCTGCCAACTGCTAGATCAGGTACTAAGATCGGTCTGCCCAGGGTCCTATCTTGCCTGGCCTTGACCACCTCCAAGTATGGACCATATACGACTTCTCTGGGTAGCCGTGATACCTCCGGCCAGACAGGGAACATCCCACAGAGGACAGCAGAAGCAGAATGTGGGTGAGAAAGAGGATGCACAAAAGTAGAGGAAAATAGAAATCCAGAGTAGAAAGCGGGAAGCAGAGCAAGAATATGCACTGGCATCCAGAATTGAGAATTCCTCCCTGAAAGCTACCCAGTTTTAGTAGAGTCCTTTTCTGCTTTTAATGAATTCTGGCTCCCTTCCCCCTGCTGACCCCAGAGAAGATGGAACATTTCCAAGAGAAGGAGGGAGGGAGTGGCGAGAGAGGGGCTTGGAAATAAAATTAAAAATAAAAAAAAAAAAAAGGAAAAAGAAAAATAGGAAAAAAAGAGACTCCTCTTTAAAAGTCACTTTGCGTCCCCTCCCTGAGCGGGAAGGGAGCGCGGGTCATGTCAGAGCCCTCCGCTGATGTGCCTTGCCTTTGCCGTTCTGCTAATGACACTGGAAATATGCTAAGGAGCCGGCTGCGAGGGGGCTTTTCTAATGCGGTCACTTCCTGGGACCTCAAAGAGGCTTTAATTGCGGGGCCGCGGGGACGGCAGGTGTGCTTGTCATCTCTAATCAGCAAGCTGGGTGCACTGGGCTGCCCGTGCCGAGAAAGCGGGTTTCTGGCGCTCCCCCCTCCCATCCTCGCCCTCGTACCCCCCAACTTTTCAACCATTGCACACCTGTCAAAATGATTATGGGAATGAGACTCCATCATGGGCAGAAAGAGCAGATTTGAAGGAAATCCTCTTTCTCTCTCGCTCTCCCCCTTTCTTTCTTTCTTTCTTTTTTTTTTTTTGTCTATTTTTTTTTTTATCCTTTCGCTCGCATTCGCTCGGCTCAAGGGAGATTAAGGGAGGGGGGGAATCCCCCTGGTAAATGGGTCCTAAACATGTATTGTTGTCAGCGGGGCTTTACCCTGATACATTCTGGACTCACAGTGAGATTTCCATGCTGGTAGCTCATGGATAAAGCTGTAATGTAGCAAATGAGAGGCAGTCCCTGCGAGAAGCAGCAGCCGCCTTGCACGTCACATTGCTTACACAAATACCCACAGCACATGGACACATATTCCCCAGTATGGAAGCTCAGCACTTGCTCACACACAAAACATGATACACAGATGAAATTGATGATGCTTCCTTCTCTGTCTATCTTGGGATTGCACACACCCCAAATGCACCAGCACGTGTGGATGAAAGACAGCCACTATATTCACATATATCTCCCCAACTACAATGGCAAACATCAAATCCTGTGCTAATTCTTCACTGAATCGTCTTTTCCTGCCCACCCCATAGGACAGAGTGAGAGACAGCAGCTGGGATGCAGCCATCCGGGGAGATGTCCACCTGCTGCAGGCAGACAGCTGGCTCTGTGGATGGATGGACAAGTGTCGAGCTCTTTGACATGCTGAAAAGCCCTCTGGAAGTCTCCATCAGCTCTGGAGGTGGTCACCCACTTGCTCATACTGGGCAGCGGTTGGGCTGCCCAGGTGATGGGACCTTCTTCTAGAACTGTAAATAAATAAACCCTGCTGGGACCTGAGGCACAGGTTTGGAGGAGAAGCAGAACTTGTTGTGCGAGTTACAACGTGGTGCTAAGTAAGGTGGGGGAGCTGCACTATATGTATATTTTATACTACATGGAAAATGACTTTTAAAGGCTCTCAGGTGATGTTGTAATGACAAGTGGACCCAAAACTGCTCTGAAACTCAGTCACTGCTCTCTGGTGTTGCTTGGAAGTGAATAGGTTTATTCATAGAATTGCAGCATTATTTGAATTGGTAGGGACCCTTAAAGGTCATCATTTCAAAACCCCTGCAAGGAGCAGGGACACCTACAGCTCCACCAGGTGCTCAGAGCCCCATCCAGCCTGACCTCGAGTGTCCCCAGGAATGGAGCACCCATCACATTTCTGAGCAATCAGTGCCAGTGCCTCATCACCCTTGCTATAAAAAAAAAACAACAACATTTTTCCTTATATCCAGTCTAGATATTCCCTTTTAATTTGAAACTATTTCCCTTGTCCTATTACAAAAGACCCTGCTAAGGTGTCTGTTCACTTCCTTAGACACTGAAAGGGTTATTCTGCTTGCATTCCCCTTCTCTCTCCATCCCTTCCATTTGCTGCCTTTTCCCCCTCCAGCCTCCTGCTTAGCTGTGCAGATCCATGTCTCCTGCTGCTCTGTCCTGCTGGAACTCATGTCTGGCTCCTGCTCTTCCTCCTGTATTTCCCACGCATACATGTCCCTCTTTTCTGATGGCTGTAAAGCACCAGAGCAAGAAAAGGGTGTAATATCACATTTGGATACTTACACTGAAGGAGCCTTCAGTACCCTAGAGCTCCAGTGTACAAGATACACACACACACACACACACACACACACACACAGAAGTGGGATACATCTCAAAAACTTTTTAAGTTGCAAATTTCTCAATATTGAGACCAACGGATTTTAGTCTTGGTAACTCAGTAGGCAAGAGACGTAGGAGATGAGAAGCAGAGAATCTCAATGGCCAACGTTCTTTATGAGGTGTGGAGAGCAGACCTTGCTATCCCCAGCTCTATCCCTGCCCGATGTTTTTTTATGTTGGTTGGGCATAGCATTTTCAGAGGAAACAAGCAGAAGGTTTTTGATGAGAAGCAGTCACCATGACTTTAGGAAATTTCTGAGGTTTTCCTTGGCTGACGTCTATGAATGCCCAAGTGCACGGTGCTGCAGGATCCAACTTACTGTGTAAAGAAAGCACATGGGCAGGTTGCAAAGAAAGGGATGTATGCCCTTTCACAGAACAGGAGATACCATAGGGACCCATAGGGATGAGCAAAGTCTATTCCCTGGTTCAGATGGACAGCTTTGACCCAACAAGGGTGAGTGGAAGCCCGGATTTCAGTGCTTGGTGGAGCAGCAATAAATAGTCTTAAATACATGTTCAGGCCTCCATTTAACCCCCCAGTTCTTATCAAACCTGAAAGCACCAAAAAAAAAAAAAGAGAGAAAAGAAAAGCAGAATGTCTCCACTGCACTGCTGCAAAAGCAGAACTGGGGAGAAAAGAAAGAGAAAACAAGTGAATGAGTGAGGACAGAAGAGCTCATTTTTGTCTATTGAAAAGATTCTGTTTAATAAAAAATTGATGACATTTTAGTTGCTGAGATAGGCCTGTTCCCCTTTAACATGAATCCCATCATTCTTTTTTTCATCTCACTTAGCTCCTTTCTGATTATCAATGAGGCCTTCTCCATCTCCCCAGGCTGTGGGATCCACCAGAGACTCTCCCACACTTGGCCCCTTTTGAAGTGGGCTCTGCTCAATATGGGAGAGAAAGGAAAGTTTACTCCTAAATAAGTAAACTAACTAACTAACTAAACTCCTTTTGTTGTTGTTCAAGATGCTGGTTTGTTATTTACTTCTTTTTTTTCCTATAAATAATAATGTAAAGAATTTCAAAGAAGAGGGGGAAGGATCGTTAAGGCATGGAGAACAAACAGTTCAGACTTCATCCTGCGAGCACACACTCTCCAGATATTAACCAGGGTGCTCACCATCTCTCCCAAGAGGAATATGGGGCCCTTTGAAATTAATGAGAGGGATGTCATAATTCATGTTGCAGAGAGAAGTTAGCCTCAGCATGCCTCCCATGACAGAGGTTCTGTGGGTTCAGGATGTGATCAGTCAAATTAGGGAACAGAGAAACACAAAGGAATAATAGTATAAAGATGTCACTTTTCCCAAGGAAGTATCCAAGTCAACTGGACATGGGGAAAGTTCCATGGGAAGGTATGATGAGATGGAGAATCCCCCCCTTCCCGTGACTGGTTGGATACCTTCCAAACTGGAATTGGATTCACATTAGGCACTGGGATGAAAGAAACAATCAAGAGAGTGGCAATGGACTTTCTCTCCTGGCAAGACTCTTTCAAATACAAGACTGACTTCTACAGTTAGGGCAGAGTTAAAAAGTAAAGTACTTCAAGTACTTCTGGCCAAAATAACTTGTGCTTTGTATTGCCTACAGTAGAGTCATGCTTGTGGGTGAGGAAAGGGAAAAGCACAGTCCCTCTGTGGGAGCACGAGCTTCACCACCCATCTAGCTGGCACCGAGATTGCTGGATCGGCTCAGACTTATGTCCTTCCACAGATTAACTGGGTGAATATTCAGCTGTGGGAAGCAGGGCTGAAAAACTTATTCAGGACTGCCATGGCTTGGTATGAATTTATCCCATTTCTTCTTTAGTGGAAAAAATGCCATGCAAGCACTTCAGCTAACATCTTGCTCTCCAGATTCCCAATGAAGCCAGCCAAAATATTTCATTTTTGGCAGACTAAAGTTCTGCTGGATTTCATCAGATCTTCCTTTTTTGTTTGTTTGTTTGTTTTCTCTTTATTCCAGTGAGATTTTTGTTTTCTCAAATCTTCTGGTTTCTATAGGAAAACCAGAGGGGAAAAGTTTCAAAAGATATTCAGAATTTGTGGGTTTTTGTTTTTGTTTTTGTTTCTGTGAGTCTGCAAAGCTGGAGCATCGCTCTCCCTCAGATCTATGCAGCATATGCACTTTGCAGAGGATGGTCCTAAAATTAATAACGTTGGATGATTGGTGGAAAGGATGAAATTTGCAAAGCACTTCTGTTATTTTTTTGTTGTTTTTTTTTCAGACCCTTGTGCTCCCTGTTCTTTTTTTCCAGGTAATGCATATCTTGTTCTCATTCTTGCTGTGCTGGCTGGATTAACCAAACCCCTTTGGGAAGTCTGCCTTCATTCCCTGCAGTAAAAAGCTCAGCTGAGCGATGCTGGACATGTCCATCAAAGCTCACCAGGTGCTTCACACACTCCTCATTTCAGTCAGGGCCATCTGATTTATTTAAAGATACTTTGGGAAACATATTCAGCAGAAACATTTTCCCAAGCCATCTCTCTCAGCCCTTCAACTGAAAGGTAGCATAGACCACGAATATCATTCTTCCTGTAAAACTTTAATTGTAACTATTAGAAAGCAAGAGTTTGGAAAAAAGAAAAAAACACAACACGTCATCATCTCCAGTTTCTACCTCTTGCTGATCTGACACTGGGGATGTTTTTTTGCAAAGAGCATATTTAAAATGCAAAAATTTGGGGTAAAAATTTTTTGGGGGTGAAGCGTGAAGGACTGCAGGAATATATCCCCTGCTTTGACACTGTTCTCCTGGGAGCAGCTACGGCCTCCAGTGAGCTCAGCCTCGTACAGAGACATCACGGGGTGAAAGGACCTCAGGCTGATCATGAGATTCAATTGGGCATTCTGAAAGTGGGGATTTGTAGCAGAAAAATAATGCTTGTTGGGGAGCTCATAGGCAAAGGAGTGAGATTGCTGCAACCTGCTTATTGGTTGCAATAGGGAGCCTACTGCTCTACTGCCTGCTGATGGATCTGTTAGAGATACTGGGAACAGCTGGAGTCATGGGCAGGGGATGTTAAGCACTGGAGACCTCATGATGTTTAAGTTAAGCCAAGAAATAACCTAGCTCATAGTTTTCAATTCAACTTATCCTTCACAACGCACACATCTCCCGGACTGCTCTCAGATCTACGGGCACAAACTGTGGGAAGTTTCACTGCCACTGCTTCCCACCTCAAGGTCTGGACCACTTCAGAAGGAAAAAGCACCAAGGAAGAACTGAGCATCTGCTCTGAAGGCAAGAGTAGGAGCGCAGCTCAGAGAAGAGTCCAGGCACAACTGCAAAGAGAGGATGGTCTGCAAGGGCAAGACCTGATTTCTGCACCAAAAAAATGGTTCTGCAAGCTTAGCCTAATTGCACAGAGGTGTTGGCATCATGTCAGTGCTGTAGAAAATCAGGAGAGGTTAAGATCTTGTTAATTTGTACACACACAAGGGGATTGGGAAGGACTGGAAACCGGGGAGGGGGAGAGGATGGGCGGATGAAAAGAGGAGGAGGAGGGAGAGGACTTGCACATGAAAATGTAGGGTTTATGTGTGTGTGGGGGGGTCCATTTCCAAAGCAAGAATACAAATGATCCCAACAAAGCCCAAGCTGTCCTGAAACCCTGTAGCCAATTAGTGCACATCAATATTTAATCAGATCTCGCTATTGTGCAGCCTGGACTGTGCTACCCCAGCCCCTGCCACACTCACTCTTTCCCATCACAGACACACTGTTATGACACATAATGATATTGTCAATGAATAATTTAGAGCAGTTTTTCTTTTCTTCTCTCTCTGTCTCTCTCTCCCTGTGCCCTTATTAGCAGAAAATGTGGAACAACTTCTGGGAGGAGAGGAAGGAGCTTCTTCTGTCATGGTGCCCTCCTTGGACAGCTGTAATCCAGGGATTCATGCTGCCAGAATGGGCTGGAGATTATGTCTCCTTGGTGGAGAGACTGGACAAGGAAATAGGTATGAAGGTGATCTTTGAAAAGTCAGCTGAAGCTGTCTCAAACTCCTTGGACCAGGACACCTGAAGTGGCAGGGCTCATGAACATCAGGGAAAACACCAAGAGGAAGCAATAAAAAAAAACTGTGCAAAATCTCTGCTTGCACCTTCCCTGTGGCACTACCAGAAAGCAGGGACCACTGTCGGATGCCATGGGCAGCACTGGAAAAGATCAACCTTCAGTAGAACAATTAATGGTATAACCCATCAAACAGACACACGTGTGCAAACTAATGCTGATTCTTTCAATGTTATCATCCATTTGTATTTAGATGAAGAGTAAAGTATGTCCCCCCCCTCCACGTTATGTATGACACCTGCCTGACCAGGCTCTATTCACATGCAGGACCTTATCCATGCAAGATGGACAAGTGAGGTTGTATGGTGTGTAAGAGTCTTACAAACGTTAATGTGAGCAGTCACTGGCAGGAGTGATGGGGTCAAGGAGTGTTAAATTGTACCTCCACCCCTATCAAGTTGAGCTGTACCCCCACTCCTCACACTCAGGAAAATTATAAAGCAAATGGCACTGGAAGCATCATCTTAAAAGTTTCCTCTTTCACACACACACACACACACACACACACATATATAAATCTGAATCTGATGATTAAGTTTGTACAATTTTTCTGCTAGCTTCAACCGTCTTTTCAATACTATCCCATCAATAGCTTTTTTATGATCTCATCCTCCCTGCTCACACCCAACAAGAAGCTATTCCACATATAGCTTTTAACCTCATGTCAAGCAGGCTCTCCTTTTATCATTAGCAGTTTTCAAACCTGTTGGTTCACGTCAGCATGTTGGGGTGAGAAATCTCAGATGTACAATGTTACTACAAATTCTGCAGGTATAGAAGATAGGGGTTAAATTGTTGGATAGATGGGTTGATTATTAGTCTAGATGATCTTAGTCGTCTTTTCTAACTGCAGTGGAAATGCTAAGTCACAGATTGAAGCAGTGATGGATCACCTGGTGGGATGGCAGGGCCAACCCAGGGCAGCTCAGGTGCGTGCAATGTACTGAGTGACTGGAAGGGCTGGAACCAGGATCCACCTTCCCAGACCTCATTTAAAGGTTGGCAGTGGAGACAAGGGTATCTTGCTGGAGATCCCTGCCTACCTGAGGCCTTCTGTGGGTGAGCAGCTTCTTTCCTTAATTCCCGTGCCTACAGCTGTTGTGTTTGACCAAACCCTCACTTGCTAGGTTCTTGCTATTCTGCTGTCATTGCTGTGCTTTCTATTGTGTTATGCCAGCCTTACTGTTTTGTTTTTTTGTTGTTGTTGTTGTTCTATGAAATTAATTCTTGCATCATGGGGGAGACTGAATGGGACGGGTGATCTCATTTCTGTTTGTCAAGTCTAGTATGGATAACAAGGGAAGAAGTAATTATCAGTGTTTCCTCTAATTTAGAGGGCTTTTTTTTCTTAAAAAGAAGTACTCTCCCAGAATTTTTGTCACTACAGTGGCTATATTTTGCTGAAATTGTTCTGGGGAAATAAAAACTTGTTCTGATTTGAAGCCCTAAACTGTTGGGAATTCACTTGTCCTCTGACTTGGGTCTCTGATAAAATGGTTGAGCATCCGTAATTCGTATCTACACCTGCAGTGCTTTTCTGCTGTATATTTTTTATGTTTCTGTGAGCTACAGTTAACTGCCCTGTCTAGGAGGGATGACATAGTTAGAACAGGAGCCCAAAGTACCTTGTGTGTCTGCTTTTCTGGCCTGTGAAGACAGCACAGAAACCCTGTGATGGAAGTGAATTCTGGAGAATCTTTGTAGGCACAGCACTGAGGGAAGCAGTTAGTAGTGTCTCTTGCTGTCCTGATCCTCATCTCAGGCACTTTCTTATATTTTGCACTCTCTAAGCTATGAAAGCCAATGTCTAGTTACATCCCCAGGCTTCATCTCCCTCTCAATTTGCATGCAGAGCTGTAACAAAACTCTCTGTCCACCCATCCACGTCACCAGGGCAGCATCAAAGATCCTGCGTTCTGTCTTGCAATCATTACTATTGGCAAAATAATTGCAACAACAAAACTACTAAAAGCCTTGTTTGCACTCCTTTCATCTCAGCTCAGCCAGGATCTAGCCAGCCTTCATAACATCTACTCTTAAAAGGGAAGAGGAAGAAGGGAGAAGAAATCTCGTCCCTATCCTTATCTTTACCAGGGCATCATTGGCTATTCTCATGCTATAAAGCACAACATTACTTGAGTTTAGGAGGATTTTTTTTGTGTTTGTTTCTGAAGCAACGAGTGCCAAAGTTGATTATTGATTGAGACTGGGGGATCTGAGGACTGCATGAGGAAAAGTGCCTGATTATTCAAACCCCTTTCTCTCTTCTTTTCCTTTCTTTCCTTTGCACTGCGATTGGATTGATCGACCCCATCTTCATTATCTCCCCTTCTCCTTTCTCTCTTCTGGCCCCTACTGGGGATTCCTGACTAAACTATGGTAGGGCTCAATTGATCCTCTGCAATTCACTCGCTCCTCGCGAGGAGGAAAAACTGCACCGCTGCATAATTCAGAAAGCAAACACAGAGAGGAGAGGGCGAGAGGAAAAATCAATACGGCTACAACTGATCCTGCAGATAAATGAAGCGGTGAGTGCTGGCAAGGGGGAGGATCCCTAGCAGCAGCTGGAGTGAGTGTGGAGAAAGTTCAGCAACTTGAAGAGGGATGCAGAAGTTAGATGGGCTCAAAGTGCTTTTGGAGAGGGGTGGGAAGAGAAGGGAGCCCTGGTCTGGCCATGAAAACACCTTAAGGCACAGGAGGTGCTCAGGGAAGTCTTCTCAGAAAGTGTGGTGAGGAATTGGCACAGGCTGCCCAGGGAGGTGTGAGAGTCACTGTCCCTGGAGGTATTCAAGAAATGTGGAGATGTGGCACCGAGTGACACATTGGCCTGGTGGGATGGGTTAATGACTGGATTAGATGACCTTAGTGGTATTTTCCAACCTTAATGGCTCTATGAGTCTATGTGCAGGAGGGACTGTGTGTGTTAAACACTATGCCATGTTCACAACAGCCTCCTCTCTCCCTCCTGTGAAATTATTTTAACCAACTGGGTAGAAAGGTCGTCTTCCTTCTCTCCATTCTTATCCTTTGGGGCTTATTCCCAGCCCAAGCTGAGTTTATCCCACACTGCACCCCACAACCACAGCAGTTTCCAAATACCTCCATAAACAGCATATTTCCTTGCCTGGATTCTGCTCTATACCTGAAAAAGGAAAAAAACCAAAAAGGGTTCCAGGCTGTGTAGTGCCTTTTTCTGCTATCTGGGTTATGACCTGGTGAAGGGATTGGGCAGCTCTGTAGGGGATGTGCTAGGCAGGTGAGCATGGGGTGTTTGTGTTGCATCACGAGTGGTCTCACATCACCCTTTCTTCATACGCAGGGTAGCAGAAATAGGAATAAGGAGTCAAGAAATCAGGGAAGGAAATCTCTTGGATGGCCTTGGCAACCTGGGGGGTTTGACAAATTGCAAGGAGTAATATGCTCTACTGGGTTGGCTGTGGATGTGAACAGGGAGATGTACCCAACAAGAAGCCTGCTGAAATTATGTCCTGAAGTATGCAAAACACTTATTTTTAAGTGGCTGACTTTAGGATCTGCCTCCGTTACCAGGAGTGGTGGCTGACTCTCATGGGAAGGAGCATGCTGGCTTCTGGCTTTTGAGGACTGCCAAGTGGTCTGAAAATGTTCAATTTTGCCAAAGGGAAACAAAAATAAGAACCCTGTGTGGGGGAACTGCCCTCTAAGTCTTCTCAGTGTCTCCATTTCATCACCTTTGTTCCTCTATCTGATGTGATGCAGCAATGATGAATTTGGAGCACTGGATTATCTGGTTTGAAATTAAATTTGGGGTGAGAACAGCAAGATAAAGGATGCTGCAGCCAGAGCTCTGCCTGAGTAAGGTACGTTCTCTCTGAAGCTGAATTTGGTAACTGAGCCATCCATTCCTGCCCTTAAGCAACGCAGAAAACACAAAGTATTACCTCTAGTACAGAGATCTAATACATTAAATCCTAAAAAAATAAATAGGAATGTCTGGGCCACATACTCAGTCCCACTGAGTGCCTAGGAGTGACGTAGTGAGAAGATCCTTGCTCGTGGCAGCACGTTGTTGTTAGGCAGTGCTCAGCCCTTCCTGGCTGGTAATGGATCCCCGGAATGCCCTGAGCTGGTGACTCCAAGTGTGGGGAGCTCTGCAGAGCTGTGCTGAGGTTTCCTGAAGCTGGGGGAGAGAGAAAAGGCTTTTAAGGCAATGTTACCCTGTATTTTAAAATGATTTAAGAACCCGAAGAATAGCCCAGCACTGGGTTTGCCAGCAGAGGGGATGGATTATTGTCTTAAAAGCTTTTAAATGCATGTGATAGAAAGGGGAAATACAGCTGCCTCACTGAAAGATATTGCTGTGGTACTGGCTTCCAAGCTGCCAAGCACCACTTTAACTCTTATTTGCAGCTCAAAGATAATCCTCCTTCGTGATAGCATCGTTAAGGATCCTAATTCAGGCACCCAGGAGAGGGGTTTCAAGTGACCTGGGTTGATAAGAGGATGTGAAGATTTTAGGGCTCTTTGACCTTTGTGCCAGTGTGAGTTCTCCTGAAGTGTTAGGGTTATTGGGAGCTCAGCTCATTTGTGTGAATTTTGCTTTTTCTGGTGTCCGCAGATGATTTCAATATCTAAGGGGATGCTGTTTAAAAAAAAAGAAAAAAAGGGATGGACTCTTCATCTATCCTGTTGTGACAGGACAAGGGGAAATGGTTTCAAGCTAAAAAGAAGGGGAACACTTGGACTGGATTTATGGAAGAATTTTCTGACAGTAAGAGGGGTGAGGCACTGGCATAGGTTGTCCAGAGAGGTGGTGGGTGCCCCATCCCTGGAGATGCTCAAGATCAGGCTGGATGGGGCTCTGAGAACCTGATGGAGCTGTGGGTGTCCCTGTGCATTGCAGAGGGGTTGGACTGAAGCCTTTCAGGGGTCTCTTCCAACTCAAATATTCTATGCTCTGTGACTGCAAGGTGATATTTTCCATTCTGGAGCTTCCAGCAGAAACACAAAGCCACCTTTCTTTGCAGACACACTCTTGTAACACACTGCACTCAAGACATGAATGGGGAATGGAGAATGGCACTGAGAGCCATGTGCAGGAGGTCTTGGAGAGCTGCAGAGTTCAGACACTGCTTCCCCTTTCCCATCCCTTTGCTCTCAGAGCACTCCCAGCTGTGCAGCTCTGAGTCAACAGCTCTGAGACTGCTTTCTTCCAGTGCTCCAGAGAAGAGCTTGGGTGAGTCTGTCCCATAGCACAAAATGCTGAGAGCTGTGCAGTGTGCCCAGGATGCTGACTCCAGATGCACTGTCTTGGTGCAGTCTGCAGTGCTATCCCCAAACCATATTCCCAGTTACTCCCTCTGTGCCAAGCACTTTGCACTGAATAGTGTCTAATTTTCTGCTCTGCTAGAACTTGCAGCACAGATCTAGACTCCTCCATTTGTTTTTCCCCTGTGCTGCTGGAAAACTTGTTCACATCCCAGCTGTTCACTTGCATTGGAGCCAGCTGCCTCTCGGCTGCAGTTGGCTTCCAGGCCGCTTGTACTTCTGGTCCAAGCAAGATAGTACTTGCCCTGACCGTTCTGCTCTTAGAAAATGTTGGATCTGCAGTATGTGACGATTTTAAGAGAGAAAGAAGCTGTAGATCTGGAGACAAGATCTAAAATCCCACAATTATTTGTGTTGCTGCGTACTGCTTGGCCACCTGCCCACCTGGTGGTGGTGCCAGGCTCTGGAGCATGACAGGCTCTGACTAAATTCTGGTCAAACCCCTGTGAGCCATTATCCTACGTTATCCAGGCAGGAGTGTGTCCTTTAAATGAAAGCAATGCTGGTGGCTTTCTCCACATTAAATTCCTTGTATGCTGTGTGCTTCCCCTGTCTTTCTGCCCTCCAGGGATGGCTTTTGTCTTCTGCCGCTGTGCTACATGTCTCAACTTTTGTCATCCCTCAGATTGCCTGAGGCAGCGGAGGTGACCTTGTTGCTGTGCTTTTGTTTCCTTTTTACACGGGAAGATTCTTCCTCCTTTGAGTCGCTCGTCACTGTGCTGTGAAGCTCGTTTTCCCTTCTTGTCATAACACGTCTAGCTTAAGCAGGATTTGTCCCTGAAAGACAGCAAAGAGAGGATGCTGTAGCTCATATGAGCAGCATCCAGTGTGCCTGCTCTCTAGATAACCTGCAGTTGCAGAAGGCCATGGTGTGCCGTGCCTGAGCCCAGGACAAATAGCTCCCTCCCAAACATCCATGCAGCTCACGTGCTTCTCACCAGGTCCCTTCTACCCTAAAAGCCCTCAATATGCTGCTTGCTGCATCCTGTTGGGTCATCTCCAGTGTGCCTACAAGCCTCATAGCACCCACTGGAGTGTCTTTACTGACAGCATCTCAAGATCCAGATGCTTCATGCTGACTGCGTGTACGCTTTTAGTTGAGCAGAGAAGAGCTGGTATGATTTCAGATGAGAACAGAAATGTTAACTCTTTGGAAACAAGGGCTTCCCTCTGCCCTGACAAATCTCCATGTGAATGTCCTGTTGTGCTCCTTGTCTGTGGACTAACATTTCACTGATAATTGACAGTTCCTCCTCCAGCCGGAGCAGGGCCACTCACACGTGCACGGTCCGAAGGACTCTTCAGCTATTCTTTTTGATCCGGCAGCCAGGAGAGGGAGCTCGGCATCCTGGTCCCAGCTCCACTCGCCCAACTTCACTGAAGACAATGTTGATGATTCTTTTGTTCAACAAATAAAAGAAGTGGCCCACGAGGGAGCCGTGTTGGCAGCTGCTTTATGCGGGCTTCAGGGAATTGTGGAAAATCGATGCTTGCCAAAGGCAAAATGGACAGTACCAGTGGAAGAAAACAAAACTAACTCTCAGGCTTCTAAGAGATTATTGCATGCAGAGGGACCAGTTTTGGAGGTCTGGGGTGTCTTCAGTCCCAACAGCCATCGGTGGGAGCATCAAGTACTCAAACTAGGGTAAGAGCATGAGGCTGAACTTGGAACCTTGGGCTTCTGTCACTAAAACCCTGAGGAGAGTCCTGATGGTAGAAATCCTGGGTTCCCTCTAAAAGTACTGGGCACTGGCAGTTCTACTTGAGCTCAGCAAGGGCAGTTGGGTGTTCAGTGACTTTTATATTTTGGTGTTTAAGTATGAGGATAGTCACCTAGTTTTTGGTGTCAGGAAGTGAATGTTCAAAGCATCAAAATGGAAACAGATTCCCAAATGTACTGAGTGCTGGTGGAGAGAAAGCATTTCATAAATGGATAATTATTCAGTGCTGGGTCTGCCAGGAGTCCAGTAAGATTTGAAGTGAGACATTTGTATAGATAAAAATAATTTAATAAAGGAGTCCTATGCTCCTAGTACAAAACTTTCCGTTTAGTGATGTCATTTTAATCAGTTCTGATTATTAACAGTGCTGTGTTTCCCGGGTTTATTGGAAATGCGTTTCCTTTAGATGCTTAAGGTCTTGGGAAGAGCAAATTGTGGACCTGGTTTGGCCAGCCTCTTTAAGATATCACCCTGTGTATTTCAGAGATGTTCCTCAGTGCTGTTTTGCAGTGCCCCACAAACCTATAACCATCCAATTTCAATACAAGAGGTGCTGTTGAGATCCCCACATCCTGAGATGCTGGCTCACCAGCAGTCATTGGTTTTGAGGGTATCCTTTCCTGACAAAGTTCTGGTTCTACTACTCCAGTAAGTGTTTGTATATGTTGATCAATGGTGATGGACTAATTTATGGACTGTGTTCCATCAGCCAGTCCCAGAGCTGCTGTAACAGTGCAGACAAATACATGTTCCAAGTATGTTTCATTCCAAATCCAGTTTGGGTTAGGACAGAACCTGGGAGTAAACCACAGCCAGACAAATCCTGACAGATAAATTTTCCCTGGGGCTAGGGTGAAAAAAAGTTATTCTGAGAGTGCCAGATGGGCTATGGAAACACCCTAACAATACCTGCCATTAACATATCCAGTGATCCTTTATCTAAGAGCTTTCAGGCTGAGACTCACACACACCCACCCTGCAGATCTCTTCAAGGCCAGGTGTTGCCTAATGAGAATAAGAGTGCAGGCACCCTTATTGGAGACATCTCAGGGCAGAGCTGCAGTGACTGGGGTTTTAGATCTGCTTTTGGCAGAGCCAATTCCCTTGTTCTCTGTGAAAGCTCAGTACAGGATGGGAACATGCCTTGCTAACCTTCCAGCATACAGAACCCAGCGATGTCACCCTGCTCCTGGTGAGTACTGTCAGATGTGGTTGATGTTTCTCCATCAGTATCTTCATTTACAGTGGCACTTCAACCATTCTTGAGAGCATTTGGTATTTACTCAGTGGATTTCTCTACCTGTGTGGATTTCACCAACAAGAAAAATGAGCACGTTTTCTGAGGGTACTCTTTTTGGAGAAGAAGCAATGCCAGAAAGACCAAGCAGACAGACTTCTGCATCTCACAGGCAATCCACGTGATTTGCATAGTCATCATCATCAAGCTGATGCAGCAAAGCCATCAGGTTGTGTGTTCTTTTCTTCAGGTGGTCCCTCTGCTGTTGGGCTGTTCTCACCCTTACAGGTTGCTCAGTGTTGTGAGATATCGGGTTGGGTATCAGGAAAATGTTCTGCACCAGAGGGAGGTGGTCATGGAACCAAGCTGCTGGAGGTCCACAGGTGTTTGGATTCTGCTCTCAGACATTCTATGATTCTATATGGCATAAGGTGGTTTCTTCCCTAGGAGGCCTCTCAGCCATTGAAAGACAGAGCCTCTTTCCTAAGATCCTTCTGTGTGATGTGGCATCAGTAAAGTGAATAAGTATTTACATAGGAGCGTATTTAAGATATTACACAGAGTCATTTGAGTTGGAAGAGACTCTTGAAAGCCACTTCTCCAACTCCACTGCAATGAGCAGGGATGCCTACAGCTCCATCAGGTGCCCTGAGCCCCATCCAGCCTGGCCTTGGGTGTCCCCAGGGATGGGGCACCCACCACCTCTCTGGGCAGCCTGTGCCAGTGCCTCACCACCCTTATTGTGAAAATGTTTGTTCTCATATCCAGTCAGGATTTATTTACTGACTCTTACCTCTTTTTCCCCATGCTTGAAGAATGGTGAGCAGCCTCCTTGTTTGTCATTTGTGGTCAGCCTCATTAGCAAATCTTCCCTCCATCGTGAATATTGAGATTGGAGCTCATTTGCAATTGGTTGGCTGTATCACATGGCCCATCTCTGTCTCCTGGTTGGAAGGATGCCCATTCAAATAGAAGCGTGTTTTCTGGGACCGCTCGCGTATTGACTTTGAAATTTGTTTCCCACAAACATTTGTCCTCACAACCCAATTGCTTCGACGGTGGAAGAAAGCAGGCATAAAAGAAACATGGGCATTTATAATTAAAAGGGAAAGTCCTTAGCTTTGTTGAATCTCCTACCGGAGGTGCCAATTAGAGCCTGCTGGATCCTGGATGGAGACACCCGCCTGCTTCTCTCAGCTCAATGCAGAGAGGTGAGCAGCAGGCAGTGCACCTGCAGCCCATCAGCAGGATGTGCTGGATGTGCCCAGCTCTCCTGTCCTGCAGCCAGCCAGGCCCCAGAACTTTTAGAAACTGAAAGGCTGAATGAAAACATCAAATACCAAGACAGTTTTGCAGGAATATCAACTGGAAAAGAAAAAAAACACACACACATACAACTGCACCAATACCATCACTGGGCACAGACAGCTCCAGATTTTGTAGCTTCCAGACAAAGTCAGCAGCAACCATCAGAATCTGTGTTTCAAGTCCGACCTTCTGCTTTTATCTATATTTTAAACCCCACACAAGGTATACAAGGCGAATGTTGCTGTTACAGTCAGAAAAACCTAAATAATGGATGAAGAACAGAGGCTGCAAGGAGGGGGGGGGGGGTTAAAAAAAAAAAGCGAAAAAGAAAAAAAAATGAGGAAAGCTTGAGGAGAGAGAGAAAGGAAAAAAAAGAAAATGAGAGAGAGGAAGGAAAGCAAGAGAGAAAGAAGTGGAAGAATCTCCCAAAATCATCTGGAGTGGCTGACGTTGTCTATTGATCACTTTTTTTCCCCTGTTGCTGTGGTATATGACACAGAGTATCAATCTGGGATGTTGTGGGAATTGCTGCTCTCCATCCAGAGCCAAAATGGAGTGTACTTTCTGCTGCCTTTAGCATAGCTTAAGCTCATCCTCCAAAGGGGACGCATACTGGAAGGAGAGGTCTGATGTTAGGTGTGGTGAGCAAAGGCAGGACAGGGCTGTGTGGTGCTTGGAGGTGATAAATGCCAGCAGTGTTCATACTTTCTAGCACTGGGATGGGAGTCTGTGGGAAAGAGTTTTCCATCATGTAGGCACACACAGGGAACAGCCCAGGCTCCCGCTCTCCTCCGGGCTAAAGTAGAGAAGACCTCCTTTGGGGTTGTCTAAACATGCTTTTTGCCTTCCTTTCTCTAATTATCATGATTCATGACTAAGAGGAATCAAGCAAGACTCAGAGCATGGAATTACTATTTGCCCTTGCCAGTGTTTAGTTTCATCTGAGCCCCTCTAAAGACAATTCAAGTCTATTGCCATAAAATACAGCAGAACTCAGTCCAATTAAGAGAGGAGTGTTTTGGTGAGTTACGTATGTGGAGTAGCTTGAAGGTTCCCCCTTCCTGCCTCAGCAGCTCGCAGAGGGATGCTGGCCCTGGCATGCAGGAGCTGAGAGCCTTACAAAGCACAATGCAGACATCAAGGCTTGGCACAGAGGCAAGCTGCACTTCCACTCCCTGCAAAGTGCACAGTCACTTGCCTGTGACTCCCTCCTGGTTTGTTTTAAGTGGATTCTGGTGTTCTCTCTATCCCTGCTTGTTTTTCAGGTGCTCATTGTTTCCAGCATCTCCTCGCCATTCAGCTTGTGTCCTTTCTCCTCTTTCACCTTTGGAAGGGTGCCCAGGAGCAGGTTCTTAGCAACGCATCTATGCCAGTGGTCATGGTTTGTAGCACAAAAGTGACTGCCTGGCTCCAACCTCCATCATGATGTGCTGTGATCTGTCCCCAGCCACCAAACATTTGTGTCACTGGTGCTTAGGAAAAATGTGTAGACCCAACTCTCTGCTAAGCAAGGGATTTTCTTGGCTGTAAAAAGAAACAGCAAGCTGGCAAAAACTGGAGGCATGAAAGTTGGTCTAGAAAGACATTGATTCATGAGGAAAGAGACCGAGATGTTCCCTCATTCATGAACAGCTTAGAAAGCCATGATGATACTATACATTAGTAATAAATGGTGGGAGAACAGGAAGAAATAGCACATCCAGAGGGGATACTCAAGTACAAGTTCCAAGTGTTTCTTCTACCAGAAGTGTGTCAATCATCTTCTTTAAAGAGGCTTCAAACACAGTCTGTCCGGAGCATCTGAAAGTCACTGTAACTGTAGCAGCACAGTACAGGTGAGGGCTCACTTCTGTGTCGCCAGCTTGATTCAGCCCTGTGGTTGTACCTCCTCTTGCTGAGGATCTGAAAGCACAGTCACATAACATCACTGACAACAGGGGAGATAAGATGCAGATGGGTATGTCATATGTAGATCTTATAAAGGTGTCACCTCCAGGACCAAGGGTGGCACTGGCACCCGCTACTTCACTGAAGGGTTGGGGTGCCCTTAGGGTCCTTCACCTCCCTGTTCCACAGCTGGGAACATAGCATGGTTTATTGGAAAACCCATGGGAACATCCAAGACCTTGGGAACTCCATGAGAAAACCTGCAGAAAATTCAAAGCTTAGCATTCACCTGGTGCTTATAGACAGGTGGTCAAGCTGTGCAGGGACATTCAGCATGTGGGAGTCAAGTGCAGGGTGGGGGTGAGTGGAAGGGACTTATTTTGGTTAAACTCCCATTTAACAGTACTTGGAACAAGAAAAGCAGAGTTAAAGCCCACCCTGAGGCTGGCTGCTGATTTTATTTGTGTCCCCAAAGGCTTTCCAGAGAGCAGAGGGAGCACTTGTACATGGCCCACGTTGCAGGATGATCGATGCAGGGTGCATTCACCCAGCCATCCTGAGAAGAATTTGTGGTTTTGGATCCTTTCCAGGCAGGGAGCTGGAAGAATACGGTCTAACCCATTGGTGAGCACACAGAGCAAAGCTCCATTAACAAATGCACCAAGCAAGATGCCCTGAAAGTGGCTCCTTAACCATTTGCTGGGAAGCACTTTGTTGGAGGATGTCAGTGAAATCCAGCACATCTGTGAGTGAAGGAGGGAGAATGTGACAGTCCGGGAGGGGACTGGTCCAACTCAGGTTGGATATTATGAAAAACTCAGAAAGAGTGGTGAGGCAGTGGAATGGACTGCCCAGGGAGGTGGTGGGGTAACTGTCTCTGAAGGTGTTCAAGAAAAGGGTTGATGTGGTACTGAGGGACACAGTGAGTGGGCATGGGAGGATGGGTTAATGGTTGGACTTGCTGATTTAGAGATCTTTTCCAGCCTTAATGATTCTATGATCTGCACAACCTGCTAAAGCCTGGTGGTCATGAGTCACCAAGGATGTCATACAACATGTCCTACCATGCTCTAAACCCAGTGAAAAACCCCCAAAAACTCAAGCAAAGTTTTCCATAAAGCATGTTAAAATCCTAGTCTGAAATCAAATGACCTAAACTGGGGGTGTAAAAGCACTGGTAGTTGATCCCACGAGGACTCAGCCTCTTGAGCTTAGATATTTGCTTGGGGAAGAGAGATCAAGAGGAAATCCCTCCCCAGGGTGGTATATAAACCCCATCACCCAAAAGAGCATTCATCAGGGGCTTTGCTAAGCCTGCACAGCCAGGACTCAGAATTCTCCACACTCCCATGATTTCAGCAATTGAAAGCCATAGGCAGAGGCCATAGTGCCTAAGCTTTAATTGAAGCTTTGCTCTAAGCACAGCACAAAGAGCAAAGCCCTGTAGAGGGAGCTTTAAGGTTTCCTTAATTTAACCAAAATATCCTGCAGCCCACTTAACGGCACATTATGAAGTTTTATCATAAATAATTAACTATGAACTACAATTGACATCATGAAGCATGTGGCTGGCTCAGTGAGTACCTCCCAGCAGTCAGTCGTTCAGAAGGGCGGGTGCACAGCCACCATGGCAAACACCAGCCCCTTCCAGCAGCGAGGGGAGGGTTAATGCAGCTGCTCCTGGTGCTCAGCAACAGCAGATGTTTAACTGCACCATTCCAGACAAGGAGCAAAGGTAAAAGATGGCTTCTAATCTGACTGCAGGGTTGATTGCAGGGGAAGACTATGGGCAGGATTTGGGATTGGGTATGTTACAGTGATAAGGTCGTAGCTGTGCCACCCTTGAGCTGGTGCAGTATCATGTTCTGATGGGACACCAGCCCTCAGATGAAAGGTAAGCTGTTTTTTCTGATACTTTATGGTCACTTCTAGCAACTACTGTAGGATGTCAAGAAGGGAGGTCCATGCTCAGTGGTCCAAGACATGCCAAACCTGGCACAAGGAACCTGCTCTATCCAAGCTCCTGCCTTAGGAGTACTGCAGAACTGGTATCCAACAGTACCAGTGCCACCAGGAACGATGGTCTTCATTCCAAGAGAGATGAGAATAAAATTTCCTAGGGAAAACTTCCTGTACAAAACAAACCAAACTACAACAACAAAACAACCCAGCTTACCAATAAACCATCATCAACAACAAAAATGACACTGGAAAAGCCCAATAAACACATCTCGTGTCACAAATAGCCAGAGCAGCTTTCATGCTGTCTCACAGCAGAGCTGAGCTCCTGCATGAGCTATGGGAAACACAGCTCAGCATTCCATCAGCATGCCCCCTGCACCACCTGGTGCTGCTTTGCACTACCCCTCAGGGCCTTGTCCCTGCTTCCTCACCTGCCTTCACACCTGCAGCATAAAGATGGCAAGCAGAGTGGCTGCACTTGGAGATAAATTAATGATGGGCAGAGAGCTGACCCTGAGTCCTGCTGTCAGGACCACACGGCTGCTGCAGGCTGCAAACAGTTGCAGGGCAGAAGATTCCCATGGTTTTGGCTGCAGAGAGTATCTAGATCTGATCCACTTTCCACCCCCCTCCTTAAGCTGTGTCTTTTAATAAAGACATAGAAGCAGCATGCTTGAAGAGCTTGCTTAGATCTGAACCAAACAGCACAGCTAAGGTAAGGAAAAATCCATGCACGAACCCAGAGGTTGTCAGCACTCCCTTCTGCTGGCTGCAGAAAAGCAGCGTGGTGCTAAGCCTGTGCAATGCCAGGCACCCAGCAGAGCAGCTTGCAAGGGAGAAACTCAGGCAAAGACTATTGAAACATCTCCGGGAAGAGCCATCAGGAGCCATTAGGCCACGCAGAGGAGGCTGTGCTGCCTGCGTATCTCCCAGCTGGGAGCCTTCAGTCTCTGGTGGGAGAGGCTGGAGCCGGGGACTCTTTCTACTGCTGGTTCAGCCCCGTTCTGTCTGCCTGAGCAGACCCATGGGATAGGATAGATGAACCCTGAGGCTTAGAGGATGCAGTCAGACTTTCCCCTGAGGGTTTTCCCAAGGGGCTGCAGAAGGTGAGGCTCATCTGGTGCTGACTTGATCTTGGGGTCTGCTCCAGCTCATGCCATCTGGCAAGCATCCACCACCATCAGAACAGGCTGCTGTGATGTGAAGCTCTTCAGGACCAGAGCCCAGCAGGTTGGCTGGGGTGCTCAGCTGGTGGGAGTCAGCCTTCTTCCCAGTCTGTCCCAGCCTGCAGATATGGGAATCATGAAGAGCCCCTCCTGATCCTGCTGAAGGACCAGTTCAAGACAATGCTAGGGCATCAACCCTTTGACAGTACCTACAGGGCACTTTCTTAGCAGAGCCTTGCACAAAGAGGGGTCTATGCTGTCCTGAGTTAAGAGGTGAGTAGAGGGCATAACTTCAGTGCTGTCTGATGGTGGGAGTATGCAGGTGAGGAGAACACAGTGACACTGATTTATGATTTCTAGAGTATCTCCTTCTCTGTGTGTGTTCCAGCACTAAACTCTCCCTGGGTCTACAAAATCCCCACCCCTCTGTTTTGAAAGGTCACCAGACCTTTCCTCCTTCTGGAGCTCTATTTGATATGGGTTTACATCTCCATTTAACCAATAGATATTTGCAGAGAGGAAAGGATGCGCTTTCCTGGGGTTGGTGATGAATGAAGCAGAGGTTCTGCTGAGAGGGTTGGGACAGGTGTTGCTGCATCACTGAGAAC
This sequence comes from Oreortyx pictus, assembly GCA_036925125.1. Lineage (NCBI taxonomy): Eukaryota > Metazoa > Chordata > Aves > Galliformes > Odontophoridae > Oreortyx > Oreortyx pictus. Next base: position 9,575,614 of record JAUPFR010000012.1, read on the forward strand.
ATGCTCTGCAAAGCAAACTCGAGCAGTCACAGAATGGTTAAGCAAGGTTTTGTATGAATACGTATGCTTTGCTTTTTCTTCTGTAAAACTAAATCCTGCCTTGCCTGGTATAAATAAAACATGGTTCTTAGTTGACATTTTCATATTTCTCAGAAAGCACTCATTTACCTCGAGCTGCTGGAAACTTGGGTGAGGTGCTGTGGGTGAAATACCAATTTCAGCTCTGATCTCTCCATCTCCAGGATCCCAGTGTTTCTTAAGTCCTTATTGAGCTCACTGCTCTCTGGCCCACAAAGGGATACAGAGTTGGATCCCACAGCCCTTCCTGAGAGCTTATGGCTGAAAATAAGGGACCCCAAGCCTGGGACTGATCCTGCAGGGCTTCAGTAGAGCTGTTGGTAAGCAGAGCTCTATTCTTCTATGTGATGTGAGATGAAGACGATGGTGTTTGCATGGGTAAAAAGCATCATATTCAATGTCTGGAAGTCTTTATTTAACATTAAAAAAAAAAAAATTAAATAGAAAACCTGCACATTTATTTTCAAAAGAATGAGTGTGTCAAGCATGGGGCTGTGTTCCTGTGTTTTTGTACATGTTATGGTTCTGCTCTTGCTGGAGTTAAATGTTAGAGCTACTTGTGGCTGTAGGGAGATTGAGCACCCACAGAAACCCAGCTCATGATTTAGGTAGCAAGAGGAGGAAATTCAGGATATGGTTATTGGAAGTGCAGCTCAGGAGATGCCTCAAGGCTGATTCACCCTGCTGCTTGTTGCTCCCCAGAGCAATCATTTTCTGAGCAGAAAGGTGGAAAGTGGCCTGATTTCTGCCGTGAACAGGAATTCCAGTGGCCAAGAGCTGAGGTTTGAATGTCCTGGGGAAACATCTGGACTGGGGATGGGGCTTGTCTCCCATACCTGCGTTGCCCTGCCCCTGTTCCTCAAATCTTTCCAAAGGCAGCTAATTGCTAATCTTCCTGAGCTCCTGCCTGGCTGTCCTCCTGCCTGCTCAGGCCCCAATGAAGCCTGTAATTACTGCTTTACTCCTTTTTCCCCTGTAGTGGAACAGAGCCTACTTCAAGCACTGGCCTCTTTAAAAATACATCTGCTCTGCTCTGCACTAAAACACATAGAATAATAGAAGAGAGTCCGTCAGCAGGGGCATCCTTTACCTGTATGGCTTTCAAAGGCAGGAATCTTTTAAAGAACATGGAGCATTTTCTCTCCTCCAGACCCAAAGCTGAGTGCAAAGCTGTGACGTGCTGGCAATATCTGAACAAGGGGTGTTTGATGGTATTGGTGGTCACCTTTCAGATCCCCCACATCCTTTACAGGTGTGCAAGGGGGTCCAACCACATGGCTTAGGGATGGAGAGACGGGATTCAGCAACCTGTCTTGCCCTAGTTCCCTCCCAGAGGGATAGCCAGCACCTTGGCAGTGTGATTTGGTGCAACCATGCACCAAACTGCTCTCTTAAGATGGAAAGGAGGGACACTGCTTCCTCCAGATGTCTTCAACCACGTCTGCATTTGTCTGGAGTTAACAGGCTCAGTTCAGCAGAGTATATATAACTTCTAGTTATTGTCTGTGTGATCAGGGAAGTTTGGTGCCTAGATTTTCTGTGGAATTTGACTTCTATGGCAGAAAAATGCAACAGTGAATGTGGAGTGAAGCTCAACAACACAAAAGCACAGCATAATGATCCAGCTCTCTGGGCAGAGCTCCAGCAGCTGATGTCTGAGAGCTTCAGCAGCCATGAACCAGTGGGAATCTTTCCTCGGGAAGCCTTTGCAGCTGTGTCCCCATTTGGAGATGTCTCCATGTGACTCAGTCATCCATCATCTCTATCAACTATGAGGTGAGTGTGCTGTCTGTGAAGTCCCATTCACAGTCACAGGGAGATGGACTGCTGCATGGACTCCTTAGCTCCTCTCAGTGGGCAATGCACGCTCACCAGTGCACCTCTACTTTGAAGCCCCACCTGTATCAGTGCCCCAGTCCTATCCCCAGAACTGTGTGAGCTGTGTATGATGTTTCTGAGTCCCAAGGGTAAGCTCTGTTCCAGCTCCCTCACCCCATCCCCATCCAGCCCATCAAATAGATGTTAAACTAGGGACCAGGTCTCCAGGGTGGCCCTCACCATTCCACTGACCTCTGTGCCAGCAGCAGCAATGGGTGAGAAAGTACTCTTAGAGATGGACTAGCTGCCAAAGCCACAGCTTTGATGAGCTAGCTCATATGTTAAACCCCACATGAAGAAAAAAGTAAATGAGAGAGAGAGAGAGAGATGCATGTCCAGTCCAATCAATATTCCTTTCATTCAATGCTATTTTGGCTTTAGGGTGGCAGTCCACTCCAGAAACAGGGAGTGTGCATGTGCCATGCCACCTGTGTGTGCATTCCTGTTCCTTCTTGCACAGCTCTGCCTCCCTTTGCTGCTCTGGACTTTCCCCTGAACTCTCCATGTGCTGAGTACGCTGAGGAAAGACTGCATTAGAAGGGTTTGATGTCTGCTCTGCTCTCCCTATGTTGAGACCCCTATATGCCACCCCAGAATAAACCCAAAACTCCAAAAGGGACAGGCTCCTCTTGCCCCGTGTGCATTCACAACTGGGAAATACCCAGTTCAGGATCACAGGTGAGGAAAATCGCATTGCTTGCAAAGTTTGAAGCAGGGGCCGAGCAGCACCTGTGAGCTTAGGGCAGTGACCCCAGCCCTGCAGTGCTCTTTTGGGGCTGGAGGTTCTGGTTTTGGACCTGGGAGTCCCAGGTTTGGGGTGGAGGGTCATCGGGGAGGCTGCGAGACGGGAGCAGATCGGAGTGTGTTATGGCTGCGAGGGAGCGGAGGGAGAGATGCGAATGGGGCGCTGCTAATGCTGCACGGAGCTGATTCTCCAAGGCCCCCCCGGGCAGCACTCAGCATCCAGCCTTCATTAAAATTTCATCGCCAGCACTTGGCCAAGGTCTATTTATGAAAATGCGCTTTTCGCTTCATGGAAAGAAGAAGAAAAAAAGAAAAAAAAAAAAGAAAGAAAAAAGGAAAGAAAGAAAGAAAAAAATCCGGAATGGAGGTAAAGAACAAAGGAGGGGATGGGGTCTGTAAAACCCGTGCGGGGCTGCAGAGCACGGTGCTCTTCTCCGGGGAGCACCTCCTCACCCAGCGTTCCCTTAACGGCTCCTTCGGATGCTTTTCCCATCTTTTTTTTTGCAGGTTACGGAGCAGCGCTGCCACATCCCCCCCCCAACCCCCCCCCCCCCCCCCAGACAGAGCCCGGCTTCTGGGGGTGCAGCACCGCCCCGCGATGCGCGTGATGCGTTCGCTTTTGTTTCTCCCGGAAAATAAAAAGTTACAAAACAAAAGCAACGAGGACCCGTCACCCTCCCGGTGCATGCATGTGCCCCCCACCCGGTGACAGCTTTTCCGTCCCCCCAGCCCTACGGTGGTGCAGACACAGTGCGCTTTCCAGAGCGGTTTCGATGCGAGCGAAATCGCTCCTCCGTCTCACGGCACCGCTGCCGGTGAGCGTGCCCCACTCCGGCCCCAAACCCACGCGTGGGGGCTTCGCTGCGCGCACGGCTTGCGTGGGAAAAAATCACCCCAGGGCTGTGAACGCGATTGAACCCTGTTTATCGATGCTTTTCGCCTTATTTCGTTGCTCCCCTGCCCGGAGGAGGAAGGACGGAGCTCCGCGGTGGGGTCCCGCGACGGAGCCGGCGTCGCCCCCGGGCGCAGTAAGTGCAGGAGGCAGGAGGGGGGGTGAGGTAAAACGTGCATGGTTTATTTGAAATGCTGCAGCGTACACAGACACCAAATTTCATTCAGCACACACACAGCGAAACGAAACCTCGTTTGAATTAAAAGAATCAGAATTAAAAAAAAAAAAAAAAAGCCGTAAAAAAAAAAAAAAAAAACAAAAAACAACAACAACAAAGGATTCGGAGGCAAATTTTTCTATTAAATATGCAAAGGAAAAAAAAAAAAAAAAAAAAGGGGGTATTCTTGCCTTAGAAAGTGCAGAGTTCGGTACTGTCGGGGACGCCGCGCACCGCTGCCCCGGGCCGGCCCCGGGAGCCCCGCTGGTTTGATTGTCAAAGCGTTACAGTGAAATCACACGGGCAAAAACCGAAACCAAATACATTTCCTTTTTCTCCTTTTCTCCTTTTTTTCCCCTTCCCCCCGAATAACTGGTGATTTCCAGGGAAGTGCCAAAAACGAATTATTTTTTCTTCCGTTTTTTTTTTTTTATAACTTTTTTTTTTTTTCTTTAATTGAGCTGATGAGGTAGAAACAGAAACATTATTGCAAAAATGCGAGGGGACAGCAAACAAAACCATGCAGGTGCGTGTGTGTGTGTGTGTGCGTGCGCACAGGGACCGGGCAGCGAGCTCAGCGGGCACGGGCTGGCACCTTCCTATTTACAGCCGTTTGGGGTGGCTTCAGCTCGTTCCCTTTTCTTTTCTATTTTATTTTTTTTTTAAGTTACTTTTTCCTTTGCCTTTCAGTTTTTAAAAAGAAGAAGACGGGACATTGAAGAGGGAGCTGTGCCCCGATCCACTTTGCCCACATGAGCCAGGAAGGGGATGCAACAAAGCCCCATCGGGCTCTCACCGCCGCTGCCCTGGCTCTGAGCACCCCCAGATCTCTCCCCCCTCCCACCTAGGCGTTTCATTTCAGCTTTTCCATTTTCTCCACTTTTCTTTTTTTTCCTCCAGTTTTGTCTACAAAAGCAGTCTGTACCAGTCATGACAACGGGGCCACGTTGCCCGTGGGGGCGAGGAGCGGGCACCGAGCTGTTCGCTCGCGTCGCTTCGGGAGGGTTTCCCTTTTAAGGTTTGTTTTTTTTTTTTTTCCTTTTTTTTTTCCTTTTGAATTTTTGTAAAGAAAACAAAACAAAACAAAACAAAAAAATCAACCCAAACCCTGCCCATCTCTGGGGGTGGAAGGAAGGGGGGAAATATTGGCTAGGGAGGGGACCACATTGGCTGGGGGGCCAGGCACTGCCCCCCGCTGCCTTCCCAGCCCCTTCTTCAGTAAGTGGCAGAAAATTTCATCCTTTTCTGCTTCTGTCTCTGATTGCAAAACCAAACCCGCACCACGTTCTTCTTCAAGTCTAACTTCTCGGCGATGGCGGCAATTTTCTCCGAGGAGGGCCGCGGCTGCACGGCGAAGTAAGCCTCCAGCGAGCGCTTTTCGGGGGCAGCGATGGAGGTGCGCTTGCGTTTCTTGTCACCCCCCGTGTAGATCTCCGGTTTGGTCATTTTCTCCCTCTGGGCCCGCTCGGCCTCCTCCAGCCAGGCTTCTAGGATGGGTTTGAGGGCCACCATGTTGTTGTGGGACAAGGTGAGGGACTCAAACCTACAGATTGTGCTTTGGCTAAGGCAGCCCACCCCTGGGATCTTCAGGTTGGCCAGTGCGGACCCAACATCTGCTTGGGTCACCCCCAGCTTGATCCTCCGCTGCTTGAAGCGCTCGGCGAAGGACTCCAGCTCCCGCGGGTCCGTCTCTGTCTCGGGGCCCGAGATGACGGCATGGGACGCCAGGCCGTGGGGGTGGGACATGTTCATAGGTTGGGAGTGGTGGGCCATGTGGTTAATGGCCGACATGTGGGAATGAGGGTGGGACGGTGTGGAGCCCACGTCGGGACCCGGCACCCCTCCCAGGGGGAGGGCAGAGTTGAGGTGGTCCAGGAGCTCTCCCTCCAGGCCCTGCGCGGGCTGGTGGTGATGGTGGTGGGGATGGTGGGTGGTCAGCACGGACGGGTGGTGCAGGTGCACGGAGGACGAGGTAGGAGTGCAGGACACGCTGCTCATGGTGTGGTAGGTGGCATCCGGCTTGAACGGGTGGGTTTTCTGCGATACTATATCCACAGCGGCCAGAGCCTCGGCGCCCCGCAGCAAGGTCTCATCAAAGCCCGCAAAAATGTTACCCTGGATCTGCGTGTGGGGTTAGGGGTGAAAAAGGGAGGACAGAAAACAAACCAGAAGAATGGGAGAGGGTTAAAGGCAAGCAGCGGCGTTACAGACATCTCGCTCTGTCCCTGGGCCAGGTGAGCTGACCAAGCTTAGCTTTCCCACCCAAAAAAATAGAAACAGGACCCTGGGCACTGATGACTCCTGTCTCCCAGAAGAAAGCAGAGAGGATGGAGCCAGTGGGAATCCCAAGGAATCTCTGAGTTGGGCAGCGGGACAGAGCCACTCCGAGGACATCTAATCCTACCAGCCCCATCGCACCACCTGGGAACCCCAACCCCAACACAACCAAAACACAAACCCAAGAAAGACACTGGACCCCAACGTGGGGGGCGACCGGCTTACCTGGGGGGCGGGCAGGCAGGCTCTGCGGATGGCTTCGGAGCTGGTGTGCAGGTGGGGGTACTTGGGCTCGTGCAGGATGGGGTGCATGCTGAAAGCCTGCTTGCTGTTCATGGACATCATGGTTGGGCTGGGAGCGGGGCAGGGGCGCTCCGGGCTGCCCGGCTCCGGGGGCGCGGTATTGTCTGCCTCTGCCGCCCGGCATCGAGGGCATTATAGCCCGGCCCCCCCGCCCCCCCGGACGCTCATTGGATAGGCTTCGCCAGGCCCCTCCCTCCTCCCGCCCCACGGCCACCCCGCTCACCCCCCGACTGGGCCCCCTCCGCTCTCCCAAAGGCAAAAAAGCACCCGGGGATAAAATCACCGAACGGGGAAATAAGGAAAAGTTTCACCAACTTTATTTTTTCTTTCTTTCATTTTTTTTTCTCCTTTTTTTTTTTCCCTTTTCTTTATTATTAATATTTTTTTTTCCTTACCTGCCTCCCTCTGTGCATCCCCCTCTCCAGCCCCTTCAGCACTTCTCCATCCATCCGCACCTGCAGGCAGCATCACCCCGTAGCATCTCCTTCCCTCTGAGTGCCCCAACGCCCGGATCCTGTCATTGTTCACGTGCAGTGTTTGGTGGCTGTGTGTCTGCAGCCCCCATGGTTGCTCCCAGCCCTGCAGATGTGTGATGAGCAGCAAAACTGCTGCCCCAGAGCAGGGAAACCCCCAGACCTGCTGGAGATGGGGACAGAGGCTGCGGGGTTGGTAGGAAGGTGCTTGGTCATGCTCAGAGCAAATCCCCTGTCAAAGGAGCAGCATGAGTTAATCCTAGCCAGAAAACTCAGCACCGGCACCTGAGAGGCTGAAGAGCCCCAAAAGTACAGTGCTTTAGGTCTGGATCTGCAATAGGAGATGTATGCCTCATCCCAGATGCAGGAGCAGCCACTGTATGACGCCCATACAGCAAGCAGATCTCCTAAAGCAGAGCTGTAGAGTGCATTGCTTGCACACAGGGGCAGAGGGGAGGCTTCATGGGAAAGAGTCCTACACCTCTGGTGCCACCAGAAAACCTCATCCCTGCTGGTCTGAGGGATGGCAGAGAGACAACGGGCAGTTCCCACACACCGTAGTCCAGCGTACTTCCTTCTCATCCTCCAAGTGCCAGTGATGCTCTGCCAACATGCTGATGCTCTGCCAATCCAGGAGCTCAGAAGCCTTTTTCCCCTCCTGCTTTTCACCAGCACAGCTCTGAGTCATGGTCTCCCCTCTGCTGCTTGCGCAGAGATTGCAGCATCAGGTGATGGGATGTATGTGGCTGCCAGAGCCGTTTGCTGGGAGCTCTCTGCCCAGTGGAGACCTAGGTGGAATTATTGCAGAGGTGAATTTGCCGTCCTGGGTGCTTTGTGGTGAGCCCAGGCATTTCTAGCTGGCAGCTCCTGGGCTCGTTCACTCTCTTTTGACATCCAGAAGATTTCCGGAGGGGTTTTTATCCTCCTTTCACTGGGCTCTTTCCGGTGGTCACTCCATTGCCCTTCTCCTCACTTTCTGCATTTCAGCAGCTCCTGGATGTAACTCTCCCCAAGGAAACCAGCATCATGACAAGTTGAATGATGCTGCAAGGGACCGACCACAGGCTCTGCCCAGAATATGTCCCAAATGTTGGGGACTATATGCTTTTCCAAGCACTCAAGCCTCCGTGGTTTGATCATCACCTTGTCTAGAGGACACAGCTCTGAGCACCTTGCTCTGGATTTGCTCCATGTTGTCTCTGAACTTTCAGAGCAAAAGTGACCCACAGTGGCATTCCCCCCTTCACACTGTACAGAGTGTCACTGATGCTGTCTCTGATGCTGAAGCAGGACACATACACAGCTAGGGACCCAGTGAGGCACTATGAGGACAGTAGGAAACCCCCTCCAGTTCTCATCTGTGGATGAACCTGTCCTCCTTCCACCTCCTGAATGGGTTTGGGGTGTACCTCTGTGCTAAACCAGGCAGGGAAGAGAACAGGTGCCCTTCATAAACAGCCCCAAAGCCTCTGGATTTCTCTAGGACTTATCAGTTCTTTGGGAAATACGTACCTTACAACTAGGATGTGCAGAAACACAGCAAAGCAAGCAGGAATGCTTCTACAGTACTAATGATGATGAACATTGTAACAGCAGCCCCATAGGTTGGCCTTAGAAACACATCCTGAGGAAAACCCTTACACAAACCTGATGAGCCAGGAAGTTCTTCAGGTCACTGCTGCTCCTTGTGAGGGTCAGATGTCACAGTTATCTGCCACAGCATACAAAGTTAGCAAAAGGAGCTGGGGACGCTGTGGTACCATGACACTTACAGATGCTCTTGCTCATCGTTCCCATAGGGAACCTATTGTCTCCAGCAAGGTCTATGCCTAAGAAACTCCTTCTCTCTGCCGTTTTTAGAAGATATCTCATAATTTCTCTTTCTGGCTGTCTGCCTGTAGCCAATGAGCCCTTGCAGTGCTCCTCCTAATCCCCACGTTTTCAATCAAAGGACACCTCAATGCAGACTTTTCAGAGGATTGTCCTGCCTGCCATGTGGTTGGTGCCTCGGGCGGTTGCCTGCAGACTCCAGCTGTTTTTATTACCTAAGTGGGTTTGATTGCTTCTTCATTTGTGCCTGAATGAGAGTGTTTGGCACCCTCATGGGCTTTAATGGGGTCTGTGTGCTCTAGCTACCAATTATACCCGCTGGCAGCGATTAATAGGAACACAGAGCAGAGGGGGCACAGCTTTCCAGGCCTCCAGGAGAGGGTCCAGTGGAAAAGGCACATTGAGGACACTGTGCAGAATGCTGGATCAGAGGCCCTACAGCTGCCCCTAGGTGACCACTGCCACGTCCTCCTCATCAGCTCAGTCTGTGCAAGCTCAGCCACTTTGGCCAATGGTGGGGTGGTAAAGGTGGGTGTGTCAGTGGGAAGCCAATGGGGTGTACCCACTGCCTTTTCCTCATGGTTCTTTCAGGAGCTTGAGCAGGAGTTAAGCCAAAAATGGTGAATTGGTGAGACCCTGGCACTGCTGCCCAGGGAGCTGTGAATGCCCCTTCCCTGGAGGTGCTCAGGACCAGGTGGGATGGGGCCCTGGGCAGCCTGAGCTGGTGGGGGCAGCCAGCCCATGGCAGGGGGTTGGATCTGCATGGGATTAAGATCTCTTTCAACCCAAACATTCTGTGATTCTATGAATTTCTAGTGCACTGGAGATTTTAGGTTTACACTTCAATCCAGTCCTGAATAAATATATGTCTTTTTCCCATCGCCATCGCAGCTCCTGCACAGGACCATGCCTCCAGCATCCTCTCCACGCCAGGCTGCTGAGAGCATGTTTCATCCCCACCATCTGTGGGGGTCCCCGGGGAGGATCCATCCATCAGAATTAAGATGTTCAGGGATTAAATGCTTCGATCTCATCGGAATTGACATTTTCTGATGGAAATTGGATTTGTCGGAAAATGTGTAAGAGGCTGTACCTGCACGGGTGATGGTTTAAATGGCTTGCTTGAGTGCAGGAGCAGAAAAATCAAGCCCCAAGCGCTTCTTAACAGATGCACTAAACTCTTTAAGCTGCCTCGCTTCTGAGAGAGGCCAACAGCATCGAGTAGAACATTTCACAAGGCACTCACACTGATTTAAACTTGGTGTGTAATGAAGAATAGGCCTGGGACAAGATGAAGTGATATCCCATTCAGCCCTGAAGAACAATGGCAATGCAGAAGACACATCGGAGCCAAATTCTGCATGCTTTCTCACCCAAAATTAGGAGAATTACAAAAATCATTAAGTCATAACTCAAGATATCATTGCTATCAAAGCAGTTTTCCAGGAGACTGGGAGAGGGCTATGGAAAGAGTTCCCAGTGATGACAAAACGACTTTCTTAGCCTGAATACCAGAGTGTGTTTTACTGCACAGATCTAGCACTTGAGGTGTAAGAGGAAAGTCTATCCATGCAGGCCAGTGCTGCACGCCAGTTTGTAAAAATCCTTATTAAAACCCCACTGAGCCTTATTGTGAAAGATAGCTTTTAATTAAAAAGTGCAACATTCAGCCAAGTTTTACAGGGAGATTGCTACGACCCCGGGAGATGCCAAACAGCAATAGACCAAACTCCTTCCGGAGAGAGGGATTTTTCCCATCCCTTGCTGTTAGCTGGCAGGGAACATCTCCGACTGTATTAAATGGGCAACTTCACAAGTTTCCTGAGTGTGGTTTCTTCCATTAGGAAATGGGAATCCTTTAACAGCTCACCCAGGCAGCAAAATTCCTCTACTCCATCTATTGCATTAGGAGCCCGGAGTCCACACAGCTCAACTCGGAGGAGCAGGGAGAGAGAGCAAGAGAAAAGAAAATCCAGATGGGGCAAAGTGTAGCTCGACTTTTTAATGCTAAATTATTTACAGTAAGTAAAATCGTGTGTGTCAATTGTGAAAAGAGTCCAATTTGTTTGATTTACATTGCAGGGGGGTGCCCTAGGGTAGGGGGTGTTTAACTATCTCCTCTAATGTAATTGCCTATGGCAGCCCGTTAAATATTTGATAGGCTGCCTGAGCAAAGTAAGGAACTTTGTCTGATACGCTCCTCCAACCCTTTCAGTGTATTGAATGCATCTGCAGGCAGAGTACCTGAGCCCTTTCTATTGTGTAACTGGTGCTAAGAGTGCTTATTTAAAGCCCATGTGGACTGCAAAGGGCATGTCTTAGCCCATTTTTGGGGGTAGGTTTGGGTAGTTTGGCAGTATGTGCTTTCCACTGGAAAACAGGGCTCTTCCCCAGTACCATCATTTTTTTTTTTTCCTGCATAAGAAGCCCTTCAGCCATCCCAGACGTGGGAAGAACAGCAGAACGGTCTGTGGGCACCAACAGCAAAAGTGGACTGCAAAATATATTTTAGGGACCCCAGACTGTGCAGCCCAGCCCTAAATCAGCCTCCTACGACCTTTATATTGTCAATGTTCAAGGTGGATGTGCTCAGTATAATCTACAAGTGACTGAGGAGGCACAAAAACTCGTAACCTTGCAATCCTGCCCCATACACATCTGCAGGGTGCCCCCATGGGAAGAACATACTGGGTCCCTCCTCCCCATCATGACTGCATCCAACTCTGGTCCCTGTGTGTGGAAGGGCAGCCCATCCTAAAAACTAATTGTAAGAGCACTGCCCAGCTCCTGGATGTTTCCACTCTGCCTTTGCCATCCACAGCTCTGTTCTCAAGAAGACAGCTATTCCTTAACCCATGAAAAGAGGAGAAAAGCAAAGTGTTTGAATAATATGACCCTGAGACATGCTCAACTGCCTGCAAAGCCTGTTGTTGGCCTTGTGGATTTGCCCTGGTTCAGCAGTTTGGTTAGATTGAAAGACTATGGGAGACATGGTCAAGACTTGTTTGGTTGTAAGGGAACTTCTAATGCTCTCCACCACTGCAGAGATGAATTCAGATGCTTGATGAAATGCTGGAGGAGGGAACAATTTCACTTCACGTGATAGCCTTTATTAGAACACTACTGTCCTTGTTTTATGCAGAGAGAACAACACCCTGCAAGCGACTTGCTCTGTGCCACCAAGGGATGGACCTGGAACTCATCAGCAAGGTACCTTGAGACTCTGGGCAATAACAGGGAATTTCAGCACTGGTTGAGCTGGGAGCAGGTGACAAACCTCAGAGCACAGCCTTTTAGAATAGGACTCTCAGATATCCTCAGTGGTATATCCCAGCTCAAGGGACATTTTTCTGTACCCAACAGGCAACCTTCTTCAGACACCACTCAGGCTAAAGAGGAGGGTAGCTTGGAGCAAATAGGAGCCTGGAGAGCTTAGTTCTACTGCAGATTAGGACTGAGGTCAGCACCTTTATATCACAGAGAATTGCTTGTGTTGGAAACGACCTTATAGATCATCTAGTTGTGGGCTTTCATACAGACTCTGAGCTGCCTGTAGAAGATTGAAGTGCCTCAAGTTACTCCTGGGGAGGATGCAGGGAGTTGGAAGACTCCCCATGAAGCCCCCATACCTCTCTGGTCAATTTCACTAGTCCCTGGGAATTCCTAGAGGGCAGGAAATATCATATCACCAGCCTGGGGTGGTAAATATTTAACAAGGGGAAAACCCCTTCCTTTCACCCTCCCCTCTCCATACATATTCAATTTCTGCACCTCCTTCAGTTAGTGGCTCTGCCCTTCACCTCTCAGGCTTTTCTGTCACAGTGCCATGGCAGAACAGCAGCAGGGAAGGCTGAACCCCTTAGCTGAGTTAGCTATAGATCAATGACTACCATGACTGGTGTTTGTCCAGCAGTAGACAAATGTGGAATAGCTTGTGTTCCAACTGACAGACACCCTTGTCTGTCACCCTTGTGCAGATTTCCTTCTGGGACTTTCACAGATTTGTGCTAAGCCCAAAGAACAACCCCAGCCTGCCAGGGCAGGCCAACAGCTGGTCTGGGTAAAACCATACCTTCTAGTCTGATAGTTTTGACACCCATGAGAGTTGCTCCCCAGCACTCCTTCACTCACTGCTGTATCCAGACGCATGGTGAGATGTGCTTCATTCAAATGTCCAGCTCAAAAAAAAAAAAAAAAGAGATAAGGCAGAGCTGCATTGCCTTCTGGAAATGACATCCTTGTCGCAACAAGCAAACATGTCCCATAGTGGTGGGGCCTCCAGGTCCTCCACTGTTTGGAGGGGTATGGTGACCCAGAACTGAAAGAGATGGAAATGCCCAGCATCCTGTTTGATGCAGGTTGCTCATGGCATTGCACGATGAAGTTTGAACATCTCCAGGGATGGAGATACCCTACTCCCCCTGGGGACCCTCTTGGTAAGCAGGGAGAGGCTGTCAAGGATCTTAATGTACAAATGCAACCAAAGCTTGCCTGGGGGTACTGCATTTGCCTGATTTAGCATGCACACACTGCAGGGGGATGCAGATGAAAGAAGCAGACTCAGCTAGAGCAAGCACCCCAGGCAGAGGGGAGAAAGTGAGACCCCCACAAAATTCGTCCTTGTGAACACTCTAGGGCTTCTTGGGGGCTTCTAGAGTAACAGGGCTTCTCAGAGGGTTCTTGGAGTAGTGTTCATTGGGCGGTAGAGATGGTTGATCTGGATGGGGTAAAATAGGAATGGAAGACCATCAGATGAGGAGCAGGAGGAGAGACCTGGCAGGTTCCTGGGATGAAGATGGAGTTTTTGCAGAGCGTGGCCAAGCAGGGATCCAGGCTGATGCTCCCAGGCCCCTGGAGGCTCCCAGCCTGCCGACACCAAGACTCTCTGTGGTTCTCCATCCCTCGCTGTTTGCTCCAGCTCTTACAGAAACCAGCTCTATTAATATCCCCATCTCTTCCTCTCGGCCCATTATTCTCCTGATGGCCCAAATTTCCAGTTAGCTCCTCTCCAAATTTAAACGATTGCTTCCCCCTCTATTCTCAACACCCCCCCTACCTTTCCGAGAGATGATGTCACTGATGACCTATATTCTCCTTCCTCTCAAATGGCTGGCGCCGGGGCTATTAGATCCCTGCTGCTGGGCTGTGATTGGCTGACAGCCAGTCCTAACCTCACAAGTAACCACGACCATTCACTACTAGAGGAAAACTCGGGCACTGCTGGAAAAAAATGGGGATAGGAAGGAATTAAGGATGGAACTGGGTAGAGCTTACTCCCACCCAAAAGGGATGGTGTCAGTGAGAGGAGGAAGGGGAGGAAGAGTTGGCAGCTTTGATCAGAATAAAGAAATCATGGGAGATGTAGAAAACATCTTCAGTGCTCCACTTGCCCTTGGGGGCTGTGAGGATGGTGTGGCTGATACCCATGGACACTTGGAAGGATAGCTTCTCCTCTCTCCCATCCTGCTCCTAAAGCATTGTAGATACTGATGGAGACAGCATTGTGACATGTTTGCATATCCCATATCTTCTACCCCAAAGCCTTTAATAGCCCAGAATACCATTTCAGCAGTCCCTTGTGATCCTGGAGGGATCAAGTGTGTTGTATTTCTTTGCTAGGCAAAGCACAATATCAAAAGCCAGTGTGTTTTACTGCAGTGGCAGAATTTTCTAGTGCTTTTTTGTGTCATGACTCCATGGAGAACCTCAGCACCTGCCTGCACAAAGTCATTAATCAACAAAGAGGCCAAAGCTCAATCAATCTAAGGAAGAAGAGCCCATGAAAGGCTGGCTAGAATACACTTTATTGATGGAGGGAAGAAACAGGCCATGTGCTGCCCACAACCTTAGTCAGGGAATTCCATTCCTTAAGTCTTTTTAAGGAGTCATCTCTGGCCCTTCTCAGTGAACAATGGTGCTTCGGTCCCATCCAGTCCAAAGATAGGGAAGAACTGCCAGAGCCAACGCCTTTTGGTACCATCTGGTGCTGATCAGCTGGAGATCACATTTCTGAGAGGGAGGGAGAGGAAGGGGAAAGGCAACCATGAATAGAAGTAGGAATAGAGCATGATACATCATTCCCATTTCTGGGATGCTGAAACCCCAGCAGACTCCCTCATCCATAACTTACTCCATCATTACCAGCTTCCACAGCTGGCAGAAGGCATACCTGAACAGGCAAAGGGCTCAGTCATGCAAGAAAGACATCCCAAAGGCCAACTGTAACCTTCTGTTTCTTCTAAACAAATAACTTTTTGCTGGAAGTGAGTTTTTGGCTGAATACTCCAACATCTATCTGCAATGGCACTTCTATGTCACCCTTCCACAGGGTCCAACTGCTCTTGAGACAGAGACAAAATAATACAGCAGCCACAGGGGAAAGGCCTGCAGACTATCTCCTTAACCAAAGGAGATTCCTTCTGGGCCTCACCCAGGTTTATTTAGCAAAGGGACTTCCCTGGACGTTAATGCATTTTGGACTTCTGGCCAGAGAGAGGGGGGAAAAAAAAAGAAGAATAAAGAAATGATAAGAAAAAAAGGAAGAAGGAAAGAATGGGAATAAAATGAGAAGAGGAAGAGAAGAAAAATAAGGAAGGAAAGAAAGAGCCTTGGTTTTCTGAGTTAGAAGCAAAATTATCTTGATTTCCGTTTGAATAATTCATGTTTGCCACGGGCCATGTATTCCTGAGCTTGGGTGTCAAGTGTTTATTGAATATATCTCTTGACAGGGCACTTGTGTGATATTCAGCCATTGCCAGAGCATTAAAAAAATACACACAACAAATGGAAAAGAGGGGGGAAAGGAAACACTGAAATGACGGTTTCCTCTGCTTCAGTTTGAGAATAATTGGTCCAAATGAAGCCCCTTTCCTTTCAATGAAGTCTCCCCTGCCCCCAGCCCTCTGTGGGGAACTATCTGGGAGCCCAGCTCTGGGCTGGGACATTGTCCTTACTCCCCGAGGGAGCAGCTCTGTGACAATCCTAGAAAGTGGACTTGGCTGGTGCTGGAGGAAGCAAAGCCTTTGTCACCTCCTCAGGCTTTATCAGGCCATGGAGACCTGATCCAGCAGACCAGAGATGTCCCATCCCAAATGCTTCAACTCGTATTGTTGTTTTCTGGATGTCTTGGTAAGGGCAGGATCCTTCACCTTTGTTAACACTGTAGTTATTACATTACAACCATGCTGCCCTCCCAACCACGGACATGAAGACTGTACTTGCAGGCAAGAATTCCTCTTCACCTGGCATTATTTTACCTGGAGGAACAGCAGCAGCTGCGCTCACATCCTAGACTTTCTGCTGTCTCCTCTCCTCCTTTAATGCAGGGGACAAACTTTAAAGACAAAATACACTTAGTGGAGTGGGAAGGAGGACAGAGGACATGATATTTGTCAAGTTTTTCTGAAATGAAGGTGCTGAAAACTGACCCAGTCAGGACAATCAAGCTGACTTGAGAAGCAATGCTAGGCGACTAGAGGACTCTGGCCATCTCACATGGCTTCTTCTATAAGGTGTGAAAACGCTATATGGAGGGCCATTGCTTTACTCACATGGCCTGAGCTTCAGGAGCACGACCATCCTCAGGAGAACAGAGGGATGGAGGGGTGAGGGAGCAACACTGGCAAAGGGGACAGAGGAAGGAGTAATGCAGGGATGCTTAGTGTGAGACCAGGACCACTGCCCTCCTGAACACCCAGACAGCAAACAAGACCTCCAAACTGCGTCATTTGAACAACTGCTGGGGAAAAGGGAGGCAGCCAGACAGGGAGATGGAGCCCCTGCCGCCTGCTTTCTCCCGGCACCCAGCTCACAGCTGGTGCACCAGCAGGGATCCCTGCCTGGCCATATGCTCTACGTGCTGCTTCAATTACCCCTGGAGGAGCCGGGGCTGGCAGGGCTCCTGGGAGAAAGAGGAGGGGTCATGGGGGGAAAGGGGAGGGGGAATCCGGCCGCAGCCTCCTCCAGCCGCAGCTCGTGGATGGGCACAATTTGGAAAATGGAGAAGAGACGGTGGGTATATAAAAGAGCATCTTTATTGTGATCCATGTGGGGCGCTCATGGTGCATCCCCAGGGCTGGCCCCATGGGGTGCACATTTGTATAAGGAAGAGCATCCCCTATATGAGGGCTTCCCCTTCACAAGAGCTTCGTCGGCATACATACAAAAGCATCCCCAGAATTTGAGAGCATTCCCAGTACATGAAATCATCCCCAGCGTACAAGAATGTACATAGCATACAGGAACGTGCTGTTGGGTTTAATTCCCCCTCACAGACCAGGAGGCAGCCCAGGGTGCAGTCCCTGTGCACCTCTTGTGCACTGGATCCTGTTCAGAAAGCTCCCAGCCAGAACTCAAGTCTTGATACCTGACGTAAGGGCTCCATCCACAATTGCAAGGGGATGTCCCCATTTCTCTCCAAAATGTCTCCCAGTCAGAAATCTGACTTACCATACTGAGCCCTTGAAGGAATTTTGTAAGAAGGGAATTATGTTTTTACACAACTGCTTTTCGTAGAAGCACCTTTTTGATTGAATTGAAGTGTTCATGGAAGACACTCTGATTCTTTAAAGATTTATTTATGGGAAAACCAAGGGCCTAAAAACTAAAATTTTTCACCTCCAGCCCTCACTTCATATTTTATCACCCCCTTTAACTTTCTTCTGAAATGGCTTGAGATGTAGAATTTAATTAATGGAGAAATATATAATTGGGATTACCTGGTCAAAGTAAAAATTATTTGAGTTTCCTGATCAGTTCTGGTACATATGGCTCTTTCACTATACCTTGCAACCAGATCTGAGGGAGTACATTTGCATGAGTAATACTAATTGCTTTGGTGCTCGGGATCACTTGGCCTCTTCTCATGAAAAGAAAATCTCCTCTTCAGACACACACATCTTTAATGTCAATCATCAGGATTTGATACAAAACTTATCAGATGATTTAGAAATTCACCACATGCCTTTTCAATTTCTTTTTCCAACAACTGGAAATATTTTAATGAACAGAAACAGCAGAATTCATTTCAAGCAGTCATTGTGAGATGTAGAACATCAACACACGCTATCAAGAAATCAGGCAACCAGCATGTCAGCATTCAAGGCAGCATCTGGGGACAACAAAGACTCATCCAGTGGGTTTTGCTTGTACTTGTTCTGATTTTGCTGCAGTGTTTTGCTCCTGGAAGCACAAGAGCTGCCTCTACTTTGACTCTGGAGCACAGAGTCGAAGCTTTGGTAGACAGCCTTGGATTCAGATCAGTTTGAGCAGAAACTAGCTAAATATTAGGAAAATTGTGTTCTCAGAAACGATGTTGAGGCACTGGAACAGAGTGACCAGGGAGGAGGTAGGGTCATTGTCCCTGGAGGTGTTCAAGAAAGGGTGATGTAGCACTGAGTGACATGGTCTAGAGCAGTCACAGGCATGGGTTCATGGTCAGACTAGGTGATCTTAGGGGTCTTTCCAGTTTCTCCAGCACCAACAGTTCCTTAACATTCATAGGACGGAAACTCAGTGCAAGAAGAGATTGTGTCATCAAAATGGAATTAAATGAAGGCAACTAGGCTGTGTCTTGACAGTTGGACAACCATTCTCTGCAGCTTTGATTGCAAATATCATCCCACTGTATCTCTTCTCAAGCTCTTAACATCCACACTCTGTCCTTGCCACCTTGACTACAGCCAGCAGCTATTGACCAACACCAAACCATTTTCAACACTGCTGAGACTACCTGGAATAGGAATGACAATTTTTCCATACCCCTGGACACCATGGGCCGCAATCCCTAAGATGCCAGCATCACTAGCAGGAACCTCAGCCTCTAACCAGGGGTCTCCCACCAGGTGTCTATGGACACTTCTGCCACCTTCTCCACAGCAGTAGGCTCTTAGACCAGAACACACAAGAGAAACTTCCACTCAAATGGCAATAGCACTTAGGTGTTTCAAAGTCCCTGGGGGCTTGTATGGGAACTGTTGAATCATGGCCTGAACCACTGATTGATCACCTGAGATGAGCACTGAGTCAGCCATGGGGGGCACAGGTGAAGGCAATTCACCTGTGTGATCAGAAGGGGTGGAGTCTGGCTCCACCTCTTCCAGACCCCATTTAAGGGCTGACCACCACTAGGGAAGGATCTCTTTCTGGAGATTGCTCCTTTGGAGTTTCCTGCTGCAAGCCTAGGATGCAGGTGAGTGTTTCCTTTTATTTTGATTATCTCTTTCCATTGCAATAATCTTTCTAATTATGCCATCTGCAAAATGTTTCAAATACAATATTATTTGGCATTATCTACTCTGTTGACCATACAGGGCTCTTATCCCTTGAGATGTTGTGTAAGTATCCAGCAAGAAGCTTCAGGGATGGGGTGGTATTCGTTTGGTGGACAGACCTGGAGGTGCACAAGGCAATGAGGAGCTCAGCAGTGCACTGAGTCAGGTGGGGAAGCTGCTGCCCACAAGTCAGGGAGGACTTATATGAAGTCTGGTGTGAGCCCTGGCCTTGCTCAGTTGATATGCAATGGGCTGAACCTGCTGTGAATTATGTCCTGAAGCCCTAATTAAAGCCCTCTTCAGTGTATTAGCATGAAGGGTGCAGCTGAGTCACAGTCCTGCCATGATAGCAGGGCTCTGCAGGTAGTGGCTGCTTGGCTGAACTGAGAAATCAGGGATGCAAAACAAAAAAGTGATTTCCAAAGTGATTTGATTTCAAATATTCTTGCAAAAAACCTGAAAAATCTCTGAAGTCAATAAAACCATTGTGTCCAATCAAAGCAGACGAATTCTTCGTATGCCAATGCTTTGCATGGATGGCAAGATTATGGTGCATATTGCTTACCAGAGCAATGATGAGAAAAGATTGAAACTTTCCACCAGAAATAAACCAGTATCACAAGGGAAGTCCTGAGCATGATTCCCACCTTTTCCCAAAGAGATTTAAGAGAAAGTCACTGCTGCAGGAGCTGAATCCTGGTCTCAGGCAGTACAGAGACTCAGACCTCTCCATGCTAGTGAAACAACCTCCACTCTGTGAGGAACACTTCAATATCCACTCAGACCATGGGGTGATTGTGACTTGAGTCTATTGGCTACCATGTCTCAGCTTCACTTCTCATCCTTGTGATATAAGTGATTGATACAAAAGAAGTCAGCTTTCTGGGGAAAGTGCATCACTGTGATCTCCTGCAGCACGGAGGGACTTGGACTCAGCAGCTCTCATTGGCTGAGCAAGAATATGGTGGTGTTGCCTCTACCCATTCTGGTTTATTTCCTTTCTTGTCCTGAGGGAATTCACAAAATCACAGAATGTAGTGGGCTGGATGGGACCTTAAAGGTCACCCAGTACCACACTGGGGGGCTTGCCTTGTAGTGAAGGGAGTCAGCTCTCCAGTTCATTCTGGTCAGAGCCAGATCGGTGCAAATATCTAAACTTTCCTTAATTTGTTTGTATGGTTGCAGAAGGCTGAATGCTGCGTTCCCAGTTCTCCAAGCCATGAGGTTACAACAAAATTTTGTGTGAGACGTGACTCCCAGGCTGTAGTTCAAGTTTCTGCTGCTTAGAAAGGAAAAACTGCCAGTTTGTAACTGTCGATGGCATGATTTATTCCAATTCATGCCACACTCTTCCAGTTTTTCAAACTGAATGAAATTTTACTGAATGAGATATCAGGGGAAAAGTTCCATGCAATTTGCTTGTGCTTTCAAATCCAAGGAGAAACCCCTGCAATGTCTCTTGGTTCAGACAACTTTTCCCCCAGAACTCAGCCAAAAAGCACTCATGTTCCCATGGAGCTCATCCATTTCATTACAGGTTTCATCTACACTCAGCCAGTCTGGAGGGAACCAGAGACAGAAAAGAGAAATCAATGGCTGTGGAGCTGAATGAGCTGATACTGATGGGAGAAGCTGTCAAGCTTCATATCTATCCATCAGATCTGGGCACTATTGCCACAAGGTGTAAGTGCAGCTGAGCTGGCACTGGCATGAGGCTTTAGAGGTATTTGGGAGAGTATCCATGATGTGAATGGGAATAAAACACCCAAGCAGCCTGGGACTGAATTAGCCCAAGCAGAAGGGGCACAAACCTGCTGCTTGTCCAGTCCATGCAGAGCTGGTTTGAGGACAGTTTATTGCTGTTACCTGTTATTACTGTTAGGATGAGAAGGGAAGAGGATAGCTATGCAAGGGCAGTAGATTACCTCATACTGCCCTAATTCTGAGCCATGAGCATGATCTCAGCAATCCCTCATCTGTGAGAGAGCCCTTCACTCCAAACCCAGTGTTTCTTTTCCATCTCCATGTATTTAAACCAAAACCTTCTTTCATTGATCAAGGCCTGAAATCAATGGGCATCAGAGTGCTAAGACATCGTCCAAATAAAGATAATACAAACAGCAATAAAATAGCACCATTGATTTTAAAATACCCTATCTGAGGCTTTATAAAGTATTCATTAAATGTCTATTAGGATAAATTGAAAGCATTAGGAACATAGGTAACTGGTTATGCAGATTTGCAAGTGTTTTTGGTTAATTTATAAACTCTGCATCCACATGGATAGAGAAGTAGGAATGGATATAATTATTCCAATCCATTTTGCTATTCTCTCTATAGCTCTAAGTTGTGAATATCATGCTACCAGAAAGACAGTGACTTCTTTCCCTCCTGTATTTGCAGGAGGTCAATAAGCTAAGAAAGGGGACTGAATTTTTCATCTGTTAACAGGAACAAAGCCTCACTTAGCCAACCCCTTATGTGGCTTGGGGAGAATGGCAGGGCTTCATTAGAAAGGCCCTGATGCTTGCTGATTACACGGTTGTTAATATGGTCAGGAGGGTCACAGTATTCAAGCACATGGTGTGTTGTATCATTTTCATCTCTTGCAAAGGGAAGCTTCTTTGGTAACAGTGGGGTGCGTGTCATGTATCTATTGGGCCATCAAGAAGAACAGTAAACCGTGCTCATTTAATGGTTGTCAATCAACCATGGGGAGCTATGATGAATCCTCTCATCAGCAGCCTTGGAGGGAGATGCAGTGTTCATCTCTGAGATGTGGAGCTTGTGGATGGCTGCAACAGGTGAAACATCTCTGCCTTGAAGACCTTGCCAGCTACAGGGAGAGACTGCTCCATGGGGTCATGATGCCCTGCACAAGCAAGCTGAAGCATGAAGAGACCACTGATGCCCAGCTCTGGGAGAGAGGGATGGGGCCTTGTGAAGCTGCAGACCATAACCCCTGAGGCATAGCTGTGGGGGAGCTGCCTGGAGTACTGGTGATCTTCTGAAGTCTGGTCTGGGGAGGGCTATGTGCCCCTACGATGCAGTTTCCCCACTAGAAATCAGAGAGGTAATCTACCCTTTTTAGCAGCTGGATGTCCTGAGGATCACAGAATCATTAAGGTTGGAGAAGGCATCTCTAAGATCATCTAATCCAGCTGTCCACCCACCACCCAGATTGTCCACTAAACTGTGTATCAAAGTACCAAATCTACCCTTCCCTAAGTACCTCCAGGAATGTGACTCTACCACATCCCAGTTCCTGTACCTCACAACTCATTCTGGGAAGGAATTCTTAATATCCAACCTGAACGTCCCTGCTGCAAATGCTGAGAAATCCTTGGAGGAGAAGTACCAATCAGCCTGTGGTGCTTCATTTCTACCCTTAGCCCTTTCCCTCATCACTCCTGCCCCTGCTTGCCTCCCCTCTCCACTGCTTCTCCTCTTATTGAATGCTCTGAAAATACCTGGTTCAGTTGCTTTGTGAATTATTAGAGGCATTTACTATAGGCCCTCTCATTAATTATTCACAGCTGTTTTGTTCTGGGGCTCAGATGTAATTAATGGCTCAATTAATATTTAAATATTAACTATTTTTAAAAACCCGAGACATCTCTGTTAAGCTTGTCCATTGAGAAATAAAATAGTGGGCAGGCAAGGCTTGAGCACAGAAGGCAAGCAGCACGGAGTGGAGTGGACATCTCATTCCTGTAGGAGCAGGTCCTTGTGGAAATCCAGTCATAGAGAGGAGGCAGAGGGTGACCCTGTGAGTCCTGCTAGACAGGGAGAGAAGAGCTGGAGGTTTGGATTTGTTGGTTAAAAATGAGTAATGTTCCACGAAAGCAGCATGAAGGTGGACAAAGGCTCAGAATAAAAGAATCATAGGATGTCTCAAGTTGGAAGGGACACGTAATCACTGAATACAGCTCCTGGCTCCACGTGGGACCGCTCTTGCTTGATGATATTGATCTCTCTAAGCTCGTAAGGTGGGTGGGAGCAAGAGATGCACGGCCATGCCCTCCCTATGGGCAGTTTGAATCTTCACTCCTTTGCAAGAGCTTCTCTAAATCTACCCCCCTACCCAGGCTTCCAGACATAATGTCCCACCCTACATAGCCAAACATCACATCCAGGTAAACCCAAGTGGACCCATTGGGAAGCAATGAGGTGTTTTTCTGTTGGTGATAGTGCAGGAGCCCCTTTCCTCCATGGGCAGCTGATGCTTTCTTATATTGTAGACATTTAGGACAGTACATTTTACAGATGTGTGTGAAGAATATAGTGTCATGAAGGAGCTTGTATTTCTGATTGATGGAGAATGCAAAGATCAGGTTTCCCTGTAAAAGGCAGCACTGGGAGAGAGGGAGTTGGGAAGTGTGGGGATATTCCATTTTTGGTGACACTGGCATTGCAGTGCAGATGTTTTTATTTGGATTAACTGGAGAAGAAGAAAAATTTAAAAGCAAAATTCGGAATTAAAAAAAAATGTTTACCAAGAAACAAAAAATCAAAGTGTTGGATTCTAATGTGTCAGAAGTTCATCATCATTAACTCTGCTCATTTTTGTTTGCACAGTGATTTCCAAATTGAGACCTCATCTGAACAGATTTATCCCTTCCCACCTCCAAACTCAGTGGCACCAAAACCTTTCCCAAAAAGAAGTACAACCCATGGGAATTTCGGCTCCCCCAGGTATGTTGCAGATACATTCCCCTCTGCTTTCCAAACGCTTAACACCTTCAGGCCATCAGAGGGGAGAAATCTCACCAGAAACTCCTGGCACTGAGGTTCATGCCACTGCATGGCTTTTTGCCCCCCATCCGTCTGGTGGTCAGGCAGGTGTCAGGCAGGTCAGACCCATTCCTCATTGCCTGACACTGAGAGAGGTTCCCTGCGTTTCTTGGGAAGATGCTGGTCTCACCACCCATCCCTCTGACGGGAATTCATGGCGTGGGTTTTGCTCGCGCTATATAAAGCATTACTGGAGCCAGGCACCTCCGAGTGGTTTCCGCCAGCCGTCTGCTTGCATCCTGAGAACTCACGGAGGGTGATTTACAGCACCACCCCCCGTGCAGGCACTGACACCCACCTCGCGGGTCAGCTCGGCACTGTACGCCGACATATACGGTAGCACGCAGAGGCTGAATAATAGATGGCTGGTGCTTTGTGAAGGCCCCGTAACCCGATCCCAGTGGCAGGGACACATGAACAGAAATGGAGCAGGGAAGCCGCCCGATAATGCGAAGCGCGGCCACCCGATACGCCTGCGAGGCCATCCCTCGAGCACGGTCTGGTGCCTGGCCAATAAACATCTACTGAGGAAGAAACGAGAGCCTGGTTTCTTGGGGACAGGTTGATGTTCGCAGCTGTGATGCACTCGTGCCCTGCCTGTTGCCATCCCCCCCCAGCCGTGGTCCCAGCACACTCCAGCTGGAAGCTGGTGGGCTCCCTCCCCACCACATGGCAAATCCTCAGCATCCTTCAGAGGATTTGGGCACCTTCACAGAGGAACCACGATTGAGTCTGGAGCAACTATTCCTCTTGCACTGCATCTTTACATGTTTTATCCAAGAAACTGAGTGGGACGTGGCACTCCCCATGCTATTGTGAATCCTGCTTCCCGCACTCTGCAGTTTTCTCCCATCCTTCCCATGAGAATGAGAGGCTCCCAAGCACTGCAGTTGCTGCACCCTTTTCCCATCCCTACGTGTTTGGGATCACCAGATCCTCAGTGAGCTGAGCCTTCAGACTGCTGGATGGTGGAAGAACTCAACTGAGCATCCAGGGGATGAGGAAGGATGCCCCAGATCTACTAACACTTGCTGGGGCTGACCATCCCTCTCCCATGCCACTATAACTGGCTGAGCAATGGGAACTGCTCTTGGGAGCTGCCCTATATAACCCACACAGAACTCTGCCAAGCTGCAAATCTCAGAAGGAAAAAAAAGTCTCCATTTTTCTGACACTCTCAGACACTGTGCAGACACCTTCTGGTGTGGCGTCCCCTGTGGTCCATGTCATCACTGCACGGCTATGGTATTGCACCAGGTGGGCTCTGGGCATAACCCCTTTGCAAAATGCATCAGGCAATGCAAGGGGCCAATGCAGGACGACGATGCTCTCAGATACGACAGCAGTGAGGATTATTTCAGCACTACAAGGACAAACAGACTGCATGCTGCTCATGTGCAGGGGATGCTCACCTCCAGACCCGCAGAGAGGGCGGTTCGGTGAGAGCAGAATAAAAATCAGTGTGGGTGGCTGAGAGGGGAAGAGCAGGGTCATCTCCCGTGGGAGATTTCTCTCGCTCATCCCTGGCCCATCCCCGAACCCTCCCTCCCAGCACTTTAACCCGAGAGTCCTGCTCGCTTCACCCGCACGGATTTCCATCTGCCGCCTGGCTTGGGGGCTGCGCCGCTACCTGCCATGCTCACCATATTGCCGGCAATTTCCAACTCGCCGTAATTACCGTGTAGAGCTATTCTCCCCGCCCCACACCCGACAGCCGGCAGCTTGCGTGCTCAGCCCGGGCTTGAAAGGAGCTTGGTGGGGCTGCCTTGCTGCGGGCGGTGGCTGCTCCCATCCATCGCACGTGCGCTGGTCCAGCGCCAGACGCAGGGCGAGCAGCGGTGCGGGGACCCGTGGGGTCACCGGAGCCGGCGTCAGCTGTCAGGCAGGGCTGCTGGCGGCCAGGGGGCACAGGCAGGAGGTGGGGATGGAGAGGGGTGAGAGCGGAGCCGGAGCTTGGGTTATTTGGTGGGATGCTGGGATGGGGACGGAGCGGCCGGTCCTTGTACATTCCCAAAACAGCTCCTCAGGCTATCCCGGTGATTGGGAAAACACAAAACAAAACAAAACAGAAACAAAAACAAAAAGAACCCAGCAGTTTGGATACATGGGAACCCTGATTTATTTATTTATTTATTTCCCTTGGGGAAAAAAATGGAAAATTGCCTTATCCTGCTTCTGAACGCAGCACGGTACTTCATTTTGCAGCTATGTACACTTCGCTTGCAATTTGCCATTTCCCTGTTTAAAACTGGTTAAGAAGCATACTACTCTGTGAAAAGAACCCCCTCCAAATCAATACTTGAAAACGATTTCTAATGACTACCCCACTTTCTTATCGTGAAATCTTCTCTTTCAACTTGATCTGGATTTCATGAATGGGTTTCAGTTCTGTCCACCCTGTTCACTGTTTGGGGTGAACAGAACTGAAACCTGTTCATGAAATGCAAATCAAGTCAAAACTTCGCGTAACAGAGGCTTGGGGAGAAAAAATAAAAGAAAGAATACATTTTTGGAAGCACAATTGGTTGTGCTTTAATAAAATGTTTCACAATATTCCATAAAAGAAGAAGGGGGAAGCAGAGAAAGCATGGAAGATGAGAAAGAAAAATGCAGACAGGGGGGCACCCTGGGGACCCTCCTGATGGTGATGGTGACATCAGGGAGAGATTTTGCCAGGGGAATCTCAGATGTCACAGGGCTCTCACGTGGGGTAACGTGGTATGTTTGAATCTCTTCTGTAATTCGGTGCCACTGCTCCAGAGAAACCCCAGTGACCCAATAGGTGAAAGTTATTCCCACGCTCACATCCCATGCCCCCACCCTGCCCTTGGCTGCCTCTACCTATTTTCTGGTTCTTGCCCATGGGCTCTGCAGGGCTGTATTGCCCTTTTCATCAATATACCTCTTCAAAGGTCTCATCTTTGACTGCCACCACTGCTGGTGATGACAACAGACCCATCAGTCACTGGAAAGGGGGCACCAGCATGGAGAGGTGGCTAAAAGTGATGAGAACATGAACACTGCTTATGGATTTCCAGTTTGAGAACATAAAATGTGTGCTTGAGGTGGATGGGAAGTGGGATGAAGATAGATGGAGCTACATGGGATGTGGTACGCAAGTACATGGAATAGGTTGTGATCTTCATAGAGAGTTCATCAAGGTGAGAAGTGACAAGCCAAGTGTGAGCAAGCTCACAGCTGATTGTCCATCACTGGGAAAGAGGAGGAGGAGGAGGGGGAACTGGGCTGCAACAGGAAGGCTCCCAGGGCAGTCCTCATTGTCCACACACTGCTCCCAGCTGCTCTCCTGCCCATCTCCATAACGGGAGCTGACACGGTTGCTGTGGGCAGGTGTGGGATCGAAAACCCAGACTTCAAATCCTCTAATTGGTGTTAACTTCTGCCCTGGGATGGACCCCATTACCAGGAAACCCCGTGGAGGGGCAGTGGCAAATTGGGGTTTGATGACTCCAGGCAGAATTCATTCCCCAAGGCTCTCTCACGGCTTCACAGCAGACTTTCTCCCACCCCTTCCCCTCTCACCAACCTCTTTTCTCTTCTCTCGATCAGCTGCTCCCTGGATGGTGTAATATTTACACTCATGCAGATCCACAAATCAATTAGAGACACATTTCACTGAAACACGGCTTCTTCATGTCCATCACCTTGATGGATACAGCCAGAGGGAATAAAGGCACAAGCTGGAGCCCCAGTATCCCACCTTTATGGACACCAACAGTTTTTAATGACCCTTTAAATCAGTTCTCCTTGAGGGATACGGATCAAAGCCATTATCCTGTGACATTTATACCAAGGTCTTACTGACTGCTCTGTCCTGCAAGCCTGCTGGGTTTGCCCATCAGGAAATGGACAATCCTTGCCTTCTCTAAACATCAGCCACCGTGGCTTGGAGGCATGGAAGGCACCAGTTGTACCAGCAATCTGTGAGGGAAGGAGAAGGAGGCAGTGATTTTCCCATCTGCTCAGGGAAGTGGTGGAGTCACAACCACTGGAGGTGTTCAGGAAGTGTGCAGATGTGGCACGGATGGACATGGTTAGTGGGCATGAGCAGGACGGGTTGACAACTGGAGTTGGTAATCTTAGAGGTCTTTTCCAACATTAAGGGTTCTGTGATCCCTTTGATGGTGGAAAGAGTCCTTATGCATCACAGAGGATCTTCTGCCTCCCCTACGTCCATCTCATTTTTCTCTCCATTAATGTATCAGCTAATGAAATGCCAAAAATAGTTCTTAAAAAGCTTCCACAGGCTCCTTCAGAGCAGGGTTCAGCCACTGTAAATGCAGACAGTCAGAAGTGAGCTGGGTAGCACAGGGATGGTGGCTGGGCAAGGCAAGAAGAAAGAGAGCGCATACAGGAAAATAGACAGGCTTCTCTGCTTGGGCCACTGCACTCCCTGTAGGGTGTGAGGAAAACAGAAGCTGTGCAGCTTGATCTAAATACCTTGTATGCCACAGAGTCCATCAGCTTGCCCACCAGGACAGGTTGGGCTATTGGTACCCTCCTGTCAGTACCTGTTGGCAGTGTTCCCCATACCCATAACATTTGGGGGAGGTGTTAAAATGGACTTGTGGGTATTCACTGACTGCATCCATGTGCAGTAACTGGGGGAGAGGTGACAGTGGCTTGGGCACAGGTCGCAGAGCTCCCATCTGAACTAGGTGCAGAATGAGCAACAGATCATCCATGCCACTGCATCTGTGCACCAGTGCTTCCCACGAACACTGCAGGGATTTTTTTTTTTTTTTTTGCACAAACAAGCACATGTATAAATAAATAAAGATGTAGGTCAAACAATCAAAGAGGTCAAGGCTTCTCATTCTCCTGGGCTGAGCAAAAGGCACTTTGGTGTTTTTGGGACAGGGAATGGGATGTTACCTCTCGAACCACGCAGCTCTGGGGCTGCAGCAGCTGCTGCATCGCCCCATCTAGCGGCAAAGGGTGGCCAGAGGGATGGCAGCGGCCCCATTAACGCCGGGGAGGATCAATGAACGGTTGCCCCTCTCTGAGTATTTTTAGTGTGCACATGTTTCATGCTGTAATATATATCCCCTGGTTGGGGCTGAGCATGGCTCCATTTCCTCCCAGCATTACGAGGATGCCGCTGCAGCCAGTCTGACGAGAGACGGGTTTCAATTATCACACGAGGAACCACATCTACGGGGCTGGTCCGTAAGGCGCTGCGTGGAGAGCTCAGGCGCGCTGGTAGTTCCAGTAAAGGTACAATGGTTTAAGTGGAAATGACTGGTATTGATCCTGGCAGGCAGAGACCAGCAGAAGTAAAAATAAGCTGCTCTCAATTAACCCGCATTGATCTGAATTAAAAGAAAAATGGATCAGCCCTAAATAAAATACTAGCTTCTCAAGTAGGAGAGACTAGTGGCGGATGGGTTTTTAGCAGAAACAGGTGTTTGACTCGCAAAAGGAAATGCCTGGTTTTAAAGTGCAGTTCTGGTTAGAGAAACGATGGTTCAAGACTGCACGTTCCTCTTATATCCCCCTCTGGATATCTTCTATACCACGGGAGCCTCACTTGGAAGGTAGAAAGGGCCTTTTTGGAAAAGCTGGTCTCCCCACACTGGCAACTGGTGGAGTCACTGTCCCTGGAGGTGTTCAAGAAAGGTGTAAGATGTGGTACTGAGGGACATGGCTAGTGGGCATGGTGATTGTAGGTGCGCAGCTGGACTAGGTGATCTTAGAGGTCTTTTCCAACCTTAACGATTCTGTGACCTAAGAGAGGAGTGATGGATTTTCTTCCCTAAAGATAAAGGAGCTTTCTGAGAACAAACAATGGAGAAAGAACAGAAGAGAGAAGCTCAAGCCCTTGCCCATTCTCTCAGGGCAGCATACTGGCTGTAACCAGCCTAGTTCTTGCACTGAATGTCTCATCCTGCTCTCCCAGATCCCAGGCTCTGTGCTACCAGTGCTAAAAGCTCATTTGCATCAGTCTAATCAGAGAGCTGCCTTGAAGGCTCATGAGGAAGGCAGAGCTGACACATGAGCTGTGAAAGACATTATCTTCCCCCCATGGATTTTATAACACACAACAATTCCTGAAGGGCTGTGAGCTGCCAGCAATCCTGTCCCTGCTTTATTCCAGGGCCAGTGAGTGAGAAGAGGGAGGGAGGAAGGTTCTGGGCAGAAGGGAATCATCTGCCTACCTTGGGGTTGAGCTCATGTGCAGGTTGAACCTTGCTGCTCTCTGCAAGGAAATTTGCAGAACCATGAGGATAAAACATTTTTCTTCCCCTTCTCCAAACTCCATTTGTTCCCTATAATCTGCAGTCTCAGCCACCCATCTTCTGCTGATTTGCCTACTGATTCTGGAAATAGCTCATGGAGAGATTCAGACTCAACTTCAGCTGAGCATCCATGTGAGTGTCCATTAGAGGGAGAGGATGGAGAGGTCTGGAACAAGCAATTGTAACGAATGATCAAACAGATCCTCTCTTAGTCCTCCTGAAAACCAGCAAGCCTTGGAGAAGACACACTTGGAGGAGCCTTCAGGGTTAGGAAAGGAGAGGTGCAGTGAAAGCACCATCATACACATCTTCTGCAAGGGAAACTCAGTGTGTGCAATGGTTCCAAGGCATCCCATTGCAGCCTCAGGTTGCAGATGTGCATGTGGGTGGCCAAAGCACTCCCCAAAATTATCCTTCTTTAAAGATTGCTTTTCCTCAAGTACAGAGACTTGAACAGTGTTCTGACATCTCTGGGGCAAGACAGGTTGGCAACAGTGGGCAATGATATGCATGCAAATCCACTTTTTGGCACCGACAAACCATCCCTAAGCTATGCACGACAGAGCCTGAAGGTTTCTCTCTTAGCATGGGCAGATTAAAGACCTACTGAGGACAGCACAAAACTTCTGGTCCATGCTCAGTTTGGTTTCCAGTCAGTGCCTATGAGAAGCTATAATATCTACCAGTTGCAAAGAGACACAGAGTCTAACTTGCATCTTGGCACCTTACTCTCATTGATTTCAGATAGGAGTTAGGTGCCAGAAGAAGAGCAAGAAGAAGCCACACCACCTAGCTTAGGGCTGAAATACTGCCACTTCCCCAAATCGTTGCTCCCACACCATCCAGTCTGCATCTATTTCAGACACTAATTGTGTTCCCAGACATACACCAGCTGCTGGGAAAGGAGTGGCCCAACAGTCTGGAGGTGAGACTGGGACTCAAAAGGCTTGGCTTCCAAATACAGAGAACAGATGGAGAGCAAGGCTGTGAACAAGTCACCACACCTCTTAGGAGGTAAGTTTTCTTATGTTGGAAAAACAGGGAGAAGAATTTCCTGAGCAATTTCTTGTGTTTGCCTGCTGTGAACTGAAATTCTGGTGTAAACCTGTGTCTTCTCCCTGCGTAGCTGAGTCCTGGGAGGACCTAGCAGGGGAAGGGAGCAGATACAAATTTCCCCAAGTGTCAGCCTCAGACAGCAGGACTATTCTCCGGCTCCAGAGCACTGTCTTTCCCCCATCTTGGCTGCTTCGATTTGGGTGCCTGGTGTAGGTTTGGAAGTTTTTTTGTTTGTTTGTTTGTTTTTTTAGGAGAGCACTTTTATTAGGGAAGCCCTTTAATTTTTCCGTTTTGGAAGAACCCCAAATGGGCTTCCCGGCAAAACTAATGTGCAGGCACTCGGCATTAAGCACTGAGTAATCCTGGAAGTACAGACCTGATGTCTCTACAGGCAGCAATAAACTTTTCAGCACAATACTGTAACCTCAACTCTTCCTCCTTTAATGGCTTTTCTCCATGCCATTAGCATTGCTGCAGAAGTTTCTGTGCATGGTATGCATGCACAGATGCTCATCCAATCATTCAGGAGCAGGGTCTTAGGAGTAAGGACTCAGGAGCAGCCATTTCTTCAGCAGCCTTGGGTTGGGAATGCAGACTTCAGGGCAAAACACACAAAAATTCTGGTCCGGGTTTGAGTGCTTCCTGCCTTTTTTCTCTTCAAGAAATGGCCGTAAGTTGTGCCATGGGAGGTTCAGGTTGGGTATTAGGAAAAATTTCTTCTCCAAAATAGTGGTGAGATGTTGGCATAGGCTGCCCAGGGAGGTGGTGAAGTCATTGTCCCTGGAGATGTTCAAGAAAAGGGTCAATGTAGCACAGAGGGACACTGTCCAGAATGGTCACAGGCACACACTGAAGATTGAACTAGATGATCTTAGTGGTCATTCCGACCTTAATGATTCTACAATTCAGTGTCCTTGCTAGTTTGGAAGCGGAGAAAAGGAATGGGGAAATGTTCTGCTTGGGTGCCACCAGGGTTGCACCTGGTTGAGACAAAACTTCTTGATCTTGAGACAAAATTTGAGATATCAGTCATACACCATGCACACAAAAATCACAGCGGATGAGACAGGCTGCACAGAGAATGGAATATCAATGCACGATAGCCCCAGGTCAGGTTATGGCATCAGCTACAATGACCTTGGTCTTGATCCCCGTGTACAGGAATTGCTAAGTCACAGCCTGAACTGATGATTGAGCACCTGGTGAAGGGACACAGCCAGTCCTGGGAGCACCAGGTGAAAGCAATTCATCTGTGCAATCAGAAGGGGGGGAGTGGAACAAGGTTCCACCCCTCCCTAAGCCTCATTTAAGGGCTGGCTGCACAAGGGAAGGCTTTCTACCTGGAGATCCTTCCTTTGGAGTGTTGGTAGGCCCTGATCCTTGGGGTGAGTAAGCAACTCCTTCTATTTTTTAGCTGGATTGTGGCCATCACCCTTTTTTTGGTAATTTAGAACTGGTTATCTGCCACTGACTTTTGCCACAGCATAGTACACTAAGAAGCTCTTGCATCACTTCTGAGCCTCATCTCCTCAAGGAAAGGGATGGAAGTTCAGGGAAGGGTCCTGTAAGCTCAACCAAGGGTTATGGATGAGCTTCTTATCTCCTGGAGGTATTTGTGGTTGGGTGCATGGCTGGTCCACATATCAGTGTCTCTCGATTTCTGGGAGCAGCTTCTGTTGGCGACAGTCAAACTTGGGACCTAAAACAAACAAGGAAGGTTGGTGTAACCTCAGGAAAACTGAGAAGACCTTGCTCAGATAATGGTAACTTATTCTCTTGGGCTAGTTACAGTCTCCTGTCCAAATGCAGCATACCAGAAAGGAGTGGGATTTCTGCTGATAGCAGCTGTCTGCCTCATGGCAACTCTTGGCCTGGGAGCAGAGGGACTCATACAGCAGTCTGCCACATGGGGTAGCCATGCCCTTCACTGTGACAAGGGAAGTGTCTCAAGAGCCTGTGGAGAACTTGTGATAAGACAGTTAAAACCCACTTTTTTAGCCAGAAACCACAGCTGAAAAACCATCTCTTGGTTAGATGGCTGGAGATGGAGGTTGGAAAAACAGTTTCCAACTGCAGGTGTATGGAAGCATTTATAGAGAGGAGCCAGTCCAAATTCCTATCTTGGTTTCCTGCTGCTCTACCTATTGGTGGCTGGGAGGGCTACAGAGGAAAAGATTTTGGCCTCAGAGAGCACTTTGTCAGCTCAGCTGGCTCCCTCCAGTCAATTAAAAAGCACTATGGGTTGGCTTGAAGGACAAGCCAGCAACTGAACCAAGAGCAAATTAATGCACGGAGGAAGGGGAGTTCTCCGCCACTCAGCAGCCTTTGCAGCCCTGACATGAAGCAATCTCAGAGGGGAATGGGGCTGAGATCTGCTATGCTTTTCCCTAATTGAATTACATTATATCAGATGGGGACTGGGGGAGTCTGCTATGAGCTGGCCAGCTTAGCAGGAGACCACAGGGAGGTCAGTCTGCAGCCTTCCTCAGCAATTTGGTGTCTGTGGACTCACAGAAAAGGAGATTTTTGAGCGACATGGGGGCATGGGAACCTGCATTAGCAAGTTTCAGCTCTCAGCTCCTTTTATTCGCAGTGGAATGAATGTTGTAATATTTCCCTCTGAAAGGAGAGAGAGTTTTGTGTTTTTTTTACTAGAAAGGATTCTGAATTTTTTGGGAAAAAAAAGTTTCTCCTGAAATCAATTTTCACACCCAACTAGTAATGTCCCAGATTGTGTGGGACAAAAGATACCTTCAGACACTTCAGAAAAGGACTAACAAGCTAACGTTACAAGCAGGTATCCATCTAGGGTCACCCAAGACATCAGGGCTGTCATCTGTTTCCGCATCAAAAATGAGGTACAATGATTCTCCTCCACCCTGTACAGGATCTGACCCAGGTCCCTTGTCCTCAGATCTAGTAGAAAAGAATACAGATCCCGGGGCTAATAGCCTGAGAGCACGAGAAACACTCTGATCTTTCAAAGTAACTAAATCCCAAAGCCTAGAGAGCCTGCCTTCTCCCTCCTGTTGCCTGCAGGTGAGTCTAGGCACCATGAGGTACCCACCTAAATTAATCAGGAATAACCAGTGCTGCCTGTATGCTTCCCAGATGTTTTGGCCCAAAGGGAATCTTCACCTGAAATCTTTAAATTCATGCTTTTCCCTGAAGTTTCAGAATCGGGATTAAAGAATGCTCCCTGGGACATCCTGCTGCGATTAGAATCATATCTGTATTTGGACAGGAAAGGCACCTTCCACTGAGGCTTGAGGATGATGCCCTCCCTGCAGTGCCATGCTCATTCCCTGGTTTTATGTCACAGTGAAACTCAGAGCATCAAAATGTAACTCAAATCCTCCTTGGAGGATTGCACCACAGCAATGGACAGGTCATGGTTTTCTGTCTCAGAGGGAACTTGGCACAGAAGAAGGATGTGGTCAAGGACATGAGCTGACATGCTCACACACACGCAGCACTAAGTGCATGAGTGCAGCTCTAGCAAAGTAGGTCATGTCAACAAGAGGCTGGCTGAGCGAAACGGGATGCTCTGGTGTTCCATTAACATTAGCATTAACATGATGAGTCGCTTGCTCCTCCCATGAGGTCCCTATGGATGTGGCTGTTCCCTCCTCTTGCTGGTGAAGCTCTGAAGAGGGAGAATGGCCTTGGGAAGAGATGCTGAGAGCCCAGCCCTTGTGCCTATGGAGGGTGGGGGATGGGTGGTAGGCCTTGGAGACAGATAGAGCCTTTTGCCCACGGGAGGTGGGTGCTGGAGGGAGGTAGGAAGAGAGGAAGCTGGTAGGCCAATTCCAGTGCTCCGTGTTGCTAGTTCTTCCTTGCAGACATCATATATAAACTTAAAGCATCTACTCATGACCTGTGTTCACTTGTCAGCTCTCTACCATGCTCATCCCAATCTCTTCCCCTCTGCTACTTGCTTCAGCCTGGGTGGCAGTGTAGGAAGAGCCCAAGGCTGTGACCACCTGTTTTTGTTTTATTTTTCCAGGCTGGAGCAAATAAATAAGTCATCCCCAGAGCTTCTCAAAGGTGCCATTAAGGAGCAGAGAGTTAGTGATTAGTGGCAACAGGAATGGGGAAAATGTTATAAACAAAGAAGTCATCCTCTTGTCCATGGGGAGAGCGCTTCTAAAAATCCTTTAACAGGGCTCGTTAAATATTCATGGCCTCTGTGGCTGGCTATACATCCTGATTAGCCCTTGGCTTCAGCTCATTGTGTCCAGGGTGTTTCTATTCCTCACCGAGGAAATAAAAGCTGATGGCCCATCCTGCATGGCCACTGGATTTGTGCGCTGGCTGCTCACCAGCCCAGGAACCCTCTTGGCCTTCCTGCTGATGAGTATGGTACTGTGGGTGTGAAACAGGGCCACCTGAGTGAGGAACAGGGAGGTGAAGTGCTGAGGGATGCTGTGTGTGTTTATCTTAATTGCAGTCCCAATTGCAAGGATCAGGTGACCAAAATTTGGGTGTGCTCTCTGTCCTCATTCCTCCCTTGCTCTTCTGCTGAAGAACATGTGGCTCACCCACTCATTCAATCAGAGAAGCAGTCCAAGGCCTCTTTCTATCCCCCATTCCTTTAGCAATATTAATATTTTATTACTTTTCATTGGAAGCAACATGCAAATGAATGTGTGTGGGAAGGCCCTGGAGTCTTCCAGTGTTAACAACACAAGTAAACAAGGATTGTCCTCCTTATAAATGATGTTAACACAATATACATGTGTTGTACTACAATCAATAACCTCATAGGAAACTCTAGTAGCTGTAAGCTCTGTTACTGCATTAACTCAGATTGTCATTAAAAGGTTTCTGCTTTACTGATCAGAATTTTTTCCCCAAAACAAGAATTTATTTCAAATGTTATTGGAGGATCAGAGAAACACTGGACCTCATAGGGCAGATAGAGACCACAACCTTCTTGGTCTGTCACTGGTTGTTGGAAGGGGTGAGCTAATTTTCCTTCATTACTTGTTACTGCTTTGTAGTGCCTGCATCCCATTCAAAGGCCTTATCATCTCCTTCTTTTGCGATATAACATCTCTGCTTGGAAAAGGGAGATGAATCCAGGAGTCCCTGATTTGTTCTTCCAGTGCCTGGACTAAAGGAGTGTACAGCTCTATAAAGCTCTTACTCAGATTGGCTGCTTGTGGGAGACATGCTGAAATAGGAGATTCTGGGAGTTGCAAGATCTTGGATTAAGATTTCATTAGAAACATTCACCTCAAGACACTTGGGTAAGAAGGACTGTGTCTGTTTTTAGCCATGGATCTTGAGATGTATCCTATTGAAAAGCCAAACTACGGCACAATGGGAACTTTCCTGACTCAGACAAATCAATGTCCTACGAACACCTCATTTTCCAAAAGTTATGGTAACTGCTATATTGTATGTATGGGCTCCATGATGGGTTTTTTTTTCCTTCAGAAAAGTATAGGCAAATAGCAGTATGGCATCAGAAAATAGAAGGAAACAAAAACAGTATTAATGTGCAGCACAATAAAACTCAAAATTACCGAATGCAGGAGGTATAGCTGCCAGCTAGCCTGTAAGATTTGTCCCTGTGTGAAAGTCTCCTGGGTTAGATTTCGTAAGAATTTGTGAGATTCATAAGAAAAAGGGTGAGGTCTTGTTGCTCTAACCCAAGTGTCACAATGCTCTCAACCTTCTTCTGTTTCATTATTTCAAATTTCTTCTGGTTTCAGTCATCCCTTCGTGAATCTTGTGCATGAAAGGGGGGAAATATTTCATGTGAAACCTGGCTCCGTCTAGGAAACAACTGTACTGAGCAGATGGGATTGCTCAGTGTCAGCACAGCAATTGTGGCTCCTCATGGCCATAGCACTCTCTTCCCAGACCCAAATCCCACGACTCCTTCAATCACTTCCATAAACATCTCCCTGTGAAACAGCAGCCTGTTTTTCTCACTGCTCACCCTGGCTTGGGCTGGTGGGTAGAGTAATTATGTTAATTTTGCCATCAAAATGATTAACCATTCCATTTCAGCCAAGAAAATGGTGGAAATTGGCTCATGATTTATTCTGCACTCTTATTTCATCTCACCCTTTTAACACAGCACTTTGGTCTCCCTGCAGCTTGCTGGCCAATTAGTTGAATCAAAGGAGACACATAGAAATGCAGGCCTTAAATGCAGCTCTGGTCCAGGCTTTGGTGGGATCTGGACAGATCCATGCCCTAGAGGACTGGGGAATAACATCTTCTCACCCTCCTCCACCAGGTTGGACTTCATCTACTTCATGTTCAAGAAATCACCTCCCTGGGGAACAGGCAGCTCTCAAGTTCAGGAGTTTCTCTGTGAAGTGGAGAGTCTTTGAGCTGGGTCTAAAGATGAAAGGGCCTGGTCTTTCGCCACTGAAAACAGTGATAAAACTGCATGAATGGAAGCCTACTCCAGCTGGAGGCAAACAGCAGTGACTGAGCTGGAAGGAGCCATGTTCCTTTGCCCCTGCTCTGAGCTGGATGGCTTGCCACAACCGGACTACTTTTTCTTATCTGTTTTGAGTGACCCCCATGGGACCTCCAGCACTTCCCTGGGAAATCTTGCATGGCCTGATACATCCCTTTGTCAAGACACTTTCCTGGGCACTTCATTTTCAGTTAAAAGCCCCATCCTTCTTCATTGTGTTTTCTTTATGCCTTGACATTTCCTCTCCCTCTCTGCACATGCGTTTCACTTGATAGCAAATCAAAGAAACAATCTCACACATCATCCATG
Source organism: Oreortyx pictus (assembly GCA_036925125.1). Lineage (NCBI taxonomy): Eukaryota > Metazoa > Chordata > Aves > Galliformes > Odontophoridae > Oreortyx > Oreortyx pictus. The sequence goes on from JAUPFR010000012.1 coordinate 9,613,438, forward strand.
TGCGCACCTTGTCCTCTCACCCTTCCTGTCCTCTTTCCTTGCTCTGCCTTCATTTTTCACTCTGATGCATGACAACTTCAGATACTTCCCCTAACTTGGAGGTCCATGAAGTATTCAAAGGGTTCACCAAGAGGACCTCCCTGTCTGCTGAGCCTGTAGCAAACCACTTATGCCCTGCTGTTCTGTATGTCATGTGTGTGATGTGCTATCCAGGATACCTCTTCACTCAGTGACACGCAGCACTGTCCCTGAGCACGTGCTGTGCCTGCACGGCCAGGTTAAGGGGATGGGACCCTTCCATAATGGTTGCAATCACCATAGAGCAGTTTGTCTCCTGCTCACCTGTCTCAGGCCAGTTCCTTCAGGCTGCTAAGTGGAAGTGACTCCAAGGTTCTCCTGGGGCTGCCTCCCCATTTATCTCAATGAAAGTGGTGACATCCCAGACTGTGATGCATGAGGCATGCCACGTTCCCTCACACTGTGACACCTCCGGTTTGCTGCTTTGCTGCCTCTCTGTGGCACTCTCCCATGGGATGCCCATCACTGCTGAAGGTGACAGCCCCTGTACTCAGTTCAGCAGGAAGCAATACATCTTAGGAGAAAGCATATTGTTTTCCTTTTTTCCTTTCCTAGGAGAAAACATATTGTTTTCTGGAAGGAAAGAAAAGGAAAAAAAGAGGAAGGAAAGGAAAATGAAGGAAAGGGAAGAAAAGAGAAGAAAGGAAAGAAAAAGAACATCTGAAGTTCAAATGTCTGCTTTTGAACTTTGTGGTTTGCTCCTCTAGAAGGCCCAGTAGTTTCCAAACAGGTCAACTTTTCTGGAACTTAATTCCGTACACGTATACCAGTGCTCCCAAGCCCCAAAATGGGCTATGGGAGAAGAAAGAGGAACCGAGACTGCAGGTGTCCAGAGGAACAGAGCAGCTCCATCAAAAGAAATGCGTCACAGCCATGGCACTCAGGGCTTGGGGACAGGTGGCTTCACACAGGGACTCAGGGCATGGGCACAGGGCTGAGACCCAATGTCTGGGTCTCAGACTACAGTCTGGTCAGACTACAAGATACGTTGTGCTTCAGCAAGCTGCAAACCACACAGATCCAAATGACTTTTAAATTAACACTGCAAACCATTTGGGGAGGAGAGTTCCCTCTGAATAGAGTAAGTGGTGGGAATTTGGGGAATGATCTAAATAGTAACGCCTTTCCCAAATTAAAATACTGCAGGAAAATAGATAGAGCAACATCTCCCCATGCCACAGCCCTGAACTCCTCTGCCCCAGAGCCAAGGGCTATAAATTACCAACAAGTGACTTTTCTCGTAAATGGTTTTAATTTTTGTTTTTATGTTCGAAGGGGGAGCTGCAGGATCTATAACACAACACATTGCTGCTGGTTCTTCCCACAGAGCTCCTGGGCATCTCTCAGCCTTTTATATTCTGCTTTCCCATTAATGGGTAGCCCTAAAGCAAAGCCAAGGAGGCTCATTGTCGGTCAAGTCCATTCCCAAGACCAACCTGGAGACAGATGGATGCAGCCCGTGTCCAATAACGGCCTCTTTCACGCCACAGCAGGAGGAAGGAGGTAGTGAAGTCCTAAAGGGAGATGCAGCTGCACCTGCTGGGGCATTCCCCAAATATCTGATACCCCCTCCAGGCTCAGTTGTCCAGCTGTAGCTCTCTGGGCAGTCCATATCAGGGCCTCACTGCCCTCCACGTAAATAACTTTTTCCTAATATCCCTCATGGGCTTTAAACATGTGCCACTTTGTCATTTTGCTAGTTTACCCCAATTGCTCACCTATCCCTCTCTCCTCCAGAAGCTACCAGCACTTAAATGGCCAAGAAGATGGTCAGGGGGATGAAACAGACGGAGATTCTGGGCAACTGTCATTCCTTGCCCTGGAAAAAAGAAATCCAAAGGAGGAAATCCAATTTCTGCCTTCAGCTATATAATGGCACATCATGAATAAGGGGGTCCCAAACTCCCTAGGCACCACTGCAAAAGGGCAGTGTGAAAAACTGCAAGTGGGGGAAACTCCTGTTGAACCTGCAAAGCAGGGGGGTGGCAAGCAGGCTGGGAGAGCTCTTGTTCTGAACAAATTCTGCGTGGTTTTTTTTACTGGACCCAGCTACAACTGACCCAGCAAAAGTACAGTTTGCTGCTGGATCACTGCCTGAGCTCTGGCGGACTTGGTGATGGAGTCTGTGTGACGCCAATCCCACCCTTTCCGTCAGTTCTGCTGCATTTGTACGCTGGGTCACAAGAGGGAGCAATTGCCCTATTTGTAGTTCCCTGGCTGGAAAGCGTCTTGCTGATCTCGGCCCCAGGCTCCGGGGATTTGGGGCAGCTTGGACCTCAGAACAAAACCCGGCAATATCCCTGACCCCAGATTTTAGGTCTTAGCAAAACTACGGGGGATGAGCATGACTGCACGGAATGGGCACAGATCTTCTACCCACTCAAGCTTCAGAGGGTACCTGGTATCCCATGCAGGATGCAGAGCCCACAGTCTGGAGCTGTAGGATGTTGTTGCATCTCCTACATTTCCAGAAGCAGTGGGGACGGGGAAGAGCTGCCCCACTGCTCAGGGATTTCAGGACTGTTAAGAGTCAGTGGTCTCTCACTTCCCGAAAGTGCTCATCCAGCTGGGAAAACTGCAAGAAAAACCCTTTCTCAGCAACTTAGTCCATCAGAGGCCAGGCCAACAACTTCCCTTGCTCCCCGCCCAGGCCACAGGCAAGGCATGGCTGCATGGACCTTCTGACCCTGTGCCAAATACTTTGTGGAAGTTCAGGGCCACCCAGCACAAAGCCACAGCTGTATAAACATCTGGACTCCTGGCCAGAAGCCTTCCTCTGGAATCACTGGGACCTCTCAGCGTGTGTGAGGAAGAAATGCTTGAGCCTCCCTGCTATTCCCAGTGGGGACCAGAAAGGGAAAGGTTCCATCTTCTCTCCCATGGAGTTGCAGCTGGGTCTGCAGTGAAGGTTTTGACTTTTCAAGCAAACCCTCTGCTCAACCCTCCATGTATCTCTGAGCCACTGACCTGCACCCAGCTGCAGCCCTCCCACAAGGTCCCACCACCACAGGCTAGATGGATGGAGATGTCACCACCTCATTTGGATCAGATTTGGCGGAAATCTGTTCTGATGGCTCGTGGGGATGCAATGGGGCCTGAGGGGACAAAGCTTCTCAGGATCCCATAGCACCTGTATGGGATATCCTGGGTCCAGAACTCTAGTGGATTTCTCCAGCAGTACCCAAACATTGCTAACATCATCCATGGGGAAACAAACAGTCCATGGGGCAGCATGCTGCCTCTCATGCCCTTCTTCATGAAACCCCCTGCCTGAGATGGGATGAGAGCTGGATATTCCCAAGCTGCCCTCACCTGCTGGGTAGCCAATGAGGCCAAATGTCCACTATGTCCAGCAGTGCCACCAGACCCCATTAACCACGCACACAGAAAGACCCAGAGTCTCATTCCCCTGACTGGTCCTTCCCATCCCCACCAGCTGCCCCAGCTGCTCATTCCAGTCGTGTTTCTCATGGCCGTGGAGGAATGCAAAGCCCTGGGGTGTTTGGGAGACTAGCGCAGAGCTCTTCCGAAAAGGGACAGTGAGTGATGTCAGCGGAAGCATATTTTTAACTCCCGTTTGAATGAAAAGGAAACGACCCAGAGGAAACGCATCAAAAAGAGAAAAAAAAATCCTCCTGACAATGAAAAGCTCAGCTTTACTTTCAAGTTTTGCTTTTCCCAGGACACTGACTGCCTCCTGCCCTCAGCCAGGAGGGGAAAGGCAGAGCAAGGGAGCTCAAGCTGACAAACAGGATGCCTTGGCTATAGGGAGAGCAGGAGGCAGAGCAGCAGAACATGGGACGTGCAGAACTTGTGACAGCCCCTCTGACCACTGTCCTACGTGAAGGTGGGCACGCTGACTGGCTCAGCCTGTGCAGAAAGGGACAGCTATGATGTTGTGCAAGCCATCGAGACCTCCTTTTTTGAGGCTGGCAGAAAGGTGACTCTGCAGTGAGGGAAACGGTGATGCCTCTGCAAGGAAGAGTCCTCAGACATTTTCTGTGCTAAGCCAAAGCTCAACTGGCAAAAAACCCTGCAGCAAAGCCTGATGAGAATAAGGGGCTTGAATGCTTTGGGGCTCTCAGATAAAAAAATCATAGAATCATAGAATCGCAGAATCAATCATAGAGCGGCTTGGTTTGGAAGATCAACTAGTTCCAACCCCTCTACCCCAGGAAGGGTTGCCAACCACCAGAGCAGGTTGCCCAGGGTCCCATCCAGCCTGGCATCTCGTCACCCCATCATCCAACAGCATCCAAATTTCACTCCTAGGGATAACTGCTAGCTTCAGGTCCACCTCTGCCCCAGCCAAGGGTGTTCCTTTGAGGGGAGGAAGCAATGGGAGAAATTCCTCTTGCTCCACAGCATGGAGCATGAAGCATTTGTAGAAATCTCTGCCAGAACAGCTCATTAAAACCACCAGATACCCCATTTTTTGTGCAGTGTGTAGTTCCTGAGGAAGAAGGGAGCAATACAGGAAAGGAGAGCTGGAACAGCAGTGTGGGGCATGCCCATGGTCCCGTGCAATTCCATGACCTGCACGTCATTGGGGTTAGCATTCTGGGCACCATCCTGTCATGGGGTTCTGCCTGCCTCCCCTGCATTTCATTTTCACAGGGCTGAACTCTATCCAGACCTGCATAGGAGAGTTATTTTTAGGCACAGCAAGGCAGAGACAAGAAGAGCTTAGGCTTGGCCACAGGAAAGTGGAGCTCAGCAAGGCAGGAAGAAGTTGCAGGGTGGGTGCAAGCAGCACTCCCTGCATGCAGCCGTGACGGCTCCTTCCTGTACCACCAGCTTCCCAAAAACCACTCCAAGGAGAAGGCAGAGGACAGAGCATGGAGAGGTGGAAGGAGAGGAGCCCCCAGAGCACCCCATGAAACCCCAGCCTGGATGATGCTGCCAACCTTGAGCAAAAGCAAACAGGTCCATGGCAGATCCTCCACCTCTTTCCTTGCAAAAATGTGGGCAGCACAGGGGTCCATGTCCCTTTTCTGCATGTGCATGATTAGGGACAGACTGGTTGATATTTATTTCCTACAGCAGATATATCTCCGCTGCATATCTGACATATCTGCAGGGAGATTTAATGTAGCATGGGACTTTGTGGCAGATTTACTTTTGTTTTAGGCAAGGAGATGCTCTGAAAGAGGATGCTGGGGTTTCTTCCAAGTCCTTCTGAGCTACCTCCATGACACCTCAGCAGAGTGATGGTCCCCAGTGCTTGGGAGCACATCTCCATCCATGGCTGCTGCCGTACCACTCACCTGGCAGATCAAACTTTGGCTGCAGATCAGACTTTTCCCTAAAAAAAGCTTTCCAGCCTCCAACATTTATCCTGCTGCAAGTTAGATACTGGGAAAAAACAACCTCTTAGGAAGAGTGGTGAGGCACTGGAACAGGCCGCCCACAGAGATGGTGGAGTCACTGTCCTGGAGGTGTTCATGAAGCATGGAGATCTGTAGCTAAGGGATGTGGTTAGTGGGCATGGTGGGGATGGGTGGCGATCATAGGGGTCTTTTCCAGCCTTAATGCTTCTGTGATTCTCTGATTCTAAGAAACTGCCTCCAGGCTTGCACCAGCATGTTCCTTGTGGCTGGTGGTCCCGGCGGGGAGAAAAGCAGTGGGGTCAGAAGTTTGCTTTGCTGATGCAGTCCCTACCTCCTGCCCTGCAGGTATTCCCACAGCCTCCCTGGCTTTGATGGACAACTTCCTTCAGGCTGAGTGACACTTGGAGACCCACCAGGGTGTGTGAGGGGTTTTGAGGACGGCTGACCTGCTCTCCACTCTGCAACAGAGACAAGAATAAGCCCTTGCCCTCTTCTTCACTCACCTCTGCCCCATGGCCTGGAGGAGCCGCTGAACCCTGTCCCTTGACCTGTGAAGGAGGAGGAGGACGGCAGGACCCACAGAGGCTGGCTGCCACCAAGTGTCCCCCAGCGTAGCGGGCCACCCCCAGCATTGTGTGGGGAGGAAGGGGCTACGGGGACGGCCCCATCCCGCCTGCACCATGAAAGCTGCCTTTGTCACAGGGCTGTCAGCCGGGGCAAGGCGTCATGGCCTCTGGTTTCCAGGGTGACGGGAGGAGGAGGAGGATGGGGAGGAAGGTGGGAGATGGCAATGGGAAAAAAATATATTTTTAGCCCAATATTTATGGTTTGTCCCTTTGTGGCTCTCTAGTTTCATCTGATTTTCAGGGAGTTCAAAGGTGTTTTCCTGCCTCCTACGAGCACGGGGCTATTGATGGCTGTGCCAGATGCTGGCAGTCCGGCTTCCATGGACAACCGCATGGTGTGCACATGGAAATGGCTCATTGCTTGGGAGTAACTTCAGAGCAGCTGAAGTGATGACATGCCTCCCATAGCCCTGTATGTGAGATAGCATCTCAAAGGGAGGGCAGTGAAGAACATAACAGCATGCTGAATATTGAAAAAAAAAAAAATCCACAAGAACAGCAGAGTTTACCAGGGAGATCTCTCTACCTTTGGGATTCTCCTCAGGAGGAATGATGCTAATCCTGCCCCGTGGGCTATTTCAAGCAAAGGTGGCCTAGTTGCTGTAGCTCTTCTTGCTGGTTCTAGCTCTGGGGATGCTCTTGTTCTTCCTTTGGTGTTCAGGAGAGGATGAATATTGTACTTGCAGAACATTTATGCGTATCTCAAAGCTCTGCTTGTACTATCCTGGATGCCTCTTGAGTCGGAAATGGCTTTCCCTGGCTGGGGACCTGTGGCCAAGGGGTCCCATGCTGCAAGAGCCAAAAGGGTCACTTGTTACATAGGGAGAAACAGAAGGGGACCTCAGACTAGAGCTCTGTCTTTCAATGGTGTCCATGGAAAGTTGGAGTTGAACTGGAAGTCCTGCTGGTATTGTTGGTGTGTTGCTTTATTTTTCTCTATGGGAGACACGTGTCCCACGTCACTGGGAGAACAGAGCAAAGTAACAGTGGGCATTTCAGAGCTTGAGACACCAGGGCTCCTGCGTCCCTAAAAAACAGCTTGCACACACCTTTCCCCTCTGCATTAGCTGTCAGCATACGGAGCATGGCAGACTATTTAAGGAAAACGCCCAATAGCACTACTATTACTTACCATAAAAGCCTCATGTTTCCAATAACAGCCTAATGTTCCAGGCACCTGTCCAACAAATTCAGAGTTTTTCTTACCTGCCCACTGCAGGATTCACAGCCCTCATTCCTCCCAGCAAGCATCTAATCTGACACTGCACAACAGCAAGGCTCAGGAGGAGCTCAAACCCACTGTCACATCTGGAGGAGCTCAAACCCACTGTCACATCTGTCTGTAGCAAGGACAGTGGTCAGTAGGATCTCTCATCCTTCTAGGTAAAATCCCAGAATCTTCTTGCAGCCCGTTCACCCTCTTGCTGGCTGGTGGCATGTGCCCAGCTTTACTTCTATTGCAGCTCCAGCATGGCCCCTGTATGACTACAACTTCTCATGGCAGATGACAACAGTGGGGCCGATGAGACCCGACGCCATTCATGCCTCCTGACACAGTCACCCTGCTGCTGGAATGAGGCGGAAATGGACAAATGGATCAAAAACAAAAGGGCTCAAAAATGTTTTTCTTGATCAGATCCCATGAGCCCCATCAGCAGCATCCGCAATGGCTTTTGCAGAGCAGGCTGGGCGGCGTGATTTTGTTCATGTTCCCAGGGAACAAAACAACATCACGAACATGCGTCTTGCTGAAAACACTCCCTCCGATCTGAAACCATGATTGTTCACCAGCAAAGTTACTCGTGGGCTTGGGAAATAATTCACAAGCAGAGGAGATGGTGTAACAGGATGTGGGCATCTAATCTCTCCGTACCAGGAGACAGTCATAAGCACTGGCACTTACCCAGCAGTCAGCTACAATTTGTTTGCACACAGGCTTTGCTGGAAAATTGCATCCAGCCGTCCAGTTAATAAAAATCATCTTCACACAGCTCACCGGCAGTGTTTGCTGAATGAGAGATGGCTGCTAAATTATTCACTCTGCACTATTGGTGTCTCAGCGGTGGAAGAGAGGGGAGGAAGATTTTGCTGCTGCTAGTCATGTTATGCTGTCAATTCATTCTCAGGGCTGAGAGTCTGCCATCTGGTACTGAACTCACCAAGAAAGATGGGGGGGGGAGGGGGGGGGAGGAAAGGCAGCATTTTTAAGCACTGATTGCTCATCATATGGCAGCTCTAGAGCGCATTTTCTAACATTCATGAGAAGTACGAATCCAGAGGGAAGCGTGGAGCGGAAGGGATAATATGGCTTTTAGAGTATTCCACCCACACAGATGTAAAGAAAATACATGAGGGCACAAAATCCCATTCTGCCTGTCCAGCCTGCTACACCTGGGAGGCCAGCAGAGATGATGGACATAGCATAACCTCCTAGATGTGTCCCTGGGCTTCACGTCAGGCACCTTCCTGCTTCTGCAATCATTCATTGGTCTCCTTGGCTGCTGTGCTACCTTTCAGCCCACTCGAATTTTGATGGATTTTAACCCTGCCATCAGGAAAGTAAAACTTTTTGGATGGTGATTGGTGTTATGGGTGATCCTTGTTGCTGAGTACACAACTGGTAATTATGGGGAGCAAATGTGGAGATACTGTTCCCCATTCCTGGCGCCCAGTGTTGCTGGAACAGCATGATGACAAGGCTTTGGATGCACCACCTGTGTCTGGAAACACATCCAGCCCTCCTGCATGCAGCACCAAGCAGCTGGCTTTATCAGGAACCAACCAGAAGAATGCATTAATGAGCTGAGCAAAGTGTGTCCCTACAGGCAGGGCTGCAGAAGGAGATAGAGCCCCTTGGCAGGGTATGAAAGGAGAACAAAAGAAGAGGAGGAGGCAACAAAAATCAGAGGGGAAAACAGGCTCGCTGACTTGTTCAGCCACAGATTGACATCATGGAGCACTGGAGATCTGGGGAGGCTTCAGTCAAAGATAAAGTGGTGGAGGTAAAGGCACCACATGATTCATTAATGTTTTACGTGACCTAGACAGGAAGGAAGGACAAAGAGAACTACCATGTACCTTCCTATGCTGCATCGTGATGCTGAAACAAAATATTAGCTGAGAGACTTATTCCTTTTCACACCTTTTCCTCCAGTTGATCAACTTCTGTAGGGCCAGCATTGCACTGGGACATGAAGAAGGAGTCTGAAAAACAGGTTAAGATCATCAACATGCTGTAGTTTGGAACTAAAGCATCCACAAGACCCTTGGCATGTGTATGGGAATTGCTAAGTCACGGCCTGAGCCAATGATTGAGCACCTGGTGAAGAGACAGCCAGGTGAAAGCAATTCATCTGTGTGACCCTAAGCCTCATATAAGAGCTGGCTCCCATAAGGGAAGGGTCTCTACCTGGAGATCCCTTCTCTGGGGGTGTTGGCAGGCCCTGATCCTTGGGCTGGGTGAGTAACTCTTTCTTTATTTAGCTGGACTGTGTTCATCACTTTTTTTTTGTGGTTTAGAACTGGTCATCTGCCATTGCCTTTCCCTACAGCATAGTGCAAAAGCCTTTGATAGGATGTAACCCAGAAAAATATCCCATGAACTCTGTTAGCTTTTTGTTGTTGTTGTTTTCTTACCCAACATGCAGGCTGCTTTTTCACCAGCGTTCATGCCTGATGTCCCCTAACATGAGAAGAACTTCCAGATGAATAGGGGTGGAACCTGGTTTTGACTGGTTCTATCCTCAGTACCTCCTTGCCTGTCCTTTGCCATATGTTCTACCCATTTCCCTTCCCCTCTGGCCACAGTAGCTCACAGTACAGGAAGAAAGCTTTAGGAGAACCTTGGAATTCCAGTCCTCTTTGGCTTTTTGCACCCCTCCCATCTCCTTCCATTCTGGAGCACAGAACGAAGCTGCTGTTGTCTTTTTGTCACCTTGCTAGTAAAGAATCCCGGAATCATAGAACAGCTTAGGCTGGAAGTGACCTTAAAAGATTACTGAGCTGCAGTGTCCCCACTGTGGGTAGGGTCACCATCCAGAACAGATGCTCTTATACAGGCAGAGGTGCTGTATGCTTACTTTCTTGTGTTCTCTCCCTTTTTGAAGTTTGTCTTTCTGTGCTGAAAGACATTCAAAATAAAGACAAGCTTGCCTCAAAAATACCAGGTTGTAAAATCCCAGAGGGACACCCTTCAGGTAAGGTGTGATTGTGCTCATTCCTTGGTTCAAAAAAAAAAAAAAAAAAGGCATTTTCCCCCCTTTTTATTCTCTGGCACCTCACACTCATGCAGCCCACTTCTTTTCCCTCTGAAATACAGTGGGATTTTGGTCTGTGTGTTGGGTAGGGGAAGGTATTTGATTTTTTAATGCTTAGTTATTTATTTTTGACATTGCACAGGCCATTCCAGCACCCGCTTTATCTCCAGTGATCTCTGACCCCTGCATGTCAGGAGTTCAATCTGGTACGTTCCACTCTTTGCCCCCACTTAATTCTTTTTTAGCTGCTCGGCCTTTGAAACCTGGTGCCATATGCCAGCCCCAAAGAGCCCTGATCAATACCGGGGGACCACGTCCCTGTGACCTTGCAACCTGCCCCGTAAAGGGCAAAGGGCAGAGCAGAGCGTTGGCCATGTTCTCATTACAAGATTTCAGCTGCATTTGTTGGAGGGGGAGGGAGAGAGCCTTTCTTTCTCACTTTCTTTCTTGCTTTCTTTCATGAAACTTAGACACCAGAGCTCCTGGCTGCCTGTTGACTCCTCAGCTTCATTTAATGAAAGTGAGCAAGAGAACGGCTGAAAATCAAGATGCCTGAGGATTTAGAATAGGAAGACAGCAGCATGTCTTGGTGGAGGAAAGGGGTTGTTTGTGTCCATCCTTTCCATATAGCCAGGATGCTTTGGGGTGCAAAGTCTTGGTCATCCCTTAAATGGAGGGATCCATTAAAAATTACTTGGCCTGCACAGAAGAGCCCTGGAGATGTTCTCAAAGAGGGACCCATTTTATCTCCTCTTGTATGGCCTCTGTCCAAAGGAAGAGTCTGTAGGAAGCTGTTGGGGACACCCAGCTGGAGTGCCTTATCCCAGCACCCTATTTCAGTTGGGGGGGGGGTGGAAATCTTCAGCCTATTTCAGTGAGTGTGAACCATTCCTTCTTGGGCCACAGCATCTGAAAGCCGCCCCTTTTTAAGGTACAGACCTGCTTCTTGGTCGTCTCTTTTTGGCTCTGCACGAAAAGTATCCATGTCTGCTTTCTGCCCTTGCTCCTTTCCTTTTTAGAACAAGAAGTAGAGATGAAAAGGGAAAAGCTTGTGGTTCTCTATGGGACAGCAGAGCTTTGGAACAGCTTTCAAAGGGAGGTTCAATCCAGCTTCATTTCCTCAGAGAGGAAAACCCAAAGCTAAGGTTGAGAGAGTGCCACTCACCTGGGAGCAGCCCAAGTGACACAGGATGAGGAGACAAATGCTCTTTTGGCGCAGGACCTTCTGTGTCTGCCTCTGTGGGTCCTATTCCTATGGAGATGGGGACCACAGGGGGCTTGGTTGGAATGGGATTGTCACTAGGTTAATTCCTTGGGTCAGCACAACAGTGTAAAGCCATCCTGTACAACTCTTCCCTTCTCCTCTCCTTTGTCCTCTGCAAAGGGATGGACACAGTAAGCTCTATGGGACAAATACTGTCCTGTGCAACAGTACTCCAGCTGACCCCCTCAGACAACCAATTTAGAGTCAGAGGTTTCTATGAGCTTCTGAGGGGGGCCATTTCTGAGCTGAGTTGAGAATTCCCTTTTTCACCCTAATTATCCAAAGGATGAAAATGTCCTGAACTCTTCCCAAGATATATTCAGGGATTTTCCCTGAGGCTGGAGAGCAGAGAATTCCCCATTTTTTTTTTTTTTCACTGCACTACAATTGAAGAGTTCACCCAAGGACAAGAGCAATGGGGCATTTCATTCTTTTGATTGAGTGCACCATACCCACGGGTAGCAAGGGGAGCCAATACCCCAGACAGAGGGCACTGCTGCACAACATCCAATTAACCCTTCTGATAGCTTCGATTAAAAATAAAGGGGCCTTAAGTCCCTGCTGGAGTGGCCTATTTTATATGTGCATCTCCTTGGTTTTGCCTCAGCGTATGATGTTCAGGAAGCAGTTATTTCAGGAAAGGTACGCTATAGATAACTGATCTGCCAGCCAGGTGTCATGTTCCTTCATTTATTTTCAATTACTTTGTCTCATTAGCTCTGGTGAGAATTGCCTGGTGTCAATTCATTTGGTCACCTCCGTGCCTGCTGCACCTCTCCAGGGGCACATTTCCAGCGTGGTGTGATCTCTCCCTGGGGGACACTGTTACAAAACAGCTCTGCTTCTCTTTCAGCCTCATCTTGTTCTCATCTTCCGGCTACCATGCTGCTTCAGACCCCTTCTCAGGATCACATGAAATTCCTGGAGGAAAGCAGGTGAGTAGTGTGGGGAGCCATCCCTATGCACATTGCAGCAATTAAGTGCTATTGTGCTCAAGCCACAAAGACTTCCAACCTCATTCCCATATACAACTTCCAGAAAGGAGGTTATGGTGAGATGGGGGTTGGCCTCTTCTCCCCGATAACAGTGGTGGGACAAGAGATAATGGCCTTGAGTTGAGCTGAGGGAGGGTCTGGTTGGATATTGGGATAAACTTCTCAGAGTGGTGAGGCACTGGCACAGGCTGCTCAGGGAGGTGGTGGAGTCACTGTCCCTGGAGGTGTTCAAGAGAAGGGTCAATGTGGCACAGAGGGCATGGTCTAGTAGGCAGTGTTGGTGATAGATGGACAGCTGGATCTTAGAGGTCTTTCCCAACCTTAATGATTCTATGATTCTTAGTGCTGTCAGGATGGAGGATAGATCCCAGGACTTCCTGGACTGTTATTTCATTCCCTGTATTGTTTTATGCACTCATATGGCATTGCCTCTAAGAACCCACTTCAGGTCAACATCCATGTTCACCCTTTTATCTGGGGTAGTATCCACCAACACCCCACATCGGCTCCAGAGGGAGGTGATTTGTGCCGGTAGTCCCAGGACTCATCATGCTCCCTCCATGAACTCTTCTTTTAGCTCTTTTCTTCTGTCCATCCCCATTTGTGTCCATCCCCATGGAACAGAGCAGGGACAGCTGCTGGGACAGATGGTAGTGTAAAGAGACAGAAGACATCAGTGCCATCAGATGTGTGTGGAAGAGGAAAAACTAGCCTTCTCTAGCTGCAGATTTCTCCTACTTTCCAGCTCAGCATAAAGCCCTCTGAAACAAAATTCCCTCCTGCCCAAGGGATGTCCTGGCCTGCTGTTTAGCCCTGGGATCTTCTCCCCCTGAACCTCTCATGGTGGACCACCGTGAAGTGCTTGCTCACTGCACAAGGCTTTTGTGCTTTCACCTATCCAAGCATGAGCTTAGCCATACCTGGCATGTCCCCAGGGTGACACAAGCAGCTCATCTGCCTGCTCACTGTCAGCCGTGTGGCCAGCTCAGCTCTGGTGGTGACAACAGCAGGGACCAAAGAGGGCATGATGTAATTTTCAGATCCGCTGGGGAGTTTTCAGCAGTGATGGCTGGAAAAAAACAGCAATTTCTCTGTGAAAAAGGGCACATTCACTCCAGTTCCAGTGAGAAAGAAATAAATAGAAAGCCTGGTAGTGACTGTCCTTAATTGATTAGTCATTTCTGCAGATGATAATTGCACATCAAAAGACAGGGATCCTACTGTTTCATGCAAATGTCCTTAGGAATAACAGCAAGACACAGGGGAAGTGGGTAGAGGAAGTAAATCCTTTAAGGCGCTGCCCAGGAGAATTGAGAGCTTGAGTTCCATTTTGGGAAAACAATGTTGCTTTGAATATCCCTGGAAAAAAATATCTTCAACCTCCTGAGTGCCAGAAACATGGAGGAAGAGGACAGGTGTGTGCCCCAGCCATGACAGTGCGTCACTTCTTCAAGTACCAGTGGAGAACTTGAAAGAAGAGGTGGCTGATGAGCCAGGGTTGGAGACAGTCTTTGTGGGTCCAGCTGTGAACCTGAATTTTGGATCCTTCCCACACACTGCAGTCTCCTGGGCTCTCTGATTTGTGCCTGGTGTGTCCAGTCCCCTTCTACTCCCCTTGCTGTCACATCTGGGCCACAAGCTGAACACCAGCCCTGGGGCTCATCTGAGAACCTCCATTCTCATTTAATTATTTCAGCTGCTAGCCCTGGTGTCTGGCAAAAGAGGCTTGTGAGCATGACTCAGTCAGCCTCCAAAAGCAGCAGTGAAAAAACAAGAATCTGCTGTGAGCTGCATCTTGATTTTTTTTTTTTTTTTTTTTTTTTAAGCCAACCTCGTGATGCTTTGCATGAGTCTGTAATATCAGAACAGTGCCATATACTGTGGGCGTTCTGGGGTGCTTATAAGAAAAATGGTCACTTTTCACAATCACGCAGCCATCACTGGAGTCATGGAGACTCTCTTGCAGGGAGTGAGATCCTCTGTATTGCAGCCACAGTGTGGGAGAAGCTTTTGCAGGTGTTATTTCTTGTGTGGGCAATTTCAAAGGTTCCTGGCTGCCTGCCTCACTGCCCCAGGTAAAGCCTAAACCTGTGCTCCCTCCAGGCAAAATATCACTGAGCAAAGCAGAGCTGGGGACACCGTCCGACTGCGATCTTGTATCTGCTTAGACCCACCAGCACTGGGTTCTTCAGAGCAGTGATCAGGGATCTGAAGGGAAATGAGCTGCCCTCAGCCCTACCTAAAGGATGCCTGTGGAAGACCTAGAAGGCGTTGGTGATCATGGAGAAGCCTAAATTCCCACTCTGTGGCCCCTACAGCCTCTGGCAGAAACCACATCTGACCTTCTGTCTCATCCTATGCAGCTCTGTACGCTCAGATTCCTACACACTCATCACCTTCAGCGTGGGTTAATGAACAGCTGGCATTTAAATATTCCTTCATCACTCTATCCCCGTCACTGATGAAGTCACGGACAGCATGTTGGAGCCGCAGGTTTGCCTTCAGATCCTTTACCTTCAGCTGTCTTCAGCGCAGAGCTGCGGCAAGCTCCTTCCCCTTTGTAGTCAGCAAAGAGAAATAGGCACTTTCAGGGCATGAGTCATCTGACCTATTTAGCCATCTTAGGAGGAGATGAATGAGTCCTTAAGAGGGCCCGTTTCTTGCTGCTGTCTAGACAGCCAAGCTCTCAGCTGCAGACGCCTACCCTTGCTCTTCGGGCTGGGAAAGGCTTCTGGCTAATGGTGGGCTCCCAGCTCCAGCAGAGCATTGGCTCACACCTGAATATGCAGGAGACATTTGAGCTCAGCCTGGCTGAAGGGAGGATTTCAACACCAAAAGAGTGGAAACCTTCTGCTGTACCTCCAAGGGAGGGTTTCGTGGAGCTGGGTTTCTTCTGCTGTGACAAAATGGCATAGGGCATTTCAGGTCTGAATGTCAGTGGGATGTGTTAGCCAAGGGGAGGTGTTTTATTATTCTCAGCTAAACCAGCAGGAGTGGCTCAGTCACCCTGGTGGCTCCACCACGTGACTGTGACCCAGTGCCAACACCAGTAAGTCTGGGATAAACTTGAGCCTGTGGAGCACTTGGTCTTCACAAGGATGCAGATAGCAAAGGTCATGCAGTTCGAAGAGTCAACCTATGCTAGGGAGAAAAAAGCCCAACCAGCAGGACTACTTGTGATTCCTGGGGCTAGTAGGTATAAGGGAAGGAAAGTGTGAGAGTAAGTTGTGACCATCTCTTTCAGTTGGCTTGTGGGCCACTTGCCTGTGGTTCTCTGTTAATCTGACATTACTGTTCTTTTCCTTGCTTTGTCTTGCCTTGTAGATACTCAGAAGATCAGTGACATGGACTGATAGGGGCAGGGTAGGCATGGGAAGGTGGTACTACACAAACCAAAAAGGCTCTAACATAGTTAAAACAAGCTGTGCATCTAGGAACCAGTCTAGTTGGCTGTGCCTAAGAGGGACTCTGGCAATGATAAATGGCCCAAAGTCATCTTTTGTTTTAGAAGCAGGGGAAGAATGAATCACAGCAGGGACTGGATTCACATCTGTCCTCCAAAACCCCGAGGCAGATCCTGAATGCTGTGGTGAGGCCTTGGCACATGTGTTGGAAACCATGCTCTGGTACCAGAGACAGACTCCAAAGCCAATGAAACAGCACGAGAAAAGGTTTTATGCCGAGAGGCATAGAGAATGCACTCCAGAAGGGGCTTCAGAAATGTGTTTTGGGGACCAAACCTCAACAGATCTCAGGAATGTCTCACCTCAGTCCCTTCTTTTGCTGCCCAGGGACCCACCATGCTTCAAGGACCTGGAACAGCCACAGCAGGGAGTCAAACGCTGAGATTTTCGAGGTTTTCTTTAAGCACCAGAAGAGGGGAGAAGTGTCAGAGCCAAAAAGGATCCCCACCAACACCTATCCCATGCCAGCAGAGCGTGATGCCAGCCAGCACCTGTTCAGAACCCTGCCAAAGCAGGAACCTGAGTCATGCCCTGGCTGTCACGAAGACAAGCAGACACTTTCAAAATTAATATATATTTTTATTGAATAGTTGCTCTAAGTGGGCTTGTGAAGCCACCCATAGAATTACTTCTTTCATCTCAGCAGTGGTTCAGTTATCAGTTATTAGCTTTGCAAGAGAAGAAAACCAAACAGAAGGAGGTGCATTAAAATAAATAGGTTATTTTTTTTTCTTATCTTTAAAATAAACTTTTGAAATAAATACTTTGTTCTTTTTTAGAGAGTTTTTTCTTGTGTTTTTTTTGTTTTGTTTTTGTTTTCCTTTTAAATTTACAAGAGTATTGTCAAAAAAAAAAAACCAAAAAAAAACATCCATCAGGTTATAAACATGTATTATACCTTATAGAAAGGAACCCAAATAAAGGCAGCCAGGGAGGGATCTCTTTATACACTGTACAGAATGCCTTTGTACCAGTTAAATGGAGAATTAGAGGCTTCGGTTCTTGGTGTGAGGCTCTCCTTTGAAGGCCAAGGGGACCAGTCTTCTTGGGAGAGCTTTGTGCTGAGGACACCGGAGAGGCAGGCGGCTGCCTGTCCACTGAGCATCACAAAGGCCTGAGGGAACTGCCAGGAGATGGGGAGAAAGAGAAGAGAAGGTGGACAGGGATTTCAGCAGGGAAGGAGGGGACCAGCCACACCAGCAACTCACTGAGGAGGGTTTGGTTCTGCTCCTGTTGAAGCCCTTTGGGTGTTTGCAAGAGGTCCTGGTGCTCTCTGAGAAATATCCCAAAGCATGTGAGCCTATAGGAGGTCACAGCTCTGCTTCAGATCTGAACTTGCAACCTCCAGCTGCTGCAAGTATCCTGGAGGAGTGGGCTCCTAGGAGACCAGCCTCACTTCATTTCCACTGAAGACCAATAATGGGGTTTCAGGTGGGATAGGGAACAACTCTTCTCTACTTATTTACTTATCGCAGAAAGATAGACCTCCCAGTATCCAAAGAGCTCTCAGTGTTCTCCAGCCTCAAAACACCCATGGTCCAGAATGAGAGAGAGAGCAAATTAACAGAGAGGTGCTGGAATCAGCAAGCTTGGGGCACAGCAGGCTCCTTCCTGGTGCATCCCACTCATGTAAGCCCAGTTCATCCCTCTTTATTGCACTGCAGCAGCTGCTGATTAGCTGTAATTTTGTGCTTTGGCATCTTTTGGCCAATGATACTTCCCCACCAATCTTTGGGATCACACATGAGGATAGGGAATAGTTGACTCAGCGGAATTTTATGAGAGTCCGAGAATGCAATCTCCCCCTGAAACCCAACCCTGCCAAACTGTTTTCTGATGTCCTTGGCTGGCAGCAGCTCCTTTGGTGTGAGACAAAGAGGTTTCCCAAGGATGGGTGCCAACCTGAGCTACACCCCAATCACCACCTACTTCAACTGGGAAGACTGGGGGAACTGGGATGGAATGGGGGCTCCAGCTTGGTCCCCAGTGACTCCTCCTCAACAGTGTTGGGACCAGTCATCAAGTATTAAATGAGGGGAACAGGGCTGAGAGAAAGCCATGGCATAGAGCAAGCACCATCAGGAGTCTTTGGAGGAGATGGGAAGAGCAGAGCAGGGGGAGCTCCTGCCCTGCCTCCTGCTCCTTGGCACCTGGGCCTCTCTCCTTAAATTTGCCCTAAAGCCCTGCATGTTTCATGGGAAAGAAGCCGATGACCAGCACAGATGCACAACGTGGAGAAACACTCTCTTGCAAAGCAGTTCCATCCTTGTCAGGTCCAAGAAGTGCAAGGAAAACAGAGGACTTGTCATGCAACTCACCAAACAGAAAAGCAAGAAAGACACATTGGGGCAAAGAGACCCAAACTGTCAGGACAAACAGCCGCACACAAACATCTGGAGCAGATGTTATCTGACTCATTACAGGGTGGGGCAGGAAAGGGGCTCAAAACTCCAACCAAAATTGGAGCCCTCTCTGAAGAGAAACCAAACTATCCGGCAGCCAGAAATGGGGAGGGAGCAGGATGGAACTGGTCGGAAGACATTAGGAAAAGCTCAGGAAAAACAGACACGATCAGAGGTTACCCACAGCCTTCCTGTCACCAGATGGGCTCAGTGAACTGGAGCTGGCATCCTTGGAGAGCTTTTGGCAAATACCAGCTCTGAACATCTCCAGTCCATGCAACTGTAAGACCTCAACGTGGCTTTGATTTACCTTCCACACAGTCCAACTGAGGCTCTGCTTGGTCTGGCAGCCTTCCGTGCCCAACTGGGTCCTCTTCAACTCCTTTCTACATGCTCCATATTCCATCAAATATATCTCATGAGTTTGGCATTTCTAGGAGATGGGACATCCAAGAGACCTGGCCAGACTCCTCAGTCCTGCACTCTGGTTATGGCTTGATTCCCTGTTGGGATTGGGACTTACATGCTGACCCAGAAAAAGCCCATATGTAGATGGCAACCTGGACTCCTACCAATTGCTGAAGGTAAATGTGCTTCAATAGTAGTGCTGGGTTCCACCTCACTCGCTATGCCATGCCAGACTGGCTCTGAGGAGATGGTATCTGGGCAGCCATTTTCTCATCCTACAGCTCCAGCACCTGGAGGAGATCACCCCATACTTGCATGACTTGGGAGGCCGTGAAAATGATGAAGCTTCACATGTTGAGTCATTCCACCATCAGGAGAGGAAGCAATGAATTGCAAAGATACAGAGGTGGTAACTAAATTTACAAGACGGCTCCACTTAAAAAGGGGGAAGAAAAAAATCAAAGTAGAGCAAGTTGGAAAATTCTGTTCATTAGTTTTCTTCTGAAAGTTTCAATGAACTATTTCACATTCTCGCTGAAGAAAGCCAGTTCCTCAAATCCTCAATGAAGAAAACAAAAAAAAGGGACTTTTTCCCCTAAAGAAGTTTTATACTTTTTAGGAGGAATAAGTTTAATCAGCACCAATAGAAAAATGAACTGAAAAGGAAGGATGCCTCTTGATGGAAGTCTCTCCCCCAAGCATCACGTTTGTGATGTATTATATAATTGATACCACGGAGATGGGCTGATCTTGTGCTGGTACAGACACGTACAGGCTATTGTCTGAGAAGGTCATTGCCTTAAAACCCAAATGGCAAAACTGCACAGGCGTCATCTTCTCCCTCCTTATCAGTACAAGATCCTTATTGTAAGCCACAGCATCATCCTGAATTCCCTAACACTTGTGGTAAGTGGTTCCATTAATGCCCCTTGGGCAATGGATGAAACCCGGGTGAGGATTTCAGTCACCCCAGGCACAAACTCCCCACCAGGGATGAGATTCAGCTCCCCTTCACACCTTCAACATGTAGCTCCCTTAGAATCAAAGGAGTCAAGTACCAGCAGCACACATTTTAATTAATGTTTCTGAGGAGGATGAATCACTCCCTGGAACTGCTTTTTTTCTTCTTCTTCTTCTTTTTTTTTTTTTTTCCTGCAACAGAGGGAGCTTGGATCAGCTGTGATTTTTAGATAGCAAATGTATGGAAAGATGAATCCCATCAAGAAATGCTACCTCCTGGCTCACCCCACAGCCTGCACTAAATCCTACTCCCTCTCTGCAACCTCTAAGCCTCCCTTTCCCCCTCTCCCAACTACAGAGGAACTCAAGGTCTAGGATTAGCGATAAACAGATCGGGAAATCATCTTCCAGAATGTGGAAGTGTACCAGGAAGCCAAACCTTGCATCTGGCACCATTCACAGCAGTATCATGGATATTATTAGTAATAGTCCTAGCCATTCTAATGTTATATTTATATATACAAAAATAGATCCACAGAACTCTACAGAAAGAGGTGGCTGAGTGAATGCAATGGGTAAGCCCTGGACAGCAGAGTCTTGGAGGAAGCCAAGGGAGACTTTGCATATATTTCTCCAGGGGGACCGTCTGCTTCCCTCTGTGTGCACACATGTCTCAGAGGAGGGACAGCCTCCAGACGTCATGCCAGCTCCAAACTCCCCTGACCCACCAGTGGCAAGCAGAGATGGGGCTGAGCCCAGGTCTGGAACGATCTACCCACAGCTGCAGCAACGCATTTGGTTTTTTAGCATCACAGCACGTAAACCGTGAAGCGCTGACCCCAAATCATGGTCTGCAGATGGCCCAGTCCAAGGGCTCAGTTCAGCCCCATCTCCACTGTTGCAGAATATCTTCAGCAGTGACAGTGCTGTGGCACGCTGATGGACAAGGAAAGCAATGTGAGGGCTCAAAGGCAACTTCTGCAGGGAAGGAAGGTTGGGGTTCCCTCTGTGGACACCCCCTTCAACTCTCAATTTTCCCCAGGCCAAAACAGGATCCCCACCTCAGATCAGTGCTAAGCAGCCGGGAGAGAAGAGCTGGCTGTCGATAGTTGGGTTTGGGGACTTTTTTAAAGTGATTTCAGTGCTGGTGGAAGGTACCAGACAGGCAGAAGGCAGATCTAGGAAACAGGGTGGTGGGACAAAGCTCTGTCCCCATGGCTACTTCACCCTACTTCAAGGGCAAGCCTGGAAGTATAGAAAGGAAGCTGCATCTGCTCAGTGATGAGATGGAGATGGGTGACAACATTGTCTTCTCTCCTATCCCACTGTGGTTTTCACTTTGGAGGAAGACCCTTCACCTCCAGGCATGGAGAAATGAATGGTTGTTCCAAACCAGCATCCTGCTCTCCATCGCATCCCAGGGGAACCTTCCCCTCACCGCAGCTGGGCAGCAGCTGAAAGGTTTGAAAGCTTCCCACAATTTCCATTCCTCTCGGAGGCAGGAAAAATGAGGTGCCATCTGGCTGGCATCTCCTGATGGCTTCCAAGCAGGCAGAGAGGCCGCTGCTGCTCAGTGGGACCCTGCAGCACCTGAAGGATGCAGGATGTAGGCAGTGGGAGAAAATGGAGACCACTCCTGAAAAGTGCTGGAAGGAGAGAACAGGTCCAGGCTCCTGGAGGACTCTAGCTTGGGATGCATGGCCCCAGCTCCTCCTCCCATGGGAAGAGCCATGGCCCAGGGACCCTGAGTCTCATTCCTAGGAGGAAGGCAGGGGGCAGGGGAGAGCTGCAGAGCAGGGGCAGCTGGAGGAGCACAGGGAGGAAGGGGAGAGGAGTAGGAGGAATCGTCTGCTTGTCCTCCCCAGGAGGGTCATACCGGCTTATCTAGCGCCTTGGGGAAAGGCGTGCCACTGGAGGAGGAGATCTTTCTGCACACCGTGTTGGTGTGGGTCTGGCAGCGGCAGCCGGGGCGTTTCAGGCCGTCATAACCCCGCTGACAAAGTTTGAGGCACCCCAAGGTGGGAAAGTAGCAGCAGAGGCAGGGCATGAGGAGGGAGAGGAAGCTCATGGCAGCCCAACGGGCACAGCAGGAACCCGGACCGCAGGAGCACGGATCATCGGCACAGGTGTCCTCGTCATCGCTGGAGCAGTGGTAGAAGATGCCCTTGACGCAGCAGAGACAAGTCCCGTAGTCGAGGAGGCTCTCTGGGGAGCACAGGCAGCGCTGGTTGCACAGCCAGCAGGACGGCAGGCCACGGGCGGCCGTGCAGCGGGCACACTTGCAGCGCCCGCACTCCTCGCAAACGAAGAGGTGCCCACCGTGCAGGCTGCCCTTCTCCACTGCCCCTTTCAAGGGAGATTCCTCCGCTTTCAGCTCGCCGGCCCTGGGCTGCGTCCGGATCAGCGAATGGCCCGAGTGGGACGGCGTCAGGGTGCTGAGCAGGCGCTGCTCAGAGGCCGTGGTGCTCTGGGACATGGAGCTGGCCGTGCTGGAGTGGCTCATGGCTTGCTGCAAGGGTGACATGTGGGGCTGCTGGCTGTGGCTGCGGTGCAGGTCCTGCAGTGTGGAGGATGCCAGGCGGTCCTGAGTCCACTCCTGCTTGTGCGGTGGCTGTGAGAGGGACGGGTTGGAGCGGGCTTGCTGGAAGCAGGGGGCTGGCCTCTCCACGTAGTTGTTGCTGGCACGGATGGAGCGGATTTGGTCGATGGATAGGACCTGCTGGAAGTCCTCAGCCGGGGGGTCCATCGTCTCGTCACAGCTGAGTTCAGCCACGCTGGAAGAGAGCTGCATCGCCAGGACTGGAGAGAGCCTGCAGCATCAGGGCACATCTAAAAGTCCTAAAGCATGCCGTAAGAAGAGATAGGAACATTCATTTTATGCTTCATAACACTTCATCCCTACAGCCTGTGGAGGTCCTAATGAATTTCGTAGAATCACAGAATGCTTGGGTTGGAAGGGGCATCAAATCCCATCCGATTCCAGCCCCTGCTGTGGGCTAGCTGCCCTCCACTGTGCTCCATGCTACCCAGGGCCCCATCCCACCTGGCTCTGATCAACTCCAGGGATGGGGCACCCACATCTCTCTGGGCAGCAGTGCCAGGGCCTCACCACCCTGAGTAAAATATTTCTTCCTAACATTTTATTCCTAACAAACAACTCAAGGTGCTGCTGAGCCCAGGAGGGTGTTGGCTGGACATTTCCAAACACTGGGACAGTGAGACCTGTCCCTTGGCTCAGGTGGATGCAGCATCTCCCAATGCTCCGTGTCCTTCCAATGAAGGTTCCCCAACTCCTGCCAGCACCAATGGGCACTGTCTGTCCTTCCTAGAAGAGGGGAAACTCAGGGCTGAGACTTGTCCAGTGTTAGAGCAGGGAACAGCATCTCCAGCTCAAGAAACTGTCATGAGCCAGGGGCCCAGGGAGGGGGGGGGGGAACAAAAACCATTTAATTACAAGTAACAACAGCAACAAATCACCACTAATACAACATGTGCTTGGCCAGGGACTGGGACTCCCCAAGCCCTGGCATTTCTCAGCGCAGTGTGCAGATTTCCCACTCACATCCCCATCACAAAAGGGCAGACTTCCACTTAACCCCAAAGGCAAAGCTGATGTAAGCAGCTTGTCTTGCTTCTGCACCAATGCTGCCATGCAAAAATGGAGCAGCCACGTGGATGCGCTTCATTGTATGCCAGTACTCATCCAGGAGCTTTTCCCCCAAGAACTTCCAGTCCAGATTTCAGTTGGATATGTGCTGCATGTGCACAGCCAACTTCCCTGGAACAAAGCTGTTCCCTGGCAGATCAAACATCTGATCTGCGGGTGACACAGGCATTGTCACAGTGCCCACAGGAAGGCTGTTCTGTAGGAGCTCCCGTGGCCAGCAAAGGCCAGCAAGTAGGTGAGGGGCCACAGGTAAATCTGCTCATGCAGCAGAGAGAGGCAGAGGGAAGATTGATTTTCATTAGCTAGGCTGACCTTGAAGAGCAGGAAAAGCAAAGGCAACTTACTTTGACGGTTAAAGCAAGAAGTGCCCTCTCCCATCCCCCTTCCCAGAAAAAAGAATGCAACCAATCTGCTTAGAATTATGGTGGGGTTTTTTTGTTTTGTTTTCTTTCTCCTTTGCAAGGAGCCCACTTCTAAGCCATCCTGAGTGAAATGCTCACCCCATGCAGAGCAATGAGAGTGGTGAATCAGTGTTCCCACTGCTGGATGGCCACAGCCAATTGGGGATGGGTTTCTTCAGTGGGAATACAAGGTGAGCCAGGAGGGCACGGCTAACCCAGCACAGTTTGTGTGAGCATAATTCCAGGATGGGAATGGGCCATGCAAACCAAGCTCTCACAGAAGCACAAGCTGAGGAGCAGCAGCCCTATGGACCCCTGAAGGGATGTGATGAGTCTCAGTCTGCAGATGGAACCATGCAACAGAGAGCATAGCAGCTTCAGTGCATTCCTGCATCTCTCAGGACCCGGATCCCATCTCAAGGTGGCATTAGGCCGATTGACACCTAGTGCAGCTGGAGCTCCTCTCATCTGGGTGTCCATCCCCTTCATCTGGGTGCTGGATTTGGCAGTGATTGTGCATTAGGATTCAAACCGGGCACACTGGGAGCGCTGAGCAGGTTCATATGGGGGGGCTGGAAGTGAGATGTGACCCAGAGAGTGAGACCCAGGGCAGGAGAGGGTCTGTGGGGATGGAGTCGGTGGAACTGGGAGAGAGAGAGCTGCCAAAGGGCAACTACACCCACCCAGTCCTGCACTCAAGAAGCAGAGCCAGGCTTAGGCAGGAGGAGCAGTGTGGAGGATGCTGCAACATGGGGGGGACAGGAGGCAGAGAGGAGGAGCTGGTGACAGGAACACATCATGCTGCAACCTGGACCCTTAGGATCTGGGTCCTGGTCTTGGATGCAGCACCTGGGACACAACATTTCCTTGGAGGACCCACAGCACCAAACCTGGGTCTAGGTGCTCCTGGACCTACAATCCAGGGGTAGGGGTTAGACAGAATGTCTCTTTCTGGGACCTGAGCAAACGCAAGCTGGGGGATCCACGGGGAGATGGAGGAGCTGGGGGTCTCCTGGTGCAGTGGAATGGTGGGAAGGGGGACTGAACACCCACTCAGAGTGGGGATGCTGCTGCCGCCCTCCAGAACCCCACTCGCTCCCATCGCTCCTTGCCCCAGGCACAGTGGGGGCTGCAGCCGGTCCCTGCCCTGTTCCCACAGTGCTGCCACCCCCTCCCTACCTACCTGCCTGTTGGGGGGAGCGGGGCAGCGTGCCCCCAGCCTCCTCCTCCTCCTCACACCCTGCCTGCCAAGCGGGCATGCCAGCCCCGGAAACCGGGCGAGCTTTATGACCGGCAGCAGCCCCAAACATATAAAGTTCGTGTGATAATGGTCCAGAGGAAGGATCGTAAAAGCAAATGATTTACAGGCACTGGAGGTGGCTGCGAGCTGGGGATGAGCTCTGCAGAGCACTCCGGTGGGAACAGAGAGGGCTTCCCCCATGCAGGACCCCTTCGTTCCCCACCGGTGCCCATGCATGGCCAGGTCCCTACCTGCAGCCCCCCCCCCCCCCCCCCCCCCCGCGCACACCCCGCTCGTGTCGAGCACCCCACGCGTGGATCCACGTGAGTGCTCCCCACGATCCAGCACCGCCAGCAGCAGCCACGCGTGTCCCACACTCCACGCGTGACCCGCACCCACGCACGTCCCGCACCCACCCGTGTCCCGTACCCCACTCACCCCGCCGCCGCTCCATCCGCCGTGCCCAGCCCTAGGGGCCGGCGGGCGGCACGGGCATGGGGCACCGGCCGCCCCCCCCGGCCCCACAGCCGGGGGCAGCGAGGCAGAGCCCTGCAGGGCTGCCCGGCTCGGGTTTGTGAATGCAGGCAGGTCCTTGTGAATGGGGGCAGCGTGGAGGATGGGAGGGAGGGAGGGATTTAGTGCTGCCCGTTAGCATCTCTCCCTCTCCCTCTCTCTCTCTGCCGCTCGCTTTCCCGGAGCTGGAGCTCTTAATGCTTACCTAAGTGGCGTCATCCAGCTGAAATTGAATCGGCCCATTAGCGGTCCCCATAGAGCCCTGTGCATCCGCTCCCTAGATAATGACTGCAACAGAGCCGAGCGCTGCGGGATGCAGCAGGCGCTATTTAAACATTTCCGTCTCTCCTCCGGCTCTGCTTCCCCCATCCGCGCCCACCGGGACAGCCCCGCCGTCCCCGTTCCTCGGCCCCGGGGGACACGGGGGACAGCCCCATACCGCCCCATCCCGTCGGCACTCGTGGGTTCGGTTCATTTTGTCACCACCACGGGCACGGTGTGTCGGAAGCGCCTTGGGTTTGGCACAGAACAGGGGATGGCATCGACCTGTGCTGTCACCTTGATGCGTGAATCACCGTGCTATGGGCACTGTCACCTGCTCCCCAGTCCCAGTCACCTCTTCTGGGCACCTGGGAGGCATCAATAGGAGCCTGGATGTCATCCACCTCTTACACTGCTAAGAAGTCCACGCTAATTCTGAATCAGCGATCAAAGCTCAGAGAGGATGGAAAGGAGTTTTCCTATGGTACACTCCCCAAAATCAGCCCCACAGCCACTGTTCTCTCAGAAACAAAACCCCTCCGACTCGAAGTCCGAGCAGGACATGGACCTTCTGTGTCCCATATGCCCTGTGCTCCCTCCTCATGCTGCCAATCTGTGAGGCTTGGGCACACTGAGGACCCTTGCAATGCCCTCGGGGCTTATCTAGAAAGTAACAGGACCTGGGTTAGCCGTCTCCAGGAGGGAGGCTTCTCCTTGGTGACGCCGCACCTAGCTAATGAGCCAGCTTGAGCTCCTAGCCTCGCTATTTACCCCTCGGCCCTTCACAAATCCTTCTGAGCAGTGCTTTCTGGCTGAGCAAACCATTGCAGAGTGTCTCAAGGGGGCTGAGGACCCATCTCTGAGAAATTAGGGTGAAAGAACCAAGCACGCAGCAACCTGTGCAGGCCCAAGCAGCACGGGAACCTGCACCCTAGGGCAGGTGACCACTCAGAGAAGGCCCAGCGAGGCTGGCTGTGTGGCTGGGGAAGAAAGATAAGGGTGACAAACAGCTCTGCCACTTGTTGCCCCATAGACGGGCTTCAATCAGGATGACTCCACTGAACTCAGTGGCTCCCACTCAGCTCATGCCAGCAGAAGCCCAGCACAGTGACGAGGCACCCTGCTCTCCGGTGGTACGTAGCTGCGCCTGTCCACACTCATTTTTAGGTATTTCAGTTCTGAGCATCCCTCCATCCACATGGGACACTTGCAGAGGTGCTGCTCCAGGAGTGGGGAACGGACCCTCAGCAGCACCATCCCGCAGCCAAAAACGCCGCATCCCGATCCGACCAGCCCCTCCTCTTCATCACATCGCTCCCAGCTCCGGTTTTAAAGGCTCAGAAAGGACCGAGGTGCCCAAACCCCAGCGCCCGCCTCCAGACAAGCACGTGTGCATGTCCTCCCGTTCTCCCAGCCCCGATCTCTCGCTCCCACCTCAAGGCGTGCAGCAATTTGGGCTTTCCCCTCCACCGTCTCGCAGCATCCCTGCAGCCCGCGTCGTGCTCGGCGCTGCTTTATTCCTTGCCTGCTGCTGAGGGAGGGCCGAAAGGCATGAATGCCGAGATGCCGAGACAAGTGGGAGGGTGGGAAGCAAAGGGAGAATAGCAGCCTCCTGGGGAGTTATTGACCACGGCATCTCCGAAGAGATAGGGCTGGGAGCTGGGATGGATTTGCAGAGGGGAAAAGTTGAGGGATGCTCCCGAAGGAAGGGTCTGGGACGGAGCCTCCAGCAGGTTTGGGGAGGGGGGGGTCACGACTGGGATAGGGATGTGATCCCCTGTTTGTGTACAGTCATAGCACAGAGGATGCTGCGAGTCTCCCCTGCTCTATGATATCCTCTCCCCGTGAGAGCAGATGGTTTAGCATCTCACTGTGCCCTGCGTTCCCACACTACCCGTGCCTGCTGATCCCTACGGCCCTTTGAGTTACTGCTCCCAGCTGGAATCTGTCACCTCTTAACCCCTCCAGCACCCCTGGGGTCCCATCCTTAGCAGCTCCCCAGGCCCTGTTCTCTGCTCTTCTTTTGGGGCATCTCCTTCTGGGACAGCTGACAGTGCGGAGCTATCCTTCTTCCCCTCCTCAATAACAGCACAAAAATGTTTTTAGAGCTATGCAGAAAATCACACAGATTTTAACAAAGCCAAAGGGGCTAAATCTGGAGTCTGAAACATTCAACTGCTGTTTAAAGCAGACAGGAGAGCCTCCAAGCACCCAGGTCCCCCAGTGCTCAGCTCACTGCAGTGATCACCACAGGGAGGAGAAAATCCCAGAGCAAGGCTGAAGGTGTCTGATCCCTTCTGGTGCTCTCAGCCAGACTTGGGCACCAGCAGAAAAGATTCATCTTTGGTTAAAGACGCAGGGGGAGAAAGAATGAGGGGGGTGGAGAGAACACACGATTCCCGTGATTAAATCAGGCAGAAACAAAAAGGTGCTGGTGCCCTCTAATTTCTAGATTCACAGATTTTAGGGCCAGAAGGGACGGTGATGTTCATCTAGCCTGACAGTCTGTATTATGTGAAAGCCACTTGAAGGCAGACAGCGCCAGCAGCTCTTCTGAAGCAGCAGTAAGTGCTGGGGAGGAATTAAAAGGCTGTGGTTCTCCAGGGTGAGAGATGTGGGGATCCCAAAACAAGCCTCGGTGAGGAGGAACCAGGTACATCCGCCCCACTGCTCACAGAACGAACAGACGGCTGCGCAGGGAGGGGAGAATCATCATCTCCCTTCTGCATCGTGCAGTTCCTTTGCTCAGCAAGAAAGGGGGAAAAAAGCAAGCCCTTCCTCATGCCTTCATTCTGGTGAGCATATACACCTCTCTCTATGCCCCGCTGCCTCTGCTGAGCAGCAACTGCTGCTCCGTTGGGCTCACACCTTGTCCCAGATTCCCTCACCTGGGTACTGCATTTCCCACTCCAGTCCCAACCCAACAGGCACAACTCATCCCTAGGAGTGAAGCAGGAGGGCAGCTCCACCCTATTTCTTTGCCTTCATCCCTTGGAGCTCCCATTTCAATGTCACTTTAACTTGAACGCGTGTGTACAGGGGAGAAAGGCTTGGTATTAAATTGCCAATCTGGTCACATGTTGCCTGGGATTTGGCCGTAGCTAAGCAGCACCACCCCCACATTCACTTTTTTGGCTGGTGACTCCTCTGCTCGGCGTAAGGCAGAGCGGCAAAGAAAGGGGGGTTGGGGGGGGGGGGGGGGGGGGAAGAAAAGGCAGGGAAAAAAAAATGCAAAAAGGCAAGTCATTGTGAATGTCAGGAGCTCCTCAGCTGCGGGTGTGACAGCGATCCTCCCCCTCCAAACTCACTCAGGGTGAGAGCCAAAGGGAGAGGGATTTCATTAGGATCTGGTAGCGGGCTATTTTCAGAGCTGACATCTTACCCACAGCTAAAAATAGCCGGTCCCCTCCACGCAAACCAGGGTTTCTGTTCTGTTAAACTTTAATAAACCTCAGTGAGGCTCAGACCTTGCTTTCTCCCCACACTTTGCTCCCTTGCATGCACCACTCCCATTTCTTTGCCCCGTCTCCATCCTTCATTCCCCTCCTCCTGGGTGTCCTCTCCCATCTCCCACCTATTGAGAACCCATCCCAGGTTCTTGCTGGATCATCCCAAAAGTGGAGGTCCCAGGAAGGTGCAAGAGCACCAGGGCCACTAAACCTACTGCAAAGCAGCAGGACCTTGCTTTGCTCACTCACAGAGCGCCCAGGGCATGTCTAGGAGGAGCCTAGCCTAAAAACCGTGTCCAACCACCACTGCTGGTCCTCATTTCTCCATGGGCTGCCAGCAATTCCCTTCCTTCATTAGCACCGTCACCCCACAGGTATTTATAGCCATTTATAGCCATTTATAGCCCACACCGACCCTGCTTTTTTAACAAAAGCATGAATTTAACTCCTTCTGATGCTCCTCTCGCCTTCTTCTTATTCTGGTGATCCAAAACACCCCAGTCTGGAATAACCAAGCTCTTCCCTTCTTGGTGTACCTCCCAGTCCCAAATATTCCTTCTTTCTCTGTTCCCAGCAGAGTCGAGATGCTCTGGGCTCTGCTGCCTTTAAGACAAGAGCAACGGTTTGTTAAAGGATTCTCCAAGCGTTCCCAGTTCTTCCAAACTGGAGAATGGATCCATCTCTGCATCCTTTGCACCACAAGGCACAGGCATGGTATACAGGGGCAGAGTTGGAGGAGGGACGAGCTGGCATGCCACGGGGACAGCAGGGACAGTGTCATCAGGACAGGGACTGTGCTTTTGCCTTCTCCCTCGCGCTGGGTGCACGCCGGCCCTTCGGAGCCACTGGCCGCCAGCCAGCCAGCCATTTCCTGGTAATCTAATAGCCGCAGCAGATGAACTGAAAATGCATTTCCTGCCACCGTGCTGTAAAATTTTTTATTAATGTAAGGAGAGAAACGCAGCCTTGGTCCAGGGCTGCCAGGGTGGGGGGCATCCGCTTTGGTGGAGAAACCAGGGATAAGGGATGTGGGGGGTGGTGACAAGGGGATGCTGTGGGAAGGTGGTGGGCATCTCCTGAGGACGCACACAGAGGTAAGCACCAGGCTGGGGTTGTGTTGAAATCCAGCCCTTGGTACAGCTTCACCTTCCCAGTCCCGCAGGAGCATCACGTTCCTCTTTTCTGCCACCTCTCCAGCATTGCTGCTCGGGGTAGGATGGGGTCTGGGAATGGGGTGGCCTTGGGGTGGTGGCTCATGCCACCTTGTCTCGTGCATGGAAAGCACGTGTCTGGGTTTACAATGGGGGATGGGGGACACACCCCTGGAGCTGTGCAGCCAGAGGATGCACCAAGCCAGGCATCACTCACAGGGATACTGAGGCACAGGTGAGTGAATTGTTGTCCCTAGAGGCTAAAGTGCCCCAACAGCAACTCCAGGGCAAAGGAACACCACAAGTGGGTTTGACGGCATCCCCCAGAGCATCCCGTCACCTCCACCCCAAACACCCCACCCCAAGTCCCTTGTCCCAATTGAGGCCGTTCCAGTGCCACCTTGGTGGACACAGCCCCAGGATGGCAGGGCTGGAGACGCTGGCACAGCCCTTTTCCCACCCAGAGCCTGCTCCCTGCACCACGGCACAGCTAAATTGGAAAAACACACACAATGACCTCTTGTGGAATGTAGTATGAATATTTGATAGGTCTAATGTAATCATATCCAATCGATATAGGCAGGAATATCTCTCCTCCCTCCTGTGCTCTCTCTCTGCCCTGTCCCTTCCTCTCTTTTCCTCTCTCTCCCTCACTCTCTCTTTCATTAATGCATTCTCCACTTTACATTATTTATTAACTTCCTTCCTTTTTTGTGTTTTTTTTTTTTAATTTAGAAAAAATAAATTAAATAACAGTGGTTATCTGGAGGCTTGTCCACTGCTTCCTAAGCGCTTCTGGGCCAGGCAGTGAGGCCCTGCTTTTATGAGGTCCCCCTAAAGCCCCTGGGCATGTCCAGCCATTGCACACAGTGGAGCAGAGGTTGCCACAAGCAAGAAAGCAATCCCCCAGAGTGCAGATAGAACTAGGAAGGTTGAGTCAGATGGATCTGCGTGGGTGATTTGGTCTCACCTCCATCACATCAGGAAACAGGCTGTCCCTTACTGTCCCCGAACAGATCCAGGCTGCTGCCAGCAAAGGGTGCTGATCAGACCCATGAATCAGCAGCTCATCAGCCTACAAGCCACAGTCTTCATTACTTGCTGAAACTCATGGGGTTGCAAGGCTGAAGCCTCTGTGAGACCTTAAATGCTGCTCCATGTCGTAAAAACTTTTTGCTGGAGGTCGTGGAAGGTTTGGGCTCAAAGCCCTGAAGTGTCCTGGAGAAGGAAGGGAGGAGAATGAAGCTCCTTGCATAGGGCTGAGCTGTCCTTGCATTCTTCCAGGGCTTCCAAGAAGGGCTGAGCCCAGGGATGCTGCTGCTCTGCAGCAGGCAGGGTAAATGCAATGCCCCATGCTCCAAATGAGGCTATTCTGGCAGTGTAAAGCCCTGTTTCCACCATCTTCCCATGCAAAAGCACGTCAAATTCATGGAAATCAGGAAACTGGGCTCATCCATGGTTCCTGACTCAGTTTCCCTTTCCGGTGGGCGTGATGGCTTATTCTTGGTCTGCAGCCACGTAGCCACCTGGGAAGGATCCTTCCTGCTCCTGTGCTGTGGGACATGTAGATGTCCAGGATATGGCCAGTGTTGTCTGCCATCCCCCGAGATTTCATGATCCTAAGCATCTTCAGTGAGGACCCTCTCAGGGCAGGCTGGAAATAGGACAGTGACCCAGCCTGTGAGACAGGACAAGTGGCAAGAGCTTTAAAGTGAAGCCGGGGAGACTTATGTTGGAATAAGGAAGAAGTTCTTTTACACTGACGATGGTGAAAGTGTAAAACGTTACCCAGAGAAGCTGCAGGTGATCAAAGTTGGGCTGAATGCAGCTGGTGACAGATGTCCCTGTCCATGGCATGGGGTTGGGCTGCAAAATCCTTTAAGGGTCCTTCCCCCTAGTGCACAGCTTGCAGGCTCGCCCTTGCACGTGCTGCCCAACCCTGGCTTTTGCTGTCTGCTGAGGACCACAGCCTGGGAGAGAACTGGGGAGGAGAAACAGAAGAATGCAAAGGGAGAAGGAGCAGAAGAACGTTTGGGCAGGGGATGGCCATGGGGATTTATCTCCCATCCCTGGGGGGCTGGAGGATTCACTCCCCCTCCTTTCAGCCCCCAGGCTGTTGCAGACACATGGGAACTGGCAAAGACTTCTTTAATGCGAACTCACTTACTGACCCTGCAGAACTAAGGGTGGAAGAAAAGACTGAGAAGAGGAAGTGTAAAGAAAGCTCCAATTAGCAGTGTTGACACTATATATTATACTCTGAGCCAACAGGCAGTGTGCCAGGGTGGTGTCTGGAGGTGACCTGGGACCCTGAGTATCCCTGTTAGGACCCCGGTGCCCACATCTGCAAAAGGATGTGGGACTTGAGGTGGTTGCTTGACACCACGGAGGGGATAAGGTTCAAGTCCCCCTTCTCTCCTGCACAATGACATCAGCAGAAGATGAGGAGGAGGGGACACTCTTATTTCCCACCATCCTCTCCTAAGGAGGACAACCCAAAGCATCACTGAAAGCTTGCAGTTGAGCAGGACCCACCAGTGGTTAGGACCGAAGAAGGTGAAAGCCCATTAGAAGAATACAGCCCAGCCACCTTGTGTTAATTTGCTAGAAAGATTTGTTTCGGGTGGAAATCCTGGTTAGAAAGAGAGTGGGAAGGGGTCTCTAGCCCCTGCCCACACATGGTGCTCACAAGGCTCCTGATCCTTGATCCCTTGGGTATCAAACTTGGATGAAGCACAGGTCCCAGACACACGACGGGGCTCAGAAGACAAGGCTGAGACTTCAGGGAGATGCTCTCCTTGCCAATACCTGCACTGTTCCCCTGATAAAAGTCCCACAAACCAGGTGGAGCTTGTCACTTGTGATGTTCCAGCACTTTCCTCTTCATCTCCATCCCTATCAGCTCAAGGAATCCCAGCAGCATCCTCCTGGTCCAGCCCTGTGCTGCTTTTCCATGCATCCCACCCACATCAGGTACGGGAACATGACAAGCACATGCTGCATAGAGGAGACAAGGCAGTGAAGGCAGCAGGCAGCCCCCAGGCCAAACTAATCAGAGAGAAACCATGACGTAAGGGCAGGGGAAGCGGGGTCCCGGCCTTTCCCAGGCTCTGCCGTGCTCCACGCTCGGCTTCCCTGCCAGTTTATCGGCCACTGGAGCACGACCAAGGGAACATTGGCCAGGACAGAACAAATAAACATCCGAGTTTGGGCTTCCTTCCTTCCTTCGAATAACCAAAAAAAAAAAAAAAAAAAAAAAAGTCAGGGGATTAAATTAACTTTTAAAAGATTGAAACGAGTCAAATAAATAATTATTTGCGTTTCCATGGGTACGTAATGCATTCCTGAGGAGTGGGCAGATCAGCTCCCTGCCCTGACTACAGCCCCCAAGGGGATTTGAGTTCTTCTCCTTTGGCTGGACTCTTAGACACCATGAAACTCACTGTCCAGTATCACTGCAAGCTGCAGACATTCAGAGGCGACTTCATCCATGGAAAGGGACAATTAGGAGGTGAAAGAGGCTTAAGTTAGCTTAAATTATTAGAAAATCCATCTGGACTCTCGTGTCTTCCACACACACAGCCACCTTTCAGCCTTTCACAGCCAGGGGTATAGGGGTGCAGTCCTGGTTGAAAAAGTTGTTTTGCTCTTGTTACTATTATGTTACAACTGCCTTGTAATAAAGGGGGAGCTCTTGGACCCTTCTTCCTTTGACCTTTCTAAAAGGTCCTCCTGGATCCTGCTGTGCATCTATGATGATTTTGTTAAGTTGGGTTGAGCTGGGCTGGACTTCATCACTCAGGCTAGCTTGGGTTGCATCACTGAGGCACAGTTGATTGAGCTGTGTTTGGTTGGACCATTTAGCTTGTACTGGGTGGGATTGTGTCACATATCTTGGGTTGGGTTGAGCCGTACTCCTGAGTGGTGTAACAGAAATGCTAAGTCACAGCTTGAAGCAATGATTGAGCACCTGGAGGAAAGGCAGGACCAACCAGGGGAGCTCAGGTGCATGCAATGTACCTGAGTGAGAAGAAGGGGTGGGGCCAGGATCCACCTTCCCAGACCTCATTTAAGGGTTGGCAGTGGAAGCAAGGGAATTTTGCTGAAGATTCCTGTGTACCTGAGGCCTTCTGAGAGTAAGCAGATTCTTTCCTTTGTATTTGTGTCTACAGCTGGTAGATTTGAGCATATCCTCATTTGTTGCAGCCTAGGACTTTACTGCTCTGCTGCCAGTGCTGTGACTGTTATTAAGTTACAGAGGGTAATGGGTTTAGCTGGAGTGGGCATTCAGTTTGGGTGGTTGTGCATCAGAATGAAACAGTGCCTAAACCCATGCCGTCACTTTTCAATATTTCTATTCCGAAAGACGCTTCCAGGAATATCTCGTATTTACTCAGCCTTTCTTTGTTCTTGCAGCTTGTGTGGAAACTGCCGCGTTTCCTGTAAAAATGTTAATTCCTTGTCCTGACCTGCGGAAGTATCCCCTGGATTTTGCCACTGCAAAGCCATGAGTAAAGAGAAACCTGCATGTGCCTTGCACGTCAAGGAAAACACCATTTGACATCAGCGCCAGCAACGTGGCCTCCAAGAGAGCAGAGAAGGAACATCTCGCATAACCCATTGGAAGGGGCTGGAGGATACATCTGTAGGATGAACAGCAGTGACGTGCCTCTGACCTCGTAGCCCTGGGGTGTTGGAGCTGGTGGCTGGGATTGGCAGGGCCTTTCCCATGTGGAGGGCTAATTCTGTACCCTCAGGACAGGATGCGGTATCTCGTCAGCAGCACCCGCCTGGAGAAGGGAAGAGCATTGTGTGGGCTGTTGCTTTTTTTAAAAACCACTTGTGACCCTGGGAGGAACATGTGAGCAAGAGGCATTGCTGCGTGGAGGGGTGGAAATCAGGGAAAATTCCCAGCTCCCAAATCTCACAGGGAAATCCCTAGAAAGCTCCCTGGTTGCCTCTTTTTTTCAGCATAAAGACTTCTATGCAGCGGGAATCAGGTGTGACTGTGAGCAATGGTGAGCTCCACACCATCCCTGAGGTGAAGAACAGCCGTATGACCTTGCAGTGTTGCTGCCCGACCCCATCAGCCGGTTCAGGAAGAAGGGTATCCCTCAAGTTCCCAGTCTATCCCCATTCTCTGGGTACCCAGCAGCCCAGGAAGGGCCAGTGACAAATTCTCATGGAGGCTGAGATGCCTCTGCTCTGAGCTCAGCAAGTGACTAACTCGTTTATCCCCTCTGGGAGCTGCGCTGAGCTGCTGGGAAGCAGCAGAGCCCAGCCAGCTCCTCTGCCTGTTCCAGGCACCTCCCCCATCGCTTTCCTCTTCAGGAAAGGGGGAGGAAAAAAAAAAAAAATCTCGGGAAACAGAGCTGTGATGACATGCAGCCACTCAGCGACGGCACGGGGACAGAGGGCTCAGGATGCCTGAATTTTAGAGAACCAAGGGGGGGGGGGGGGGGGGGGCAATCCACGGCAGCGCAGGCGAGGTGCCAGGGTCAGCGCTGCTCGGGCTGCATCCCCGTGTTAGGATGAGGTGGGGTGGTGGTGCCGGCGGCTCTGCCCACCCGGCTCCGCACCGCAGAGCCGCTCCCCGAGGGCTGCGCCCGCCTCGAGCAACCACAGCACTGAGCATCCACCGCACGGCAGGAGGGCCCGGAGCTGCCATCCGCGGGACAATGCGGCCCTCCAGCGGCCGGACCGGCTCCACCGCCCGCCTCACGCCCTCCCAAGCGCCGCGCACGCCAGCCATTGCTTCTCAGTGGGAAAATCTAGAGGTTTTGACCCCCCCAAAATTGAACCTCCGCACCCCCGACGGAGACCGCGACCCTCACTCTCACCCCGCAACAGATCGGACCTGCAGGGCGCATGCGCAACCAGCGCCCCGCAGCGCCTCTCTATCCCGCCACTCTCCTCTCTATGATCTCTCGGCGGGCTGCTCTGGGATTCCCTCCGCCCCCGCCGGGGGCGCTCTCGCACCTCGGGCCCGCTCTATGGCGGGAGCCTCTCTATCACAGCCGTCTCCTCTCTGTGCCCGGAGGCTTTTTGCTCTCTATGGTGCGCGGCGCTCTGTACCTCGGCCTCCCACCTACTGATCTCCGGGGGCAGCGCGGGGAGCTCTGATCCCCGCAGGCGCGGCTCCAGGTAACGCGGGGTTGCTCACGGGTTTCCACCCTCTGCGGTCCTACGGCGGTCCCGGTACCGTTGGAG
Organism: Oreortyx pictus; assembly: GCA_036925125.1. Classification (NCBI taxonomy): domain Eukaryota; kingdom Metazoa; phylum Chordata; class Aves; order Galliformes; family Odontophoridae; genus Oreortyx; species Oreortyx pictus. The sequence goes on from JAUPFR010000012.1 coordinate 9,650,113, forward strand.
GCTTTGCTGTGGGCCGGGGGGGGGGGGGGAGGAACGTTTAATCGGGAACAGGTCCGTACCGCTGTGCTTCTCCTGGAGGTGTTTTTGCTCTGAGCTGAGCGAGGGCTGCGGGTTCCGTGTGCTTCCTCCTCCTGCTGACCCGTGTTTATAGGTGAAAATGTTCGGTTACCGTTTCTTTTCCAGCTCCACGTGAGGCTGTAGGTTTGTTTTGGGCTTTGTCTGAGCGCTTTAAGAAGCACAGCTAGTTGCTTCAAATGCTTATTGCATTGGCAGTGGTGAAACCCCTGTAGGTCGGGGAGGGGATGGAGGGATGGATGTCTCCTAGGCAAACGAGGCCCACTCTTCCTCCTGCTCTCGCTGTGTTTCTCTTGTTGCTCCCCCAGAGCCCTATGGCGTTCCTCTGATCACAGCATATTTGAGTGTTCTGCTCCTCCTGCTCAGTGTGTCACCTCTGCCATGCCTTCTGTGTGTGCTCCTGTCTCATTCGGCAGCTGGTGGACCCTCGGATAGGTTGAGCCAAACCAGATTTTTGTGTATAGCATCTGCACAGGATCCTGCCTCCCTTTGACAGAAGGGCAGAGCTGAAAGTTGAAGATTTCTCCTTTCTCAGAATCCGCTTGTCTTCATGTGAATGGTAGTTTAGGGCCTTCTTCCTCCTGCCTGTTCTTTGTGAATTTTGAGGGGAATTTGGTCTTGGAACCTTGCAGCTGCTGCGTTTCACTGGTACCCAGGTAAGGTGTGTCTGATATTGGCAACATAAAGATCAGAAGTGCAGTGGAAAGGTAAACAGGACTAGGGGAGAGAGTTAGCTGTTCACATAACTAATTCCAGCCAGGTGAGTGTTATTAGCTTTTGTTAAACAAGCTCAAAAGCAAAATATAAGTTCTCTCTAATTATACAGGTGTTTTTTTGTGTGTGTGTGTGTGTGTTCGACTTCTGTTAGTTTTAATGCCTTTTGGAGTCGTTTAATTTATGGCTTCTCTCAGCTGTTTGTGGTGTCTGCTTCCAGGAAGAACAACAGAGAAGCAAGAGGTCTAGGTGATTAGATTAAATATCTGGGTCACTTACCATTACCTGTGTTTATTCTCTGGTAAGTTTTGATACTGGAAGAAGACAGAGATAAAAAAGAACATGTGCAGAAAGAGATAACTACAGCTGGAGCTGCCCCAGGCAGAGGCTGCTTTCTAAATGGATTTATAGATGAGCTTTTCCTATCAGTTATGTGTCCTGTGTGAGGAGATATCAGGCGTGTGCAAACAGGCTTCCTTTTTTGTTTATTCTCTCTGAGTCAGTGAATATTCTTGAGATCCAAAAGCCAAAACAGAGTGAGTCTTAAGATTTTGTTTCTTTCACAAAGCATAGTCATAAAGCAACCTGAGTGGTAACGCTTGGTTTGATGAGTTAACTAATTTCTTTAAACTTCATAAACCCAACAACTGTTACTGTTTACTCCTGGTTCTCTGTAGGTCCTCTTGCAGATTTCCTTCCCTTAGCCAAATTTGATACGTGAACAATTTGTTTTCCTACATTCTGCTTACAAAGTGGTGAGCGTTTGTAAAGCATTCTCCCGAAACTCAGCACTGGCATAACTAGATGCCGAATTATTTCTGCAAAACCTGACATTCTGGTGCACAGTTTTTCTGCAGTGAAGATGCTAGAGACTTAGGATGCTGCAGCTCAGTCAGCATATGGAGAGAGATCCAGGAGCTTTGCAGGGTGCAGTCAGTTAGCAGAGGTCTTGCTGTCTGCAGGTGTCAGGCAGAAAGCAAGGAGCTGCCAGCACTCCTCTGCACGGTGTGCAGAGCTAAACAGCAGCTTCTAACCTGAATCCAGCTGATTTGCAAGACAGCCAGATTCCATGCAGCCTGCCGAGGAGGGCGTACTGCGTTTTAGTAACGACAGAAATCAGAACTGTCCTTCTGCAGCTTGAAAACTGTCAGTGTGTGGTACACAGGCTGAGGCCGAGCACCTTGCACAACTCAGTGACTTGCATCTGAATCTCAAGCTGCGTTATTTTTGAAAACAGATTCTACTTTTCTGTTTGTTTGTTTTTTTTCCCTGGAATTGGCAGTCTACTTTTTCATACTCAGCAAATTTTCTGGGAGCATCCCCATCTGCTGATTTTGCTGTTCTTATTAACTTTGGACGCCTCTGCACCAAGTCACCTATGAAGTGGAGAAGCGGGTTGGACAGCAGAAGCACCAACATCTGTACTCTGCAGATAAGAAAATGAAGGCAAATCAGAGACATAGGATAAATTCTTTCTGTGCCTGTGTCTTGCTCAGTGATACTGCATTTCTGTGTGCTTCAGATCAAAGCATTGTTGAAGTTCTGCTGGATTTGGGCCTGACCTCCAGAGCTTGATGAACACATGGCAGAGTGCTTAGTATGGCTTTGGCTTAAAGCTTCAGGATTTTGCTTTTGTTCATTGTGCTGAAGAGTTGTCACGAAACAACCTCTGGAATTCACCTTCTCATCTCTGGTCAAATGTTAACCATGGCTTGTTACTTTTCCATGCTTGCTGTGTCCTTTGGCAGTAAAATATTGTCTTCTTCATTGTTTTGCATACTTTCTCCGGAACTGACCTAATTCCTAGATTCCTCTATTTCTTGCTTTCCTAACCAAGATCACTTTTCTCCACTTCCCTGATGATTACAGCTCTGTCCAGCAAGGGGGAATTCAGCTTGGGGAAAACCAGAGGGAAGACAAGACTCGCTGCAGATAAGGTTTTGCTGGTGTTTTGTAAAGAGCTTTGAACACCCAGCTGTCTCTTCTGGAAGTGCTTTGCCTGATAAATCCCAGGATCTCATCTGCTTCTCCTCAGGACGATTTTCTGCAGTTTATGTTGGTCACAAAATAAGCAAGATGCCCTTGTTCTCCTCCTGTTTCCAACTGATGTTCTCTGATTAGATTATCTTATTTCTTTTAGGAATTCATCACCTCTCCTGATGCTGAATTCCGTGCTGCTTCCATTACACTCAGTTGTTAGGGGGTTTCATTTGCTGCCTTCATGGTCTTTGGTAGCAGTGACGTCTACATAAGTATTCACTGCAGCTGACCTAAGCAAGGGTACAGCACTCAATGTTGTGGAGATTCCTGCATGCTCTACGTGTTTTTACCAAGAACTACAGTGCAGCTAACTCACTTTGTTCTCCCTCCTCTCGTGGCTGTTCAGGATGTGGTGCCGGAGGCTGGCGTGCCTGCTCAGTGTGCCTTGCCAACGCACTGGACATCACTTGCTGAGGCTGCCCTGTGTCAGGAGGACCCTCACCACTGCTGTGAGTCGCTGGCATCACACGGCCCCAGAGTCCCTCAGCTGTGCCTGGCAGTTACACGGTGATCATCTAGGTAGGTGTGTGCTTTTGAGCCCACTTTTGGGTCTCTGGGGGAAGAGGAGCAAGAATTGCCTGAGTTTGTTTCCCAGCAGTGGTTCTCTTCTGAAACAGCCCTTGTTTTTAAGAGAGATGTGTGCCGCAATTGGTGTTTTATTTTCCCTTTGGGAATTCCCAAAGGCAGGATGGAGCAGGTTTGTCTGCCAGCAGTGAGTCTTTTGTAATAAGTGAGGCAGTGCTAACTCAAAAATTAAGTGATTCCTGAGCTGTTGTTGCATCTGAACCTTGCCCTTTCTGCCAGTTGTTTGCTGTGACTTGCAGGTGGGATGGCTGGTTTGGTGTATGTCCCAGCTCTCTGCCTTGTCGTCACTTGCAGGTTTCCCTAAAAACACCGACCTGTGAAACAGAGTAAGTTAGAGCAGGCTTGTAGTCAACCTGTTGGTGTGGCTGGATGACACAAGCAGGCCTTGTTGATGTAAGTCATTCCTCCCTGTGGGAATGCTGAAGGAAAAAGCAAGGAGCGTGTGCCTTCGTGTGAAGTAAACCAGTTATAAATGCAGTCTAAGGTCAATTTGTCCTCTGTTTCTTTTTTTTTTTTTGTACACGTCTCAGTAACTGAGGCACATTTCACCATAGTGTTTGTCATCTGCAGCTGTCCAGCCTCTGCCTTGTGATGTATGCTGAGGCTGGTTAGAAGGTGTTGCTACTCTAGAGTCTCTTGTAAGCCTGTTTCAGAAGGGCATTGCTCAATATTTTATCCAACGTAGTGGTCCTCTGAAAAAGAATATTGTTTACCAGACGGATACAAGCTCTCAGTCTCCTATAATTTGGTCATAACTTGTAGGTTCTTTGTGTTTTCTTCTTTCCTCACTTTCCATACCAACGCATCTTCTGTGCCCGTGGCTCTTGGCAGAGCTGAGGTATGCAGACACCCTGATGCGCTTTGATTTCGTGTGGCTGCGGGACCACTGCCGCTCAGCTTCCTGCTACAACGCCAAGACGAACCAGCGCAGCTTGGACACGGCTAGTGTGGACCTAGGGATCAAGCCCAAGGCTGTCCGAGTGGATGAGACCACGCTTTTCCTCACGTGTGAGTACCAAAGCACCTTGTCTGGTCAAAACCCAGCCCTAGTTGGAATGGAGCTGGTTGATAGATCCCACTCTCAAGGCTGTCCCCTCCCAGAAAACCTTCTCTCTGAATCAGGAGCTGTTTTGGGAGGAGGCTTACCTGGAAGCAGATTCTAAACACTGCTGTTCTGAGTAGGGCTGTTTCTGTAAACACAGCTCAGTCCTATTTATGTCTGTTTTCTTTCCCCCTTTGCATTCTCCCTCTCCTCTTGATTACAGCATCTATGTAGTTTATTGGTTTGCATGAATTTGGCAGCAGTGCAGATAGTGAACGTACCAAGAACTGATTGACTTTTCTTTGTTCTGTTTGAACTGGTGTTCCTTATCAGAATGCATATCTTGTGTCCTTCTGCTTCCCTGCTGCTTTTTTTCCTTTTGCTGCAGTTTGCTTTCATCTGTGGTACCTTCATTTATGGTCTAGTCATCAGTGCTTTACTTTTCCATGGAGTCCCGTCACTGGAGGACAGAACTACTGAAGTGCAAACGCTTGGCTCTGAGTTTGGAGTTGCCGTTGATACTTCTAGTATTTATGACTTACACCAGATACTTTTTTTCCTCTCAATACCAGCCTAAATATGGTGTTTTTAGTCAAAATTAAAAGGGTGAGGACTGTCCTAGGTTGATGGTTGCACTGGCTGTGGTTGCAGGCTGTGCACTGCAATGACTGACCCTCCCCATGTGTCGCAGGGCCGGATGGGCACGTTACACGATACGGGCTGCAGTGGCTGGTGAAGAACAGCTACGAGGGGCAGAAGCAGCAGGTCATGCACCCACGGATCCTCTGGAATGCAGAAATCTACCGCCAAGCCCAGGTCCCCTCCGTTGACTGCCGAAGTTTCCTGGAGACGGACGAGGGGCTGAAGGAGTTCCTGCAAAACTTCCTTCTATATGGGATTGCTTTTGTTGAGAATGTCACTCCCACCAAAGAGGACACACAGATCTTAGCAGAAAGGATCAGTTTAATCAGGTAACTAGTGGTTCCCCAGGAAGACTGCAGACAGCTTTGTAGTAGGACCATAAATGGTAGGCTGTTATTTCCTTTGTGTATGGAAAGATGCTGCCCTTGCATTGTGTGCTGTTGCCTATTCTGCACACAAAGGGTCTGGGTCTTCTGCAGTCCCTGGTGAGACCACGTAGGTCAGAGCTGCCTCAGGAGCATACAGTGACTTTTGTGATAGTGGGACCATGCACAGAGAGGAGTGACTGAAGGAAGTAGCCCGTCTGGGAAGACTTGAGCTTTGCAAGGAGAGATATTTCCTGTTGTGACTTGAAAGGTTAAGAGGGCAGCCCTGGCCCTGGGAGCCAGGGGAGATCAAAAACAATTTGTAGCTCTTGCTAAAGAAAAATACTGGGAAACGTTTCTTCTGTGTTTGTTTAAAACACACCAACAGCATGGCAAGCCTGGGTTTGAGTTTCAAGTATTGTCCAAGCTGCAGAAACAGCCTAACTTGCCTTGAGCCGTTAGAAGAGGAGAGATTCCTATTTCTGTTGATGAATAGCCACTCCAAATAGAAATTAAGGGCTCTGAGGAATATCCAGCCCACGTTTTCCTCCAGATCCTTACCCTCATTCTGTAGCTCTTGAGTCTTGTTTGTCTCTCCCAGGTCGTTGCACGGCAGAGTTCAGAGAAGGCGTTGTGCAGGGGGAGGCCGGTGGAAACTCCAGCTCCTTCTAAGAACAAGAAAGGGAGTTGTACCCACAGTGGGTGCAAACAAAGGCTAGGTGTGCTCTGGTAACTTTTAATATTCCTCTTTCTTTCTATGATTTGCCTGGGACTTTGCAGTAAAAGGAAGATCTGTATTTGTGGAGGAGAAGGAAGACTTGCTCTATGTGAAAGATGGACGAGAGTGACCTCAAAGTGCAAGAGAGGTTCTATTTTGCAGCACTAATCCCTGAAGCACTTGGTGATAACTGCCCACCTATTTTGCAGGGAGACCATCTATGGCAGAATGTGGTACTTTACCTCTGATTTCTCCCGGGGTGACACTGCCTACACAAAACTGGCTCTGGATCGGCACACTGACACAACCTACTTCCAGGAGCCCTGCGGGTATGTGCTGTTGCTGGTTCACAGACACTCAGCACAGAAGGCAGGAGTGATTCACAGTGGTGCAGTTTACACTCTTTTGTTTCCAGTACTGTTGATGTGACGTAGTGGTGCTAGTCACACAGTAATTCTGGATCTTGCTTGATTCCTTTGAAGTGAGGTAGCATGTAGACTTCCTGTGCTATAAGCTCCCAGGTCTTCCAGAATGCAGGCAATGAGGGAGTTATGGTAGTCTTTGTAGTTTGTTGTACAAAGTTGCTAAAGAAGATTGCTTCAGCTTAATCGTGCTGACCTGGGGCAAGCCCTCTTTGTCCACATCAGCACTATGTTTCACTGGCAGAGCTCTGCCAGTGGTAGCGTCTGGGGAAGGAGGGAGCAGCTTGTCTTGGCACAGCCTGCACTATCTGCTTCAGCCCTCCCCAGCTGCGTGAGTGCCACCAGAGCTGTGTGCTGTCCTCATATCTGCCCTTTGCAGATGCTTAGCTTCAGACTGGCAGGGATTTGCATTCTGGCAGTGATGCAGCTCTGTAGGAATGCCTTATCCAGCCCTTCGAAGTTTACACCTGATTGTGCTTCAAAATATTTTGGGAAAAAAAAGTTTGTAGCTGTAACATTTCCCAAATGCAAGTCCTCAAACTGCAAATTTTCCAGTGTAGGCTCTGGGCTGCAAGTTCTATACCCAGCTGGAGAAGGAAAGGCAGCAGCCCTGATTGTGGGTCACACTGAAGTGCAGAGGCTTCATTTTGTCCTTCAGTTCTTTTTGTTTTTAATCTGCTTTCATCTCGGTCTGGAGAGGAGTCATGGAAAGGCCCTGGTATTGAACTGTTGGAAGTATGGAGATTTTGTCTGGAAGTAGGACTGCAGGGGCCGGGAGATGTCACACTGTCCTGCTTCCTGCCTTCGAGTAGGATCCGCTCTTCCTAATGAGGCTGTTGAATTCCTGAGCACCCTAATGGGAAGGTTCTGTTAGGTAGAGCTGAAAAAACAGAGGAGGACCAAGTTGTGTGAGGCGTTCTGGCTGCATGTGGATTTCAGAGCAGCTCCCTTAGGGCAGGAAAAGTCGTGCTATTCAGGAGGTACCCTGCTTGCCTGTGCCCAACATGGCACAGACTTTGTTCTGAAGCAGCGAGGTGTCAGGAGCAAGATAAGCAGTTTGTAGTGTGCTCTGTGTAGCTAAAATTAAACCCTCCCATGTGTGCTTCAGCTTGGCTTCCTTAGTTTCAAGTGAACAGCTAACTGTAGAACTCATGTGGTTTCTTGGCCTGTGCAGTTACCTGCTTGCTTGACTTGTCCTAGGAGCTCACAAAATCTTTCAGAAAATCAAAATTAATTAATAGTCAGAGCTTCAGCTTACAATTCTGTACCTTTCTTTTGGATAGGTATTTTGTAGTCTGCAGCAAAATGAAATGTGTCAAGCAATGGCCGTGTGGCACTATGCTAGTGGGCTAATAATGCTTGCAAACTGTAGCGGTGCAGGTAAAACATGAATTTCTGGCTTTCCTGAGCACATCTCTCTGCCAAAAATCCTTTCTCAGACTGTTGGAGACTTATTCTGAAACATGTTAAACATTTTAAACTGTCTTTGACCTGCTTCTAAAGGAAGTGAGGTGTTTTTCAAGAAAGACATGTTTATTTGTATGTCTGCTACTACATTGTGTGAAATCAAACAGATCCGACAAGTCTCAAATTATGACAAAGGGTAGAGGAGAAAAAATCCCCAAGACATGGGAGAGTGTGCAGCATTATCTGACTTAGCAGGCAGCAAAGAGCTTGCCCTCACACGAAACTTAGTGCCCTGAGCTGCAAAAAGAGGCTATTGCCTTGAAAGCACAGGGCCACGAGATGTTGGGCAGCCTGTGCTCCTGCACTTGTGGTCTGCCTTGCTCTAATTTTTCTGATCCTCCTGTGGGTATAAGGGACGTTTAGAGTCCAGATGAAAAGGTACTATGAGGCTGTAGTTAGAAGCTTCTGCCAAACACTTGGTGTAGAGTGAGGTTAAGAGACCTCAAAGGAAGATCAGGAGATAAAGGCTGCCTCAAGAGGTTACTTTTCTGATAAGTGAAGTTGATACACTGTGAAAACTGACAGTATGTGACTCAAGGCAGCTCCTAGCTGTCCCTAACAGTGTAAGGTCTAACATGCTTCGATGAATGGGAAGAAAGAAACTTCAGGGAGTATAATAGCAAAAGCTGTTCAGCTGAACTGGATGGCTTCCTGCTAGGGAGGGGGTATCCTTGTATGGAAGCTTCTCATTCTAGGACTCTGCTCCAGGCTTCCCAAGGGGCTTTTAACGTATTGTCACGAGGCTTGTCTTGACTAGCTGTGGGAGACCAAAATGCATGTTCACTCATATGAGAGTGTAGTACCACCAGCATGTCTTTAGCTGCCCTCTTGTTCTGAGTTGTTCTAGGGAAGTTGGTTTTATGCTTTTGAACCTCTGCATCCTACTTCCTGAATGGACCTTGGGTGTTACATTCCCGATCCCACACCACTTGCATTTTCTCACCCTCGTGCCTTTTGGTTTAGGAGACAGTGTAGACAGCAGTGCTCTTCTCAGAAAGCAAAACAGATGAGTGCTGAAGATAGAGCAAGTAGGGCTGCTTCTTACTGGGCCATCACCGTTCCCTGTCAGGTTGTTCTCACAACTGTATTGAGAGTCTTATCTGTAGTGCCAATAGAGGGAGGTTTGTCCGCGTACACAGGGCGTGCATTTTCTTCCCAGGACAGGCAGCTGAGGTCTTTCCCCTTGTGCTCTCACCCATGCAGCATCCAAGTGTTTCACTGCCTCAAGCACGAGGGGACGGGCGGGCGGACGCTCCTGGTGGATGGTTTCTATGCGGCGGAGCAGGTTCTCCGGCAAGCCCCCGATCAGTTTGAGCTGCTCAGTAAGGTGCCACTGAAGCATGAGTATATTGAGAATGTGGGAGATTGTCACAACCACATGATCGGAGTTGGGCCCGTCCTCAACGTCTATCCCTGGAACAATGAGCTTTACCTGATCAGGTAACGTCAGAAGGACGCCTCGTGCTTATGGGGAGGAGGTGGGGCTGGGCAGACCGTGGAGGTTTTCCAGAAGACAGCTTCAGTGGAAAACCATTGCATGTTTTGGGGAGGGGGGACCACAAAAACATCGTGCATTTCCTTTTGGGCTTTGCAGTGGTATTTTCAGGGAAGTGTAAGAACCATTGTTACAAAGATGGGCATCGCTGCTTAGCTTTGACTTACTTATTTTTGTACATTCAGCTCTATGGCCTTTTCTCCACTGAGTCCTAGTTCAAGGACTTGGGCTTCAATAATCTTGCCTTTGTGTGCACTGTGCAGTAGCAGCAGCACCATTAGATGCCCATCCCTCTTTCAGACCTCCCTGCAGTGACCCTAGTCCTACCTCACTTGAAATCTCAAGGCTCGTGTTGCTTCTTTTGAGAGACAGTAGGATTCAGCTCTCCTCAGAAAGCCCTTAAAAACTAGATTTGCTTACAAGGATCAAGGAGAGCACGGAGTGATCCCCTTCCAGAGGGAGTTTGGGCTGCTCTTTGGAAATTCCAGCTTGGCTTCACATAACTAGTTTGCAGTTTTATTTTGAAAAACCCTTAGTCTTGTCTGTTGCTGTGTCTGTCTAATGTGAGTTGCTGGCACTAATATCCCCTTGTCCCTATGAGCAGCCTGCCTCTGTTAAAGCCTGGCCCTTCCTTAATGTTTTGGAGCTACTGGCTGACCAGACAGCAAACTTCTAGGGTGTGTGGGCTTCATTTCTTGCAAGGAACTAAGTTTTTAATACCTCACTGCTGATGGGCTTCTCTTTCATTCCCATCTTTTTCTCCACAGCTGAGAAAGTAGAGGTGAAAAGCAGCAGAAACAGATAACACTTAACAGTGAACTCTTCCTTGCTCCAAATGCTCTGTAATCTCCCCAAAGTACTGCTTGTGCTGCATAGCCTCTGTACTCCTCACTGTTGCCTCCTGTATCCTGGCTGGTCTTATGGCTCCTGAGCTTCCCTCTGGAAACACGTGGCTGCACTGTGCTCATGGGACTGCATAGGTGATCTTTTCTCTTTACTTCTAGATACAATAACTATGACCGTGCGGTCATCAACACTGTGCCTTATGATGTTGTGAATCGCTGGTACACGGCTCACCGCACACTCACCACTGAGCTCAGGAGACCAGAAAATGAACTGTGGGTCAAACTGAAACCAGGCAAGGTAGGACTTTGGAGTTGGAGGCTCATGTGTTTGGTACGGGGAGGGGAGCAGGGTGCTCCTATGGATGTGCAGGTCTGTTGCCACTGAAGTTAATGCTTCACTCCTTGTACTGGGGCTCTTTACAGCTGTTTTCATGTGCTTTGTATTCTAGTACTGGCATCCACTGTATGTGTATTCTTACTGTTGTGAAGGAATATTAGCTTCTAGACAAGGTAGAAGTAATTAATTTAAATACAGCCTCAGAGGAAAGTTAGCCCAGACTAGGGGAGAAGAGGAAGATCTTTCCAGTCACTGAATAAGGACCTTCAGAGGCATGAAGGCTGGGAGCAATTAGTGTTCAGCCTCTGACTTCTTCCAGAAGCAAAAAATCTTTTAATGGAAACATAAAGAATGCATGTGGGAGGCTAAATTTACTAATATTTTGAGGTTATATTTCAATCCTAGCATTGCTGGTGAGTCATAGGAAACCTGGGGATCTCTTCACTGTCCCAGAAATGCCTTAGCACACCTTGGTGTTAAATGAAAAAAAAAAAAACCCAAGAAACTCTGCCCTGAGTTAGAAAGGCTGATGCTGGGTGCAGTTTTAGAAAAGCTGGAGCTGCAGTTGTAGACTTAGAGGTGTTACAGGGTATGGCTTCTTCTACCAGTGGTGCCTGCTTGAAAAAGTTGTTATTCCTACAGGGTCTAAATTCAGCTTGAGCCCAGGGCTCCAGGAATGAAAATGAAGCAGAATTATTCACATCAGAGAGCACCAGCACCTCTCTGTTCTCAAGGATGTCTGGGGAAATGACTTTAGAGGCTGAGGCAGGGATATCCAGCTCCAGGACCTGTCATGTCACGGGGTCCTGGCTCAGAGTGGTGCTCACCCCTGTTCTGTTGGCCTTTCCTCTTCCCACGCAGGCACTGTTCATAGATAACTGGCGTGTCCTGCACGGTCGGGAAGCATTCACGGGGTACCGCCAGCTGTGTGGCTGCTACCTGACAAGAGATGATGTGCTCAACACCGCACGCCTGCTGGGACTGCAAGCTTAGCCTGGGCCATCTCCTGTGGGGAGGCAGGCTGAGCTCCACGCCGTGCCTGTGCGTCACCACAGCCATCCTGCACGTACCTCAGACACCTCCGCCCTCTGTGAGCAGTTCTCTGTGCCTGCGTGGGAGAGGGAGCAGGTGGAACCAAAGGTCATGGGAACTTTATGGGACTGTATTCTGCCTTTTTCTGAGCTTGGTCAGCTCTCGCTGTCTGTGCATTCAGCCTGGGCTTTTCAGCCAGCAACTTTGTCTCAGCTTCGGTGAACTGGGGCTAACCACGCTATGAGAAGTGCTCCTCCAATCAAGTGCCTTCAGGATCTGAAATCTGTTACTCCCTGTTGTTCGGCCTTTATTTTATTTTATTTTATTTTTTTTTGGTCAGCTATCTTACCCATTTTGTTGGCATAACAGAGCAGTATGGATATAGCTGGGATCGTGTTTCACCCCTGGCCAGGCGCCTTCTAGAGAAAAAGGAAATGGCTGTTTGATGAAAGTGCCACTACTTAAACTGAGGGCTGTTGGCACGCATCTGTGTCTTCTTTCCTCTTAAATAAGCTGTGTACCCTTATCTGACAGGTCCTAATACAAGCCATGCTGCCTGAGAGTTGGCTTTGAGAGCCAAGCTCATATTGTTAAGGTATCTCTCTAAAGGTTTAGGGTAGACAGAAAGGAGCAAGTAGTGAGAGGAACTGCAGGTTCCTCTCTGATGGTTTCAGATGGGGAGTGTGCTTCTCACATTTCCATCGATAATCCAATGCTGATCTCTCTGCCTGTTACGCCATACTTCACTGGAGGGTGAAGCTCATCAGCTGCAGTGGTTGAAACATTTCTCACTCTGCCTGTTCTCCTGGTGTTCCTGAAGAAGGAATTTTTGTTAGGGCATCGTCACACTGACTGCTGGATGAGGCTGACTTTTTTTTCCACTTACCTGCATCTGAAAGTAATGAATGCAGAGGTACCTTTCAACTCCTGGTAGCAGGAAGGTTAATTTGTAGAGTGTCACTCTGAACAACCGCAGTGGAAATGTATTATTACTAAAAAAAAATTGAAACTTTAGAGCAAAAAAGGGGTTTTTAGGTTTCATCTTTAATTCTTCCATAATTTTGAGAGGTATTCACTCTGACTGGACCCTAAAATCTGGTCCTATTCACTTCTGGCTTTCTTGTATGAGAAAAATGCTGTTATGCCTAAGGTATAAACGGGTGCAGATGCCAAAACTGCTGCCTTCTTTTAATCTAAATATTGAGTGTATACATCCTTAAAAGCTGCTGTTCCTGTGGACTGAGCTAACTTATGCTTTCATCTGCAGTGAGCCACCACTGCAGCCATCAGGTGTTGAAGGGGTTTCAGAGTGAAGGCTGATGGGAAGCTGTCTGTCAGAGGATACGTAAGGAAGTGAAATGTGTGCAATGGCAGCAGGCTTGAACTGAGCTGGCTTTTGTCAGGTACGTCTCTCAAGACTTGTGAACAGCCTCAGAAAACAGGCAGATGCTTGAAGTTCCTTTAGGCTGAGCCAGTGGGTTCCTCAAGCACCCTGCAACATACATTACTTCTATTATTTCTTTGCTAAATGTTTAGTTTAAGGGTTCTCCATAGATGCCAGTTATACCAGCATAACTTTAAGCTTGAAGCTTTGCGGATCTTCATTAATCACACTGAAGTAGCAAACCCCTGTGGTTACATATGCTTCTCACACAACCCATCTCACCTGCTCCAGGGTTGTTCCACTTTGTACTTCTGGGTGAAGCTATGACCTGGGGCATGGTGGGGAGAGGTGGTTACAAAATCATCTCTGTGTTAATTGACCCTGGGACGGGGGTAGAGGAGCCTGATCAGTATTCCAAAACATCAAAGATTTCTGAGTTGCTTTTGTTTCCTTTTGCCCCCAGGATAAGAGAAAAAGCACTTGGGGTTAATGTGGGACTCATCCCTTAGTTGCTGAAATGAGCTTTACTTCCCATTTTTATCAGCTGCAAGCCAAAAATCTGCCACTACTCTGAGCTGGAGCGTGCAGGACTGTGGCAAGCACAAGGGAGAACTGATTCAAAATATATTGACAGTTGTAGTGATACAGGTGCCTTTCTGATGAGGAATGTGGTGATAGTAGCTCTGCCTCCCACTGAGCAGTGTGGAGCTGCCAAGGGCGGTGGTCTTCAGCCATCAAACTCCTCTTTGAGCCATCTCCAAGCCAGCACACTCCTTGAGGTGATTGTGTAACGTGTTCTGAGGGGAAACTGTTCTCCATGAATGTAGCAGAAACACATTTTCTCTTTTGTATTGTTCAATTTAATGTAGCTATTTCATAACAAAATGGGGAGGGAGCTTCATTTAATCTCGTGCTCTCTTCACTTCCTAAGTGGACTGAGTTGTTCCTAAGCATGTTGTGATCATCAAAGCTTTATTTGTAGAAACAGGGCTTGTTGGTTACTGCAGTCTGCCTGAATGGACATCTGTTGTGCTGTGTGATGGAACAGGTTGTTTGCTGTAATGGTATCGCATCAATTTTTGTAATCAAGCTTCACCAGTTCTTTCAGCCACTGAATGATGAGCTTCTTTCTCCCTCCCACTACGCAAGGGCTCCACTATCTGTGTTTTTCAAACATTTCCCGAAAGTAAAAAAAATGAAGTGATGATGTACTGAATGAATTATGAAGTGGTCAGGTTAACAAGACGTATATTCCTAGCAGTCGTGAACGTGATGAGTACGTTACCCATCAGAGGTGGAATAAATCTGAGAAGGGCAAATGAGTGCATTGCCATTGGCTTCTTGTCATTCATTCTATACACTGGCCACACGGTGGCAGAAGGTGCATGGAACAGCATGAAAAATGAGTTCAAAGCTCAGTGATAAGTCATACCCACCTGTGTCTCTAAGGCCGGTGCTGATTCTGTCTCTTCTGCTGTGCTACATCCACTTCTCTTGAAAAGCCCGGGGACTGCTGTTCAAACATTTGTTAGATGATTTTTTTAAGGAGCAGCAGGACATGGTGTACACTGTACCGAAGGTGATGCCGAAGGGAACAGAGATGTGAGGGCACACAGAGGGGATTTAAAGGAGTGTGGAGAAAATGGGATGGTTTTGGAGTGTGGGGAGGAGAAAGGAGCTGAACTAAGCACAGTCCAGGGGGAAATGGAGCTCATCAGGTGGCTGTTGGAGGGCACCATCTAACTTGAGGTCCTCAGTTCCCACCCATGTGTGTCCCAGGACCCACAGTTTGGTTTTCCAGCAGCCAGCTCGCTCTAAACTTGTACCTGAACGTTTCCACATTGTGCATGCACCTTCATTTATCTCTGCTTACCCTCTGGTCCTTTTTAGTGACTCCTTTTGCCCTGCAGTGCCCCTCTCACATACTTCTTTGGGGTCTTAGCCCCTTGGAATCATTCAGAACAGAAGAGTCTTCAATCCTTCAGAGAAGCCAAGGTCTGCCCCTGAAAAATCCCTTTTGTTTCTGTACTTGCCATGCTCAAATACTCAGCTAAGCTGAAAAATGTTTCCATTGTTGTCTCCTCATTTATTTCCTTTTTGGCTATTTTAATACACAAACTTTTCTAGGCTCTTTCAGGTAAGTAAACTGAAAACAATATTACAGCTAACAGTTACCTTAATTCAGTGCTGGTTCAAACCAGAGCTATCGGGGTCAGGCAGACAGGAATAGATTTCCTGTGGAAGTGGGTAATATGAAGTCACAGGGAAAAAAGTGGAAGCAAATTAACATTCATCAAATACCACGGTTTTGACAAATGATAAGGGGGGGAAATTCCTGCTCATTGACTTCTGAGACGTGCAGGAAGGGTGACCTGCTGGTTGCAGTGTGTAAGAAATAATGTGCAGACTGCACAGAAACCAACAATCCTTGAAACATTTCCTTTCACCTCCTGCTTTACATATGTTCTGCAGACTCGTAAGTAATCTACAGCAGCGTGGATGTCTCAGATTGAGTAGATCAGAGCAGCAGAGTGTGAGTATTGTCTTTCATGGGCCCTTTGTACCTGTTCATTTTGCCTCGTCTCTCTTCTGTCCCTTTTCTGTTAGAACTTCAAAGACCTCATTAGACAGAGAAATTACTTCTAATTTGTGGATGCACTGCTAATGGGAAACATCCATTTCTAGTTCACTATTGAAAGCATAGATCTAACATTAATCAAAATAAATTCATTTTGACCTAAAGAGCATGGCAGCCCTCCTTTAACAGCACAGGCTGATTGTGTGCCACAGTATAGTGTAATTACTTACAATAGAAAAGCTCAGTGGAGTGATTTGGAAAGGGATAATTGTGCATGAAGAATGATACCAATGAATCCCCAAACTTCAACTGCACAGACCCTGTTCTGCCTCCCCAGCGTGGTTCCTCCCTGCTCCCGAGGTTCTGTGCAGCCATCTCCATCTTCACGCTCTCCCAGACTGGGGTTCCCCTACTTCACATCAGTGTCAAAGCCCAGACTGCTCTTCCTGCTCCTGAGATTTGACCTCTGTAGGCTTCTCTTGGTATGTAACCTAGAACTGTAGCTCTGGAAGACGTTAGCTGATCCTTGATAGCCCAGTGATGAGTTCCCACCACTGTTTTGTGCTCCTGTATGTTCTTTGTGGTTTCCTTCTTTTCTTATTATCTCTCGGGGCATTGAAAAGGGTCCTTGGCCAGATACCTCTGAAGAAGCAGATGTTCTCCTTTCAAGTTCCACATCTCTGGAGTGAATTTCCTTGTTTCTTTGTTGTTGTTTTTTCCCCATTTCTTAATATGTAATTAAAAACACATATTAATCAGTAGTGGGGGTTGCAACAGCTGAGAAGTATGAAGTC
This sequence comes from Oreortyx pictus, assembly GCA_036925125.1. Taxonomy (NCBI): domain Eukaryota; kingdom Metazoa; phylum Chordata; class Aves; order Galliformes; family Odontophoridae; genus Oreortyx; species Oreortyx pictus. The sequence continues at coordinate 9,666,648 of JAUPFR010000012.1, forward strand.
AGAGAATCAGAGAATCATCGTTAAGGTTGGAAAAGACCTCTGAGTTCACCAGGTCCAACCCTTGCATGTTCACTAACCTATGTCACTCAGTGCCACATCTCCATGTTTCTTGAGCACCTCCGAGGACAGTGACTGTGATCTCCTTTGCCAATCTGTTCCAGTGTCTCACTGCTCTTTCTGAGAAGAAAGTCTTCCAAATACCCAGCCTGGTGCAACTTGAGGTCATCACCTCTCATCCTTTTGCTGTTACCTGGAAGAATGGGCAAACTCCCACCTCAACACCTACAACATCCTTTCAGGCAGTTGTAGAGCGGTGAGGTCTTCCTTCTGCTCTTGGGGAACCCTGAAAGCCCGTGAGAGGTGGCTCTATTGAGCGGGGCTTGGTCTGAATTTCATATTGTGATGACTTGCAGCAAACACGTGTGTAGATTTACTGATGAGATACAAAAACGCAGAAGATGGGGAGAAGAGGACAGCAGGTTTTCTGCTCTGTCTCCAGCACTTGCATGACACAGTGTGTGCAGACAACCCTTCGATTCTTGACCTCGAGCCCAAGAAGGCAGGAAGCTGAAGCAGGAGCATGCTGTAGTTAGCGTGGGCTCTCAGAGGGCTGTGGTCAACGTCACCCTGATGAAAGATGTGATGCTGCTCACAAAGGGCTTTGCATCTTATCCCACCACAGGAAGTAGCTGCTGCCTGTAATGGTGAGGTATTTGTGCAGATGGGCTGCTGCAGGGGCAAAGTTTCCTGCTCCCCTCCTGCTGCTGGGGCAGGTGAAGCCCTTGCATGGACAGATGGACCATCATTTTGCTCAAGAGGGAAATAGAAGCTTTGCTCAAAATTGGCCAAGCTCAGCTCTCAGAGCTTGCAGTGTCACCACGTTCACCAAGAGACAGACACCCCTCGGGAGCAGCGCAGTGAACAGGAACAGGATTTGACCCATCTGTTCATTCGTTTCTGCTCAGAAACAACATCTTCTCATTTCCTGACACCGTTTTCATTATGTTGTGTTCTGAAATACTTGCAGAAAGCTGGCAAAAATGATTTCATCTGCATGTTAATATGAAGTACGCATTAAACCAATGCAGATGCTTTTTGTTCAGAGGCACACGAGAAAGGGCAAAGTTATCTTCCTACAAAAGTTTAGGGAAGGAAGAAATTAATGTTTTCTGAGTTAACAGATCATGTGTGTCCGAGCCCTTGAGAACTTCCAGTATAGCTCATCTGGAAAAGCTCACGTGCTCCCCTGGCTGAGCTGCCTGAACACAGCCTGAAGGACCTAACAAGGCTTTGCATGACCAAATCTGCAGCAAATCAGCTGGACAGAGGATGCACATCGATTCTTCCTCCTTTACTTTTCAGATTTAATCTTGATACAGTGATATTGCATATGCATCCGTGACTGTTACATAGTTTGAAAGCTGCAAGCATACTTGTAAGTCACCATCATTTTCACCTGCTGTCTTTGGCACCAGCCCTCCAGCCTCCCCACTGAAGCCCTCCTGATTTGTCCTCACCCATCCATCACTCCTTTCTCTGGCTGCACCCCAGTGCTGGGCTTAAGCTTCTCTTGGCTAGCTCTGCCCAGAAGCCTTAAGTAGTGTACATTTCCTTCCTCCTGAGCTTCCCAGCAGTGGATCAAGTCATACGGCACAGGTCATGCTACAGTCTGAATCTGCAATGTGATTTTAGCTGTGAAAAGACTGCGGTTGGAAAGAGGCAACCCAAGCACTGCAGTGGTGAAGATGGGGTGGGACCCACTGTCCTGAGCACACCCCAAACCCATGGGGAACACGTGCAAGCTGAATTACAGGAGGAAGTCCCAAAAGCCACGATGAATCTTGAAAATCTGTGACCAAAAGCTGAGTTACACAATGGTGTGGAAAGGTGTGAGTTTTCTGGTTGTCACTGAAGATTTGTTCTTCGAGCTGCAGGTGCTGTGCCTTTGAAGTCCCCCATTGCATCTTCCCACATTTCCTTCCCAGATGAGTGACCTGACCAAGTAACAATCAGCCCAGTGCTGCATATCCAGCTCTTGGACACAGCAAAGTGCAGCCATTGCCCGAGAGACATTGGGAATGGAAGAAAAAGACGTGTGAAGTGGGTACTGCATGCTGAGGGAGGGATCACCATGGAGATTCGGCCAGGACTTCCAGACAGGAGTTCAAGGTGCCCTTGAATCATGTGGAGATGACCATGTGTGTCCCTCCTTGGGCTGTCCCTTCCCACCATGTTGGATCACCACAGGGAAGACCAAGCTCTGCTCTGATGATGACACTGCTCTGATTTCTCCTACCTGGGGGCCAGCAACCAAGGTAGTCTCATTAAATAATGGGAATATTCCCATCTGTCGAGATGCAATAGAACTGTAGAATCTTGGAATGGCTTTGGTTGGAAGGGACCTTAAAGTTCACGTATTTCCAGCCCCTTGCCTCGGTAGGGACAACTTCCACATCCATGCATCTTCCTCATCTGTTAAGCAGGCTGAATTGTGGAAGAAATCCATGGATTGAAATAAATGGAGAAGGGTGATGGCCGTCTCCTGTGGTCCTGATCATCAAAGCCATAAGGTCAGGACTCCAAACCGGCCTCTCTTTTTGACGTGCATACCACTGGCTTTGAAACAGAGCTGGTGGTTCTGAAATTGCATCTCAGAACAACCTCCCTGGAGAAGACTCTCGGGTCTTTTCCTTCTAGGGATTGACAGCCTGATTGTTTGTCTTTGCCTGCAAGGTGGAAGCTTTTCTCTTTCTACTGACAGCTTCTTTCATCTGCCCTTAGAGTCCTCTTGTCATCTACGGTTTCAAAGAACAGCAATCCTCACTGATTCCCATGTTGTGTTTATCAGTGCATTACGCTTCCTTCATCTCCTTTAAAGCACAGAGCCTCCTTAGGGCTGCTCAAGGTGTAAAAGGGAGAGTTCTTTAGACCCTGCTCACTCCCATTGGGATCCTCCTGGCACCCGGATTCCCCGCACAACGCAGTGCCCGAGGCCGCCCCTCTCAGCTGGCAGGAAGGAGCCCGGTCTCCCCCACCCACAGCGAACCCAACGGGTGCAGAGGGGCTGAGCCCGAGCTGCTGACTTCCTCCCGGGCCGGGAGAGCACGGCAGCCTCAGGAGATGTGCTGCAGGCAGCGCTGCTGGGGCCTTGGCTCCGTCGTGCTGCTGCTGCTGCTGGGTGAGTCGGGGCCGGGATTGCTGCCGGGCAGGGTGTGAAGTCAAGGGCCGGCGATGGGCAAGGGGAGGTGGGATGTAGGGTGCTGTGAGCACCCGGAGCTGAGATTGGGGCTGAATGGCTGCTGTGCTGTCTCCTGCTGCTCTGCAGGGCGAAGCCTGGCTCTTCTCATCGAAATCCCGCAGGATGTGGTCAGCGGCACCGTGGGGCAGTCCGTGCTCCTGCCGGTCTCCTACAGAGTCAGCAGCTCCCTTCGCTTCCCAGTGCCAATTCGGTGGAAGTTTGGGAAGAGCCAACAAGTAATCACCTTCACAGTGCAGAACTGCTCCCTGGATGCTTGGGGAGCTCCCATGAAATGCTCTGTACAATCTTTCCCTCATGCCAAATACTGGGACCGCGTCGAGGTCTTCCCTGAGAATGCATCCCTGCTGCTGCGGGACCTGCAGCTCAGTGACAGCGGGCTGTACAGCGTCACCTTCTCACAGCAAAACCAAAGCAGGAGGATCACCCTGGCCGTGCACAAGGAGCCTGTTTCCCCCGAGCATCTTGACGAAGGTAAGTGTCCATGTGCATGGACAGTTGTGCTGCTCTATTACAGAAGTAAGCCCACTCTATTCTGCTCTGCCTGCCAGATGAGAAGGACAAGAGCTTCTTGTGCATGCTTCTTGTGCATGTCTTGTGTTTATGTGAAATGAATGGCTTCACGTGGGAGAGATGGGCTCAGAAACTGATGCCCTGGCACTTAGTCCTGTGCCAGAGCAGATCCATTATTTGCTGAGCTTAATAGGATGTTTAGAGATAAATCAGTAGCCACAGAGGCTGTGAAACTTATACCAAAAATTCTTCTACCACTTTGGTGCCACCCTACCTTACAAAGCAGGGGAAACGATCGCTGCGGTATCTGCCAGCCCTGCATTCCCTTAGGAAGTACTCACAGCATGTGTTGTCTTCCCAGTACCAGACAACAAGCATCAAGACAACATCCATTACTACATAATTGGAGTTTGCTCTCTTGTCGGCCTCTTGCTGCTGTTCCTGGTCTTCTGCATACGGCAATGGGGTACGTGGATCGGCTCCTGCCTTTGTCCCTTTAAGGCTGCACATCTGGGAGTGTTTCTGGGGGATAAAGGCAGCGGAGGGCTCTTCTGACCAAAATTATTCCTTCCCTAAGAGCTCCCCTTCGATGTGCCCCTTCTGCCATTCCTGAAAGGTTCTGAGTTTGTGATGCAGCTTAACGAAGTAGAAGCACAGCATGGGGAGGTTTTGGTTTTCTGCAGAACCTAGATGGTTTAGTGCTGAGGCCAAAACTGAGAAACAGCATCACATCTAGTCAATCCATCACAAACAGATGGATTCTGAAATGCACCCTCTGAGTGTTGACGTGTTTATTCTGTTGTAGACACTTTAGAACTCCAGCTGGGGAGAATATCCTGGGTGGTGTCCACTTGAAAATGAACCTGTAAGATGCAGGTCTCTGCAGCTTCCATCAGCACCTTCACCTCTCAGGATGCCTTTGTCAGGAAGCAACTGCATTTGTTTCCAAGTGGGAAAAGTAACTTGTACTTGAGTAAAATAGCCCCAGAGATCTTCATCTTGACAACAAAATCCACATCAGCCCCTGGTGAATGTGCCAGCAGTGCACCTCGGGTTCCCCAGGGCTCAGGGAGAGGAGGGCACAGCACATCAGTGTGTCTGTTGGGTACTAAAACTCTCTTTTTCTCAAATGCAGTGTGGCAGAAGAAGATGGGAACCACTACACAGCAGCAGGTACAGGCAGTTTTTTTGAAGGCTCCTTGGGTAAATGCTTGCTGCTGGCTTGAGTAGGATGCACTGAGCTGCAGGAATCATTTGCTGAATGTAAAATTAGGAAGTTGGTTCGGTGCTGTCAGAGTAAGTTGCAAAGTGCCTGCCCTTCCCCCAGATGCACAGTTCCCCTTTGCCTCCCACCCGGAACCCAGAGGAGCTGCTTTTAGGGATTCGAGAAGCCTGAGGACAGCTTTGACCAACAGCAGCATTGAGGAAAAATGGTTATGTGCAGAGAAATACGGAGACAGCCTCTCTTGTTTGATTGCCAGCCTTGTGAATTCATGTTCAGAATGTCTTCAGGGGTCCACATGGGCCATTTAGGGACTCGTCTCATGCAGGGTTCCACCCGTGAGAAATAAAGCCCAGAGGAAGAGGCAAAAAAAGCCTCAGGAGGAGACAGGAGAGCAGGACAGCCCCATCTGCTCTGAAGGCTGTGACTCCTGAAGGACCTGGCTTTGTCTGAGAGGTCCTTGGGTAAAATACTCCTTAGTGCCCACAGTCAGCAGCTCTGGATCCCTTCTGATTCCAGCACCTTTCGTTTTCTCTCTGCTTCTCCAGGTCTCAAACACAGAGGATATTTACAACACCATGGCAGGGGACGTGGTAACAATTTATGCCAGAATTGGAGAAGACATGGAAGAGACAAAGCCAAGAGCACTGCCAGATACTCTCTATGCATCCGTCACATTCCCTCATCCGCCTTCTGCTTTGGCTCTGAACCTTGCAGGAGATAGAACTGCGGCAGAGCCAAGGTGATGCTGTTGTCACTCTGTCCCTTGAGACCAGACTCTTGGTGAGCCCGCTCCTGCCCCATGGAGCAACCGGAAATGCATTAGTTTGCCTCAAACCACGGTTTCTCTTGAATTTGAGGGATGAGCTGTTTCTTGTTTCATCTTGAGAGGGCTTCCTGAGAGCACAAAGATACTGAATGCAAGAGAAAGATGCCTAAAGCAAAGGCAAAACAAGAGCTCACCCATGGGAACCTCAATTTCATAGACACACCTTTAACTTGAGGGATAGTGGAGATTGTTGAATGGATTTCAGTCTCGTGTCCCAATTGCCCTGTCACATTAAAAGCATGTATGAAGATCTTTGGACCTGGTGTCCTTGTTTTTATGAGCATGCCAAGTAATACTTCAGCAGACCTTTCCTGGAATAAATTTTGCACAAACTTGGGGTCCCACGGCAATAGCATTTTAGGGTATCTGCAAAATGCAATGAGAGAATAGATCAATTTTGTTCTTCTTTGTGTTCTCTGGGTTGCCTGATCTTTCTGCCCTTCATCAGCATTGAAATGCATTGTTGTTTATTGTCAACTTGAAGGAGTGGCTGTTGTGTCGTGGCTGGGGTGAGTTAGAAGCTGGTGATGAGAAGAGGAAGAAAGCAGCATGATCTGAGCGAGCCTATCCCAAAACAAAGAGCAATTGCAGCAGATTCCTGAACAGTCCATACTGCAGTTTTTACCTTCACTTAATCATACTCATAGAAAAATGCTTCACTTTTTGGCATCTAACTTGCTTTGGAGCTAAAATTCTCTTTCTGCTATCCTTAGTCTTGGGCACGGGACTTCTTTCTACTTAACAGGTGCTACGTAAAAAGAGCTGCAGGATTTGGGTGATACAGTGCCCGATTCTGGGAGAGCTGGGAAGTATTTGGTCCACGCATCTCTACAGAGAGGCCAGTGTCTGTTGGTGAGTGGCAAGATGAAACACTGACACCAGATCTCTGCAGTTTTGTGCTTGCCAAGTCCTGCCCTCCATGCTGGGTCATACACAGATGGGATAGCTGTGCTTGTGGCACGGTGTGGTTGAAACTCCATGCTTCTTTGGTAGACTTCAAGAGGAGCCCAGGGGATGGGAAATAAGGTACTCATGCAGCTAAGAACTGGGGGGAGGCATAGAGCCATAGAATTATAAAGACTGGAGAAGTCCTCTAAGATCATCTAGTCCCAGTCTATCACAGATTCCCCACAGCAAGCCCATGGCTCTGCTTGCATCCCATGCTATGTGTAAAACACAGAGCAAACTGCAGAAACCATTAGAGCAGAGGCTAAAAGAGAAGGGAGGAACGGTTGGCCACATTTTCTTTGTAAGGTTTTCCTGCTGCCTTGTTCCTGCCCTCTTCCCTTCCCCTGCCTGATGTTCTGCTCCCCTTCTTGCTTCATGCTCTACTGGCGGCATTTTGCCCCCATCTCCGCCATGTCATGGCTTATGTCTTGTGCTGCGGCCTCATCAGCTGCCTCTGCCTTTCCATTTCCTCCTCTGAGCAGCTTTTTCACAGGGCTCTGCCTCTCTGGCCCCTTCTCTGACTGCTCTTTGTAGCTTTTAAAGGTCAGTGTGGCTTTCTTTGTGGCTGCAGATGGCTTGGTGCTCACAGACCTCCCCCTCACACACTGCTCGCTGCATCTCAGAGCAGCTTCCTCTGACAGATACTTGCAGCCTTTGATTTCAAAGGCTCACCTAGTGCACTGTTCCTCTCAGCAGCCCTGCTGCTTGTCCTAGCTTCTTCTTCCATGCGTTAATCCATCCCATGTGTCTGAAAGTCATCTTCTGCTGAGTGTGACCTGCTCTGAGTGGGGCAGGGGTGCCAAAGGGCATGGAAACTGTCAACATATCTGATGCCACCTTCACCTTGGTCTTCATCAGTACGACCAGTCCCCCTTGGCGGGAGGGGAGCAGGTTAGGGAGTACCCAAGCCAACTAGATGTATGTAGGCACATGGGGCCTGATGGGATGCACATACAACCTCTGAGAGTGGCTGATGTCATGGCAAGGCTGCTCTTGGTTGTCTATGGGAGGCTGTGCTAACTGGGAGAGGTTCATTAAGGTAGGTGGAGGGCAAACATCTCTCCTGCCTTCAGAAAGGGGCAGGAAGGAGGATCTGGTGGAGCTCCAGGATGGTCAGCCTCCCCTCGAATCCGGGGTAGGTGGGGGAAGCCACTTCCCAACATGTGATTGGTCAGCATGGATTTCTGGATGAGAAATGCCACTTAACCAAACTGAAAACCTTCTGCATTGAAGTGGTTGGTTGGTAGATGAGGGCAGATGCTTACCTCAACTTTGGTGAGGCTTTTGATGCTATCTCCCTAAACACTTATAGAAAGCTGACGAAGCATGGGTTGGATGTGAATTTATCAAGCAGATGGGGCTGAAGAACCAGGCCAAGACATTCAAAACCAAACTGAACATGGTCCTGGTGACCATCTCTAAGAGACCCTATGTGAGCAAGCTGCTGGACTAGAAAAAGTGCCTGCAGGCCTCTGCTCTCTGCCATCCTATCCACCCAGAGTGATAAAGTGTTGCAAGGCTTCACCAGAACTGATCTGGTGGAGAAGTCACATTACTGTTAGTTTGTTTTTTATCTCTCTTTTAACTCTATGTGGAAAACCCTTCAGCTAAGCACCTCCTGGTGAAAGCCAGGGTGCTCCAAACTGCCTGCAACAGGAATGCTGAGATCAACCAAGGAATGCAATTTTCTTCTTCATCCAGACACTTTCTAGCAGATACCAATGATTGTCCCTTCATGACAAGGTGGGCTACGGCAGTATGGGGCTGGAAAGTGATGCCTGAGGTTGTGCCTTTGGACAGGCTGTGACACCGGGTACACATCTGCTGCTGGTCAGCTGCTGTTATCTCTCTCCAGCTGCAAGAAGGTGCCCTGACCCAAAGCAGTGAATGAGCAACTCTTCCTCACAGCCAGTATTTACAGGTTTGTGCTGCTGTGTTTGCTATTTGATCTCTCCCAGCCCTTTAAAAGGTGCAGGGTGCAAAACAAGCGCCAGAAAAGCTTTTGAAGCACATATGAAAGGAGTTTACCTCATTTTTCATGTCGTTTACTTAAGATTAAGGGTAGAACGTGACTTTAAAATTTTCTTCCAAGGAGTTGTGGAAGGAATAACATGGTAGAGTATCCTGGTCGGTAAGCATGTCTCTTTGGAGAGGTGGGTATGGATGCTGGGAACGTGGAGGGAGCATCCCCTCCAAGGAGGGAAGGAGCTGCTGCTCCTGGTGACAAAGTGAATTTTTCTGCTGCAGCTTAACACCATCGCCTTCACACTTCTTTGGATTGCTTTCAGTTTTGCAGCTGTCCTGAGCACCCTGGGTGCAGCACTGCTTTGCTATGATTGAATATGAATGTATGATGACATGACCCTGCACTGAGGAACCAAGGAGATAGGAATAGAGAGCATGCACTTTGCTGGGCACGGAGAAATAGAGAAGTGTTATTAAAAATGAAAATGCACTGTTGGCAACAAAATAGTGTGAAGAGATCCAAACTGGAACAGCCTCTGCTTTAGCAAAAGGAAAACAAAAACAAAAACAAACAAACAAACAAACAAACAAGAAGAAAAAATAGAAGGAAGAATAAGAGGGAAATCACTGGCTGTGACAAATCATAACATGAGAAGCATCAAAAATCAGAGATGGAGTTGCAAGGTATGCATGGGTTTCACACGTGGCCAAAATTGCTGAGATAACCACACCAAAATCACCAGAGAAAGCTAAAAGCCTATGCAGTGGTGTCAGAAATACTAAATTTAGGGGTGGATCTACTTCAGATACTAAATTTGGGTGGTGAGACACTGGAGCAGGTTGCCTAGAGAAGTGTTTGTTATGGAGGTGGTGAAAGGCAGGTTGGACAGAGCTTAGAGCAACCTGATGTAGTGAGAGTTGTGCCATGGTAAGAGATTGGACCAGAGGATCTTCCACTCCAAACCACCCAGTGCTTCTATGATTCTGTGTAGCAAAATGAGGAATAACAGGGAGAAGTATGGGCATATTAATTTGGAAAGAGATTGGGGCAGAGAAAGGAAGGGTCGAGAAATTGGAAAGAGGACAGCAAAATACAAACACCAAACATGGGTCACAAAAGGCTTGATGTCATCAGGTGGTTCAGATGAGTTTCCCTGGCTCAGATGGAGCGTGGATAGGGATGACAGAGCAGCCAGACATCACCATTTTGGTGGTGCTTCCTTTGGGCTTCATAACATACTCCCATCACTTCCTAAGGCTGTGCAGCCTGGTCCCAGCTTCCATCTCACTCTGGTTTTGATGGCCCAAAGGAGTCAGATGGAGCTGGCCATGCTCAGCAGGGCAAGAAATCTTTCTCTGGAGCTCTGGCCCCAAGCTCCAACTTCCCGAAGCTTCTCATCTCTCCGACCATTCAAGCTCGTCCCCAGGTGCTCCTTCAGTGCATACTTCCTTAAAATGAAATTCCTCTTGCAGAGAGCTTGTGACACATGGGTGATCTCATTCTGGATCTGCCTTGGTGGAGGAAAACACCAATGGAAGTGAAACAAAGCCCCTGACACTGCTAGAAACAGGTTAGGGGGGGAGAAACTGCCTCAGGGAACTGGGATGCTCTCTGGGGGAAGATGCATGAAAGAGATGGAGATGGATCTTCTGACCTCGCCCGGAATTTATATTACTTTCAGAGTGGAAATAGGAACCCCTCCTCGGATTGGAGTCGGGTGGGTTCTTCTCCCTGGGCCATCGCGGCCACCAAGCGCTGCATTTCTTGCAGGGCCACTTCTGGGGCACGGCCTGGCTCCTTGGGACGAGACGCCGTGTGGGTACGGGATCGGGATGGGCATCACAGCGCTGGGGCGGGAGTGGCTGCTGCCGGCAGAAACCTCCCAGGAAGGAGGAGAAGCGGCAGCAGGGGCAGAGAGGAGCAACCAACGGGGAGACGTGAGCCTGGAGCCAGCCCAGCCTCGGCGCTGCCCTGCGGAGCAGAGCATCAGCCATCCAGCCTCGCAAGCAACAACCCGACTCGAAATTAGGAATTAGTATTCTTTTTATTCAGTACAGCAATTTTGAGTCTTTTCCCCTCGACGGATGCTGCTGCACCACCCCGTGGAGCTGCTGGGGATGCTCCTGGCAGGTAAATGGGGGTTTGATGCCACCCAGTGGGCTCGAGTCTGAATCCTCACCTGGGGCACACCAGCACAGGATTAAGCAGTTGTGTAATTATGCATGGGGATCGCTGGTCTGTGCGGGTCAGGCTTTTTTAAATGGGGCTAGATGCTCGTCCTCCAAGGGAAGAGCATTTCTGTTCTGCTATCCCAAGGCAGAGGAGCTAGAGGCAGCTCAGGAGCATGGCACAGAGACTAAGAGTTTTCTGCAGGTCAGTCTGTACCGAGATCAGTCAACGTGACAACACAGCGTTTATCTCACTGTGGTGAGATTACTGCATATGCACTGTCTGTTTTGAAGAACAAACGTACAAAGGTTTTCAGGCTGAGCATCTAAAATGGGGAAAAAAAAAACTGTTAAGGTATATGCAGTTGCTCAGGTGCCATAGAGTTAGTGAGTGCTGAGTGTGGGCAGGATGAGCTTGGGATACTGCAGTTGTAAAAAGGTGTTCATAATGAAGTATTTTCTCTTATTTCATGTTGATGATACTGTGTGAAGAGTGTTCTAGAATAAGGGGACTTTCTGTTATAAACTCACTTATTCTCCTTGCACGCATTTCTCAGGTGATGAGGGCACAAGAATAAAACCTGATGGCTGTTTCTATTGGTTGCCAGCATGAGAATTGGAAAAACCATCAGCTGGGCTTGTTTTGTTTGCCTTGTTATGGCTGATTTCTATCCTGCCCTTCAAATTTCCCAGGGGAAATAGCAAGTTTGCTCAGGAAGGATGACTTTCAGGAGGGTTTGCAGTGTGAATGCACAGCAACAGCTTTCATCAGGGCAGGAACTGAGATGTAGTGGAGGGAGAGGAGGAAGTGCAGCCTGCAGTGCCCGCTGTGTCTCTGCTACTGCTCCTCCCCACCTCAGGCCATCTCCTCAGGGTCAGCCTGGCTGTCCTGCTGAGGGAAGGAGGACCTCAAACAGAAATCCTGGAGTTTCCATCAGTAGAGGCACAGGTGTGTTTGTAGTGCGAGGAGAGCCACTGGCAATTCATTGTGTTTGTGCCTGGCTAATGAAGACCTTTTCTTACGTGACTGTTATTGTTTCTAGGTAAACAAATGCTATTCCTCTCATTTCCTCTGCCTAAGGTGCCTCCTTACTCTAAACTATTTACCCTCATCTTCATTTGTTTGTAAGGACTGCTTTACAAGTCAGGATTTTAGCTGTTCTGTCTGCTTGGTTTTCCCTGAAAACTCTATTCCATTTGGTCTGGGAGCTGTGACCCCTTGAAGTCCTCAGAGCCTCATGAAAAAAAAACACAGATTGCCATGCATTTCAGGGAAGCAGCTCTATCTCACTCAAATGAGAGCTTTCAGCTCCAAACTAGATCAGGAACTGGGAATGAGATGACTGGGAAGTGCCTTCTGGGCACAGGCTGGTAGGGAAGGCCACCCCTACACATAAGACTTGAGTAGAAATGGCCTCAGCCCTGCAGACAGGTTTCTCAGAGCATCCAATATAAGCTCCAGTTGCGATGTCACACTGCCTAATGGCAATAGTTTGTGAGACATAATGACCGAGCTGTCCAGATGCCACCTGCGTGACCTTGGCACAGTGAGTACCACGGTCCCTCCTGAGGGTTGCTCCATCTCCCTGGCTTGTCTTCTCTCCATCTTCCGCCATCCAGGGCTGCTGGTGCCTTTGAAACAGGCTGCAGAAGTGGAGACAGTCCTGCAGAGAAGAGTGGCCGTCGTGGGTTCCTCAGTGCTGCTTGTGGGGCCACTTAACATCACACACATCCACTCTGTGCAATGGGAGCACCTCAACGGCACCGCTTTCCACACCATCCTGCAGTATGAGAGGCACAACCTGACCGTCCACGTGCCTTACGTTGCACGAGTCCACCTGCATGCATCCAATGGATCTCTCCTCCTGGAGGACCTCCGGGAAAGTGACAGAGGCATCTACAGAGTGACTGTCAACCGGGAAGAAACAGAAAGCTTGATGATCTTGCTGGATGTCCTCAGTAAGTGGTGGCCATGAGAGAGAGGAGTGAGATGATAGATGCAGGCAGTATTTTTGAATATGTATGCATTATCAGACAAGCAAAGGGGCTTGGGGGAAGGGATCTGGGTTAAATCTAACAGGTCAGACGTGGGGAACTTGGACCAGCCATGGATAGAGACCTTCCTAGAGAACTCTGGGAGACCACTAGATCTGGTGATGCTTCTTCAGCATCTGGATGTGAGAAAAGGCCTGACCCCAAACCAGAAGGTCCCTTCCAGCCCTTCTTTTCTGCTCTATGAGAAGCAATGGAGAGGTTGGCAGTGCTGTGGCCACTGTTACCCATGCCACATCATTTCCAAGGGGAAGCTGATAGCACTGATGGAGTGAAGCCCACCAGGGTGGCTTTTAAGAAGTCACCAAAGTCCTCACCCACACACCAAGCTGTGTGAGGCTGTTTGCTATTTAAAGGCACAAACTGCTGTTGCAGAGATAAGAGCATGCTTTAAATAACACACATATCCCTTCTCAATGTTGCTCTTGCCAGTTCCCTTAATTTGATCTGGTTGTTTTCAATCTAATAACGCTGCTGCCATGATGTTACTGCAGCTTCTCTGTTGCAGAGAAATTTGCTTTCCTTTTTCTTTTTTTTTTTTTTTTCTCCCTTATATATTAAACACCCTGTATTAACCCAAAAACGATTCAAAAACAAATGACTCAACCAGAGAAACAAAATAAATACCAGAAAGCCCAGCAACCTTGTGCAGTGCAAGACTTTCCAGCAGAAGTCACCATGCAGATTCAAGGATGCTTTAATGCTACCACCCTGATCCCCACTGTGGATGGTCCTGCTTAGGTCTGAGAGAAGTGCTGGTGTTTCTGTTTCCTTTCCAGAGCCCGTGTCTCACCCTCAGCTCTGGAGCAGTGGCCTGGTGGCCAAGGCCAGTGGTGAGGTACTGTGTGAGGTGGCGGAGGGCAGGGCAGACACGTTCACCTGGAAGAAGGATGGGCAGATGCTTCCCCCAGACAGAAGTTACCGCCTCTCTGGAAGCATCAGTGTTTTGTATCTGAGGATGGCAAAGAAGTCGGACTGTGGCTCCTATTCCTGCAATGCCAGCAATGGGATAAGCTGGCAGGAGACCTCCCTGAACATCACTGTTGCAGGTGATCACTAAATCAGTGGCAAAAAATGAGCTTCCCACGTGCTGCTCAGAGAGGCATGGAGAGATGCTGCTCCCCAGAACCCCACACTCTTCCTTTGCTCCAACCGTCCGCAGCATCCTTGGCTTAATTAACTCCATTCTTCTTCCATTCCCAAGGTCTTGCCATCCAGGATGCCCATGTGCTGTGAGCCAGAGCTCGCTGTTGTTAGGATGATGGGCAGCAATCTGCAGTCTTCCTTCCCACCTCTAGCCGGCGCCAAGCCACAGATCCTGGTGGGTGGGATGGGCGGAAGAATGCATCCTTTCCTTCTTATAGAATGTTCCTAAGCCTGGGACAACACCACAACCCTTGACCAAGGCAGTGTTGGGCAGGACGTGGTCAGAGGGTGGAACCCCACGGCTCGCCAGAGCCCTCCATGCTCATCCTGCTGTGACCTCGCTCTGCTTCACAGATTGGTTTTGTTGTATTTGTTTTTGTTTTCCAGGGCTCTCCCCTCCCTTGCAGGATGTGCTGAGGATTTCAGTGGTCGCTGTGGTCTTTGCTGCTGTCTCAGGATGGGGCATAATTTTTCCTGTCTGCCAGTCTGAAAAGCTAAGAATAAGTGAGTCTGCACTGGGGACAGCTGAATACCCAATTTCCTCCTCCAGTGGTTCTGAGTGAGGAGTAATGCTGTGGGAAGAGATAGTAACCCACTCATGCTCCCTTCCTGATGACTAAACATCGTCCTTTCTCATCTGGAAGGTCTTTTAAAGAGTTAACTCTCCTTGGTTGTTGTTTTTTGTTTGTTTTAATGGAGAAATCTGACTTCCTTCTGCTTTCAGGTTAGGTTAAGTCCTGGCATATCCTTACATAATTTTTCTTTGAGTGTTAAGATGACTGAGAGACACTTCAGTAGAGAATGAGGCATCTCAGAGCATTTTCATTCTAAGACTCAATTTTTAATTAAGTGTTTTATATACACTGTGCAGTGGTTGCTATCCCTTCTTTAACACGGGTCAACTCTACCATACCCTGGACAGGGACACCCCACTGCTGCATCCCAAAAGGAGGGCTGGGGACTGGTGTGGGACAGCCTGGAGGGACATAAATGTCACCCCACTCTGATCTGGGTGTCTAGGGGGAGAGCTGTGGAGGTGGCTCAGTGCCTACACCTGCGGGCTGGTGTGCATCTCCTCCATTCTGACTGGCACTGCTGGGCTCCTCTGGATGCGAGAAGAAGGTAAAGGGCATTTTTGGGGGTGTTGCAGTGCAGATCTCAATCCTTTCCCTCACAAAATGTACAACATGCAAGAGTAATCACTGGGGTGGGGACCTTATGGCAGACGAACATCCATGCATTGGCTGGAGAGAAGGGTGCTCCATAGACTGAATGAACCCACCAGGGACAACACATGGTTCCTCCATGTGTGATCTCAGCTTGCCGTGGCTGACCATATGGATTAGACACTCACTTATACCGCTAATATACACAAAACCTTTTTTTCCACACTTTTCCCAGTGGGTAACTGCAGAAGGGCACTTAGAATGACGAAGGAATGGAGCTGCATCCTGTGGGGGTGGGGAGTGACTGGGAAGGCCAGGAGGGTGAGAAAGGACATGATGGAGATTCATAAAATCCTGAAAGTGGTAGGCAAATGGAAGAAGTGGTGCTCAGCTCTGTGCTGTTCTCTTCCAGGCCCATCCATTGCTGTCATACTACCGGAAATTTTCCTTTTGTATGTGATTGTGATCACCTTCCTAGTGGCCTCTACTGTGGCATTCCAGCCTACAAAGCTCACCCAGCTCAAAAGCACAACAGGTGAGCTGTTCATGAATGGCAAGAATGGAGATAAAACCATAAGGGTGTTTTGTTTTGCCACAGCTCTCATTGCTCATGTGTCAGTTCACGCTGGCAACCCCTGCCCACCTCTGGGGGCAAGCGTTAACATTTCTTTCTTGTCCTTTCTGTGGACAGCACAGCGCACGCTGGGCTATGCTGCTCCAGGAGGGGTGCTCTTGGTGGTGCTGACGAGCAGCATCCACATGAAGAACATCCACCAGCGCCATGGTGAGAAAGTTGTCTGCCATTAGCTCTTCTCATCAACCGTTTGGTTGGGACTGCTCCAAAAAATCCATCAAATCGTTTTTCTTTCTTTCTTTCTTTCTTTTTTTTTTTCCCCTCAGAGAAAATTTGTTTGTTTGTTTTCCTAAGTGTACTTAAGCATGTTTTCATAGTGGTGAACTGCTTTTCTCTTGTCTTTTCCTTCTGAGTTGTCTTCTGCTTTTTCCTTGCCTGACCACAGAAGAAGGCTGCACAGCGTTCGTGGATGTCACCACCCTTGTGGTCAGCACAGCAGCGGTGCTGGCCCTGCCACTCCTTGCCATCTTCCTCTGCTGTAAGTGCTCCTCCTCATTACCCTGAGCCTGTATGGCATCAAGCTCCAATGTGAGCTGTTCAAAAGTTGTTTTTTTCTGCTTATGAGAAGTCCTCCTAATCACTCCGGTGATGATTTCCCTTCCCTATCCCAGCTGCCATCCCCTGAGATCAGGACCCTGCGCTGTACCTCTCAGGTGCTTTCAATGATGCCTGGGTCACATCTACACATCTATATCCCAGTTCTACAACATTAAATGTGTTTTTTCACAGATCACACAACACAGGGGTGGCTGCAGGAACGTGATTCTGGTTGTGCACTCAAGGAAAGGTACAGCCTTCTTTGCCTTTTCCCAAGGAAACTCAGACGTATCACCTTGGAGTAAAAAGAGTGGGATATGGAAGCCAACACGTGCCTTGTTCCAAGGCTTAGACCCCAAGAAAGGCACAAACAAAGGTTTGGGATGGGATGCTCTGGAGAGCTCCACGTCCAGGGCAAATCCAATGCACAGCCTCAGTCAGCTTCTCTGTGCCCCAGCCAAAACTATCCTGAGCTGAAGAAAGGAGCATCACAGCTGTGCATGGGCTCTTGTTGGTGTGTGGGGCTTCAGGTGTGGGGTAGGGCTGCACTTGTGGCTCCTCTGATTGTCAGCACGTGGAGTCACAGAATGGTTTGGATTGGGAAGGAACTTGAGGGTCATTTGGTCCAACATGTCTGTTAACACATCAGGCTGCTCAAAGCCCCATCCAACCTAAATCCAACCTAAATTATACACATCAAATGACGGAGCACTCAGCTTCTCGTAGCAGCCTGCTCTGTGACACAGCACCCTCACTGTGAGATATTTCTTTCCTCCAGCTCCTTTGAGATGTCCGTGCCCATCAGCAAGGATCCTGATTTAACCGGCTAGACACTGGGGATGCTTTCTGCATGGCTGACTCAACATGTTAACGGCTCTGTTTCATAGGTCTGAGCCTATGATATCTTGGAGATAAACAGCAATGAAATTAACATTTGTCTTTTCTTTTTTATTTATTTATTTTTTAATTAAACACATCACTAGAGAGTTCAAACACACATATTCCCATCTATTTTCCTCTTTAAAACCAGTCTCTGTGTTAGAGAAATGCCTTTAAGTCTTGCTACCACCATCTCCCTCACTAGTTTATGGCATTGAGGCTGTGTATGTTTGTGAGTGTGTAGGTAACCAACCATGCCCACCCCAGCTTTTTCCTGCTGCCGCCTGAGGCCACACTCTACTGCTTCCTCTCTACATGCGGTTGACCTCACAGTGCTTTGCAAGGCAGGTTCAGGCTCTCTTCTCCCTTATCCGCAGTTCTGTGCGCTCCCTGAGTGCCCCCTGAAGAACTTTACAAGTGAGTTGGCATCTCCTAAGGACTGCTGTTCTCCTCATCCAGCAGCATCCATGCCTGCAGCGACCTTCGTGTGTTTTAAACTATTTGCATTAATGCAAAGTGCTCTGCAGGAGCACTGCACCTGTCCCTGGCCGTTGACAACAGCTCCTCTGTTCACTGCTGTGGTTCTGTGCAGAAAGGAAATATGGGGTGTTAGGGAGGTGTTTTAGGGTGCAATGTGTAGGCCGAGATGAGGGTGTTGCTTTTGCAGAGGATTTCCTGCCCACACTGCAGCCTGGGGAAGGGGAGGTTTGGCTCTAGATGCTCATTGAATTCATTTTCATGCTCCTCCTCTTTGTTATTCCTGCCTGGAATTCTGACATCGCATCCAACTCTCACTTCACCTTAAATTCCCATTGGCTTCCTCTCCCACTGACTTCAGCAGGAACTGTGTTTCAGAGCTCAGCAAGTTTAACCACTGCCCACTTCCAGTTTAACACTGCCTGTTACAGCCTTCAGCAGCACCTCGTTGCACAAAGCAAACATTGTGTGGACCTAGCCACTAATTGGCTTTTGGGCAAGATGCCCCTCTCCCATCACGATGCCAAGACGATATTCGGCTTTTTGCCAGTACCAGAGTGCTGCTGTTTTAGAGGTGAGGGTTAAGAATTCACTCGCTTCTGCAGCTCTGTAAAGTCTCTCCTTCAGTTCACCCCAAACGGCAGTTGCTGAGCGCTTGCAGTTCTGCAGGTGGGATCCTTGGGGCTGGCCCAAGGGGAAGCAAACACAAATAGAGCCTGTGATGGGACTTTTCAGCCCTTTGTAAGGGAAACACTCTCCCTGCAACAATCGGTGCAATGAGGAACGCTGCCTGGCTACAGGTGGCAGCATCCCCTCCAAGGGGCAAAGGCCATATGTGTCTATTTGCCCACCTGTCACGCTTTCCTGTTCCCCTGGTACCTGATTGTACATGAAGTTATCTATTGAATTTTTTTGCCTTTGCTTAGTTGTGATAGCAGACCATTAAGCTTAAAATTTAATCTAGCAGGCTGAGGCAGGCTGTGGGATGCAATGGTCAGACTACAGAAGGAGTTGCTTGTCCTAGCACAGAGTGCCCCAGTGTGGGGCTGTCCCTCCCCAGGGCACTGCTTTATATTTCCACATGCTGAGCCCCACAAGGTCCCTCAGCACGTGACTCCAGCCTGCCCAGTTCCCCCCGGGTGCCAGCATCACCCTTGGTGCCGCTCATCCCAGTGTGGTGGCACTGCTGAAGATGCTGGGCAATGCTGGCCCCAGCACTGACCCCTGTGACCCAGTGCTGTCATAGCCTAGTGCTGCTGCCCGTAATGCAGCTATTCTGCTGGTTATCAGCCCTCTGCTGACTACCCAGAGCCCACCTATCTACTTTATCAGCGTGCTTATGGGGTTGCCAGAAGTCCAGCCTGCCCAATGCAATGCTGACAAGCAGAAGGACAGAGAAGGAACCAGGGCATGGCAGCTTTCAGAACCTCCAGCAGGAAGATAATGCTGGTGCACTGGGTTTAAAGGGCAGGAGTTCAGCAGTGAGGTCTGCATGGGTGTGAGCAGAGCCCTGGAAGCTCTGCTGAGTTTTGGTACCAAGGAAACAGGAGGCCCTGCTTGGAATAGGTCAATGAATACGTAACGTACTTCTGGGAAAACTTGTGCATAAGCAACAGAAGCTACACAAAGTGAAGATTCTCTTTGTAAGCTGTGTGTGATAGGAGCATTATCCCCACGCATCCAGCGCTGCCCATGGCAATACCTGCATAACAGTGATAAAACTTTCACTGCTAAGTCTCTCCGCATCAATTCCGTTGAGGCAGAATGCCTTATCCTCTGGAGCAGCTGTCATCCAAAATCTAGGAAGAAAACTCTCTAACTCCAACGCAGTGTTAGAAAGTGGTATTCCTTTATTCCTCAATAAAGGCAAGCAAACTCTGTCAGAGTTCAGGTTCCAGGTTTAAATGGTTAAGATGTACGTATGGAACACGTTTACATATTCATGCTTTTTCAAGGATCCATTAATATATGCTTCCCCACTTCTCAACGTCAGCTCCATCACTGAGACCTTTGACTCACTTTCATCCACTTTTCCCCAATATATTTCCATTGCTTTTTAGCCTTTTTTTAAAGCGATACACGTGGAACCCGAGGAACATGCCGCTTAAAGTTCTGTTATGAATCCAGTGCTTCTGGACATGGTTTACATCACTCAGAGGGACTGGCTCTGGATGCTCCACCCACCGACAACGGAAAATATGAGCTTTTTTCAAGAGAAGCTGCAAGAGGAGGTGAGTGCCCACATGGGCTGAGCTGGCCGAGCTGGGGTGGGGGAGGGGAAGGGAGGAGAGCTGGGGAGGGGGACAGGGGCAGAGCAAAAGGGACAGGGACAGAATGAGGGCAATGGAGCCGTGGGACTGAAGCCGTGGGGAGGGGGGGACCCTGTAGTGCTTCCCACATGGTGCTCCCACTCTCCCCTGTAGGGAACCAGTTTCTGCTCCTCCAGCTCAGCTCTTCTCTCTTCTCGAGCCCTATAAATGCCAAATAAGCACTTCCGAAGCCATTTGCTGAGCTAAAAAACAATGCGCTTGGCTCTTGCCCAGCGCTCCTGAGACTTCAGCTGCCTGCAAGGAAACGAACTACGCCTAAGCCCCCGATCATCATTTGCTGGCATCACCCGCATCTCCAGCACTACCTGTGAGGCTGCGGGGAGCCCCTCACACACAGAGGTGCTCATCACTGGGCTTAGGGCTGCAATTCTGCATAAAGAAACCTTTTCAGAGGGTTTGTTTTTTTCCCTTTTTTAGTTACAGCAGTCTGCAGTAGCTTAGCTGAGCTGTCCTGCTCTTACAGAGGACGAATGTTGTTTTTGCCTGCTATGTAACTCCACCAGCCAGCAGCGTTTTCCACGTTTTTCACTGCTTTTGTCAGTTCTTTTGTTCAGTGAGATGGAACCGACTGAGTGAAACATTTCTCACAGCGGGGTTTCCTGTTTGAGAACGAACCTAACCTTCTGAAGCTGATTTGCATTTCTTCTTTCAGGGGAGACCATAGATAACAGTTTCTGCAGCAAGGGCCTTAAATACAAACAGGCAGGCTGCAAACAAGAAGAAATATTTGCCTGATATATATCGGTCAGTTCCATCTGTATCTGTACCCATCATACATGCTGGCACCACATGCTTCTGAGTGCACTGAAGATCTGCTGACCTCAGGGGCACCGTGTGCACAGTGCTTCAGTGTGCCACGCATCACAACCCAATTCTGACCTACAAAGGTATGGGTATGGCAAGGTTTGAGATCCCTTAAGAGTAAATTCAGGTGAAATGGCACCAAACATTGGGTTAAATATTTACTGATAACCCACTACAATACTTAGATTGATATATCGATTCCTTACTGGTGGTAAGCCATGATGATATGGCACGACTTGAAAAGAGTGAGAAAGATGGAGAGCCATCGCCACCCTTGGATCCAGTGACGCTGTGTAGTAAGGGCCATTGCTCCAGCGGTGGATGCACACTTGAACTGCCACTCTTCTCCCTCCTATGTGCTTCTCCCACCCACTGCCCCCAAGAAAGGCTTCTGACAGCTGCTGTAAATAAGTCAGAGACCTTTTGTGGTCAGCAGGCCCTCTCTAACGTTGTGGTTGAGGCGTGGCCCTGCTGCTGTGTAAGTGCAGCTTGAGATTTGGAATAATTCATTAATAGGTCAGAGGGGATTCTGTGGGTCTTGCTCTCCCCTCGCTCAAATGACTGCTGGAAGTTGGGAGGGGATGGAACCAGGACGGCTGTCTCAAATGACCGCAGAAATATTTCACAATACATGATATCATGAAGAAAAACTGTGAAACACAGCAAGGAATTGGCTGAGCAGCTGCTACTGGGGAACTGATGGGCACTGTCTGGCAAGTGGAGAACAATTGCCTTGTGTATCAGTTGTTTTGCATGTACATATATCATTAGTTTTTTCTCTTCCTTTTCTTTCTTAATACGTAATTTTTATCTCAACCCACACTTTCTACATTTTTTTTTTATTATTATTATTACCTCCTCCATCCCACTGGGATGAGGTGGGGTGGATGAATGATGGGTGGTGTCGAGCTGCTGCTGGGCTGAACCACAGCACTGCCCTTTAGACATTTCTAAGCTTCAAAAAGATCCCCTCTCAGTTTTCTCCATGCCGAACAGCCCCAGATCTCTCAGCCTTTACTCATAAAGGAGGTGCTCCAGGCCTCTCATCATCTTTGTGACCCTCTAGAAGTTCCCTTTCTTTCTTGAACTGAGGAGCCCAGAACTGAACACAGTGCTCCAGATGTGGCCTCACCAGGGCAG
This sequence comes from Oreortyx pictus, assembly GCA_036925125.1. Lineage (NCBI taxonomy): Eukaryota > Metazoa > Chordata > Aves > Galliformes > Odontophoridae > Oreortyx > Oreortyx pictus. The sequence continues at coordinate 9,688,715 of JAUPFR010000012.1, forward strand.
AGTAGAGGGAGGATCACTGCCCTCATCCTGCTGGCCACACTCGCTGTAATGCACAGCAGGATATAATTGGACTTCTTGGACACAATGGCATGCTGCTGGCTCACAGCCATGCTGTCAGCCACCAGGACACTCAGGTCCTTCTCCGCAGAGCTCTTTACCAGCAAGTCAGCCCATAACTGGCACTGATCTACTCAGTTATTCCTCCCCAGGTGTAGGTCTCTATACTTGACCTCATTGAACCTCATCAGGTTCCTCCCTACCCAGCTCTCAGCCTGTCCAGGTTCTGGTGTGTCAGCCACTCCTCCTGGTTTTGTATTTCAGCAGACTTGCTGAGGATACACTCTACTCCTTCATCCAGTTTGTTGATGAAGATGTCAAGCAAGACCAGACCCAGTACCAACCCCTGGGGCACGCTACTAGTTAAAGACCTCCAGCTAGACTCTGCGTTGCTGATCACAACACTGAGCTCTGCCCATCAGCCAGTTCTCAGTCCACCTTCCTGTCCGCCCATCTGTCCCACACTTTCTCTGCTTACCTACAAGGATGTTACAGGGGACAGCGTCAAAAGCTTTGCTGAAGTCAGGGTGGACAACATCCATCAATCTCCCCTCTCTTATTCAGCCAGTCATGACATCACAGGAAGCTACCATGATGATTTCCCCTCGGTAATCTGTGTGGACTACTGCTCCAGCTGGCAAAATGGAGAAGATAACTTGCGCTCAAGTGTTTTCCACTTGCACTCCCAGGGCTTTATATTCTTCTCATTTTTACCCACGCGGAAAAGCAGCAGCAGACAGCGGTCCTTGCTCCTGTCACTGCACTCTCCCATATCTCGGCTCCTGGTTTCCAGCAGCAGACCCCACTACCTTTTAACAAACAGTTCACTGTCTTTGTGGGCCTGTCCTCCCCCTCCTTCTTTTAGCTAAAACTTCTTCTAACATCTGCCCCTGCGGAAAGTTTTAGCATTTGCTGCCAATCCCACGCTACAGCAAACATCTGTGGGAGGAGGCGGTTTTCAGTTCCTCATGCAGACTTTCTCAGGATCAACAGCCGGGCCATGACAAACTGTCTGATGTAGACATGAACTCCTATTCCCAGGGGCCCTTATGGGGCCCACATTTCTCCATATCACAACCTGAGAAGATGGGAGAGTAATTTTTTAAAGAGGCAGCAGCAATTTGCAAAGGAAGTGCACTGCATGCCTGCTTGCAAACTTGCCTGGCAGGGAAGTAATACTGCCCAGGCTCCTGGATGACGCTGACTGTGGCCTGGAACACTTCACTTCTTTTCTGAGAGCTGCAGATTTGTGCAGCCTTCCTGAGCTGGAGGAGATTTCTGTTCCTTCTCCTGAGCCACAGAAGAAAGCATTTCCAAACCACCGTCCTTCCTCCAGAGGAGCCTTTCTTGCAAACTTGCCTTATTCTTTACTGGGAGAACCTCAGTCCCTCCCTGTGTGCACAGGAGATCTGGGTGGAACTCTAGGACCCAGTTGCCCTGACTGGGAAATAGAGTATGCCAGCTGGGATTTGCTTGGAAAATGAAAATTCTTCATCTCTAAATGGTGCCTTCCTCCTCCACAACCCTTGCTCCTACATCCTTAAAATAGCTGCGTATACCAGTAAAGAACATTTTTCTTGTTTCCCTTTTAAAAGCCTCAATTGTTTCTTGCCCAAATCTCAGACAGCAAGAGTATGCCAGGGAAAATGTGAGGAAAGTGGCTAATTTTTGCATCAGCACCCCCACAGCCCTTTGACTCATACTGTCCTCCAAGATCACAGGCATTTTGCAGAGGGAAAGCACACCTCATTTCACACATTTTCTCCACTTCAAAGAGTTCACAGTGGGCTTTCTTGGAGCCCACGAAGCTCCGCCAGCAGCCCTGAGTGTATGCATTCAGATACAAGCTCTGCCACCAGGACTCTGTGGCCTGCAGCATCTGCTCTGCCTCAGGTAATGCAGGGCACAGATGTTCAGGTGATTTCCTCTAAAAGCACATTTCCTGAAGTCCTTTGATCAGGGCAGAAGCCAGGGAATCACCCACCTTGGGTGGTGGGGACAGCCAGGTCTGGAGGTCTCCATCACAGGCTTGAACAGGACGTGTCCTGGCTGTATCCTTCTCCCCTCGGGTTTTGGCTACTTTTGGGGTTAGGACGATGGGCTGAGCATGGGCTCAGAGTAGCTCCATAGTATGCTCCAGGGGCAGTTCCATAACTGAAATGACTTTTCTCTCCTTCAGATGCTTGTCTGAAGTACGCTGGGGCCCATGGAAGCCAACTGGATGTTGCCAGGAGGTAATGTGTCCCTGAAGTGGGCTCAGCTTTCAGCACAGGGCCTCATCTCTGCATCAGAGCTTCCTTTCCCACCAGGCTCACATTGTTTCTGAACCAGACCGTGCCCCTAGCCAAGTCTCTAAACATGTCCCTAATACAGACCATCTTGACTTCTTCGGGTCCCAACTGAGACTGATGGTGAAATCCCTTCACCAAAAATATGAGCTCCTCCACCATCACCTTTGTTCTAGAGCTTTGCAAATCCCAGCAGTAAATGCAGTCCATGTTGTCCAGATGCCAATGTTTGTGTCTGGGCTCTGCAAGGCAGCTTTGAGCATGGTTGCACCTCATCACAAAACACACTGAGCACAGGCAGTTTTTGCTTGAGATCTCTCACGCAAACAGATCAGCGCTGTGCATACTGGAGTACCTAGAGTGAAGAAAGAAAGTCTCCTAAAAATTACAGAAAGTCCAGAGGAGAAAAGCTAAAAAAATAATGAAACATGAAACAGAGCTCAAACAGGCAAGGAGCATTCGCTTTGGAGAGAACTGGCTGGGAAGGAGGCGGGATTGAGGTTTTCCAAGTAATTACAGCAGTGGATAAGGCAGACGCAATGCCTGCCTACACTTGAGAGCTCAGTCAACTCAAGGACGTGAGGGAATGTGTTTACACTGAGGAAATGTGCTTCAGTAAATGCACAGAGCATGACCATAATGGCCAACATCTCCATAAATTGATACTGAAGGGTTGAGGTGAAGTTACAGCACTGAAAATCTGCAGTGCATGGAAAGGAATGCAGAAAACAAAAGCGCTGCAGCTCCTGTGTTGGTCTCAATGACAGGAGCTAGCAGGAGAAGTGTTGACGATGCTTGTATGGTGTCATTTGCAGGTGGGGACACCGTTCCTAGAGAACCCCACCAGGTGCACATCACAACAGGTGGAGCTCAAACTTAGTGAAGGCCTGAAGGCACCCACAGGTCTTGGCCATGTCCATCACGCACTGTGAGTATGAGAGGTGAAGACAGCTGTGCATACTTTGCAATGAAACAGGTTGTCCAGAGAGATTGTGGATGCCCCACCCCTGAAGGCATTCAAGGCAAGGCTGGATGTGGCTCTGGGCAGCCTGGTCTAGTAACTGGCAGCCCTGCTCATGGCAGGGGGATTGAAACTAGATGATCTTTGAGGTCCTTTTCAACCCAGGCCGTTCTAAGGTTCCATGATATACTTGGGCTGGGTGCTGCTGTGGGCAGCCCTCCAGCTTCAGCAGAGCTGAGAGGTGGTGGGCAGGTCCTGAAGCATTTCCATGCTTCCTTGCATCCCTGTCTTGGTCAGGGAATGAGCACCCTGGCAGGTGTGCAGCATCACCTTGCCTAGGAACCACAAGGTCCTGTTGCTGAGACAGCATGATTTCTGGGGGTGAAGCTGTGCTGAGTATGGTCCCCCTAGGCAGTAACACCCAGTGTAGCAGAAATGCTAAGTCATGTCTTGAAGCAGTGACTGAACACCTGGTGGGAAGGCAGGGCCAGCCCAGGGGAGCTCAGGTGCATGCAATTCATCTGAGTGATCAGAAGGGGTGGAGCCAGGATTCACCCTATCTCAGACCTCATTTAAGAGTTGGCAGAGGGGGGGGTAAGGATGTTTTGCTGGAGATCTCTGCCTACCTGAGGCCTTCTGAAGGTAAGTAGCTTCTTTATTTCTGCGCTTATGGTTGTTGTGTTTGATCAAATCCTTGCTCAGTGCAGCCTGGGATTTTGCTGTTGTGCTTTCTGTTGCGTTGCACCCAAGGGGCCTAGAGTCCTGTTGTTCCCATTCCGAAGGCAGAGAACTGTCTGAGTTTGCTAAGAAACACTTATGTAATGGCCTATGGAAGTGATACGTTTTTATCTTACGAAGAAAAAAGGAGAAAGTAATTGAGATGTGTGGTATAACTGGGGCTGAGAAATCAAAAGGTCTATGATAAAAATCAAGTTGTATTTTGCCCTTTATTTTAAACTAACCCACCATGCATCAATCTGGTTTCCAGACCTGCTGCTGCTTTTGCTGGGATCCTCTCGTGGTGTGGAAATCACAGAAAGAAAACTTGCAGCAGAAGGCTCTTCTGTCATGATGCATGCACCAGCCATCAGCAATGTGAACATCACTGAGTGGGAGTACATAGAGGGCACCACACCCAAATTCATCTTGCAGTACTATGCCACCTCGCAGCATCTGGTTGTTTATTCTGGTTATGAAGGCAGAGTGGTTTTCTACCAAACGAATGGCTCACTTCTCCTGCAGCAGCTGCGGAAGGCAGACAGCGGTGTCTACAAAGCAACAGTTGACCTGATGGAGGACAAAACTAGGACAACCATCCTCGAAGTGATTGGTAAGTCGGAACAGGTTGAAAGGATGTTTTCTCTGACAAAGATTTGCCTGCAGTGTGACAGACAGAACCACAAGTATACATCCTTCTCACCGGACTGGAGGACTTTCTGGTTTCATCACTGCCTTGAAGGACATGGATGCGAGACAGTAAAAGGATAGCTGGGGAGTTGTAAATGATATTTTGAGGCTGCAAGATCTGCCCTTCCACTTCCACTAGACCAAGCTGCTTTCTGGCTGAACTTGATGGTTTTTCTTATGTCCCATCCTTTCCCCACACCACTGCTATGTGTGAGCAGTCCTTTTCTCTTGGAAGAAAGTGTCCAGAAGGTCCCTGTCATCACTTCCCAGATAATCCCACCAGCACCTCCTTCAGGCTGCTCTCCCTGATCCAAGGGTGCCATGCCTGATCTCTAAGAGTCAGTGCTGGCCATCATCAGGATGGCACGGTGGTTTGATGGCAGCAGCTGTTGAACTTCGTGGGTTTTGCCTTGCTCCTGCAATATCTCCTGCCCCTCCAAGCTGACCCAAGGCAGAGCTGAAAAACAGGAAGGTGCTGCTCTCCCCATGAGGCTCGCAGTTCTTCCATCTCAACCACAGTTGACTTTGACGGGGGATTACCAGAGCAAGAGGCGAGATTCTTTGATATACCCACAGTGAGATTGAGACACAAGCCAGGTCAAGTGTTGTCTGATCGGTTTATTATAAATTACAGTGATGGGAAAGGAAAAAGCTGATAGTTAATTACGAATTAGAGTGATGGGGAAGGGAAGGTGAGTGGTACGAAAGACAGGTTTATTTAGCTTGGAAGTATGTGGTGTTCAGAGGTCCAAAAGGATGTCATGCCACATTACAGGTCCAACCTTTACCAGTATTTCTTTCATTCCTGCACCACTTACTGCTTCAAGCCTGAGCATGGGGTTTTCAGGTGTAATTCACACCTCCAGCTTTGGAAAACAGGGTGCTGTTTTGTGGAGGATCAAAACTAAGGAAATCCTTCCTCCATTCCCAAATAATGACATCACCCCCATTTATAATTGATGTGTTTTCCTAGCTCATAACCCATTTTATGATGAATGCAATATAAACCATTAAAATAAACTGTCTGCCTTTCTGCATTCAGTCAGGGTCCATGTTTTTGCCTGTGGTTAATTAACTATTGGGCAACCCCCATCCCATCCACACTTTGTACTCCAGCTGTTAATGGTTAGGGATTACAGGTCCTCCTAACACTGCCTGGATTCTCTCTCTTTGAAACATAAACTGTATTTTTCCTTGCAATTGTATACCTACAGGTTTCAACGACTCTGGAATCCCCCTAATTAAAGGAATTATCCTCTTGGGATCAACAGGCATCACTATGGATGATTCATGGTGCAGCTGATGCTTTCTATCATGCATCATTTGGAGACAAGCAGCCTTCTGAACACTTTCTACTAATGGATTGACAGCCTCAGTAATAGCAAGAGGGCCACCCCTTTCTAAAGGGCTTGAGACTACCTGCCCGATAGGAAGCCCTCTGTGGAAGTCCAACTGTTACCAGTTGTCAGAAATACCTCTTACAGGGGCTATCCAAGGGACTGCTGCCATGTCACTTTCTCTTTTCCAGAGCCTGTCCCCCAGCCTAAGCTACTGAGCAGCTCAGACCTGGATGGTTTTCTCATCAAGCTGACCTGCCTGCTGCCCAATGGAACCACAGCTGCTGTTTCCTGGAAGAAAGATGGACGTCCCCTTCCCCCCCAAAATCATCAGATCCTTCATGACCCCACCATGTTGTGGATAAGAAAGGCAGAGAAGTCTGACTGTGGCTCCTACTCCTGCAATGTCAGCAATGCCGTAAGCTGGGAAGAGGCAACCTTCAACTTGACAGTAGCAGGTGAGCGTCAGCCAGCAGCGGGGCCAGTGCTGTGCCACGTGGCTCAGAATTGCCCTCAGTGTTAGTTCCCCATGCTTCACTTTGCAGGTCTCTTGCCTCCTTTCCGTGCTGCACTGAGGATAACTGTGGCTGCACTGGTGCTCGCTGTCATCGCTGCCGTCAGCTTTGTTATCTGGCTCCTGCAGCCAGGGAAGCACAGACTTGGTGAGTGCCCACACAAATCCCGAAACTGAGCCCTCTCTCTGTGCCATAGAGAGAACGGAGGGAGCAGTAACTAACTACTAACTCACTTTCTAGTTGCAGGAACCTTGCTCAATGTTCATGGAGTTCATGCACTTATGCATCTGTATATTGCATGGGAAATAAAGCATCCTAGCAGCCATCAACCCCATGTGGCGCTGGGAGAAATTGGGCTACTTAGGACCTAATTAATTGTATACATACTTGTTTTTTGGGGTAGTCTTTCCTGAGGAGCTCTACACGTGTGATGCTTGTGGTGAGAGCTTATGCCATCTGGGTTCTTTGTGAACTGGGTCTCCAGAAGAAACCCAGTGCCTGTCCAGGTTTTCACCTCTTGTAGTAACCTGACAGAAGTGTACTGAGGTACCAAAGCAGATGAAATTGGTGTCTTGTTCAGATCAGAACCCCAGACCTTGCTGGAATCTCATTGTCTCTCCTGAAGTCAAACAAAGTCCTTGTAAGCTCAACAAAATCCTTCAAAGTCCATAAGTTTTGTCATCGGGAGTTAAAAACCTTGGGGATTAAGCTCTTTACAAAGAAAATCTGTGCTTGCATTCATTTCCCTTCACAGGCTGCACCTCACTGATGAGGTCCTGAGCTCCAACTTGAGTCTGTTTGCCTTTTTTTTTCTCAGGAAAAGAAGTATGGGCATGGCTACCTTCATCCATCACAGGGCTGCTGGGCATCTCATGCCTCCTCCTATTTGTTACCTCTGTCATCTGGATGCAGGAAGAAGGTAAGATTCACTGAACCAGTGCACCCTTGCCTGATGTCCCGGTAGCTGATTGGTAGAAATCAGTGTTAGGGTTTGCTGCTTTGTAGTCTCTGCCTGAGCCGGGAGAAGCTTTTCCATCCCAACTCCTTGTTTAATTCCTTTTCCCATAGGACCTTCTGCTGTCTTCATCCTGCACGGGCTCTTCTTTCTTGCTGCAGCTATGACTGTGGTGCTCATGGCAGTGATCTCTTGGTACAAATCAGAAGCACTTGCCTGCTGCCCAGCTCAGATCTGTGAGTTGCTGGTGGGGACACAAACTCTTGGTGCTCAAAGTCCTACAGGAGCCCTGGAGCAACCTCTGAGGTTATCACTGAGGGAGAGATGAATCCTGCTGTGGGGCACAGCCATGCCCTGCTCCCTGCTGATGCTCATCTCCTCCCTGTACCAACTCCTCCTCACCCATTGCCCTCCCATGCATCAGTAATTCTCCTCTTTCCAGGTGACCATGCCAACCTGTACAGTAAAGCCATGACACTGGCAGTCAACTCGTCATTCTCCTCGCTCTTGCTTCACAACTTCCAGCAGCTTCACAGTAAGGGCTAGTTGGGTTTGTACTGTATGTGCCCTTCCAGGTGGGGAGGGCTGAGGTGTTTGTGGGGTTGGGTAGAGAGACTTTCTTGGTGGCTTTGCAGGCTGGTGCTTCAGGAAGGGGATCTGCACTTGGTGCAGCCATGGCAAGCTATGTGCTGAGTGGGGAGGGAACAGCAGGCCAATGTTTGCCCCCGGAGCTCAAATGTGTGAAATCCAAGGGTGCTCCTCTTCATCCTCACCTGGGTGACTTTACAGATCTGGAGATGGTTAAGGGGGATGCAAGAGCAACTACTGACACTTCTTACTGTCTCCCTGGCAGAGCGTGGCTGCTCAGAGCCCGTTGATGTGATTGCCAGCTGCATCCTTGCTGTACTGGCAGCTCTCTTGCTGCTGCTGTTCTCCTTCTGGTGTAAGTATCCAGTGGATTCACATCCTAAATAGCTGCTTGATCACCAAGATCCTGGGTTTGGCTCTCACACCCTGGCAGCAGCAGCTCCTAAGGAAAGGGGAATCCCACACTTTCCCAGGATAAGCAGAACATTTCATAGCCCAGAACAGAGGGAATATGGCAAAGCATAAAGCCAGTGGGTGGCAGGTTAGAGCTGCAGGACTTGCAAGCAAGTTGGGTGTTCATCTGTGTGCTGCCTTCTTGATCTCCATCTGAAGCAGAGATCTTGTGGTTAGAAAATGGAGATGTTCTGCTGAGTGAAAGCCTCTCACATCCATTGCTCCCTGCAGCCCCATTTCCTTCCTGTGCCCCATGAAGCATGGTGTTGGGAACCCAGCAGCTGAATCTCTCTCTTTCCATTTCCAGATCACAAGAAGAGGACGGATGCCATGCACTGCACACAGGCCACAAGTAGCCGTGTAACTCACTGCCTGCCTCGGTGTCTCCTTCCCCTGCTATTGCTTTCAAAACTCCTCAGTATTTGATGAGGAACATGTGCTGCTCAGCAGAAAGCACCCACCTGCCTTCCTGCAGGGTGACATGGGCTGTGTCACTACCCTGGGGGGACACCACGAGCCTGCCCTGGCCATCGTGTAATTGTTCCCATGAGCATGCTGTGGGGAGCTCTCACGCAAAATGTGCATGTCAGTCTGGGTACAAACATGCTCCTACACCATACCTCCTCCAAGACACAGCCCTGTGAGTGAGGAAAACCGTGGGGTACACAGCATCAGCATTACATCTGCATGCCCTCATGTTGTACGCTTCAGTGTTTAGTGCCATGCCTCAGATCCTGCCTCTGTTTTGGAGATACTAGTGGGCTCTGGGAGCTGGTACCTGTTCCCTGTCCTGCAGCTGAGTCGCAGGGCTTTGGGGCAGCCCTGTCCCACCTCATGAAGGGATCTGAGTGCCATGGGGGCCTATGGCCCACCAAAGGCTCAGTTCCATCTTTTTGCAGGTGAAAGAAGACCGAAACCAGAATCGAGACAAGAAGCTGTCCTTTCGGCATCCTGGAGATGATGTTGCGCAGGAGCCATGCTGAAAAAAAAAAGGCAGTAAGGCATCTGCAAGCTCTTTCTGCTCTCCAGTGGAGCATGGGGCAAAAAAATCAGTCTGAATCTTTAAAAGAAAAAAAGGAAAGATACACATGACAGACTTAACTGCGGGTGGTTCTGAGAAGTTCTGTCCAGCTGTCCCAGCTATGATGTATTGCTACTGTCTGTCAGTATAAGAGCAGTGCTGACCCAGTCAGTGCTTTTTGGTGACAAAAGATTCCCGATCTGTTCTGCTTTCAGCACAGCTTCTGAGAATTTCCACTTCCTGAGCTGCTTTCTTGCTGTCCCCTTATGTGGTGCCTTATAGCTACAGCCATTGTGTGCTGCACTGTGTGCCTTAGCGGTAGGACTGTTGATAAGGCTTTTAAAGCATCCCTGACCTCAAATGCCATGAGCTGATTCCCATTCCACTGACCCAGACTTGTCCTGCCAACTGTCAGTGTGAAACGGGCTCTGTCTGGGCTGACACCAGGACAAGGGGAGGGTGCAGTGTAGGGCTAACCCAAGTTATGGCAAGTAACTGTGTGTGTTTTGTTGCATTGGCTAAAGCCAGCCCTGTGAATGGGGAAAAATATGCAGCTTTGCTTTCTCTTTTTGGAAAAGAAATTTGAGAATAGCTTTCAAGATTTTGTTTGTTTTGATATTCCGTTTTCAGTGGACACAAATTCCTTACAAGTGAGTTTTCAAATGGGATGTGTTGAATTGCAACTTGGCATTCAACTAAAAGTCTAGTCAGGAGACTTGATCAGATTTTTTAAGGAAGCACTCTCTTACTCCTCCAGAGTAAGCCCTCTAGGTGATTTCTAGAGGTCCCTTCCATCCCCTACAATTCAGTGATTACAGAGGGAAATAGCCCTCACTTTGTAGTTGTGCCTTGTGTCAGTGCTTTTTGGCCATGTGTGCATTTGTGAAAAAATACTGTCAAGAAGAGTGTGCTTCCATGCAGGGGAGGGGTGAAATTTCATCAAAGGTCTCTGATTAACACCTTGAGAGCTCACTAAAAATTGGAACCACTGCCATTGAACCTGCCTGATGCATCAGTGTCACAAAATCAAGGTAATATATTCTCTAGTTTTATGGTTTTATTGCTCACAATTTTAAAATGTTAAATACAATTTGTTTATATACAGTAACTATATAATATACTTGAGGAATACTCTGAAAATAATGCCACTTTTTTTATGATGGCCAAGGATGTTAGAGGCAGATGTTTGTGGGATAACAGAAGAAGTTGAACCTTCCCACTGCTATTCTGTTACATTTTGTTGCTGTGTGACAGATGACAGAAGAGGGCCAGTCTGACCAAATGGTGCCTGATATGGAAGGGCATGTGACTGAAGATGTGGAGTTGGATCTTTTCATGTAGCAAAAAATTGTACCTGTTGTTGTTCAACACCCTGTGAACACTTATGGAGACCACACAGTGTATATGAGCACAGTGAGGGGGTGGGTGGTGCACTGCAGAATTGTGACAGTGGGCCACCTCCATTGGTACGCATTTTGACAAGCATGGTGTGCATTTTCTTGTTTGCTGCTGGCGAAAAAACATAGCTAATGTTGATGACTGTTGAAAAATAATGCTTTCTAACTGGTAATTTGTTCTAACAAATATTTGTGTTTGTGTTCTTTATCAGTTGCATTTTCCATGCAAATACATATGAAGCATTACTTTTGGAGTGAACTATGTATATACGCAGTTCAAAGCAACGCCTCTTTGCTCAATGTGGGCAAAAGGTTAGATAACAACTCATTAACATGTTCTTTCACAAGGGGGAAAAAAATGGAAAGCCCACTTAGGCCACCATTTCCTTCATTTTGCTACAGCTGCCACAATAGACTTATCCCATATGGATACTCCTGGCTGTGTCCCTGTTATGTGGAGGGAGCCCCATGCTCTTTGGGACCCAGCTCTGGGGTTGGACCGTACCCCAGAAAGCTCTGCACCACGCTTTTGGAGCTCAGGGGGTGGGAAAGAGCCTTAAACATCCAACCTACAGCTCAGCAATGTTTGCGATTGCCACAGATCCCATCTCCAGAGCAGGGAAAATCCCTGTCCCATTGGCCAGATGCCTCTTGGTGGCCAAAGCAGCTCTTAGAGTCGGGATTCAGACACTGCAATGGCACAGCCCTGTGGCAGCGAGGAGAAGAGCATTATAACATTTTTCCTTCAGGCGAAGCCCTGCAAAACTACCTGTACCATGTAGCAATTACTCACTTTGCATGATAGCGAGTTGATTCATTTCTGAGCAGGATCTTGTTATTTCACATCTGACAGGAAAAAGGCCTGCTGTTCTGTAAAGGGGCATTTTGGTTAGAAAGGAGCTGCTGCCTGCCACGCATCTGAATGACAGCCTCACATTGGAAGGTTTATAAACCTAGACAAACTTTGCATCTTAGTGGCCACCGTGCAGTGCAAAGCTGACATTTCCTATGTCTGTATTCATAAGAAATGGTTCCCCCACTCCAACAGCAATAATGATCATTATGTTTTAGCTTGTTCCAAACCTGGATGAAGCACAAAGGAAGGTTTTATTTTTCTTAGGGCTCAGTAAGAGCTGTGATTTACTGGTGCCTGGAGTGCTCAGGAATGTACCTGCCCAGGAGTTTCTTGATAGAGAACAGCCCTGACCACCTGCATTGTGGCTTTCTTTCGTGATTTCTGGTTTAAATTCCAGAACTTCAGGTTAACACAGTACTCTGCAGTACTCCCAATGCGTGTAGCTCGGTACTGACTGCAGAAACTGAAGTGGTTGTCACTGCTCTAAGAGCCCAACACCAATTTATTTCAACTCGAAACTACAGGGATGTTCACTTTCGTGGGGAATCAGAGCAGTCACAACACCACGTCCCGAACCCATCACCGAGACGTGGTGCTTTTGTTTGACAAACTCCACATCTGCATGTTTCTGAGCAGGACGCCTTTCGCCTTCTTAAGCTCTTTCTTCCCTAAGAGGTGAAATCTTTTCTCTGTCTCGCTAGATCACTCAGACCCTTTCTATTTCAACAGCCAAGCTGACAGCGTTGCATGCTGGGCTGGAAGGCGGGCTTCCATATCACTCAGAGGTAAGCACTTGTTTCTTCACGAATTAGGTGCTTGGCTTCACAGCTGAAGAGAATACGATTTTCTAATTCGTGGTGTGCAGGTACGCTTTTTGAGCACAGACCTCGTTTTCCCCTTCACTTTCCTGCTCGCACACCCCCACCCTGCCCGGGCCCGGCAGCCCTCAGGGCTGAACTCTGCGAGGCGGGAATGGGAGTAGCGCCATCTTCCCGCATAGCGCCCCCCGGCGGAGCGGAGGTTTAGAGAGCGCTGAGGCGTTCGACTTCGCCGTGGGCAGGCGGCTTGGAGAGCAACGCTCACGGACTGAAAAATATGATCCCAAAGCGTCAGCCAAGGGCAGATCTGCTCTTCACATCTCTTCCAGAAAGAACTCTGCATCACCTGCTTTGAACTGCCGCTGAGCGCCTTTTATATCTCCTACTCCCGTGTGCCTACAGGATGGGAACCCGTAACGGTTCCACTTCCATACGAGGATGCATAACCCTCTCATACCCAGTATGCATGGAATAACAGATCCTTAAGATCTGGAGTCTAACATCTATTGCATGCAGATAAAGCGGCATTGTACTGAACATCGCATTATGACTCTGTACTTTGCAAAGACGTGAACTCTGACTTTTAAGAAATAAGTGAATTAAAATACGTTTAGACAAAATGTGGTTATTTATTTATTCTTTAATCCTAATACCACATTTCCCTGTCAAAGAGAAGTTTATCTGGAAATGAATCCATGTACCTGCGGTCAACTGAAGGTGACTTTGATGGACCTTAGCTTTACCAGAATCATAGAATCATAGAGGTCTTTTCCAACCTTAATAATTGTGAGATCATTTAGTCCAACTATGCACCTAGCACCAGTACTGCCCACTAAACCACATCCCTGAGTACTACAACTACATCTTTCCTGAACAATTCCAGGGACAGTGACTCCCTGGGCAGCCTGTTCCAGTGCTGGACCACTCTTTTGGAGACTAAGTTTTTCCTGATATTCAACCTGACCAGTTGTTAAGATTTCTCCAGCCCCGACTCAATGTCCTCGCTTTAGTTTTATAAACATTGGTTACATATTTTTAATCACAAGTAAAATTACTGGTCATCTTGTTTGTGATATCAGGGTAATATAAATAAGTATCAGAGTTTTTATTAAAACTATGACGAAGGCAGATTTTGACTTGGCAGTAACAAAGTGGCTTTATTCAGCATGGCTGTACCAACTCACTTTCAATCAGTTTCGCTTGCTCTTGCCTGATTCTTGGCTGCATGCACAGGGTTGTTAGTAGGCCAAGACTGAGCACTGTTTTCCTGCTGAAGAAGGAAGGAGTTGTGTTGAGGAATAAAGTGTGGGCTGCTTGATGCGTGCTTCACTCCTTCCCATGGAGCTTGTGCATCTCCCTCACTCTTCCTCTAGAGCTTGTTTATCTCTTCCTTGACATGTTTTCCTTCTGAGCAAAATGGTAAAGATCACCTTTGGATTCAACTGCAAAAAAAAAAAAACAAAACAAAACAGAAACTGCTGTAGAAGCATCCAGTCAGTCCTGGACGGCAGATGACCGCCTTTCCCTGGCCATAGTCAGAGAAGTCCGCCTGCGAATAGACCAGAGCGAGCAATGCGGGCTTCCCCCACACGGTGGCACCCCCAGCCCACCTCTCCCCTCAGTGACACCGAGGGGTTGCCGCATGTGTCCCGCACTCGCCCCTTTTCCCTGCGCCCCGGTTGCCCTGGCAGGACCCAAACGCTTTGGAGCTGTGCTGAGGCTGCTGGGTGGCTGTCGGAGAAGGGATGTCGAGTGGACCATTGCATTTCTTCCTCTTTCTGTGGGATCCTCTGCACCTGCCTAGTGTATGGCAGAGCTGGTTGATCTGCTCTTCTGTTCAGGATCCTGGGGAGGGAGAAGCTCACGTTTGGAAACACTGCTTGATAATAGTTCTGCTCATCACTAGCTGACTCTGAAGAGTAACTCTCAAAGCTGCCTCCTGCTGCTCCTGTTCCCTGTTCCTCAGCTCTCACCTGGGCCCCACATATCTCTCCACTGCTGTGATATTGAACTGCTTTTTCCAAGCAAGCTCTCCAGAGCACCTCCAACCAACATCTTTGCAGTCCATCTTTGTGCTAACACAACTATTACCCTCCCTTCTGTTTTTTTTCTGTGCTCCTCCTAGGGTCCCCATTCCTTATTCTGTCACTACAGAATTGTAAAGATTGGAAAAGACCTCTGAGGTCATTTAATCCAACCACCCCATCCACCTACCACTGCTGGTTGTAAGAGAGGGAGTGTGAGCAATAGCGTGATACAAAAGACTGCCATCATGATTTTTCTTCAGTGGCAATGCCTCGTGCTGGGCAGCAAGCACCTGACCAGTAGGAGGACTGATCCCCACAGACAAGAGCTAGTTAGCTTGCTACAGCTGCAGCTACTGAGAGATAGGGTCAGCTGTGTGGTGAACGGGAGGTGCTTCTGCTTGCTCTCACCTTCTTTTTCCTCCTTTTTTCTTCCAGTGAGCCCTAGTCGACCATAAAAACAGAAGTACTGGAGAGGGATGAGAACATAGTGATGGTTTCACCCTCAGTACCTTACTGAGAAAAGGAAAAATATTTTTGCACGTAAAATGGGAGGATATGAATGTATGTGGCAGCTTGCACACTTCTCTGCTCAAAGAGCAGCTGGGCACCAGCCCTGCTAACGGTTTATCATGCGGGGAGGGATGCTACCTTGAGGCAGAGATGCTAGTAGGTCAGCAAGAGATTAGAAGGAGATTGTTGTTGTCTGGAGGGCAGGGGAGCACTGGAAGAGCAAAGGCCAAATTAGTAACGGAAAGATGGGCTACAGACATGAGAGTTTGTGTAAATACATGCATAGACAAGAGACCCTTCTTAGCAGCTGTTACTGTTTTGAAGGCTGCTGCAGTGGTGAAGCACCCATTCAGCTCTGCCCTCTTGTATGGAAGACAAAAATTCACAGATGAAAGGTGGAGAAATCTCCATGCTTCAGTGATGGAGAGAAAAAGAAAGGAATTGCAGGCCCTCAACACGCAGGAGCAGGATCATAAAATCATCAAATCACAGAGTCATAGAGTCTTTTGAGTTGGAAGGGACTCTTAAAGACCATCTAGTCCAACTCCCCTGCAATGAACAGGGACACCTACAGCTCAATTAGATGCTCAGAGCTTCATTCAGCATAACCTTGAGTGTCTCTGAGGATGTAACGGGGCAGAAGAACAGGAGATGTGGAGATAAAGAATATTTCTGCGGAGCAGAATTTGCTCCAGTGCAAGGTAACAAATATGTGTCTGTGCATCTTTACTAGTTGGGAAGGATTCAGAGAAGGTGGGTCAAAGTGGAATGAGGAGGAGGGATGACATCTCTATGAAGAGTGTAGTGGGCTTCTTCCTTGATCTGTGTTAATTTTCACTGCTCCCTCATATCCATCTCTCTGCTGTGTAGACAGTGAGATTATAATGGGGGGTCTCTGCTGTTGTGAAAGGCTGGAAGCAGCAAATGGATCCAAATTGCTTGATCAGGCTTCAGAGATGCCCTACAGGGCATCTACAGGTCCTTGTCTACGCTGGGTCAGTCCTACACTGTGGCACATTCTTTGCAAAGCGTTGGGTCTGCATTGGAGATAAGAATGGGATGCAGCAAGAAACCCCAGTGCATGTGGTACTCCTGGCAGTTAGGGCAGCAGCTGCGTATGGGATGGGAGGATCAAATCCAGACTTTCACCTCTGACTCTTCTCTTTACCTTTCTCCCCTTACCCACAGCACTAGGGAGAAACTTAAAAAGCCGCATATGAATGTGAGCTGGCTTTCTCTCATTCATCGTCTCCAACTTGGAGCTCCAGCATATTGACTTTGAGTCAGATCATGTGGATGAGATCTTGTACTGGGAAAAGCACATGTTGTCATAGCCATGTTTCTCCTGCCACTGTGCCTTTTATACAGTATTATTAACAAATCTCCTGTTTCTTCACTTGTGCTCTGGGCCATCATTCTGGTGGGACGGCAAGGTTAGGTCCTCCTTACCTTCCCCTCATCTAACAGGGCTGGCATGCCTGGCAGGGAAAGCTTGAAGAAGATGGTAAGAAGTATCCCAGGAGAGCACACTGTAACACTGCTAGAGGAGCGTGGTGTGAGATTCAGGATTTGGGACTTTTCAGCCTGGGAAGCAGCCTTGAGTCCGTACCCCGAGGAGCCCACGCAGCAGCTAAACTGGGTCCCTGCCTGCATTTTCCTCTTGAGTGCGTCTGTTTGTTAAATAATGTAGCAATACAAGGTTCCTTGAACTAAATTTATCTTCCCACGTAGCTATGGGAACAGTTGGTGGCATGGTGACGTTGGGGCTTGCAGTCAGATCTGTTGCAAGGCTCTGGGCTAGTGTGGCTAAGCCCAGCATCTTTCCACAGATGCTATCCTGCGTGGGAGTGTCTCCTTTCTCCAGGCCTCCTTTCTTAGGCTCTTTTATAATCAGCAGCATAACCACACTTTTGACCCAGGAAATACAGAAAAACATGGGATTCTGGCCACACATGGCTGTAGGGCCGCTGTATCTCCCTGCCCTCTCTCCAACACAACTCATGGGAAAAAACTAATGAGGGCAAGTTGAATTCACCATCCTTCCTGAAGCACATTCCCTGGGTGTGGAAGGACAAGGGTGTGGGTGGCCAGCACAGCATTGCTCTTTTGACTTGACTTCAACACTTCATTTACCCTGCAAAGTCACCAGATCACGTGATAGAAACTGCTGGCTTAGATGGTGTCACCGGTTGTGCTGTACATGTTGCCTGAAAGTCAGGGTTGAGCAACATGGCTATGTGGATAGAGTGTGTCTCATCGTGTGTGGTAAGCACTTTGCTGCGTCCTTTTCCCCTGTGGCTGGACTTGCTTGCATTCCTGCACTGCTTACTTTCACTGTTGCTAGTGCAGATAGAAGGGACATGTGTATGCAAGTGTGCTTTATTTCCTACAGTCTGTAGGTACTGTGCCTGCTTCTACAGTTTTTGATTTCTCGTCTTTCTGGCTGAGTCCTGGTTTGTTTCTAGCTCGTGTTTCCAGATCTCAGATCTGCTTCTGCAAGCTCTCTTGATGTTTTCAGTTTGTGCTGCCTACTGTGTTTTCAGGTTAGTACTGTGGGTGGTAACACTGGACTTTGAAGGTAGCTCCCATATCTCCCTTCACTCATGGTTTGAAGGTAGCATTTATTATGTCCATTTATGTTTGTTTGTTTTTCTCCCTTTTTATTTTTTTCTTGTTCCTTTTAAAATCTTGTCAGCTGACCCTTAAACCACAGGACAGTACTCTCATGGCATTTCATTTTCAATAGAGCTGTTCAGGACATCGAATTTGCACCAGGAGATCTCAGTGAATCAAAGTTTCCTTTCACAGTGTTAGACACTTGCATGAATTTTGCAGTTGCATGAAATACGGTTTTGCACAGGCAGAGCCCTGGGGAGCAGCTACGTTATTGGCCATGCTAGGAGATTCTATCCCATAAGCCCACCATCCTTTAAGCATCTGCCCTGGGTATGGCATCAGACAGAGCTTTATTTTCTTCTCCAAAGCTGCTGCTGAAGCAGGCAGCATCCACACATTCTTTATGCTTGGTAACCCCATGTGTTAGCTAGTAATCTTAGTGGCTGCTGCTCTTTGCACATTTTTTTATTCCATCCCATTATATCTAGCTCTGGGATCTGAACTTTCTCCCTAATACTACTCAACCTTATTTCTTTATAAGATTATTTTCAAGCATCCCTGATGTTTGTTACATCACAAGCAGCTGCACCTTGATCCCAGGAACCTGGCTGCATTGAGAGCCCACACAACTCAGAGCTGCTCCTGTTTCATTCCTGCTCCTTAGGGAATGGGTGCCGTGCAGGCATGACGTACAGAAAGCAGACACTTGGGTGTTAGCGATAGGAATGAGCTTTTCTGAATGAGGAGGTGGTGAGTAAAGGGCAGCTTTGATGCAAGCATTGATCAGCGGGGATCTGTGAGCCTGCAGCAGTGTTTAACAGCTTGCGAACAGTTAGCAGGTGTCATACTCTCGCCTCTCCGTGTCTCACATTGCCAGCAAGGCAAAATATGTACTCCCTACAGCAGTACGTGGGACTGTGACATTTCTTGAGCTGATGTGTTTTTGTCTTTTTTTTTTTTTCTCTCAATGTAAAGAAATAACACAGAAAATAACTTTATGATGGAGCATTTCCTAATGAATACAACTTGGCAAACAGTAGAGCTGTTTATTTTTCTTAGTAGATAAGCTGCTATCAAAGTACCTGGTTCTGAAACTTGGCACTTCTCTCAGGCATCGTTCAAAGCACGGTGAATAGTGCCTGTGCCAAAAGCCATAGTCGTTTGGGGGAATTAAGTTGTGTAGTGAAGGTGAATACTTATTGCAGGCGAGGAGATCAGTAAAGCATCTTAAAAGATAACGCCCTTTGGCAGAGCTTCCAGCTCCCAGAGCTCTGCAGGTCCTCCCTGCCAGTACCACGCTGTGAAGCTGTAAGGCTGCAGACAGCCCTGACAGACTTGGTGGGGAAACCCAGCCTGGCTTGCCCTTGCTTCCAGCCCTGAGTGGGACCCATGCAGGTGCAAGGAGCCAGGGAACACAGTGCTGTATCCCCTTGGCTCATGCTGCTGTGAGTGGCATAGCTGGCTTCATCCCACCAGTCAGCTGGGAGTCCCACACCATGTTCTAGTTTCCAACTGAAATGATTCTGTGACTCTAAGTTGGTGAACTGTGCAGTAACATTATTATTATTATTATTATTATTATAACTATTTTCACCTGCAGACTTTACAAGCAAGAATCAGCCCATGGGGATGGGATGCCAGTCCCTGTAGCACACCTGGGAGAGGGGCTAGTTCAGTTTTTGGGAACATGCTGAAACTCACAGCAGGACCTTTGTATGCAAACACGCCCTGGGATGTTACCTGTGTTGAGGAACCCCCAGGTCCCACAGTGGCTGTGCTCCTCACCTTGAAAACAAGGAGTTAATTTGCTTCTGCCTCCTGCTGTGTCTTATCTGCAGCTTCCCCTTCAGGGTGGGATACAGGCCTGATGCCTCTGCTAGCATGCAGATGGAGAGAGCAGCTTTGCAATCTGGTAACATCATTACAATAAGGTGAGTTCAAAACATCAGATGGCCAATGAGGAAGTCCTTGAAAGCAGGGAAATAGGGCTGATTAGAGATTAATTGCTCTGTTTTCCCCCTGCTCTGTCAGATTTGATGCATGGCCTATGCTGCAGCCAGTGGAAAATCCAAAGGTGAAGGGCAGCACAGTTTTTCCGGTAAAGCCATACTGGGAGAGCTCAAAGGGTGTGGGAGCATCAAGGTTGTGGAGCCTTAGCTCTGTAATGCCTTGGGTGTCTCTATGACTTTTTTCCTCCTAAAAGGAAATATCTAAAAAATTGGGTAATGAAAATAAATGTGTTGGAGCAATCTTGGGAGTGTCAGCCAGGTGCAGCTGGTGTTGTGGGACTTTGCTCTGATGACCTGAGGAACCTGGAGAGAGGCTTTCTTGAGAAGCAGGTTCCGTGTCCTGCTTTTAGCCTTTTTTAGCAAGCTGGACATCCCAGAAATAGAGGCTATTGTAAGTTCTGTCAAAGGCACTTGCTTCACACCCTTCCTTTGAAATCCTGAACAGAGACAGGAGGCAGCTCCATGGCCATTGAAGCCTCCCTGGTTGTGTGCTTCCAAGGTCACACAGCACGGCTGAGAGCCAAGAAGGATCACTTGTGTCTCAGGGTGAGCATCTTCTAAGTACAAACCCAGGTCACAGCTGCCAAAGCGTTGGTACTCCTGGACTGCAGCTCTCAAGTGTTTCAGGTATCGTGAGCGTGGAGACAACAGGCTTGCTTGGAACAACCCTTTAAACAGCTTTACATGATCACAACTCAGTTCATTCATATAAAGGTGTTTAGGATTTTAGGCCCTGATCTCCTTGCAGCAAACTGCCAATTAACCAAAGCTCAGCAGCAGGGCTGCCCAGAATGCAGTACAACTTTTGCTCAGCTCTTAAGGCATTTCCCAGCTCTGCAGGAGTGATTTTGTCAGGACATGTCTGCTTCCACCAAAAATTCTGTAAAGTTCCCTGGTATAGCTTCTGTTCAGACTTCTGTATAAACGTTTCTTGCTGATAACGCTTTATTTGCTGGCTCACTTGATGTAGGCTCTGGTGATAATGTTCTTGCTACTGCAGTTGTGAGTGTGCTGGGTTCGCTAAGGTTGTTAACTTGGTGTTTCTGTATAGATTAGACTCAAATTATGGAAAAATATAATTGTGATATTAATGTAATGCCTTGAAGATCAAATATTGTGTTCTCTTAATGGATATAACATGTAATTTTCCAAGGTAAACAAGTTTTATAGCTTACCTGATACTTTCCTGAACTGCTGTTTAATCCCAGACAGGAAGGTGCTTTCTAGCAATCTCCCCAGGTGCAGCCAAAGGTCTATTTCCCCTCTGCGTCATTGTTTGAGTTTGTTCCGCAATATTTCTCCCATGTTTTCCTTTAACAATCAAAAGATCCTTTAAAGCTCCCCTAAACAGCCCACTTCCAGGAGAAGGGTGGAAAGCCATGAGCTTGCGGGCAGACTTTTCTTCCAAATTAAGGTGTTTACAGAGGAAGAGCTGGTTTCTTGATAACCCGCACCAGCACTGTAAAGTGTTCAATTAAAACCAGAAGAGCTGGGCACCAGCAGGGTGATTCCCCATGACTTGGGGAGGGCATGAAGCCTTTGGAAGTGAGGCATGGGTGCCACCGATGTCAGAGAAAGAGTTGTGTTCATGCTGTGCTGAGGCATGCCATGGGAGAAAGCTGGGGAAGGAAGAAGGCAGAGGAATGCAGAGGCTGCTTCCAAGGGCCTCAGCCCATCAGGAACTTGGCCTGAATTTTCTTCCCCTCCCTCCCCTCCTATATGAGTGCTTCCCCGGGTTGTACAGGGATGGCCTCTCTTATCACCTGGGCTGATGCTGCTCAAAGGGT
Source organism: Oreortyx pictus (assembly GCA_036925125.1). Lineage (NCBI taxonomy): Eukaryota > Metazoa > Chordata > Aves > Galliformes > Odontophoridae > Oreortyx > Oreortyx pictus. The sequence continues at coordinate 9,710,317 of JAUPFR010000012.1, forward strand.
CTGCATGAATTATTTGCTGCTTCAGAACCTAGGTGGGAACAAGATGTGGGATGACAGAGGGCTAACTAACCTCTGCTTGCCTGGAGGCTGACATTGAGCTGTGAGATCCAGCCAGCGCTACCCCTTTTTCTGCGGGATGTCCAGAGAAGATGGAGAGATCTCTGTGCTGGTTGGAGGCAGTGGTAGCAGTCGGACTTGGTGCTTGGATAATCACCTCCTGCTCCTTCTGGCTGCACTATTTCTGGTACAAATCAGGATGCCATTGGCCTTTTCGGCTGCTTGGGCACACTGCTAGCTCACATTCAGCCAGGTGTCAACCAGTACTCCCAGATCCTCAGATCCAGGGGTCAGGAGGGAGTGGTGTAACTGATACACATTTTTCTAACTGTCCCTCCAGGTCTCAGTCCCCAGCCCAGGTGCAGCTGCAGGTTTGTGTACTGGGCATTTATAGCACCACTGTCCCCTCTGAAGATAAGGACATGTTAATCCTTCATTGTCCCCTTCTTCATTTGAGGCACCCTCTGGAGGAAGAGGTGAAGTTCTGTCCTTACAACAGAGAATTAGTCACCAGCACCCAGCCCAGCAGCGAGGGGCTCCTGCCATCCTGCAAGGCTGTGTGTGCTGTCTGTGCATCATCCCGCCCCTCCTGCTCATGTCACCTCACCTGATCTCACTCCTCCATGCCCTCCCTGCTCCCGCTGTACAGGTGACGAGCTGTGGAGCTGACCCTGCACCCTGGCCTGCCTGGCTCTGCTTCCCAAAGGCATGGCCTCATCCTGACTGCCGTCCTCTCTGGCCCTGGCCTGGGCTGGGCTGCATCCAGCCTCGCCTCAAGGACTGACTTATCTCACTAATGGGAAACGTGGCTATTGCGTGAGGCAGAGATAACTGCTGCTGCATTCATGCACCTGGCACCCTTCATTTTCCTTGTCTTCACTCCTCTTAGAAGAGGAAAATCTTTTCCAGCCTGTCTTTCCCTGGAGCTAAGTTTCTTTGGGTGGAGAGAACCCACAAAATCTGGACAGGAGAAAATTCCCTGGCATAAGGGGCCAGTATTGCATGGGCCAGAGAAATACCCATGGGCTGTGGGGCAGTCAGGGCCTGGAGTGGGGCTGGGCCAGAGAAACCTCCCCCAGGGTCAGCACACTTCCAAGCAGTGCCATGGCCCAGTGCTCACAGGTCCAAATTGAGGGAATTCCCAGTACAGGTTTCGGCTGTACCTGCCCTTGCTGCTCCCTAGGGAAGGTGTGCAGGAGCCAGAAATCCTCCGTTCTGCTGCTCCAACAATAGTGTTAATAAGCCCAGCAGTGATAGAACTCTGAATAGAGCATTTCTAACGCACCCATCTTTAATTAAGCCAGTGTCTGCCCACAGACACAGGTCACGCTGTCAGCCCTGAGTGGGAGCGAGGAGCGAGGGCAGAGCATTCCTCCTCCTCTCCAGCAGGAAGTCTCTTGCCAAATATTTTCTTGCCTCCTCTCTGAATCAGCTGCCAAGGAGCAAAACATTCACGGTGAAAGCCTTGAATGAAAGGCAGTGCCTGAGCATAGCATCCCATGTGGCCATGGGCTGCAGCTCCTGCTTGCTCTGCACACCGGCCCCCATCACCTCGGCCCTCTCCTTTCCCAGAGCAGCAACGAGTAACTCAGCTTTGTCACCTGGCTGTGGAAAGTGGGTGCATGGCCTTTTGCCTTGAAATCCACCATTGGTCCCTGATAATGAGCATCTTTCATGGTGAGGAAGGAAGAAAGTGTGACTCACGCTGTTATCAGGAGCATTAGCCCTGTAGGTAAATGCAGTTGCACTGACACAAGGTTACTGGTGACGACTCAGTTGGGAACCTGCCTCAGTAGGGAACCTGGTGCCCTCTTTTCTAGGACCTAATCTAAATTGATTTACAAGGGGCTAGCAGGTGGACTGAACTTCCATTGACAAAGGAGTTATCTTACATCCGGCAGTGGGATGTGGTACCAAGGGACAAAGGAGGTGGCCCGAGGGTTAAAAAGTGCTCACACCTCTATGGGCACCTTGCATCCTCCCTGTTTTCCCTGCCTTGGCACAAGTGGTTTTGCTCAGCACCACAAGAAACCTCTTCACAGACCCTTGCCAGCTGTTGGGGCTGCAGCTGCACATCACATCCCACCCATGCTAAAGGTATGCAGGAAGGAGGCTTGGCCCTGCCCTCCCATCCCAAATCTGCCCCTGCAGGGACCCATGGGCTTAGGCCCAACCTGCAAGACCCCTCTGTGTTTTATTTCATCTCCTGTATGACCAAGAGCAAGAGATGGGGCTCCCATTGAAGGACGGATGAAGCAGGCAGGTGAGCACAGCCCTGCCAGAGCCTGCCCTGCCACTAGTGAGGTGCTGGGGTGCTCAAGAGGATGCCAGAGGAAATCTCAATCACAGCCCATCTAGAAACACAGATTTATTGTGATAACAGCTTGCAATCAGTACTCCATCTCCCCGCTCTCCCCCAATGATTCTGGGCCCCTGTGGGTGCCCTATTCCCCCCGTTTTCCCCCCCAGTGTCTCCAGAGCCCCAGGTGAGCCCCCAGGGCGCAATTTCACTGTCCTTGCTGGGCTGTGGGCTGCATGCTGTAGTTTGGCCATGACAAGGCTTCTGTGCAGGGGCTGTGGGTGCACTTCCAACTTGCTTGCAGGGGCAGCTCCAGCAGGCTGATGGCACCGAAGTGGTAACAGAAGCTGGATTCAGGGTCCTTCACCATCAGCTGGGATTTCTGAGCAGTCGTATATCAAGAGCCCCAAGCATGCGCGTGTGAGGAAGAGATATGAGTGCGAGAGACACCGCTGTGTCCTCTCCTCTTATTGTGTGCCCTTGGTGCCAGCCCAGATGTTTGGGAGCCGGGAAAGGTGCTGACCAGGCACTCTGCAGCCTCTACACATATCCCGTCAGGTTGTAGGAGCTGAACTCGCTCTTGGGTTTCTGCATCTGTTTGACAGAGGGCTGGGGACTCCTCATCAGCAGTCGGGGTGAGTAGGGGCCCGAAGGGTCACGGGGAGGGCAGGAGGCACAGAGGATGAAGCCACCAATGAGGGAGAGCAGAGAGGAAATGATGCCCAGGTATAGAGCCTCCCCCATTTCGAATTTGGTGCTGTCAGGGAGGACGGGGTTGTAGAAATCTCGCAGCACCACGTGGATGTTCCACACCAGCGGGATGAAGCAGAGCAGCCCCCCGAGGATGAAGACTACACCACCTGCCACTGCTACCCGGTCCTTGGCTGGCGAGCCCTGACTGAAGACAGTGCACCTCATGCCCACCACGGCCATAACACAAGCGAGGGAGGAGACAGCACAGGAGCTCACCATCAGTGCCTGGGCTGCCTGGATGTCGGGAGGCAGGTTGAGCAGGGAGCTGTAGATGTCGCACTGAGTGATGCCCGTGCTGTATGTAGCACACTCCATCCACAGCCCCTTGGTGAAGCTCACGGCTGTCACAATGCTTGAACCAATGTAGGAGCTGATCTTCCAGTTGGGCAGCAGCGTGGTCGTCAGCGTGCCGACGTAGCCCAGGAAGGCCACGATGTAGCCCACCAGCTGGAGTCCCATAGACACCATGGTTGGGCCGGGTGTCACCTCTCCCGCACGCTTACCTTCCCATGGCCCGGCTGGCGGCTCCTCTCGCTGTGCTGAAGCTTCACGCTGCTCCTGTGGGTGCTGGTTTTGTGAGGGCACGGGCACGTGGGGGGAGCCAGGGGGAGGAGAGGTTACCTGCAAGAGTGGAAAGCAATCCCTCCCCGATTAACGATTGACTCGAGCCCGCGGAGAAGCGCCAAGAACCCTTTCACCTCTGTTATCTTCCCAGGCAGGCTTCAATAGGTAGCACAGCACAGCCCGGGCAGGCCGCCAGAAGCCCTCCCTCGTGCTGCGGGCAGGATGGGGAGCTGCCCGGTCCCCAGCAGGTCTCTGCTGGGCCATCTCCTACTGCATGGTGTCTCCTGGTGCAAGCCTCCCCAGCCACCTCTTCCTTCACCCTGCGTGCTGCTTAAGGGAAATATTCATTTGCTGCTTTGCACTCCTCCAGCTGCCTTTGCAAACTCAGCTAATCTTTATCTTTCGCTGTCTCAAGGCAAAAAAAAAAAAAAAAAGAAGCCAAAACACTGTGACCGCATGTTGTTTATTTGGGACTGCTGGAAGTGCTTTGGAGTGGTGGCCCTGAGGTTTCCTCAGCAGAGGAATGGGGTTTCCTAAGGCATCTGCTGCTGTCCACCCACCCCATGGAGACTCCAGCAGGGATGGGGCAAAGGGATGTGTTCTCTTGAGGCTGAATCGCAGCCATCAGCCTTCCCATGTCACGATGACAGGGAGGAATGGCAGGTGACAGTGACACCTACATCCCAGGGAGAACCTGGAGGTCCACGAGGGTCAGCAACGCATTGGGCATTTGTAGTGGTGAGTCCATGCCAGCTCCTGGGAGCACTGTCCTGCAGTGGGGTGCAGCGTGCAGGGATGCAGTGTGTGCTCCCCACGCAGGTGCTGCTGCCATGGAGTTTTTTTCTACCCCAGCTCGGGGTGGGCAATGAAGTTTTGGCAGACATGGGGTGGTTTGTTTTCCCTTCACCTTATTTCAAAATTCCCCCTGCTGTGGTTATTGCGAAACAGCAAACCACAGAGATACCGCCTGGCCAGCGGCCTCTTGCCCTGGGAAAGCTGCCGGCTGAGGGTGCAACCCCTCCCAGAGCCTCCGTTCCCCTTCCCTGTCCCTGGAACATCAAATGTTTGCTATCAAAGCTTCCTGACTTTCGTCTCTTTTCCCAATGCGCAAAGCAAGAGGCGGCCACTCAATCTTAGGGGTGCTGCTACAAAAGGAACACCCAGGTTTGGGGTTCTGGCAAACCGGGGTGTGCGAGGGACTGTGTACTTACGGAGATGGCTGGAGATGTGGTGCGGGATCGAGGGCAGCTGCAGTCCTACAGGAAGAGGCTCGTTAGGGTCGGGATCAGGGACTGCGAATGGTTCACGTCAGCTTTGCAAAATCCATCCACAAATCTCAGCCTGGAGGCTTATTGCAGATCAGAATTAAACCCTTTCGGTGTCAGGAAGGATTGGGGAGCTGGGATGCCTTGTTTTGCTTGTTTTCTATTATCAGGGTAGGTGGTTGCCTAAGTGGCTTGGGATACCAGGCTAGGGCGGGGGCAGTGGTGTGTGGAGGAAAGGCGGTGAGAAGAGATGGGGTGGAGTGAAGGGAGCAGAGCCAAGGATGGAAACCAGCTGCAGAGATGAAGCCAAATTCCTCCCTTGCCCTCCATCTGCACTGGCTCCGGGGGCCCTTTGCACTCAGTGGTGATGCCCTGGCTGGCAGGGGAACAGCGGGGACTTTCCTCCTGCAGGGTTCAGCAGCCCCTGGTACCTGGTTTGGCCAGTGCTAGAGGAGACTGGCTGGGCATAGAGCAGTGCAGTGGGCAAGCTGGCAAGAGGTCCCTCAGCACACCAGTACCCCAAGAGATGGACAACCACGGTGTTTTCGCCTTGTGTCCATGCCAGGCTGAGTGCTGGGATTGCAGGGCAGCAAAACTCCAGCAGGTTGAACTCCCCAGCCTTGCTTGTCCTCTGCGGGGTTTGTTATTCTAAGACTCCTGGCCCAAATGAGGAGCAAATGGGGACGGTAATGAGGGATGTGCTCGTGCCGAGCCCCCGGCTGCTGCAGATGGACAGGGGCAGGGAGGGCCCCTGGTGACAAATTGTGCTCAGAGCCAAGCTGATCCTGGCCAATGTTTGGACACTGCTGGCAGAGCTACAGCACGGACCATTTGCTATTTTCTTTCCTCGTCTCAAACTGAAACTCTCCCAGGACTGGGAGGTGACCTGCCCGCAAGTGGCACCTCGTCTCTAGTGAGTGCCCAGGCAGAAGCAGCATGAGGGGTGGGATGCAGAGCGGTGCCAGGGGTGTGAGCCTTGCACCCTCCTATTAAGAATCTTTCTTGCACCTCCTGATGCTGTCTGTATCCCAAAGAGCCAGGCACGCAGGAACCACTGGCAAGCACTGCAGAAGCAAATTACAGAATCACAGAATTATTTGGGTTGGAAAAGACCTTTGAAGATCATCTAATCCAACTGCCCTGCTATGGGCACGGACATCTTTTTAAAGCATATCATGTTGAACCGTTCTGCCAGGGGGGGACAGCCAGCTCTGGGTGGGCTGTGTCAGCTCGGCAGAGAGACTGCCACTGCTCTTTGCTGCCAGTTTCATGCTGCAGCTATGCCCAACCCCGCAAGGCTGAAGCTTGGGGAGAAGTTGCCTTGAGTCTGTGTCCCGCTCACCTTGGGGGTGGTCCTGCAGCCAGCCTTGGGGATACAACAGCCATTGCACCTCTCTGCTGTAGGAACAGAACCTGGGATCTCCCTGGGGGACCTGAGCAGGGACATGTGTGCCTGAGCAGGACCACTGCAATCCCCTGGCACCTATTTTCAGCACCATCCTCTCTGAGCATCCTTTCTCTCACCTCCTGGTTGGACTGTGCTCACTTCTGCTGCAGCCCATCACACTGTCACCATCATGCCATCCCCATCCCTTGCCCACTGTGATGCCCCAGCACTCCTGATCCTTTCCCCAAATCCCTTCTCCCGTATGCGAATGGCTACTAAGAACACTTAATCATCCTTGTTAATTGTCTTTGCCCTACGTTGTTCCCCCCCACACCCCTCCCCAAGCCCTCCTGGGGACTTTCTCACAAATGGTGTCTAACTTTTCCCTTCTGTGTTTTGCTTTTCCACAACACCCTGTTTCCATTCCCCCCCAGCCCTCTGTTTACACAACTGGGACAAATTTCACACCCTGTGGACTGCTGCCCCTTAGCCCCCAGCCCCACACTCTCCTGCCACAAAGAATTTGTGAGTCACCAGCCAGGGCAGGGCTGTATATAAAGCTATCCTCACCAAGGGCCTGCAGCCTTGGAGGGGACACTGCTGTCACCATGGAAGCTGCTGCCTGTTGCCTGCCTCTCTGCTGTCTCCCATTGCCCACAGCTGGTGCATGCCCAGCCCCAGGGCTGCAGCAGGAGGGAAGGTACCTCGGGCGCAGCATGGCTGAGGGTGGGGGGGAAGGCAGGGTGGGCAGCAGTAGTGAGGTGGGAAGGCTCCAGGTGGGTTTCGGTGAAGGCTGTGATGCTTCTCGTTTAGGTGCGGACTCCCATGATCCCAGCATAGTGGTGCAGAGCACGGGGGGAGCAAAGCTGGGAGCTCCTCAGGGAGAGTACTACAAGCGGGATGGTGGATGTGCCTGGCACCAGGGCAGGGGCTGAGCCATGCTGGCAATGTTGGGGCGGGTGGTTGGGGAGAGGGTGAGCGAGGCAAAGAAAAAAGCCACCATGCTCATCCTGTTGTCCTCCCTCAGACCCAAGCCACTCTGGAGACCATGGTTGCCCCAGGAGGAGTACACGACCAAGCAGCAGAAGGAGCAGATGGACTCTGTGAGTTTTATTCTTCCTTTTGGGGCCCACTTTTATTCCACGGGCAGTGTTTGGGTCCCTGTTTGGCAGAAAACCAGCCTCTGGCCCCAGACTCCTTTACTCCCTGTGAGGGCTGAGCAGAGGGCAAGGGTGCCTGCACTCTGACATCCTTCCCGAAGCCCACAGGATGACGGCTGCAAGAAGGGGAGAGCAGGGGGTGCTTTGGGTACCCACATTCCCCAGCATCGCCTCTCCACGCCCCAAGCCTACAGCCTGCTGGGGCAGTGCCAGCTGCAGCAAACACAGCTGCTCTGTGGGGCCTGAAAGGGATGCCTGTTCCCGGCCTGGCGGGCATTCCTCAGGGGGTTAGCAGGACGCGTGGGCACAATGGGGGCGATTACACTGGCAAAAAGCTCTTGTGTGGTGTTTAGATGCCAGCTTCCTTTGCGGGAGGGGAGGGAATTAAATCCATTCAGCAGAGGAGCGGCGAAAAGCAGGGTGAGAGTCTGGCCCAGCGTGTGGGGGGCTGTGAGGTGGTGTGCAACCTCCTGAGTGTTACAGGTTAGGACAGCGCCGAGGACAGCAGGGAGAGGTCTGTGCCACTGCTGCCATGGCAGGAGCAGGGGCAGCGGGACACAGGCTCTGTCTCCACAGGCTCAGCCCCTCGATGCGGCAGGAGACCACGGCCCTGAGAAAGCTCTAGCGCTGTTCCATCACCCGGTCAGGTACGTCCCTCTGCGCGGTGCCACGCGCAGGGCTGGGGCGGGCAGGCCCTGACGGTGGCTCTCCCCAACAGGCTCCTGTGGCCCAAATCCAGGTGCTTCGACTATCTGTACAGCGTGGGGGAGAAGCTGCTGGAGAACTTCCCGGTGCAGGCCACGCTCTGCCTCTACGACGATTCGGACAGCGACGGGGATGAGGCCGAAGATGATGATGATGATGATGGCGATGAGGGGGACCCCCCCGCGGTTGGGGCAGGCTCCCCGCGGCCGGCCTGAGGGCAGCGCACGTGGCACAGGGATGGAGGATGAGCGGGGGGGGGAGGGGGGGGGGCGGCCCCGAGCGGCGCGGGGACGCGGAGTAGCGCGAGCCGCGCCCGGCAGCCCCCAGACAGCTGTGAGGCTGAGAGCGGCGGCGGGCCCAGCGGTGCCGGCAGGCGGTTTGCGGTGAAATAAAGCGTGTGACACTGACCGCTTCCGCGCTGCGCGGGGCGGCGCGTCCCGCCGGCGGTGCGCCATTCCCCGGCACGGCGCCGCAGCGCCGCCCGCAGCACGAAGCGCCGCTCCGCAACGCCCGGGAGACTACAACTCCCAGCAGCCTACGCGGCCGCGCCGCGCTCTCCCATTGGCTGCTCCTCCACGGAGTCCGCATTCGATTGGGGAAAGAGCACTTGGGCCCGCCCTCTCTCGCTCGCCGCGCTTTCTGGTGTAGAGGCGGGGCTTGCTGGCCGCGGAGGGATGCGATTGGCTGGGGGGGTGGGCCGGGGGCGGGGCTTTCCCCTTCTGCCCGTCGGCGGGAGGGAGCGGCTGCGGCGGGGCGCGGGGCCGCCATGCGGTACGGGCGGGGCGGCGCGAGGCGGGCGGTGCTCGGGGCCGTGAGTACGGGAGGGCTTCGGGCCGTGGTTGTGAGGGGAGGAGGGTGTCGGGAGGCCGGGCTGCGGGATGGAGGGGGGCCGGGGGCAAGGAGGAGCCGTGGGGTCTGCAGCGCATCCAGGCACAGAGCAGCGCTGGGGACGGCGGCTGCGGTCGCTTCCCGGGGCGCGGCACCGGCGCTGGTGGCTCCCATCGGGCGCCCCTCTGTACCCGTGCCCGGGCTGTGCGGGTGGGATCGGGCGGGCTGTGCCAGCGCGATTTCCTCCTTTGGCATCGGTGACGGCAGCGGAGGCGGAGGGAGCCCGGGGGAGACACAAATGTGCGGCTGCAGCATCCTCGCTCTCACGGCCGCATCCGTCGCTGTTGCTGTAGCAACCTCCCGTCGATGGGGTATTTATAGAGGCAGCGTTGAGAAGCGGGGGGGGGGGGGGGGGGGAAGGGCTGGGTGGGTGTCCGCCGGGTCAGCCTCCAGCTCCTCTCCCAGCGGTGGGTGGGTGCTGTCGGCGGCTGCCGGCCCTCCCGCTCATCTCACACGGGGGCGGGCAGCGATCTGCGTGCGGGAATTAAAAATAAATAAACAGCAGTGTTGCTCACCCAGGCAGGCAGGCAGGCATCGCTTGTGCTGGCAGGCTTGTGCAGAGCCGGCTTATTGTTGAGCTGGAATAAACCGTCTCTTGTTTCTGAGCCTGGGTGGTGTGTTGGCACGGATGTTTGGGGGGGGGGGGGGGTAAAAAACAAAACAAACAAACAAAAAAAAAAGTTAAAAAATCAAATCCTTCCAAGCTGATGATTTTATGCTTGCGATGTGCTACTGATATAAACCGTGCTTTGTGTGGACTGGGATCCTAGCAAGGATCTAGTCTTGAATGTCTTTATTTCTGTGACGCCGTGCTGTGTGGATGCTGGGGCAAGCCTGTTGTTCGATGCAGTGCCTTTGAATTTCTTCATTAAAACTGACAACAACAAAATCAGGTCAGTGTCTGCTCACAGCCGACGGAACCTGTAAGGGAATGTGCATCTCCTGCTGCCTGTGTGCTTCGATCAGACCCGGGGATGTGGTTTGGAGGAGCAAGAGCAAGTGTGCTGTTCCTTGTGAAGAGAAACATGGATGGCTGCCTGGCCTGGTGGGGGACAGCAAACCTGTCACATGTAATTGTTATGCTGCTTTCCCTCTGTCCTGCTTGAATTCCAGGCTAGGTGTTGCAGAATTTCTCAGACTGTCTAAAGAAACTTCGCTTTGCTGATGGAAAACGGCTCCAGGCTTCCTCAGTCTCTTGCTGCTTTTGGTACAGGAACTTCAGAAAGCATGCAAAGCCTGATTTTGGCAGGGAGAGATGTTAGCTGTACTAAGAAAGTGTTTGTTGGTGAGATCTGATACCTCCTGATGTGGCGATACACCAGCTCTGTTGTGTGCCTGGATTCTGGCCTTTTCAGTGCAATGGGAAGAGTGTTTCCAGTGCTGCTGACCCAGCGGGTGGCTTTGTACTGCCACTGACCTCGCCCCAGCAGAGAGTTAATTGAAGTGCTTTAGGGATTACTCTGAATGTCTGCAGTCCTGGACCTTAGATCAGCTCATTTTAGTTCCTGCTGTTTCTAAACTGCCTTTGCTCCTACATCCACAATACATCCCTGTGGGATCTGGCTCGGTCTTTTGATGGAGCTGTGGTTTTGTCACAGCAAGATGTCACCGAAGGTGAGAGATGAGTTTGGCCAGGATGGTCTGATCTGTGGGATCTTGAGCTCAGTGAAAAGACAAAACGTGGAAAAATAAATGAGCGAAATTCCTCCTGCAAGCAGATAATGTACAAGTATAAGTAATAAGTAATGTACAAGTATACTCTTGTACAGAGCTTCATTGCTGTGAGGTTTTGTTTTGAAGTGTGGAAGGTGCTTTCCTGGCAGGAGAGCTGACATCCTGGGTATGCAGCGTGTGCTGCTGCTACTCTGAGCTTTGCCAAACACCCTTTAGGAGATGCATATCCTTTCCTCTCCTGCTAAGTAGTCAGCTTGATGGCAGTGGAGTAAACAGTCCAATCTTTGTTGCAGATTGTGAGTAAGAGTTGCGGAGGTGAGAATTTCTGTGGCTGTGAAGTGGGTGCAAACCAAGTTGATGGCTTTACCTGTGTCCACCAATCCTGTCTTGGAGGGAAGAGCAGCAGTCTGTTCCCAGCAGCTTCCAGCTCTCAAGTCATCCTACGTCCTGATCTTATTCTTTCCTTCCTAGTTAGTTTGTCTGTTTGCCTCCTGGGGAAGCGCAGATCCTGTCGGGACCTGCCCTGGGCAGCTGATGGTAGCAAGTCTGCCAGGCAGAGGAAGGCTCTGTGCCCATCAGAGCATTGCTGATCACTTTCCAACTACGTGTCCTCATTGGGTGTGCCTTTAATCCATGAATGGGAAATTCTCTGTTTTGCTCTTGGTGTTGGATGTACTGGAGTCTCCTTTCTCAGAGGAACTATCGCTTTCTGAGCATTCTTTACTCTGTGGACTCAAAGGTTAGGAGCTTAGCAGGTTGCAGGGTTGGGCCTGCTATCCGTGCAGGTCCAGGGGCCATGTCCAAACCGCTCCCTGCTAGGGGTGAGAACTGCTGAGCCTGAGCACAGGAATGGGGGTGCCCTCACTGCCTCAGCCATGTGCTGGGTGGGGAGATCAAGTAGTCTCTGGCTCTCCAGGGAGGTAACACTTGGCTGACAGTTTCATGGGTCTTATAGATAGCACCCTGCTTTCCGCATCAGTCTGACTCTGGATGGTGGAGGGCTTGGGCTTTAGTGTCTGCTGGGCTGAAATTGAAGCTGGTGAATAACCCTCCTGTTTTCTTTCCTGCAGGTAGGTGGGAGTCCCCCACAGCCGAGTGAGGCAGCATGGCAAGTAAGTGTTCCCTGTTCCCCTTCCAGCACCACTACCACCTCTTTATCTGCAGTGGGGGAGTGTTTTGTAGGTGCCTCACAAGTGAGAGGCACCTGTGTTTTCGGGGAGGGTCAGATGCCATTGTTGCTTGTCCCTGAACATGGTCTGAGTCCAGCCTGCCTTGTGCCTCTCTCCTATGTGCAAGTTGGGAGGTATTGAAGGGCCAACCTCTCCAGGAGTGCCTTTATTTCTATGAGGCTTTTTGGGCTGTCTGACTCCTTTGCAAGCATTGCTGGTCTGCACCAAGGTCTCCCAGCCACGATGCTCTTCAGAAAGGTGGCCTGTGATGCAGGCCATGCTGTCCTGAAGCATGTGTGGCCTGTGACAATGTGGCTCTGTGCTTCTGGCAGGGACTTGGGCAGTGGTGTAACACAGCCCTGCTGGTCCTTGCTGCATCTTGGTGTCTGAAAGAGTGAGTGCCCAGCACACGTGGCCGTTTGGTGCCAGCAGCTGTGAGGACAGGCCTGGCAAAAGCTGGGCTGAGAACAGTGAGGGTGCAGGGTGGAAAACAGCATGTGGTCTGTGAAGGACTGGACTCAACCCTCTGTCCTTGCTCATGTGGGCAGCGTGCACAGAGGCTGCATGCAGCGATGCAGTGGGAACTCTAGGAGAACGGTGGTTGTGAACAGGAAGATGCTAGAGATCTGGCTGGAATCTCAGGATCTGCACCAGAGCCGGCTGTGAAGGTAGAGGCCTTGCCCAAGCTGGACAGGAGGAAGATTCCATGAATGACAGGTATGCTTCCTTTTGTTATCTGTATTGAGCTAGGTGGGGGAGGGAGCTGAGATCTCCAGGCAGGTTCTGCCACAAAGTGTACTTCTAATCTTGTGTTAATGAGGAAGGTACCCAGTTGTTGCCCTGCCTTCCTGCACCTTCTCTCCCTTGCAGACCTTAGGTGCTCACTTAGTTGCACTTGCTGCTTGTGGGAGCTCTCCCTTGTGGTGGCAGTGCCCCATGCCAAGTAGTTCCCGTTGTGCTGATGGCAGTGACTTGCAGGAGTGGTTTGTGGTGGTCAGCACGTTCACCTGCATGTACTTCCCCAGAGCTGCAGCCCTGGCTGCCCCCTTCCAGACGCAGCCGTGTGTCATTCAGGCAGGGCAGCCCAACTGTGGGTAGAGGTACGGCCAAGCCTGCCTTCCACCAGGGGACAGCAGCACCTTAGGAAACGTAGCAGGGATGGCAGTGAACTTCTGCTCCCCCAGCCTAAAGCTCTAATCTTTCCTGTGCACTGGTGCTCCAACTGGTGTGGGGAGACTTGGAGAGGCACGAGGAGTCAGTACAGACACTGCTGGGATTTGAAAAGTCTCCCCTCTGTCCTGTGACTTTGAGACAGCTCCTGCTTAGCTGTCTGCTCTTCCTGTGAGTTGAGGATCCCAAGTCAGATAAGAGAGTTTACAACCCTCTTGTTTCCTGAAGGCCACTGGTTTTCCTGTCCTGATTCCCATGCATGTGAGAGCTGTTTGTGCGTTCCACATAAAAGGGGAAGGGACAGTGACTTAGTTTCTGCTCTCCTGTCATTTCTAGGTCCTCAGGGGAGATTCTGTGGGGAAAGAGACACATGCGTTCATCACCGCGTGTTTTCAGCTGAGACTTTGTTTGTGATGCCTGCCTGCATGTCTGTTTTTATTTCCATCATAGTGACCAATTCAGCAAAGCGGGGAAGGGGTCAACCAACTGGTATCTGCAGGGATGGAACACCTTGCAAGTGAGATCTGCAGCTAAGCTTGTTGCTCCAAGGTGTGCTGAGGAAGGTGGAAAGAGTCTCAGGCTCAAGTGCTGAGGAGAGGAGAGTTAATTGCACAGCTTGATCAAGGCAGGAAACCAAGGAGGTAAGGCCAGATTTCTCCAGCAAAAGATGGGACGTTTGCAGAATGGATGGTGCCTTTGTGAAATTTCATCCAATTCTGGAAAGGGTCAGGAGAAAGCCAACGTGCTCCATCTTCAGCCAGGACAGCCCTCCTTGACTGGGAAAGCCAAGGCAAGCTGTTCCCTGCTGTCCAGCGATGTGCCTTCTGTGCCTCTTGAAGATGCTTTTTCTGGTTATCCTTGTTACTTAAGGAAAAAAAAAGAAAAGATTTGTTTGCATAATAAAATTGATTCTGAAGGGAAAGTCTCTGACTCACATCATTCATGCTGTTCTTCATTCATACCTCAGTGGTTCAGCCCTCTGCAAGCTCTCTCACTGAAGCAAGCCATTAATAAATCACCAGGGGGAAATGCACCTACACAGCACATAAAGAGCACGGTGTCTCCAAGCACGGAGTGGCGCAGCACTGTAGTAGTTTCTTACGCTGTGATCTTTCTCCTTGGCTCTTGTGAGTATTCTCAAAAGGACCTTGCTATATTATTTAGGAACAGGATAAATGGAAGGTAAAGCTGAAGGAAATATGTTGACCTCTCTGGTGGGCGGCTGCTACTGAATGTCACCTTTGATCATTTACTAAGCCTCCTTTTATATCCAGGTTGATCTAAATGGGAGACTATGGCAGTCCCCTCACCTCCTTGTCCTGCATCTGTTCTTGTTGCTGCAGTGTGAATTGGTTCATCTGGTTGATCCGCTGGAAGGCTGAGCCTAAAGGTGGAAGGAGTAAACAGGCTTCTGTGGGTCAGCCAGCTGAACTGATTCATCTAACTCGAAGGAGGCAGTGAGACTGGCTGGCTGGGAAGAATCAGTATCACCCTCCAGCTGTGTGTGTTTGGTTGCACTGCAGAAGGGCTGCCTTGTGAGATGTGTGTGGGATGCCTGTGTCCTGGGAGAGTCGTGGTCTGTGTGCAGTGTTGCTTTCTGGACAGGAACTCACCTCCTGTGCTACTGGGGTCAGTGTCCCTGTGCTAGGAGCTCCCTTTTCCTTAGGGAGCCTTTGCCTGGCCCCGGGTCTTCTTTCTGATGCAGTTGCCCTGCAGCGAAGGGGCAGTATGGTGAAATCCCATCAAGGGCAGAAGGTTAAAAACAAGTCTGTTGGAGCTGTGTGGTGTGGTCTGAAGGTGCCACTTTCTGTGTATCTAGCATCCAGTCTTGTGGGAAGGATGTTGCTGGTGCTGCGTGTCTCTGGGCAGACCCCCAAAAGCCCTGCTCCCCACTGTGTGCTCTTCCTCAGCAAGCAAACTGCTGTGCTAACTGAACTGTAGCCGTCTGGTGTTGGGGATGCCTGTTTTGCCAAAAGCAGGTGGGAAAGCCTGGCTGTACAGAGGCTAGGTGTGGGTTTGTCGCTGTTCAGCATCTGTGCCTTGTGTGTTGCAGTGTTCTTGGGGGCCAGGAATGCCCACTCAATCCTGAAGCGCTTTCCCCGGGCCAACGGCTTCCTGGAGGAGATTCGGCAGGGCACCATCGAGCGGGAGTGCATGGAGGAGGTCTGCAGTTATGAGGAGGTCAAGGAAGTGTTCGAGAACAAGGAGAAGACAGTGAGTTTGTCCCACCCTGCTCCTCAGTGGATGTGAGGCGTTTACACCTTAGCATGCTGTGGGTAGAGAAAAGCACAGTGGGAATGCCCTCTCCTGTTCCCTCTGTCCTCTTCAGTCCACAGGCAGCGTGCTGTAGCCTTACTTCCTAGCATGATTTTCCCTTTCTAGGCAATGCTTTCTCCTTGTCGTTACTGGGACACCCTGCACTGCTGCAGGTTGAACGGGTACTCCCCTAGCATGTATGAGACATTTATACTGCTGTCCCCACATCTCCAGGTGGGTGTTGATGTTGGCCATATATTCTCCCTGCTTGGTGCAGGGGCTGGTGGCTGCTGTTGAGGTTTGTTCTGTCATCTTCTTTGCTGGGTCCCGAGGTTGGTTCAGATAGTGGCAGAGCAGCTCACAGCCCTGGTGAGGGTGCTGCAAGGCAGCTGGAAAACACCTCTTCTGTGGGCTTGGGGACAGCAGTGTTTATTGCATGTGATGGTTAAGAGCTTCTTGTCATGTGCACGAGCACATGGTAGTTCCTTCTCTGTTCCTGCTGCAGATGGAGTTCTGGAAGGGCTACACCAACTCTGTATACTCTGTCAAGGACCCTGGGCACAGCACAGAGCGCTCAGATGCTATGTATGTGGTGGTGCCCCTCTTGGGAGTGGCTCTTCTGATAGTCATCGCCCTCTTCATCATCTGGAGGTGCCAGCTGCAGAAGGCCACCCGTCACCGCCCTTCCTACGCCCAGAACCGCTACCTGGCCAGCAGGACGGGACGCAGCCTCCCCAGGGTCATGGTGTACCGGGAGCGGTCACAAAGCCAAGGGGAAACTCAGTACCAGCGAGAAGCAAGCAACCGGGGGGCTGGAGACAGCAGAGCAGGGGGCACCCCCCAGCAAGATGGCACTCTCTGTCCACCAGAGCATTCCGTCTCTGTCCTCTCCAGACTGTCCAGTGCCACCCCTCCACCTTCTTACGAGGAGGTGACAGGGCACCCAGAGAGCAGCAGCGGTGAAGAGACCAGCATCTCCTACAGTGACCCTCCGCCAAAGTACGAGGAGATTGTGGCTGCTGCTTCCACTGCAGGCAAATAGAGGGTCTGATTCTCTCTTGCCTCTTCACACACTCATGCTCATGCACCCACACCCCTTGCCGTGCCCAGAACCTTGTTCAGGTGGCATTGATCTCCCTGTCTCACTTGTACAAGCTGGTGCCATCACACAATAGCCTTACCTTCCTTACCAAAAAACAGCTGTCCCCAAGCAGGGTGTGGGTGGGATGTGAGGATGGCTCTGGGTTCAGCCAGCAGTCCGCCTTCCCCTCGCTCCCTGCTCACATAAGTGCTGCAGCAGCCAGAGCAGAGCGGCAGCTTGTTCCTGGCTCAGTGCGGGGGTCCTCCCCACGGTGCATTTGATTTCTTCACTTTCCCCTCAGACATAACATTTCCCACGACTAAAACAGCCTCACTGCCTCCCTGGGGCTCTGCTCAGCCTTACCCTGTGTGGCACGCTGGCTCATGGACCTGAGGCACGTGTGGGGCTGGTGTTGGGGGTTGGTCCTTGCTATAACCGAATCAGCAGGGGCTGTTTTGTGATGTGCTGAGACCCCTCTCCTCACCGTCTCCTGTTTGAAGCTTGGTGCTTTGCTGAGGAGGTGTGATATTTGTTGTTGGGAGAAAGGGGAGGGACTGGTCGAGGTGATGCTTTGTGATCTAGAACCCTTCCAAAAAGGGAGAAAGGTTTGTGGTGGCTTTGTGCGTGAGGTAAGTTGCTTTGGGGCCACCAAGATGGCTGCCTGGCTTTAAGCAGTGGGGATGTGCCTCCTTCCTGCAGGTGCCTGCCCCACCTGTCTGGTGCCCTCCCCAGATGTGGGGTGTGGGCACAGGGACGCTGCAGATGTGCCAAACCTCCCTTCTGCCTTCCACTAACCTCTCTGTCCTGGCTTCCAAGCCCCTGTGGTGGGCAGAGGGCTTGCTGGCTGAGATGGCTGCAGAGGTGAGCAGTGATTGTGCCACCAAGTGTGCCCTGGCAGCTGGGGATGCTGGTGTGACGGGCGCAGAGCTGAATCCTGCTCTTAGAGCCAGGGCAGAGCAGAGCTCGTGCTTTGCCATGGGGCCAGCACATCCCCTTTTCCTAGGCCACCGCTTCTGGGGTCCATGCGATGGGGCTATCCTTTCCCAGTCACGCCTGATGGGCTCTAAGGGGGCTCATCTCTCCAGGCCCAGCCCAGAACCTCGTAGCACTGCCGCCCTGTAGCGTTAACCCCAGCACCGGTCTCCACCAGCACCAAAAGGCTGCAGTGTGCCTGCAGGCTGCCCTCACCCTGCTGTCCTGCTCCGTCCCACTGATGCTCTCAGATGCTCTCAGCCCGGAGCTGAGGCTTGCCCAGCACAGCTGTCCCTGGGGCAGGATACAAGCCTGCGGGGTCATCAGCTGCCGGCACCTTGTCTGTCCCTTCCCAGGCCTTCACTTCGCCTTTCGGCCTTAGTAAACACGGGTGATGGGACGACCTGGCAACGAATGCCAGGGTCAGAGCTGGGAAAGACCGGAGGGACCCAGAGAGCGCTCTCTGATGCTCGGTCATTACGTTTGCGGTTTGTACTCTGTAAAACTTGGTATATTTCTGTGCAAAAAGAAAAAAAAAAAATATTTATTAAAAAACCCTCACTGTCTGAGCAGCACGAGGTGGCTTCTTCCCACACTGCCCGCAGAGGGACGTGATGGGCACGGTACCGTCCCATAAGCCCGGCTGGTATGAGAGCGTGAGGGATTTCCTGATGGCTGGGAGGGGGTTTGGGCACACGGCTCCTCTCGTCTCGGCATTGCTCTGCGCCCGCCTAAACCTCGCAGATAATCCCCTTTAAATAGCAAGACTAGGGCAGCGCGAGATTTATTTTAAGCCCTTTCAGAACTGGATTTTATGGTGAGGCCTTGGACTCCGTCCCCATTCAGAAGCTTTTAAAACCGTCATTCATCCCAAACGGATGGTTTTATGGCAGCGCGATCCGCCGAGAGGCGGAAGAGATCCGCTGCGGAGCGGCGATGGGGTGACCGCTTTCGGGAGCTCTGGCTCCTTTAAGGCCGGCACAACGCACGGAGGGGAGGGCTCACCCCCACTGACATCACCTCCCGGCCGGGCAGGAACAGCTTACAGGTTGGGAAGTTGCTTTAAACTGCAAAAAAAAAAAAAAGAAGAAGAAGTAAGTGCCCGTTCCCACCCCGCTCCGCCCTTGCAGCGGGGCAGCCGGCTTAAGGGGCTGGGGGGGGGGAGGGGGGGTTCCCAGGGAGATGGGGGAGAAGACGGCACAGGGCGTGCGTTCCTCTAAAACCCCAAAACTGGAGGAGAGAGGCAGTGATTGCCACGGCTTGCGTGCGTGATGCAGCGTTCTCGTGCGGGAATGGCACCTCTGTGGGACGGTCGCAGGACTCAGCCGGTTTGTAGGGACGGCGATCCGATTCCCGCACGCACCGAAGCCGCCTGTTGTGCCGCAGCTGGGCAGACTTCTGTCCCGTTTAATTAAAAGGCTTTTCACGATGGAGGAGGACAGAACAAGGGCGAAGTGACGACTGCTGGCACGCCTGGAGCTGCAGGGCTGCTGGGTGCTGTGGGATGGGATCGGTGCACCTCCGGCCGTCTGTGGGGTTCCACGAGTGCTGCTGCTCCCCGGGAGGTGACACGGGGATGGGGGTGGGGGTGGGGGTGGGGGTGGGGTGCCCTAGCTGCTGCCTGCTGGGAGCGGCTTGCTGGGCTGGCCACGCAGCGTCACAGCGCAGGGTGCTAAAAATAGAGCCCGACGTGATCAGAGCACGCACAGCCGCCGCGCTCCGCTCCTCGCCTCCTCCCGTTCCCCCCCTCCGTGCTTTGAAGAGGAAAACGTCCCCTTTCCGCAGTGGTTTGGGCTGTGCTGCGGGAGCTGGGCTCAGAAGCAAAGGGGGATTCCTCGGTACTGCGGGATCGAGGGAGGGCCGAGGGGGCCGCAGGGGAATGGGGTTGGCTGGGGTGTGGAGGAACCCAGAAGAGCACTTCAGGAATAGTCAGGAACGATAAATCAGAAAGCATAGAGTCGGAGGGGCTGTGTCCCTGCTGTGTCCTTGCTGGAAGAGGCTTCCTTTCCCTGCGGGAACGTGGTCAGTGTCCGACAGCAGTGCCTGAAGCAGAGTCCATCCCGTTCAGCTCCTTGGTGTGGACCCCTCCTGGAGATGGGCATGGATGCAGTACGGCCTTGGGGGATACTGTGGTGAAAGTGTGTGTGGGGACAGTTTAGTTCTCCCACCTCATCTTGCCGGTGGCAGTTCCCACCCCGTGCCCTTGCCCTGCCAGCTGGGCTCCATAGGACTCCCTGCTCTCTGGCACATCTCCTGTGGTTCTCTGTTGTTTGCGCCTGTGTGTAGGTGCCTTACAGCACATGCGTTGCCCCTGTGCAGGTGCTGCTTCCTTTCCCTCCGTGTGGAACCTCGGCTGCCTGTGCAATCTGGGGAGAACAAACAAGATGTGGCCGATTTTGGAGCAGAAAGTGAATGCAGTCCGCTGTGACCTGCTCTTCACTGAGGACATCGATCGGAGGATGCGGGTCCCCAACAGACTCACGGTGGCAAACAGCTCCAGCCCCGTGGACGAGGAGCCCACGCCTGAAGGTGTCCCTCCTTCCTTTCCGACACGCATCCCTGTTAGGATTTCTCTCCTTCTAGGTTTTTCGGGGTGCCTGAAGTTTGGTGTGGGCTCTGTAACATTGCAGAGAGAAAAACTATTTCCTAAAGCACTTGGTGGTTTGTTTTGCAAGAGAGGAAGGAGTCAGATATTGTAGTCATCTTTCTTCTGGAAGGTAGTGTGGGAAGGTGGAGAGATGCATAAGGAGGAAAAGTGGATGAAGGTGACCAGCAGAAAGCAGAAGGGGCCTTTGATCCAAAATGTGAGGAGCAAAATATGGACTCATCTCCTTCCACGTGTCTTCAGTTTCCTCTCAGTTTTCGGGATGCTGAGACATATGGCCTTGCTCTTTGATAAACTGTTCCCAAATCTTGCTTTCCTGGAGTGGTGCATCCAGTTGTTTCCAGTCCACACCTCTCCAGGCTCTCCAATTGCTCCCAGCTGCACATGTGGCTTTTAATGTACGTCTGGTAACTCTGGACACAGGGCTGGCAGCCCTATATGGGAGATCTCTCTTCCCTGCTGCCCTGAGGACAGATGGACACGTTCAGGTTGTTTCATTCTTCCTTCCCTCTTTTCTGCAGAAACATCAGATGCAGATCTGAGACCCATCCTGCTGGACCAGCAGAGGAATGTCCCCTCTGCTGAGGAATGCGTGTCCCTAGACTTCTCATCTCAGAATGTTGCCCTGGGGGAGATCCCTTTTCTGCACGTGGCTGGCAGATCGAGTGCCCAGAATCGCAGACGACTGGTACTGTAATGAGAGTGGGTGGGCTTGCATGTGTCAGCAAAGGGAGCGTGTTCCCAGTGGTTGGTTTCCTCTGGAGGTCCAGGATCATCTCACTGGGTTGGGGCTTCTGCAATGCCCCCACCACTGAGGGCTTTTCAGGAGGCACAGGGCTGGCTCTTCCCAAATTGAGCATAGTGGTGATGGGTTGATGGTTGGACTGGATGATCTTAGTGGTCTTTTCCGGCCTTAATGATTCTATGACTCTAATGCCTCTGTGTTTTATGCCAGCAGGGCCACCACAGCAGCAGGTCACGGCGGCAGAGCCAGCACAGCAGTGTGTCACGGCGGTCTCCAAGTGACAGTGCCCAGCTGGCCTTGCCCAGCCCGGCTCAGCATCATGGGCGGTGAGCATGGACCTGGAGTGGGGTGGGACTGGCATCCCCTGGGGTCTTTGATGTTTTGTGTTGGTGCCTCAAGACTGGGGGGATCCAAATCAGGGCTAGTCCTAGTCTCGCAGGAAGCTAGAAAAGAGGAAAGTGTCCTCTGGTGTCAGTAAGGAGAGGTTTGCTGCCACCTGAGGCACATGGGACAGCACGTCCCCACTTGAATCTTGTTGGCAACACTGCTGGACCTTGCCTGGCCATTGGGTTTGCAGCCAGGGTGAGCAAAGAGCACATGTGCTTTTCGTGAGCAGTAATGTGTTTGACATTGTGGTCTTTCTCTCCAGTGGAGAAAATCCTTAATCCCAGAGCAGAGCCATCTTCTGTCTAAAAGAAACTCTGTCCTAGGCTGGCAGAGAGGTGTGGTTGTCATACTGCCATTACTGCCTTCACTGGAGCCAAGTGACTGAACCTGGGCTGCAGGAGGGGCTCCTCTCACCCGGTGACATGGAGGTCTGGGTGTCGATGGCATCGTCCTGAGGTGCCGGTTACTGCTGGAGGGACGAGGGGCCTGTGCTCGTGCTATGCAGGGCCAGGCAGTAACCAGCGTGGTTCTGTGTGCATCCCAGGCTGGACACCTGCCCCCCACCTGCTCGCAGTGCCTCACTCCCCCTCCTTGCTGGGACTGGCAGGATCTACTCCATGCAGAACATCTTCCAGACCATGTACCTGCTGGGTCAGGTCCTCTTCCACCGCGTCCAGAACTCTCTGCGAGACCCAGTGCCATCCAGGTGACGTTGGCTTGTCCCGAGCCACCTCCCTGCTGCTCTAAACAGACCTAGCTTTGCCTTGCTGAGGCAGGAGCCAGCCCTGAGCTTTCTAACCTCATGGGACGTGGCTGCCCCAGCCCCTTCTTCTTACCTATCCTGCCAGCTCTGGTGCGGTCAGGCTGGGTGCCTCCTGCTTGGCTTAGTGCCATCCAAGGGACCTAACACCTCCTGTGACACTGCTGGGTTTCAGCTACTCTTCAGCACTACTCTTTCTGCATGCCTTGATAATGTGATGCAGAGAAATGTGGGAAGGGAATCAAAACCCGGGACAGATGGCCCAGTCCTGATCCTGTCACCAGGACACCTCTCCCCATGTCCTCACAACATGCACGGCCATCTCTCAGTTGCTCTTCGGTAACCTTTTCATCGAACCATAGACTATCCTGAGTTGGAAGGGACCCGTAAGGATCATCTAATCCAATGCCTGGCTCCACACAGAAGCACCCAGAAATCATAGAATCACAGAATCGCCAGGGTTGAATTGACGGGATACTTCTAATTCTCCTTGAGCAAAACCTGCGGGCAGATGGGGAGGAGGGGGAGCATCCATCATCCGTGCCATCTCAGCACATGGCACCTTCCCTCCCCGCTGAAGTGGGGCTGCAGGCAGCAGAGCTTTTATCTGTGGGCGGTACCAGGTGATAGCCAGCACACTGCTTAAAAGCAGGGACATCTTCAGATGTGGCTTTTTTCTTTTTTTTTTTTTTTTTTAAGCTTTTAAAAATGTGGTTATTGCCCACATAGACCTCCTCCTGTCAGACGTGGGGGAGGGTTAGCCGTGGTACTGTGGAGGAGGGAACTTGGAGAGCGGGGTGAGTCCTGAGCTCTCCCCAGCTCTCCATCTCCATTTGGAGCCAGGCAACTTGGAATGCCACTTCTTGGCACTCCGCATCCTTTCAAATGCATGAGTTCTTTTGTGCTCCCCACAACAATAAAAAAAAGTGACTGAGCCGGCTTGTTTATCGTGAAATTTTAATGAAGAAAGATCTGGCCTCAGAGAGAGGCTGGAATATTTCCATGGCAGTGACCTCTTGAAAGGTATGAGTCATCGGAGGTAATTTCTGTTCTCTGCTGTAAAGGGTGTTCGCTTATGTCAATGGGGATTTTTCAAGTAAAAGCTGCAGGAAATGTCCAATTTTAATGGCTTTGTCCTGGGTGAAATTGGATATTCTTTCTGTTGAGACTTTCATATTTACCACAGCTGCATTATGTGGATGTATTATCTCATGAATGTGTTTCAGGCCAATTCCTTGAATGTCACAAGTGAGATCTCCCCTTCCTGAGGTCCCCAGAGGAACTCATTCAACAACCTTAACCCATAACGTGTCAGCGAGGGCCTGTGGCAGAGCACAGACTGGTTTCATCTGGAAGAGACCTTTAAAGGCCATCAGATCCAACCCCCCTGCAGTGAGCAGGGACACCCACAGCTCCATCAGGTGCTCAGAGCTCTGTCCAGCCTGACCTTGAGCATCTCCAGGCATGGAGAATCCACCGTGTTGGTGTGTGCAGGAGAGCCTTGGATTACAGATGAGCTGATGTAGGGCTACCCTATAGTGTTGGGAACAACAGATGAACATGGCAATTCCAATCTCTCAGTGTGGACCTACTTTATTTGTGGCTTTGTGCCATGGGCCCTGGAGCGAGATTGTATCTGCAGGAGGTTCTCATCCATGGCTTCGGTCCCTTCGTTTTCAGGGACGGAGGGAAGCGTTGCGTGGTTGGGATGCTTGTTTATGCTTCTGCTTGCAAATAACATTTGCTGTGAGGGCAAAAGGCAATGCCTTTTGAGAGGGAAGTATTGGACAGGAGCAAATCCTGGTGCCAGCAATCTCAGGCAGTCTGGCACTTGCTCAGATAGGTCCCCCCCACTGATAGCTATTTCCTACCCACTGGGTCCTCTCCTGCTGGGGTAAATACCATCCCTCCATTTGGGCATTGGCTGTAGGATCTCTGTTTGCCTGACTTGCTCTAATGTTGGTTTATCCAATCCTCAGTGGATTCCTCTGGCTATAGAAAATGGACTCTGGGTAAATATGTTTTCTCTCTGTTGGGTCTCTAAAGAAAAATAAGCATGTGGTTTTCTTGTTGCCTGTCCTAGCATGTGCTGAGTGCTTTGTTGTGATCACTGCAGGCTGCATGATGGAGGTAAGAAGAAGTCGGTAGATGCTGTGTGAGTGCTGTTTCCTCTCTCCCAGTGCTGCATGCTGCCAGCATCACCTGGGTGTGCACGCAGTGCTGCATGGCCGGGCTCCCCGTGGCAGTGCCATGTGTGCAGGAAGGTAACCACACCTGCTGAGCACTGTGAGCATCTCTGTTTTCCTCCCACAGCTCCCAGGAGGCTGGCGTGGCCCTGGAGGAGGTCATCGTGGCTGAGGCTGCAGCAATGAAAAAGGAGGTGAGAGAAGGAGTATAGAGCTGCAGGTGTTTCCTGGGAAAGCTGCAGGAGGGTGGATGGGGGTGCTCCAGGTGCTAGGGCATGGCTTGCTGGCACTGCCAGCTAGCACTGGGTGATGCTCCTCATGCTGCTCTCCTTGCAGCTGGCAAGGATCTCAGAGCGGCTGTGTGTGCTGGAGGAGCAGTACAAGGCCTGGAGGAAAGAGGAGCCGCTGGTGTACTCCATGCTGCTCTCTGCCTGCCTCGTCAACACCTGGCTCTGGCTGTGGAGATGATCCTGTTTCTTGGGCTCCCCAACCCACCCTGGGCAAGAGCAGGGAAAGCACCCTTGCTCATCTACTTGTGAGTGGTAAAACTGTGTGTTTCTTCTCAACTTCACCTGCTCCTTGGCATCCTTTAGGATCTGAGGTGGAACCATAAAGCTGGACCTGGTGCCACAGCAGCTGAAGATGGATGACAAGGAGTGGTGGGGGTGTGACAGAGAGCATGACCCAGTGTGCATAGTTCCAGGGCTGGGCTATGTTTGGTGTATGGTGTGTTTGATGGAGTCAGTGTTCATGTGAGAAGCTGCTGCAAAAAGTCCAAGCCTCATAAGAAATTTGTGAATGACACAGGAGGTATAGGTCCTGCATAGAGCAATGGGAGAGCCTCTGCCCCTTGGGCTGTGTGTGTTGGAGGAGGCACAAAGCCAAGCGTTGGGTCTCTGTGCACATCAGGTCCTGTTACAGTCTTAGGCCGTGGTTGATCTGGTCCCCTGACTGTGTCCCAGCTTGGACAACTTAGTCCTGCCTCTATAAAACTTCTCAGCTAGTTCGTAGATAGGATGGCTTTAGTTGGAGGGGAGCTCCAGCACACCCAGCCTCACTCCTTGCCGTGTGCTGGCTGCTCTCCACCGGCTCAGGCTGCCCAGGGCCTCATCCCACCTGTTCTTGAGCACCTCCAGGGATGGGGCACCCACAGCTCTCTGGGCAGCAGTACCAGTTCTGGTTTCTGTGGTCTCTTCTTCAACTTCTACCGCAAAAGCTTGTGCAGAGTGTTTGAGTTCTGAACTGCTGCTAGGTTTTCTTTTCTTCCCTTAGCAACTGTGTGAGCAGTCCCATTGTGCTCGGGTAGCCCCTGCTCCAGGGAAGGGCTGGACTTGGAGGAGCCAGGGGCTCCCATCCGGAGGGGAGTTGGACCAGATGGCCTTTAAAGGTCCCTTCCAACTCAAACAATTGTATGATTCTATGATTGCTGTGGCTGCTGCTGTGGCACCACCTCCTCAGCTCCTGTCATGCTGGAGTCTCTCAGCAGTGGATTTGCAAGAGCGCAGATCCCAAGTGGCTGTAAGAATACTGCTGAGCTCTAGGCTTAACTAGGAGCTTGGCTTTTTCCCAGAGAGATGTATAAGGGAAACCTCTCCAGGGTGATTATAAGACCTCATAATAACAGTGCAGGAACCAGACAGGCCATGGACAGTTGCCCGTTTGGGCAGCAGTGGGTATTTGTGAGATTGCCAGTGCCAGAGGGCAGGATCACTCCCAGTCTGCTGCCAAGTTGTAACTTCAGCATGGTACAGCAGCACAGGTGAGGGGAATCCTTGGCTCAGGTGCTAACTAAAACCAAGCCCAGTTCGACAGCTCTGCTGTTTCTTTCCTTCCTTGATGTTTAGGAACACTTGGATGTGTGGTGAATTGAGATTCTCACAGTGGTTCATCTGCTGGAGTGGTGCCTGCAGGCTTGGGGCAGGTGTTGGCAATAGGACCTCTCTGTTTCACCTATAAATGGTTGCAAATCACCCAGATGTCCCGATGGCTTATTTACAGGCACGGATGCTTAGGTGTTCCCTGCCTGCCGCTGCATCAAGCCTCCGTGACTGTAAATCTGGCAGCTGGACGTTTAATAATAAATAACTGTCCCACAAGTAATTGCAGGTCTGAACCTGTGGCTGATGTCTGGGCTGAGGACAGCGCCGGGATTTACAGCAGGTGAAAGCAGGATGGGGGGCTGTGCTGCAGCAGGGTGTGTGTAAGGGATGGCAGCGGGGCTCCTGGCGTGGCTCGGGGATGTGGATGGGCTGGAAATACGTGGAGGTGAGGTGATCAGATGGGATGTGTTCCTGTAGGCTAATCATTGGCAGGCTGTATTGGGTAGAAGGTGGCTTTTTTGTCCCGGTTTCAGCTGGTAGTTCACAGTGCCTGGTATGGTGCTGTGTTTTGGCTTTGGGGAAAAACAGTGCTGACAACACATGGGTGGTTAGCTGCTGCTGAGCAGTGCTGTACACAGCCAAAGACCTTTCAGTTCTTTGCTTCTGGCTCTGTGCTGCCAGAGAGGGGCTGGGAGGGGACAAGGACAGCTGACCTCAACTGGACATGGGGGTATTCCATACCACATGGCATCGTGCAGAAAGCCTTGACAATGGTGGGGAGCTGGTGGAGCAGCTGCTGTTTGGGGACTGGCGGGCACTGGTCAGTGGGTGGCAAGAAATCATGTTGTGCACCACTTACCTTGTAAATATATGTTATTATCATAAGTGTTTTCCTTTTGCTTTTTTTTTTTTTTTTTTTGTCTTAATAAATAGTTTCTACCTCCAGCTACGAGCTCTGCTTTGTTTTCTGTGTTTAATAAGCTGTGTGCGTGCTGTGTGGGGTGGGTGAGGTTAGCTCCCCTGGCAGCAGAACGCTGCCCTGCGCCTCGGTGCATCTGCTGTGCATCCGCAGAGTTCCTCCTCCGCTGTCCCAGCGCAGACACATGTGGCAGGGCTGGGTGTCCCCTGGGAGGCTGCCACAACAACATACTTAGAAAAAGAGGTGTCTCGTGCAATCCGGCACTGGAGGGAGGTGTGTGGCATGCACCAAAGGGACAGAAGCAGTGGAGCTCCCACTTTTTTGGAGGTACCTGTAGGCATGGAGCAAAAGGAGAGGTGGGAAGGGGGATGAACTGCTGCCAGTGCTTCTGGCTTGTGTCTGATTCTGTGGCATGGGGACAAGGGAAGGCGATGTGTTCCTCCAGTGCTGCTAACCGAGGCTGCAGAAGTTCCACATCCCTTCAAGCTCACTACTGCCGAGATTTTCAGTGAGATGAGGAGAGGTGGGAATTGAGGCTTTGAAGGAAGAAAAGTTAAACTTCTGGTGCTGAGTGGACCCTGGGTGCTGGTGCTCTCGGACCACACATGCACGATGTGCTTATATTCGCACCCATGGAAGGGACTGACCCAGCTTCAGTCACTGCATACGTTTGGATGTGAGTAGGAGAGAATGAGGTTAACCCCTTGCTTGTTGTCTTGGGGATGCAAACGTTGAACCAGCTGGTTGTCAGGATCCAGGTGTGCAAAACAACAAGGCAGACACCGGTGACAGACGCAATTCACCACCATCATCAAACTCTGCAGCTCTCTTCTCTGGGATTCCTGAGAAGCAAATGCGGCTTCCTGCTGCCTGAGAACGGGTAACTAAACGGAGGGGAGGGCGGGGCGGTGGGGAAGAAGGGCATGTGTGGGAGGGAGCAGTGTCCCTCCTCCCCTTTCATCTCTGGGTACAAAGCTGCTGTGTCTGGCTACTCTGACGCACGCTGTTCCGCCTGGGGCATTGAGGGAGCCCAGGGGTTGGGACTGCGCTGCAGTGAGGGGACACACACACACACACACACACTGAGCATCACCTGCCCTGGGCACCATGGGGACCCCTCTGCAGCTCTGGTGTTTGCTGAGGCTCCCATGAGGGGATGCCCCCTGCCCACCCCTGCTGTGGAGGCCTCGAGGAACACCAGGCTCGTAAGTGGGTGCTGTTGGCATCTTGGTGGTGGCTCTGCCACTGCGGGGAGGTGGCTGGGTCTGCGGGCAGCTCTGCGTGCGTGGTCCCTGGCCAGCACAATGCGTGTGCATAACAGAGACATGGGCAGGGCTGTGCAAGGCATTGCCCCGTGTCTGTGCAGCCCATCGCCAGTGGGGCTTGCTGTGGGAGAGCACCACTGTTCTGTCCCCAGGAGCCTGCCTTGCCCCGTGGCTGTGGGTATGTGGAAGGCTTGCTGAGCAGACCACCAGCAGCTCGCAGTACCTGAGCAGGAGAGCAACTGCTCAGACGCAAGGGTCTCGTATATGCCAAGCCCACCCTGTGCTGCCGTGTGACAGCATCTCCCCTCCCACAGCGGATGTGCTCTCCCATCCTTCCTGGGGATTGTTTTCACACCCTTGGGCTGAAGGAGAGCTGCAGCTCGTCGCTAGGGCACAGTGCTGCAGATGCTGTTGCCCTGGCAATGGCTGAGGAGCCCAGGTGGTGGGGAGAACATCTTGCAGGGGCAGATATAGGGCCTCCTGGGGTGGGTGCAATGCCTCGTAGGGCTCTGCAGTGAGAGCTACGTGGAAAACACAAGGTGGGCACATCTGCTGGGCTTTGCCCCTCTTTCCTAAGAGGCTGGATGATAACTCAGTGCTCACACCAGGCACCTCCTCCTGCTCTCTGTGCTCCTGCTCTCTGCTCTTCCTAGGTCCCCTGGACGGCTTGCTGAGAGGATGATGGCCAGGAGTAATGGCCTGCAGCTGCCTGGCCCCTGCCCACCCAGGTCTGATGCGCAGGACACGGAGCTCAGCACGAGCAGGTCAGGATGGCTTGAGAGAGGGTGGCACTGGTGGGGCAGAGCTGAGTCTCAGGGCACAACGGCACACCCCAGCTCAGCTGCCCGGTTTCCCTGGCTCGCCCAGCAGGGTGTGGGCTGGCACTGAGATATGTGATGAGGCCACGACCCTCCCTTCTCACCACTGCAGGACCTGCACGACCCAGGATGAGACCTTGGAGCTGCGCAGAGGGACTCCTGTGTATGGGGGGGAGCAGCTGGCTGCCCCTCCTTTCCAAGGCAGGAGAGCCCTGGCCAGGTAGTGGTCTGGGGTCAGGGTGCGGGGCACGGTCGGGTCTGTGCATTTCCAGAGCATGGAAGGAAGCTGGAGAGCTGTTGCATGGGCTCTTGTCTAATCCTTTTGTGCCTGGGTTTGACCCTTTGCTTGTCACAAAGCTTTGCTTTCTCCTTGCTGTGAGGACAGCTTCTGACTCTGCCTCTCTTCCCCATTTAGGATTGTCAGGCTTGTGCTGGTGCTGCGGGAATGGGCCAGCAAGAGCTTGCAGGAGGAGCAGCAGAGGCCAGACCCCTTCCTTGAGCGCTTCCAGGGCCCTGAGCTGCAGACAGTGCCTGCTGATGCCGGCAGCGATCCAGAGGAAGAGGAGGCCGAGGAGAAAATCAAAAAGTAGGGGACCCTTCCCTGTGACACAGCCTGCCTGGGGTGAAGGTTGGCCACATGTGGTGCTCTGCTGGCAGTGATGGCACAGGGGGAGGGTCAGGAGTCCCACGGGTGGTGGGCTCAGCTCTGCCCGAGAGGGTGGCACCAGTGGGAAGGGGCATCTGAGCCAAGATGGGTCTGCAAAAAGCTGTCCTAACAGCTGCGCACGTGAGGATCCAAGGGATGTGGAGAGTGCACACAGGACATAGCAGCAAGCACAAACCCGTGGGCTCCTCCAGCCTCATTCATCACTGCAGGATGAAGGGAGATGAAGGGAGTGCGTTTGCTGCCCGTCTCCCCGCCTCTGAGGGCAGGCACCGTGACGGCAGCGTTCTGAAAAGGCTCATTCAGAGCCAGTGCTTTCATCCCTTCAGCTCACACTGATGCTGAAAAGCAATAACCTGGCTTTTCTTCTGCTGGCTAATTAAGGGGCAAAGCTCACCGACTATTCCGGACCCTACCATTGTACATGGTAATTAAAACACCGAGAAATGATCCTTCTCTATAGGAGCAAAGTGTCTGAGCCTTGTATCAGGGCTGTTGCTAGTCATGGGAAAAAAAAAGCGCTCTGCCCTGTGAGGTGAAAAGGAGCCTGTTAATTATCGGAGGGAGAGGAGATGATGTGTGCTGAGAGGGCTGCTCCGTGCCCATGGCTCCCTGGGAGAAGCTGTGCTCTGCAAGGTGTCTGCAGAGGATGGGGCAATAGAGCTCAGTGCCCATAAATGCCCGTTGAAGGGATAGGATAAAGGTCCCTGGGCTGCAGGAGCAGGGGGGAGAGGGAGAAAAGCATTTGGTGCTGCCCTATAGACTTCAGAAGGGAGATTACCACAGCTCTTCTGGGGAGATGGTGGTATTGGTGACTTAAAGCTGAAGCTTCAAGTTACGTTAATGATTAACGTTGCTGTTGAGGTTATTATTAGTACTTGTGATACGGGTGCTGGCTGGTTGCAGGGGAGTTGGTGTTTCCCATGTGCCAGTTACCTTCTGTCTCAGTGAGCAGAGTCCCTTTTGCAGAAAAATCAACCCCTCTCTGAGCAAAACACAAGTGCTTTCTCCCTACCTGTAATGAGGTTGAACTTGTCCATGGCTGCACCCAGAGGGAATGTGAAGGAGCACAGCTGGCCCTGCTCTAAGCTGTTGTTCCACCCAGTGTGCCACTGGTGGAGGCTTCAAGGCACATGCTTGCTTCTGAAGCTGTCGGAAGCAGCAGGGCAAGCACAGAGAATGTGCTGGCAAGTGGGTTGTTTGTCCTATTGCTGGAGGGGGCTTTGCACATTCCAAAGCTGGAAGGGAAGGGGGGAAGGTGCTTTGCCCTAGCAGGTGGTGGTGGCTGAGCCTATCAGTCCAGCTGCAGAGTTCCCGTTCTCCAGCTCCTCCAGTGAGATCTGGCCACGGGAGCACAAGCATCTTATCTCAGAACCCCAAGATGAGCAGGATCAAATGCTTGGGAGCAGTTCAAAGGCTGGACAGAGGGCTGAGCGGGCCGCAGGCAGGCGGTGTGGGATGGCAGCCCTGTGATGCCGACCACTGCCCTGGGGCTTGGGCAGCCCCGTGGTGCTCCCACTGATGTGCAGCAAGCTTTCCTTCCCACTCTAATTAATTTTCTTCTCTCAGATCTGTCTGGCTCCAATCCATGCTTCGTTTAGGAGAGGCAAGGTCATCTAACAGAAGTTTTCTGGTCACCCTCTTCTATACATCTGTTTCTGGCTCTGCCTCTGTGGTGTATGGAGGCCACCCGCTCTGCCTTGCCATGCTGTGGTTTCTCTTCTGCTATCTAATGAGCATTGTTGTGGGGATAAAGGAACTTAAACAATGTGGGACATTTTTACTTATCACTCCTGGGGCTGGATTTAGCTTACA
Source organism: Oreortyx pictus (assembly GCA_036925125.1). Lineage (NCBI taxonomy): Eukaryota > Metazoa > Chordata > Aves > Galliformes > Odontophoridae > Oreortyx > Oreortyx pictus. The sequence continues at coordinate 9,741,701 of JAUPFR010000012.1, forward strand.
GACTGGCAGTCAAGCTGCAGCTGTTTGATCCAGGCTAGTGCAAAGGATGAGGGGGATGATGCAGCTGATTCCTTCCAACCCTATTTTCTATGTTTAGCCCTTTATTCACACAATGCCAGCTCTGGCCTCTCTCTGCTTCCAGGAAGAAATGGCAGTCCTTTGTGGTGGACCCTGCAAGGGACTGGTACTACTGCTGGCTGGCCGTCATTGCCGTTCCTGTCCTGTACAACTGGTGCTTGCTTGTGGCCAGGTGAGCTGGGATGTTGCAGGGCTCCTGCCTCCTCTAGCCCTCACCTTCACCTGCTTGTTGTGGCTCAGGCAAGGCTCAGAAAGCTGCTGCTGGTCACTGTGGGGGTGGTGGGAGCCTGAAGGAAAGAATAGGCTTATATTCAGTTGGAAAAGAGATTTCTTGGTCTCACCACCTCATCCTGCAGGGCGTGCTTCAGTGACCTGCAAAAGACTTATGTTGTCCTCTGGTTGGTGCTAGATTACATCTCGGACTGCCTCTACATTGGGGACATAGTGATCCGCCTGCGCACAGGTAAGCATCCTGACTTGTGCTTTGCCCTAATATCCTAAAAGTGGAGGGACCTAATCTACAGCTCCATTAGAAGGAGGGTTTTGTCTACCTTGGTTCTCACTAGTACGAAGCAGACTCCAGAGGAAGAAACTAATTTAAAGATCTGAGAAATGAGGTAAGTTTCAGAATGAAAGATTAATCATCCTGGCTTCCAACTTCACCTTTGAATAATTGTACAAGATTACCCACATTACTATTAGTATTCAGGCAGAGTTGAATGTCTGTATCTCTGATTTTGCACAAGTTCAGCTAGTGAATTATCTACATGGAAAAATGGTAGTATTTAATGCTCTTGGAATGGAGGAGGTAGCTGTACACTTTCTATCCAGAACTGCAATCCTTCCTGATCTGGAGAAGGATAACCTTTGTGTTCCTATTTCATCCTCGATCAGAGTGGGGAGAAATGTTACCTTTACATGGCTTTTCCCAGATGCTTGATAAGAAAAGCTTGTAAGCCAAAAAGATCAGGTGGAACTGGTAATGTTTGGAGGATTGTATATAGCAATCATACACACATACACATGGCATGCCATGAAATATTTATCAGAAGTGCTTACAAAGCCTGCAGGAGAGCTGAACATAAGCCAAAAAAAATTCTCATTCCCTTCTCCGTCAGGTTTCTTGGAACAAGGCCTCCTGGTTAAGGACCTGAAGAAGTTAAGGGATAACTACATCTACACCTTGCAGTTCAAGCTGGACGTTCTGTCCATCCTGCCCACAGACCTGGCATACTTTGCTGTGGGACTGCACCGCCCTGAGCTGCGATTCAACAGGCTGCTGCACTTCTCCCGCATGTTTGAGTTCTTCGACAGGACAGAGACCAGAACCAGCTACCCCAACATCTTCCGCATCAGCAACTTGGTTCTTTACATCCTGGTTATCATCCACTGGAATGCATGCATTTACTATGCCATCTCCAAGGCCATAGGCTTTGGAGAAGATACCTGGGTCTATCCCAATGTCACAGACCCTGAATACGGATATCTCACCCGGGAGTATGTCTACTGTCTCTACTGGTCTACAATGACTTTGACTACCATTGGAGAGACCCCCCCTCCTGTGCGTGATGAAGAGTACCTCTTTGTGATCTTTGATTTCCTCATTGGTGTCCTCATCTTTGCCACCATTGTGGGTAACGTAGGGTCCATGATATCCAACATGAATGCCACCAGAGCCGAGTTTCAGGCAAAAATCGATGCCATTAAACACTACATGCAGTTCCGCAAGGTAAGCAAAGACATGGAAACCAAAGTCATCAAGTGGTTTGATTACCTGTGGACCAACAAGAAGGCAGTAGATGAACGGGAAGTTCTCAAGAGTCTCCCTGATAAGCTAAGGGCAGAGATTGCCATCAACGTTCACCTGGAGACACTGAAGAAGGTGAGGATTTTCCAGGACTGTGAGGCAGGTCTACTGGTGGAGCTGGTGCTGAAGCTTCGCCCCCAGGTGTTCAGCCCAGGGGATTACATTTGCCGGAAAGGAGATATTGGAAAAGAGATGTACATCATCAAGGAGGGGAAGCTGGCTGTGGTGGCAGACGATGGAACAACGCAATACGCTTTGTTGACTGCGGGGGGCTGCTTTGGTGAGATCAGCATCCTCAACATTAAAGGGAGCAAAATGGGCAACAGGCGCACAGCCAACATCCGTAGCTTGGGCTACTCGGATCTTTTCTGCCTGTCGAAGGAGGATCTGATGGAAGCGGTCACGGAATATCCTGATGCCAAAAAGGTCTTGGAGGAGCGTGGCCGGGAGATCCTTACCAAGGAAGGCCTGCTGGATGAATCAGCTGAAGAAGAAAGCATGGAAGGGAAGAGTGTGGAAGAAAAGCTGGACAGTCTGACCTTGAGCCTGGACACACTTCACACTCGCCTTGGCCGTCTCCTGACAGAGTACAACGATGCCCAGATGAAACTCAAGCAGCGCATCACTGTTCTGGAGTCCCAGATGAGGCAGCAGGACCTGGAGGACTTCTTCTCAGATAGCTCAGACAGCCTGCCTGAGGGTGAGGGGGAAGCTACATCAGCTGGGTTGCAATGAGACGGTGCAGATCTCAGCTAGATGGTGTCTGGCTTTGTGCTGAGGCAGTTTCTATTTCCCGTGGCAGCACTGCTGACTGGCTTGACAGGACTTCTCTCAGGTTCTTAGCATTGCCACTGAGTGGCAGTTTCATTTGAGAAAGTCCAATTTGTGCCTCTCATATCTGTAGACAGGGAAGCTTGTTTGGTTCACTGTCACCCCACAGGTCATCTCCAACCTCTTACTTCAAGGCTGGGCATCCATCTGGAGGAGCAGGCACTGCTCACTGCTCCATTCTTTCTGCTGTATCCAGTGCTCAGCCATCAGATTGCCCCAGCACAGACAGCTGAGTACCCCAAGCATCTCTCTTAGCAGGAAACAGCATTCCCTCCTGCTCTGCTGCTGCAGAGGTGGAGGGATATCCGTTCAGACTACAGTGGACTGGGATGACGAGTGCAGTGTGGAGGTGAAGACTGCTCCTTGCTGAATGACAGTGTCTGCTGCACTGCGAGCGGGGCGAAGATAGCACCTGCCTCTCATCTGTCTAATGATGGCTGGATGTGTCAGGAAGGGTATGACTGAAATGACGTATTTTTAAGGAACAGATTGGTGATGGGACCCAACTGTGCCCGTATTTGCTTTACTGTGGGTAGCTCAGAAAGAGTGTAGAACACATTTATTTTCTTAGGCAGGAGGTTTTCTTGTACTCAGCGGGAGTTTTGGGGCCTTGCAGGCCAGTTGCTGTCTGGAGCAGAAATGAATGGCAGTCATGGGGATGAGTGTGCAAGGACAGAAACCTCACAGCTTGCAAGTGAGAACGGCAATCCCTGCGCGTTCAGCACCACCACTAGAGGTTTACAAAGAGTAGGAAGTTTGTTAGAGAAGGGACCCTGAGCTGCTTTTGGTGGGAGACAACCGTCTTCTGCTCCGATTTCCCCTTGCTCCTCCATCCGCCCGCACCGAGCGCCGTGCTCCGGCCGCGGAGATGCTGCGGCTGCTGCGGTGGGGCCGGGAGAGGGAGCTGTGAGCCGCGGATCCGCAGCGCCGGGTTTGCTTCTCCCTGCTCTGGAGCACGGTTTGCAGGAGGATGCGGGCAGCTGCCTGCTCTCCTGCCCGGCCCCGGCTGATTGAGATGCTCATAGCTTAGGGGATATCCTGCCTTCCTGCTGCAGACTAAGAAGACCAATCTTCCGCTCGCCCCCCACCCCTCCTCAGTTTTAATCCAAGATAATAATCCACTCGGGAAACTTTAAGCCGTCAGACGAATCACCCCGGAGGACGGCTTTGCGAATGCAGAGCAGATCCCGCTTGCTTTCTCGAGGCAGCAAGCCAGGAAATCACAGATTGATGAACCGCTTGATGGGCCTGCTAATGAAATTAGCAGTAGCTCCGTGATTTTTCCAGCGAGCCGACAGGCAGATGCTGGAGAGAAGCACACAGTGGCACAGCTGCACTGCGGGGCTGCCTGTGTTCCCAGCACAGTGGGCACGGGGCACAGCAGATGCAGGCTGGGGCTGCCCATTACAGGTGGCTGCAGTCTGAACCTCTCCCTGTAAAGCTCTCCAGTGATGCTCTGCATGCTGGTGGGCACCCAGGAGGAAAAGCTGATGGTCCATTAAGCTTTTTTGGCTGTATGTTATCTATAGTTTTGTTTCTACTAGATCTCTCCTCCCCTGCACAACAGAGGCTCTTACTCAGCTGTGTGTTGTGAACAGGAGACAACAGATATGAGCAAATATTTTGTGGCTTTGCCTCCAGAGAGAGCAAAAGGGGGAAAGTGTGGGGATTGCCAGGCAGCTCCTTCCAGTGCTGCCAAGCCAGGGGAGCCCCCAACCTCTGCTGCAGATTTCTGCAAATCTGCTGTACCAGAGCGGTAGAAAAAGGACTGGGTGAATCAACCATAAATACTTCGTTCGGTATTGGGCTTTCCTCCTCCTCTCTGAGCACCATTTCTAGGAAAGAAGTAATCATCTCTGGATGATACCCAGAAAATCTCTCCTGTGGGCCTCTGCGAAAGGTAAGTATGCATCTGACAGCTGGGGGAAATGGAGCGGTCCTGCCAGGGCACAACGGGGATGACTCTTGCCTCCTGCCCACCTGCTGTTTGTCCTTCTGAGGATGTTCACGAAGAGGCCCTTTGGTGAATTGAGCAGGCTTCAAACTGATCTCTTCTGTTTAGAAAACAGGGCTAGCAACCTGGCTTTGCCCCCGTTCCAGAGAGGTAAGTTAGCCAGTGTCAGGTCAGCAAGCTGTGTGCAAGGTTCACATGGGCCTGGACCACTGGTCCCGTGTACTCTGGAGACAGTATCCCCAGCCCCAGGGGCATACTGCCCAGTTATGAGGAGCAGAGCTGGAGCAGCTGAGTGCTGCAGCCCTCTCGCAGGTGTGGTGTTGGTAAACTTTGCCTTGCTGAAACACAGAGCAGCCAGTCTAGGTTAGCCTCTCCATCATCCAGCTCTGACTGGCTTGCTTGCTTCTCTACTCCTCTCCTGCTGGAAATACCAGGGTGTGCTGCCTCCTCCTTGGATAAACAAGCACAAGTACCCTACCCGTTCTTTCCCAAATGGGAGCGTGTGTTACCATGACAGCGGCTCAGGGTGAGCAGGAGTTGAAGCCACCCTTGTCTGTCTCCCTTGGAATGACACAGGATGGCTTCCTGGCACCCCTCCTGCTCTGCCATACCAGTTGTTGCTGCTTGGGGATAAAGGGAGGCTGTCTGCACATGCAATCCCCCATGGCTTTCCCTGGGGTGCAGGAGAAGCCCAGAAAACACTTGAGCTGGAGGATGAAGAATGTTCCAGGCCCTGCGCCCATGGTGTGGGTACAAACCTTGCTGAGGACGCTGCCAGGGCTGTTCTGAAGGTCATGAATTTCGAAGGTACTCTGGTACTTCTCTGAGGAATTTTTGGAGCATGTCCAGTAGAAAAGTTCTTGCCTACAGGGTCACTCTTGCCTCCGAGCATAAATTCATAAATCACAGAATGGCTTGGTTTGGAAGGGATCTCAAAGGCGATGTAGTTCCCAGATGGTGATGCTGCACTTGGGGACCCTGTTCCCAAATCTAGGTCATGGTGGATCTGCTTGGTGTGTGGGATCAGGGGGACCAGCTGCAGGCTTTCAGTCCGTGTTTTTGGCTCTTCTCCCACACCACGGGGACAGCTGTTTGTAGCTACATGGGATGGAGGAGTGGGGAGATGGTGATATTTGGTAACGAGGAGCAAAAGTGTTGGTTTCTCGTCTCATGGATGTCTGCAGGTGCTTCTGAGTCTATTCATAGCTCTGTCACTGGCAGAGAGCTGTCAAGATGCTCTTCACTCTGCTTGTTTTTTAATTACAACTCAAAGTCATAGCTCCTGTTGAGAAGCGAGGATTCAGCAGACACCCTCCTCTGCAGACAGACATGTGCTGGCCAGACATGGGCAGTCTCAGCACCTGCATCATCGAATGAACCAGATGTTTCTATTGAGAGAAACCCAGCCACGGCGGAGACCCACGACTGTGGTGATGGCCTCCATCTCCCCTTTTTCCATTCCCGTGAGAGCTGCAGGCACAGCTTTTGGTACTGAAAGCCATGCTCTTGTAGGGCAGAGCGGCTGATGATGTGTAGGGTGGATGAACTGTGGATCAGTCCCCCTGGCACCTTCCAGCCCTTCCAGCGGCTTCTCCTGAGATGATGTACCATGTGTGCTTTGCTGTGTATAACCGAGTCACAAAGGCAATGTGTTTTGTGTGTTTGCACACAGCTTTACAGATGAGAAGGTCAGAGGGGACGGTGAGTGGTGACCTTTAAGCAGGCAGTGCCACTGCAGCAGCTGTGTGCTCCCCCTGTTGCAGGATCTCTGTCTGCCATCAGAAATACATGGGGCACAGTGAGCTTCTGTGGTGCTGGCACAATGGTGGGCTTGGGGACTTCTTCAGTAAAGAAAAGATCTGGTGTTTTGGAGATGCTGCCCTGTAGGAGCAGGACTGCTGGAGGACAAAGGTCTCCCCCTTGGTAAGAAGCCCCAGGGAGCAAGGTGCACCCATCTGGAGGGCTGCAGTCTTCTTTTCCCCTCTTCTGCTCCAGGTTCCTCATCTCTCCGTCCCTCCTGGCCCTCTCTGCATGTCTTTGAATGCCACATGAATCGATACTTTTAATTAGCTGCTATTCCTCATTTCCGCTTTATTGCTCGGGTAAGCAAATTAAAAGCCAGCATGTTGCAGCGAGCTGCTCCCCAGGGAGGGCTGCAGGCAGGCACTGCTGTTTGCCTTGGGTTGAGGGGGGGGCACCAGAGGCTGGGGGCTGTGGCCAGGGCCTGGAAGGAAGGGCTGGGGGCTGGTGGGGCTAGAGGAACACCTGGCTCCCGCTCCCAGCCCTGCAGCTGGGAATGGCTGCAGAAGAGCTCTGTGGGGCAGAGGCAGTGGGTGAGCCCAGCTCCCGACCCACTAACACCCCTTTGCAGGAATGGAGCGGCAAGTATCAGTTCCCACTTTGTCCCGAGGAGGGTCTCTGCCAAGGGAATGATGGGAGGACCGCAGCTGTAATTAAAACTTTTAACAACATAACCAAAAACGCAATGAGCCGTCATCGTTATTAGTCCAGTCAAAATGATACTAGCACAGAGAGCCCGAGTTCAGTAATTAACGCTTAGCGCATGCCGTCAGCAGCACTGCCATTCCCAACTGCTGCGCACGGAGAAGTGGCACTGATGTGTTTGCCAGGAGCAACAAGCAGCTCGCAGGGCTCTCACCTCCCGTTGTCGGGTCCACTTTGGGGCCGTGGTGATGTGTTTCCCTACAAGCATCGTGCATTCAGCTCTTTCTTCCCTGGTCCGCGAGCTCGCAGTGCAGCTGGCACTGCTGCACCTGTACGCGTGCAGAACTTCTGCTCTCCGGAACTCCATTTGCTCACTGCAGATCTCACCGTTGTCTGGGTGCTCTCCAGGGCAGCTGCCTTCCCTCTCTGAAGAGAATGTTTGCTCTGAGATTTCCCGCAGCAACCAGCTCCCAAAGCATCTTCCTTGGAGAGAACATAATTGTAAGGCCTCTCTTGTGCAAAGCCCTGCTTTGTGCTGGTGCTCTTGGGCTTCTAACAGTGCGGTGGCCTACTCCATTGGGAGAATAAAAGAGCATTGAATGCAGCTGGGAGGCAAAGTGTGGTCTGACAGTACCTCTGGCTTGTCAGAGCCTTGGAGTGATGGGCACCGGTGGGCTGCTGTCTTTAAAAGTGACCTTTTGAGAAAGACAAATCGAGGGAAAATGTCTCATGGAGAAAAAAAAAAAGAAAAAGAATTCAAACAAAAAACAAAACCACCCAAGCAACAATCCAGCCGCTGTCTGTGGAAATCTCTGTGCTGCAAAGCGGTGGCAAAGGTTCCTGTGAGCTGGCCTTGGCTTGATTGCTTTCTGTCAGACACAAAGGGCATAGCTGGTGTTTCAGTGAGAGCTCAGGCTTACGGACCTGTCTGTGTGCAGCAGTTAGCTTTTACTCCTTTTCCCTTCTCCAGTCTTTTGTCCTGCCCTCTTCTGCTGTCACATTATGTGGATCTGGCACGCTGAATTTCAGACGGTGTTTGGGAACTGTTTGGGGATGGAGCATCTTGGAGGCAATTAATTGTATTGATGTCATTAACACCTTCTGTAAATTCACAGAAATTACCAGATGAATATTTGATGAGGCTAATTAAGGCTGAATTACTGCCCCACTCCCCCTTTTTTTCCTGCTGCTTTCTCTGGAGTGTGGGTGAGCATTTGATTTCCAAAAGTGTCCTGTCCCTAGAGCCCCGGTCTTAAACTCATAGAATCATTTGATTTTGAAGGGACCCTCAAAGGCCGCGTGGTCCAATGCCCCACGGTGAGCAGGGACACCTACAGAGTGGGACAGTGCCTTCCCTGGCCCGGTGGCAGTGAGAGCCCATTGCACCCCAGGATAAAGCTGGTCTTCCTGGCTGGCTGGGCAATGGATGACTGACGTTCAAACCCTTCTCCTTCCTCCTGTTCCACTTGCCCAGCACGGCCTGCGTTAAGGCTAATGAGTTAATGAGCCGGGATAAGTATCAGGGCTTTGTTCTTAGCCTTGTTTTTTTTCCCGTTCACCTTTAAAGACACAAAAGGTGAAAATAAAACAAGAGCAGCTCTGTGGATGCACTTTCCCTCTCCTTTTCTGAGGCTTTTCTCCCCCGCATCCACCTCTCCTGCTCCCTGCTGTGCCCTGCCGTGCCCCGATCTGCCAGCGCTGGGAGCTGACTCTGCTGTCAAGGATGCCCTTATCTCCAAGGGTATAGCTTGCCTCTCGGATTCGGGATGGCGTTAGGATCAAGGCTCTGACTAATCTCCTCTGATACGGTGTGCCACAGCAGGGCAGAGTGTCTGACAGCATGGGCTGCTGCCCGATTTGTGTTCATCCCCAGCTCGGACACAGCCACGGAGGCACAGCGGGGTCTGTAGGGGGGTGTCCTTCTCTGCACAAAGCAGTTTCATCCCCTGGGCTGCTCAGCTCTGAGCCCATGCCCAATAGGAGCTGCACATTGAAAAACAGGCCAGGAGTGGTGTGGTGAGAGGAGTGACAGGCAGAAATAAGCACAAAAGAATTAGATGGATAGATAGGAACGAGGGATCAATAAACCAAGACTAAAGATAGCAAGAGAGATGCTCTGAGTGCTGTTGACAGAGAAATAGATGTTGCAGGCAGAAAGATCCTTGAATCAGAGAAACATCAAATGGGAGAGATGAGGCTTTGAGGAGGGTCACTTTAAATGCACTTCAGTGCTGGGCCAGGATTAGCCCAGACAATACCTGGCTAATGCTTCCTCTTTTGTCTCCTTGTTTTAGACCCAGGTGGGACTGAGCAGCACCACCGGCCCCACTTTCAGTGCTGCATTCAGACCTCCATCAGACCTTCCTTTCAAGCCACTGCCAATTGAGTGGTTGTGGGGAGGGAGACAGGCAGAGAGCAGCAGGATGGGGCTTCAGCCCATGTCCTGGAGGCTGCAGCAGGACGGAGGGGTGCAGCTGGGTTGGGGGGAGCGAAGCCTTCACAGGAGTGGCTCTCTCTCTGGCAGTTTGCTTTGTGGTACTCAGTCTGGGTTGGGCTGGGTTTGGTTGTTTCTTTTTGTGAGTGTGATGGGGAACTCCAGAGCCATCCCATACCACCTGCCCCCTGGGCATTTCCAGCACAGCTCTCTACCTACAGAAATCCCAAGTTTGAGGCAGCATCATACTCTACCACTGTTTTATTTCTTCTCCTAGGGGCTGGTCCGACAAAGGAGTGAAAGTGCTCAGCAGCTCCAGAACATCTATCCATTTCCTTTTCTTTTTGTAAATTAGGTGAGCTACTGCCCATCTCTCTCTTCTCCAGGCGCATCTATATGGGCATGAAGCCGCTGTCCCTCTCTTCGTGCATGCAGGAATGTCCCTGGGGGACTGGTGGGTGTCTGGTTTGGAGGCAGGGGATCGGGTGAGTCTGTTCTGCTGGGAGATGCATGGTGTGGTCCTTCCCCAGGGAGGAATCTGTGCTCTGGGCATTTTGTATGTGGGGCTGCGGAGCACTGGAACCATTTATCAGTCCCGATACATATTTAATGCCGAAGTGGTGAGCAGAAGCAGAACTGTGTTTGCAGACAGGCGAGCCGGGGAGCTCTGCCATGGCTGTTAACAGTTCTGCATTAATTATGATGGAATAAATAATTCACAGGGCTAATAACAAAGGCTTGTTTTTAATGGCGATGGAAATCCCACTGCTCCCAGGAGGCAGCAGAGGAAGTGCTGTGCACTGAACCCAGCGGGCAGCAGAGCATGAGGGCTCTGTGTGGTGGCATTCTGGGGGGCCCTGCACAACGCTGGGGCATCATGGCTCTCCATGGCGCCTGCCTGGAAAGCTTGTGGGGATGAGGACAGCTTCTGTGTGTCTCCCACCTGTCTCATTGTGGCTTGCCATTTGCCTTGTGCAGGGGAAGTGCAGATGCACAGCTCTGTGCCATGTCCGGATGCAGCGGGCACAGCCTGCATCTCCCTTGTCCTTCCCTCAGGCTGTGTGTCCCTCCCTTCCTTCACTCCATAACCTGCTCTTTGGCTTCTTTAAACATGAATATGAATGTTTTCTTGCACCCCTATTGTCCTTCAACTTAAATAGCTTTTTTCCCCTCCCTGATGTTTACCCTCCAGATGTATTTATAGAGAAAAAAATCACACTGCTGACAGTTTGCTTCACATGGGCTAAATGATATCTGTACCCCTTTCTGTGCCATGTGCCCTGGCTCAGACCACAGCCCTGCTCTGCTCCTCCTCACTATCCCTCACTGTGGGTGTCCTCCTGGCTGAGCCACCACGGTGGGTGACCTTGGGCAGACCATCTTGCTTTGCCTGCCTCAGTTTCCCTATATAGGGAGAATGGTGACCCCATCCTGTGGCAAGGGTTAGGTTAGATGCGGTAGGAAACGCAGGAACTTTCTCCTTCCCACTGCTGATCATTTATGGGGTTCCACTTCAATGCTCTGTGTTTACAGCTCAATGAGACCACAAATCCTGTCCCACCCTGTTGCAGGCAGCTGCAGAATGGCACAGGCACAGAGCTCTGCACCTACAGAGGAGGCACAGACAAACAACCGCCCTTGGAGCGTTCCCATCCAAGCAAAGAGGTGTTTTAGAGGAGACTGGGACAGCCCCCAGCACAGACTGTTGACACAGGAGAATGCAGCAGATTTCACCTAGAAAGGGGCTGTTTGAACAGAACAGCACAGCTCAGAAGTGCTTATGTCTGGAGAGTGGATGTTTACACAGGGGAATAGCGCGTCCGCCTTGCTACTAAAGCACAAAACAAATGTTTGCCCAGGTAAGCACAGAGCCCAAGCTCAGGTTTGGCATTGGGTCCATAGCTTCTGAATGAGCGCTGCCACTGTTGGGCTTCCAACACTTCCTCACTGTGCTGGGGGGGGGGGGATGCATGGCTCACCTATTGCTAAAGCCATCTCTCTTCTCAGCCAGCTCAAGAATTAAGAACCATTCAGCACACGCTCGTGAAGAATTACTTTTAGTTGTTTTTTTTTTTTTTTTCCTTTTCATTAGGCATACTCTCTCCTTATCTTTTTCTTGTTCTGAAAGAAATCAGTGCAGAAAGCCTCTGAGGGATGTCCTCTCCTCTCTATTTCAATAAGTTCCCAAACCACCATGTTTGTGTCACACTTGCTTGAGTCTTTGGAGGAACTTTCGGGGCAGGCATGGAGTGTGAGTTGCTAGGAGGTGGCAGCTCATGCCTCGTCACAGTCAGTAATGGGAGGATACAGACATCAATGCTCTGATTGTCAAAGGAGATGCATCCTGCCTTAGGAATGCATCTTTAGAGGCCTGCAATGAGCAGGGACCCTTACAGCTCCATCAGGTGCTCAGAGCCCATCCAGCCTGACCCTGAATATCTGTAAGGAGGAGGCACCCACCACCTGTCTGGGCAACTTGTGCCAGTGCCTCATGGCCCTTATCGTAAAAATCTTCTTTCTTATATCCAATCTAAATCTCCTTTCTTTTAGTGTGAAACCAATTCCTTTTTCCCTGCCTCAACAAACCTCACTAAAGAGTCTGCCCCTTTCCTATAGCCCCTACTTAGATTCTGAGTGCCCTATAGATTGTGTGTGTGGGGGGGGAGGGGGAACTCAGTGTTCTCAAGTTAGAGAGGAAACAAACATTGCCAAACAGCTGCACCAGTGCTTCGGCCTTAACTCGGAATGGCTGCAGTCCACGTGGCAGGCAGCACCTCACAGGAGCCCACAAGTGCCCCTGTGCACCCACACCAGCAGGAGTGCTGCAGTGGGCACGTGGGTCTGTGCAGGCACTGAGGCACAACACGCAGGGCTGGGGTAATGCAGGTGGCACAGGGTTGTGTTGCAGCAAACATTGGTGGCTGTGGGGATCGGAGAAACGAGTGCCAGAACGGCTGTGCTGAGGGCTGCTGTTGTGGTTTCAGTGCTGAAACTCGTGGGCTGGAGAGGGGGAGGCGAACCAAAATATTTATACCAGAAGATGTGCACTTTTTTTGAGCCGAAGCTTGGGCAGCATCCCAGCCCTTCCATATGTGCCTGTAGACACGGCTTTACCTGATGCCTCTCTCTCCCAGCGCGAGTGCAGCTCAGCTGCTCTATTGCAGAGGGGGAAGGTGGCATCTCCTGTGCTGGATGCTGGGAGCGTGAAGACTCTTTCCCTGCCCCTTTGTGCCCTTGGGTCCTGGACTGAAATATCAACCCTGGTGGGGTTGAGAGGACTGGAATTTCTCAGGATCCAGCCCCAAGGAGCTGCCGCAGAGCAAGGAAGGGCATGCAGCTTTCTCCCTTCCCATGGCTGGGACATACAGCACAGCAGGCTGGAAGTGCTGCAGCATTAATCAAAGCTGTGGGAGCTGAGCTGCACTGGTGTGCATTGGAAAGGACCAGAATGACGTCCCTGTCTCTTGAGCCTTTGAGGTGAGTTTCAGTCCATCCTGCATTCAGGCTGTGGCAGCCTGGCACCACTCTGACCCTCCCTGGATGCTGAGAAGGATGTTCGGCCCCTCTGCAGTGACTCCTGTGCTGTTTGCCTTCCTCTCCCTTGCAGTTTGAGCACAACACCTATGGCTCAACGCCAGCCCAGGAGCATCAACCCCTTCCTATGGAGCAGCTGCATTTGGGGGGGGGGGTCTTATTTTTTAACTCCACTGCAGAACAGCAGTGTTCAGTCTTCCAGTCTGCACACCGGGGATGGCCCCTCTCCTCCTCCCTCTGACAAGATTTAAGATGGTCACAGAAAACCGCCTTTCATTGTAGCTGTGCTCATAAATCCTTCCTCCATCCCCTTTTGGACAGGCTTCTCCCATCAGCCACGCTGCCCACAGTCTGTAGCAGTGGGAGCTCCCCTGATCCCCACTTTCCCTTCCCTGCCCTCATCCCAGTACCTGTCCCCATTTCCATGAGCAGCCTCTGCTCTCCATCATTTGGCATCTCCCTCCCTCTCATTTCCCCAGTGACAAGACAAATTCTGCAGGAACAAAAGCACTTGCTATGCAATTTTCCCTGATGGTGCTCATGCAGTTTCCCACTGCCCCTCCACCTCGTAGCACAATGCTCTCCTCTCCCAGGCTCCAATCTCACAAGGCCCATTGCACCAGGGCTGCTCATCTAGGCACAGCTCATGCTTCATCAGCCCTGGGGCTTTGAATGATATCTGCAGCTTTCTTCCAATTCCCAGCTCATTTCTGTCATGTTTTTGGCTCTGGCTGCCCAGTAGTATCGATCAGTCTCCTCATGCTATGAGGGCTCTTCCTCCATTTCTTTATGATGCAAGACACATTTCTGTGGTACAAGAGCTACAATCTGGAAAAAGAAAGAACGAAAAGAAAACATCACATAAAACCAGACCTTATGTCCTACTCCTCTGATTGCCTGTGAGCAGAGATGCAATTAAATATTTGTCAAGGCTTCTTATTTCATGTTAAGAGCACTGCTTTTGGCAGCCCTCTGGCCCTAAATGTGGGCTGAGAAGTGATTGGAGTGTATAGAGGAGCCCACAATGGTTTTCTCATCCCATGAGAGCTCGGCAACTCTGCTCCTTCCTTTTCTCTGGAAGTGGAGTGGTATGGGAGTTTTACTGCCATGAGGACTGCCTGCTCTATTCACAGAACTGCGGAATCATAGAATGGCTTAGTTTGGAAGGGACATTAAAGATCATCGAGCTCCATCCCTCTGTGTTGTATAAGAGAAATATCTGCTTTTGGTTTGTAGAGATTGGGGTTTAGAAGTGGTACTAAGACCACTGCAGGCCTTCTAAGAGCCAGCTGTAAAAATCAGTGTTGGTGAAGGGGCTGATGTATTGCAGCTGCTGCTTGATCATCAGGAGGAGGCAGAGTGGTTAGCAGGAGAGGTAGGACAGCTGGGAGTCAACGAGAAGGGATTCAAAGGGGGATGCTACTCCACAACCACTGCTTTGGGATCTGTGCCCATGAAGCAGGGTCAGGATCAGTGGTGAGTTTATGGCTACCAGTGCTTGAAAGGCAACTGAAAATGGGAACCAGTGGAGGGAGGGGCTGGTGCTTCCAGGGGAAGGTCTCCCAGGAGACGTGGTGGAAGGACATGCCTTCTTGGCCTGTGTGGAGAGTGCAATTTCACCTACTCAGTTTGTAGCCTCTCCCTGCCAAAATGTTTGCATGTGGGGTATGGATACCTGCCAGTCAAGTCTGAATGCAGCTCTCTGTGATGGCCAAACAGCCACAGGAGCTGGAGTGGGGCTTGATCACCATCTGTCTGAGCTTGCGGCAGGGCTATGATTGTGGGTTGGGGGGGGGGGGGAGGTTCTGGGGTTGGTGCTGTAGGGCTCAGCCCCCAGGAGCTGGGATCTCAGTGTATGTGATACTGCAGCAGCTCAGGTGGAAGCACCATGCTGGGCACTGCTACTTGTCAGTGCCAACCTGGGCAGAGAGATGTTTGGGACGCTAGGCTGAGAATGGAAAGGGGTCCTATGTTCAGTGGGTGCCAGTTTGGAAGGAAAGAATAGCTCCTGGGCCAGTTTTCTGCTCCATTTGGTTTCCCCGTGGCTTGACGGGGATGTTAAATGGCAGGTGTTATTTGCCAAGCTTAGGCATCTCATCCCTGTGTGGAGGAGCTGATGAAGAGCTGTTCTCAGGCGTGGATGCAGATATAATCATTATTGGAGCTGACTGTAGTTGTGGAGGAGATGGCGGTGAGCAACAGCCAGCATTCATTGCAGGAGCTCGCAGCCCAGCCCAGCTGTGGGGTGTCTGGGCAGGAGATGGAGGACTTGATTTGTGGGCTGTGGCACGTGGGGGAGAAAGTTCTTTTGCAGATAGACTGTGCCTTGCCGAGCCCCAGGTGGGCTGTACCCTCAGCTGTATGTCCTGGGGTGGCAGAGGAGGGAGATGTGCATCTCTGTTGTGCCCCTAATCCATCCCCAGGCTCTGCCTGCTCACAGCAGGTGCACTTCAACACGGTCCGTTTCCCCTGTACTTGTCTGCTTATTGAGTGGATTTCCAATAATATCACTGCAGGTCTCGAGCAAAGTTTTCAAAGTTAATCCCCCTGCACATAATCACCACAGAAAGCCTTGTTTTAGCAAGGCACTGCCTTACGCTTGTTAGGAGGTGAACGGCAGCAGCTGTCACTGAATAATCATTCTCATTAACTCATCTTTGTACCTTCTTTTGCTAGATGAAACCCTCTCTCCAAAACACAGCCTTGAGGGCTGCTCAGAAACGAAGCAGACAAACAAGGCTAGCTAGCAAAGCAAATGAGGACAAATGGGACTGAACGTTCTTCTACTTTCTCTTTGTCCCGTGAAAAACATGTAGCAAAAATGAGCCCCAGTCCCTGCCCTAGGCAGGGCAGCCCACCAGGGATACCATGTGGAGGCCATGGCCCAGGTAATTATCTCTCTCTTTTGGTATGGCACTGGATCAGGGATGAGAGGTGATGGCTTTAAGTTGCACCTGGGGTGGTTCAGGTTGGATATTAGGAAAAAGCTGTTCTCAGAGTGGTGAGGAGTTGGCACAGATTGCTCAGGGAGGTGGGGCAGCCACCGTCCCTGGAGGTGTTCAAGAAACATGTAGATGTGGTACTTGTGGACGTGGTTCAGTGAGCTTGGTGGGGATAGGCTGATAGTTGGACTTGATGTAGTGGTGGGTTTTCCAATTTTAATGATTCTATAATAGAGAGAGCAAAGAGGCTTGGGTGTGAGATGGATACCTGTGGGAGCAGAAGGACTCTCTGCTGTCCCAATAGTTTCTGGGCACTTGCATCACTTTGGAGACAATTCACAGCCTTTTAGGGAAGGGGGATCCCTGGGAGCCCACTGTGAGATGAAGAACTCTCTGCCTCCTCCTCCTCCTCTGTGCCTCTGTCTGGGACACTGAGCATTTCTGGCTTCTCTTTGACCAGTGGCCTCCTGCTGACAAGGAGCATACGGCCAGGGAGGGTGCAGAGGGAAAAGTCATAGATTATCCTTAATTGACTAGAACAGACGGAGCTGACCTTCAGGGAACAAAGCCATGAATCTTCAGACAATGGAGTGAGTGCCACATGGATTTACTGTCCTCTGGCTTTAAAGGCCTGACCTCCACCACCCCTCTCCTGCTGCTGCGGGAGAAGGACAAGGAGGATCTGCTGGGGGATGCCCTGATTTACATTTCTCCCTGTGTACAGGCGCTTTCATGCATGTTTTCCTTGTGAGTTCAGGGTCCTGAATCCCTTGATGTCTTTGAAACAGTGCTGTGCTTCTGCCTTTCCCTGGGCTCTGTCAGCCCTCGAGGTGTCTAGGGATGGTGGGCAAGGCTGGCTGCTGGGCTCCAGGGCTCATGCTGTACGGGCAGGGATGAGAGATCGAATGTGACGGAAGGGTCTTTCTGTGCTGCTTCCTATTCTGCAGTGCCAGTAGTCACCAAGAATGTGTTGTTGATGCGGGAGGATTCGTATCAGATGCTCGGTCACTCTGAATCAGCATGGCTGTGTTGATTTGTACCAGCTGCAGCCCGGCCCCCCCTGCAGACTCTTGGTTGTGCTTAGGATCTGAGAGTAGGCACAAGGAGGAAAGAGGGGGAAGGAAGAAAATGAAGCTTTGCTGCCTGAGAGAGCAGCTCTGTGAATATCGGACAGCTCTTCTTGGGCAAAGCCAGAGGCACGGCTGTGGTTTGTTGCGCCAGTTCAGCTTTTCAGAGGAAGAACCGTGGTGTTGGTCCGTCTTAGAGCACGGGAATGGCATTAGTGCATCCCGCAGGAGCTGCTAGGGCCAGGGGAGCAGGGGAGTTGGCGTCTCCCCTCTGCCCTTCCTTGGGGCAGAAACGGATCCTGCGAAATAAGGGAGAGAAACTCCCTGCGCTGCCGAAACCCATCTCCCGCAGGAGGAAGGCGAGGCCTCCAGAGGGCAGCACTGCCGGCTGTGTTGCGGGCGAGGGACGAGTGCACGGCAGCTCCGCGGTTTTCCATCTGCGTAATAGTGTGTTTGGGAAGGAGAGGAGATGTGGAGTGACAGGCCGACCCTCTGGGTGGTGAGTGTGTGTACGCAGAAGGTGCTGAACACAGAGAACGTGGACTGCTCTGCCATGCTGAGGGGCTTCTGAAGGCAGGAGCTCCATCCCAGCCCTCTCTTGCCTTGGGCTGCTCCGTGAGGTGCCTCAGGACACAGCCCTAGCCCTGTGCCACCTCTGCAGTACAGAGAAAGCAGTTCAGCGGAGAGAGGAGTGTAGGGATGAGCCCTGTGTCCTGGAGCTCCAGCTCTGCCCCAGGACCTGCACCAAATCTGCTGGGACTGGCTGTTGGAGTACCCTTCTACCACACTTGTAATCCTTATGTGCTGTTCCTGCAGCGCCCAGTGCTTGGAGGGACAGTGGTCAGCGAGGTGCTGCAGAAGCTTCTGGCATTTGGACGCAGGGTGCTTCAGGTTTAGGCACTAACCAGCTCTTTCTTCCTGCTGTCACATCCCTCAGGTCCTGTTTATGCTTCCAGGCACAGCTCTGCCTTTGCAAAGTGATTTAGTGCTGCACCACCTTGGGCACTGCGAAGCAGCTCCAAGGTTCGGGACAGAGTGGACCTGGCTGATAGAGCTGCTCTGTGGCATGCAGGGAGACACACGGAGCTCTGTAGTGTTTGCTCTTTTTTGTGTGCTGGGAATCTGACACAGACACGTGTCTGTGCCAGACACAGCCTGCAAGAGGGGCTGCCAAAGGTCCTCTGCTCTGAAGGCTCTGCTTTATCATAAGGATGATTGTGACGAGTGAGTAACAAGTGCTGAGAGCTCTCCCATCAGTGATCACATCCATCCGAGAACCCCGAGCCCTGTTGTTGTGTAGGAGGATCTCCAGATCTCACCCATGCTCAGACACCAAAATGCATCCTCCCTGGCAGCGTGTTTGAAATCCAGCCCTGTGCCACAAGGAATCCCTTCCCATCAGTGTCCCATCGTGTGACATGTAGAATGGTGCATGGAGGGTGCTCACGAGGGGAAGTTCCTTTTGAGAGAAGTGTATCGTCTTCAAAAGAAATGTCCCAGAGAAACAAGTTGGGGATTCTTCTTCAAGCTGCTCCACTTTGAGTAATTTGAATGCTTATGAATTTCTCCAGGCTTTCCATAGCTTTACATAGACTCCACGTTAGAAATATGCATTAAACTGGAAAATTCTTGGTTAAATCTAAGTGGTTTCTGTTTTCCTTTTGCAGCTAGGAACTTTAGGAGGAACAAATTCCCTGCCACACATTTAAATGATGTCAAAAGGCAGAAAGCATTTCAATTTCTTCTCTTTTACATTAACCTCTTTGCTTTTTGAAGGACTGACCAGCAACCTCATAAGAGAGCAGATTTCCATAGCTCAGAGTGCTGCTTTCATGCTCATTCAGGGAGTCCCACCAGAGTCTGTTTCTACTTGTCTCATCCTAAATCATTATTATTGGTGGATCTGCCCATCCTCTTGCACATTTCTTTCACTGATGCTTCCCACCAAAGGCATTTCTCGAGGGAAGACCTCTCCCTCCCAATTTGTGACCCTGATGACCCTGGAGCATGCCACTAACCAGAGTCACTCTAGGTGCTTCTTAATGGGCTCTTTTGCCCAGACAGTGGTGGGCACCACTCTCACTTATTTACAGCTCATTCTTCCCTGTGTAGTCCTGTTGGTCTGGTCATGCCTTAGATTTATTCTCATTGTTAGTGCTATTATAGGTTTACAGAATTGTTTGAGTTGGAAGAAACCCTTGAAGGCCATCGGTCCAACTCCCCTGCAGTGAACAGGGACACCCGCATCTCCATCAGGTGCCCTGAGCCCCATCCAGCCTGACCTTGAGAGTCTCCAGGAATGGGGCACCACCTGTCTCTGGGCAGCCTGTGCCAGTGCCTCACCACCCTGGCTGTAAAAGCTTTTTCCTTTACGTTGAGTCTAAATCTCTGTTAGTTTTAAACTATTTCCCCTTGTCTTGACACAATGGACCCCACTGGAGAGTCTGTCCCCTTCTTTCTTACAGCCTCTCTTTAGGTACTGAAAGGCTGCTGTTAGGATTAAACCTGCTTTTCCCTCCCAGGTCTTGCTGGAGGAACAGATGTGATCTCACATGAGTGTAATCTTGCCAGCAAACAAGGTATTGCTGTTCTCATTCCTGTTATGCTTTTTGCCTGTTATCTTGGCATTGTACAAACTTGTAACTCAGACTTCCCTGAAGAGTTAAAGCAAGCATGACAAATGAAGACTTGGGAGTGAGGCTGCAGCATGCCTGACTGAGGTTTTTGTATGTGGGGCATGTGTGTAAGTTCAGTGAAAATGATGAACAATTGGGAGTAATACTACATTTTCAATTATCTGTTGTCTTTCTCAAAACATACATATAAAATAATAAACTCATAGCGGTCTCTGCTGGAATGATTGGCCTCAGAAGGAGTTATTAATTCTTAATCACTTGCATCGTGTAGTATGCCTTGCGACTGCTTGTTCTGTTTGAGGCAGATGAGAGAGCAGGCAGCGTGAGAGCGTGTCCCCAGCAGCAGATAGTGAGAGCTGCTGTGCCAGGCTGAATCTGGGAGCAGAGTTAAAAGGGAAATACTGATAGGGAAACACTGATAAACTGAGCTATTCCTGGTGCAATAGAACGTACCCATGGGGCTCTGTCCTGGCTCTGAGTTTGCTCTGCAGTGGGGAAAGTACAAGTGAGCTCCTTCTCCAGTCCAGCTTGACTGAGTTGGATGATGAGGTGTGATGGTGGCTTGCAGAAACTGCAGAGGTGAGCGGGGAAGAAGTCAGGGGTCTGTTGGTGGCTGGGGTGGGCAGCACTACCTGCGTGGGGAACTGGAGGTGGTTGTGCATTGGGGGCTGCCATGGGGAGCTGGCTTCAGGGCTGGTGGGCAGCACAGCTTGTATTTTCTTCACCCACACATGGGGATACGTGGGTGCTTGCTGAGATGCAGGAAGGGATGGAGGAGCAGAATAAGGTAAGGGGAGTGGAGGTGGAGAAGTTTTCCAGTTTGGAATATCATTTTAAAGTTTAAAAAAAGAAAATGAAAATTCCCCTGTTGGGAAAGCCCTTGGAGGATATCAGAAAATGAGGCCAAGCAGAGTTTCTTTGGATCCTGTGGAATTTAACACAGATTTGTCATCTAGCTGTCAAACCCACTGGAAATGTCTCACTCTCTATTAATAGTTTCATAGATTTTAGAGATTTTCTGGCTCAAAGGACCACTCTGTTTATCTCTTCTGACTTCTTGCATAAAGTGTGCTGCTCCTGTATCAAGCTCATCTATCCCAGCCAAACACAAGCCTATCTTTCGGAAGGATCTCCACTGAGGTTTAAACACTTCCAGGCACAGATAATCCAATTCTTGCCGAGGCTAATTGCTCTCACAATTAACCATGTCTTTTTGAATGTGTCCAGCCTTCCAGCTGCAGCCTTTGATCCTGCAGGCGGGGATTCAGCTGGGTTAAACAGCCCTTAATTGCAAGGTTCCCTGTCTGGGGACTTGTTCACTACACAGAATCAGAGTGGTTGGGTTGGAAGGGACCTCAAAGCCCATCCAGTCCTAACCACCTGCTGTAGGCTGGCTGCTCCCGCCAGCTCAGGCTGCCCAGGGCCCCATCCCACCTGGCCCTGAGCACCTCCAGGGATGGGGCACCCACAGCTCCCTGTGCAGCCTGAGCACCTCTAGTTCCCCTCTCAGCAGCATATGGCCATAAGTGCACTGGTACATGAAGTTGTGTGTAGCAGATATGTACTCTGTGGTGTGCGTGAGCCCACCTGCTCCACAGGTAGGTGCAAATCAATCCCATCCCCGTTTCTTGTGGCCTGAGGTCCATGCTCTTCCCTCTCAGTCTGCAGCTGGGGAGGTGTGGGTGCTGCAGTGGGAGGTGGTATAGTGCTGAACTGTTCTTCCCCACTGTTTTCCAGAGCTCCAGCTTCAGAGGCTTGTGCCAGACCTCATAATTAAGAGCCCGTAAAACCTTCCCCTTGCTGCCATGGCTTCTCCACATGGCATACTGCAGCTGCGTCCCAAGAAGCTGATTTAGAAGTGTTATTGGGACTGGGACATTTTTATGAGGTGCTGCTTTCACACTCCATCGCTTGAGAAGCCCAGGCTGCCTTAATTAAAGACCCAGAGGGACACAGCTCCTGGACAGACGAGGGGTGCCTGTGCAGTGCTGTCACCCAGCTCCCAGAGGGGCGTGACTTCTGCCTCAGGACCTCAACTTCCCCCTCTGCCCCACGCAACCAAGGACAGGGTTAGTGACTGTGGGGGGAGGAGGACACATCAGTAGTGCAGGATTAGTTTTCAGGGCTCATCTTCTCAGAGCACCTGGAGCCATCGCGCTGCTCGTGCCTGGGGATAATCCATCATGAGATGAATCTGCTTCCTGTGCTGAGCTGTACGTTACAGTGATTGTCCTTGGAGCCTGGGTCGTTTGGATGCGTGACTCCAGCACAAGTGAGACCCAACGGGAAATGAATGTAGTTATGGGCTGGTGTGGGACTGCTCAGCCTCTTGGTTTAATGTAGCAGCTATATTTTCTCCAAATTAAAATGTATTCCAATATCAGCCATACCTCTCTTTGTCTCTCCTGCCAGCTGAATGCTCTGGTGCATAAAAATCTGCGCATGGCTGTACTTAATAAGTGCTAACAGTCATGTGCTAATTCTGTTAAATTTCTCGACACTAACAGCTAAGATAGACATGTTCAGTGCACAGACGATGACAGAAATTCACATTTAAAAAAAAAAGAAACAAATCGAATCTATCCTTTCTGATGGAGAACTTCATGAATTGCACCATCTCAAAATGCTCTTTAGTCATTAAATCTAATTACTGGAGCTGGTTACATCCAAATTTACATTTGTGACTGTAGGAGCAAGAAATCGAGATATTCCAGTAACTGTGTGGCTGTGCCAATGTTGTTAACTCTTCTTCTCCCCACAGAAGCAGTGTGCGCTGGAAGGACAGACCTGAGCAGCCCTGCGTGTGGGAGGTGCCCTGCTTGCTAATTGCTGGCCAGGTACGAGCTGCCAGGCTTGGCTTCAGTAATGAAGCATCTTCTTTTAGTTTATTAAGAGCGGGTTAGAGGTGATGTGATAATGGTCCAGAAGTACCTACATCCAGGGGGGGCTTCTGGGAGGCTCTTTAATCTCTGAGACAAGAGTGCGGTGAGACTGGAGTGTTAGCCAGAAGAAAGGTTAAAGGTATATGTGCAACGTGAGTTTAATTATCCAGAGGAGCAGCGGTCTGAGGGTGATGTCTGCTGTTTTCAGCTTATTTTGGAGAAGTGATGCAGCTCAAGTAGCTGTGGCATTGCTGCTGGTGGGCTCCTCGGAGCCCGTCTCAGTTCCCAAGCCTCCCATGGGGCAGTGTGTTATATATCTGTCCCAGGGCTTTGCACAATTGCTTTATTTTCAGCTTCCTGCTTGGTGCGTGGTTCATAAGGCTTCCTGGGAATTTATGGTAGCCTGGGAAGAGCTGGTGAGTCAGGAGGCAGCCAGTCATTAATTCCCAGTAATGCCTTGGACTGAGTTCATTACTGTTATCAGAAGATGAAATGATGTGGAAAGTAGATTTATTATTTTTCCGAGGCTGATGCAGTTTGCTGTTGGAAGACACTGCTCTGGGGAAGAGCGGTGCCAGGATATCGGCAAGTGAGGAGCCCGAATCCTCTTGCAGCAGTTCAGTGCAGAACTGTTTGCTGTATTGAAACAAGAGGTTGTATCAAGGTCACCCCAACGAGATTCAGCTTTGCAGCCTCTATGAGAGCAGCAAGAGTGTCCTCGTAGATCTTTTTTACTCCCCTCTATGCGTAACAGGCAGGTCTGGCAAGTTCCTGCAGAAGAAATAGAAGGTTTGCAGGAGGGGACTGTTATGTGTCCAGCTCTAAAGGACTGCTGTGCATCACAGACTGCTCTGTGTGCTGTCACGCCGGGCTCGGGAAGTCGATCATGGCTTTGACTTCATTCCTTCCTTCAACTTAATGCAGGCAGGGTGTGTCCTGCTTGCCCTCCCAGTCCCTGCTGGTGCCATGGAGAAGGAAGGAGGATGCACTGAACCCCCAGAGCACAGCGGGGCCGGCCCAAGTGCTGATGGGGATTAATGCAAACCCTGCCAGCACTGGAGGAGGGACGGGAGCACTGATCCAGGCTGGAGGCTGGGCAAATAGAGACACTGATCACTGGAGAGTTCTACAGGGATAATAGAGAACATCATAATAAATGGCCATGAATATTTCATGGCAGGGGTAGCACTGATATGATGTATCATAGAGGAGCAATGGGGTTTTTCAGCATTCAGATGCAAATGGAGAATGTGCTCTATTTTTTAAAGGTTTCTCCCCAGACATGCTATGTTTTCTGAAAATCAGATTGACTGGGAGAGCTTGATATGAGAAACAACTTCAGGGCTCTGGTTAGTTAAAAATAGGCTAAAAATAATGCAGGCAGTATCAGAGGCTTGCTGGTGCTAGAGATTAAAAACCCATGTAGATCAGGCAGCCCATCTCCCTTAATCAAGGGACACCAGGTGGGAGTCACCAAAGGGAAATCAGCCACATCACTGTCCTTGGAGTTGCAAATTGAAGCTGAATTCTCCTTCCTCCTAGTGGCAGCCTCTCCACACTGGGACTCTGAGGCATGGAATGATTATGCACTGGAAGAGGACG
This sequence comes from Oreortyx pictus, assembly GCA_036925125.1. Classification (NCBI taxonomy): domain Eukaryota; kingdom Metazoa; phylum Chordata; class Aves; order Galliformes; family Odontophoridae; genus Oreortyx; species Oreortyx pictus. The sequence goes on from JAUPFR010000012.1 coordinate 9,765,913, forward strand.
TGAAAGTGAGGGTCCAGGTCCTCCTTTGCCATTGACTAATTGCTGGTACATGTTGGAACTTGCTTGGGATCAGCCTGGGGCAGGCAGCAAAGCGACCTCCCATCTGGAGGGGGTCAGCTGAAACTTGGAGTTGAAGCTTAAGTATTGGGTTTGCTTTGGTGGAACAAATTCATCTGCAGGGTTGCTCAGTCCAGCTTCTCCTCACTGTACTGCTGGCACGCACAGGGTTGCTCTGCCTGGGGATGGTCACCCTGTGCTGGGGAGAGCCTGCAGGAGCCAGCCCCATACTCCATACTGCAGCCAGAGGAGGCTTCTTTCTTGGTGCTGACTTCCTGCTCTCTGCTGGCGTATGTTTCTGCATGAGCACAAGCAAGTTTCAGGGCTAGTGCCTGCAAGTATATAATCCCTTGGTAGCCTAATGTCTGTGTGCCATACCACACAGGAATGCACACACACACAGATGGGCACAGGGAAGTGCTTGCAGCTGCCAAGGCTGAGGCTTTGTCCCTATTCAACAGCAGTGGATGACAGCCGTTTCCTTTCCTTTACTCAGCAGTATCATGTGTCATTGACCCACTCTACAAACACTCGCATGCTTGTCCTGGTGGAAGCCCTGTCTACCTTGCAAAGCTGTGGTTCAAGAAAGTCGATGGGGCAAGAGGAAGGATGTCTTTGTGGTTGTGCAGAGGAGCAGGTGTGAAGGAGGTGAGTTGCACACTGTCTCCTGCAGCCCCTCCATCCTTCTGGGTACACTATTACAAATACCCCTACCACTATTTCTCCTACTTGTTTGTAAATTGCCAGTGAATCCACACTGATTCCCTTGAGTTTCTCACTCAGCTCCTGTAAAGAAGGTCTTCTCCTCCCCATTTTCATTTCACTGCTGGTCTGGACACAGCCTCCTAGGCATCAACACACTGGTGAACAAACAGGTTGCAGCCATCAGCAGAGCAAATTTGCAGGTCAAACCTCAGCTGATGTGTTCATCCAGATAGCATCTCAGCATAGCAGGGCCCAGCAAACTTCAAGTACTGTTCCAGAGGTTAACAAAAAAAAAAAAAAAAAAAGGGGGGAAGGGGGGGTGGAAATGTAGTTTAAATGCACTTGTTTCTTTAAATCTGAACCGGAGTGGTGCTGTGAGTTAATTCTTTGCAAGCTGGGTGTTGTTAGTTGATGAAAACTCTTCCATAAAGGTGCTAAGCTTACTTGCTGGATCAGAAACATTTCTTCTTCTTGGAGAATGCTGATGATGTGCCTCGATCAGCCAAAATGGGGCTGATTTTAATGTGCTTTACTATAAAGCAGTCATTACATCTCTCTTTAGAATTCAAACGAACATTTCTTCCATATTTCAGCTGTGCTGAACTGGCTTTGCAAAGACCCCTGCAGGCATTTGCTCAGGAACTGGTGAAATTACCCTGCCTAATGGCCTCCAGAAGTGAATGTACCCAAGCAGAAAGTGTGCCACACAGATCCCAGGAGCGGTGCGGAGCGAACGGCACGATGGTTTCTGTGCCAGTCTCAAGGTAGCAGCTGAAGCGTAAACCAGGGAGAGAAAATGACTTAATGTGCTCATGCTCATTGTTGCTTTGGTTTTGGGCTTTTATTGTTCATTTATTTCTCGGTGCCCCTCCTGGAAAAATGCATGGCTGGGAGTAGGAGCATTTGTCCCATCTGCTGTGTTAGCACCTGGGGTCAGCAGGGCTGGGGCTGCCATTAGCACGATGCTGAGGGACCCAGGGCTGTGGCTGGCAGTGAGACAGCTGTGAGAGTGGTAGACACCCTCCTGCTGCCTCTGTTGGGATTAAACCCACATATGTTGGCCATGAATGCCTGTCAGCTGGATTGGCACTTTCTGGATGAGCCTCTCCTCCTGTCCCACTGCAGGGAGAAGAGCAGTCTGTGGGCTGAGCATGTACTCTGATTTTCTTTGTCCGAGTGTAGCAAGAAGAATGAACTGCATCAGCCCACAAATAGCTAGCAGAGCTCCAGGTAGAATTTGCTGCAAAATTTGGATCAAATCAGACAGAAGATTTCTCAATTAAGTCTCCTCAAGCAGAGTTATAGTTAGGAGCACTTGGGAGCACTTATGTGTTCTGCTTTATCACTCAGAAAACAATTGGGGAAGAGAAGAAGAAAGGCTGGTAACCAACGAGCATCTTGCACAGCAACCCCAGGGGACTGCACTGTGAAGGGATCTGAAGGCCCATGAAGAGCATTGTGGTTCTCATATTTCCTCCAGTGCAAGAGCCTCTGCTGGGAGCTCCAGGAGGTTAATTGTGAATTACAGCTATTCATAATTAACATCTTAATCTTTACACTTGGAGACTTCTTGACTTGGGGTTGTTTGGGTTTGGCAGGTGCTATTGTGCATGGGAGAGAATGAAGGGTGATGAAGTGAGATTAGATCATGGACTGACTGGGAGCTCCATCACCAAATGTGTGCATCTTCTCCCTGCATCGGTTTACCCAAATAACTTTGAGTTACTGTGGACTGCTGGGATTTGCTCTCCGTATGTTTACAGTGGGTAGCTGTAAAAGCAGACATCGCTTTCATTTGTCCTGTTTTAAACACAAATGAAGCACTTCCCTTCTAAAAGCGTTTTAAGATGGATTAATTAGCAAACAGGAGAGCAAGCACCAGTTTGGAGCCTCGTGAATCCGTTTACGCTTCCCTCGGGACCCTTCCTCTCTCCCATCCCATTTCTCCCGCTTCCCTTGTGGTTGATGGCCCTGAGCTGTTCAATCACATCCAAACCGTTGCTTGTGGTGCACGTAGGTAGTGGTGTGATCTTGTGCGATAAATGTGTGTGATGGGAACGCCTTCAGCCCTGCTGCATCGCCCCGGGCTGGGAGCGCTCGGCTCGTGGGTTTGTTATTTATCTTGGTTTGCTGTGCTCAAAGCTGAGGAACTGACTTCGTGCCCCCCTGAATTACTGCACCAAACGTGTGCGTGAGGACCTGGGTTTCAGCAGTGACTGATATGAATAGGTCTGCCTGCAGCTAAAAATAGAAAGCGCGGGGCAGGCTTCCTGGCAGAGCTGTAGTAAGTTCTAATAGAAGGTGGCTCGGCAGCAGTTCCCATGGCAAAGCTCCCTCTGAGGCACTGGGAAGGCTGCTGTGCGTGCTCGAGCCAGTATTAAGCAACAGAGATTTCTGCTGGCGAGGCACAAAGACCAATATTGAGTTCTGAAGTTTCCTTTTTCCCAGCGCAGGGGTGCCTTGGCCCCGGGGGAATGGCTGCTCAGCTTTGTATTGCTTTGTGCCGTGGTTTCCCCTCTGTGAGACAATCTGGGTGCTGTGTGGATGTGTTCTAATTGTGCAGTGGAGACCTCATCCCACTCCTAAAAAGCCCATCTTGCTCTGCAGCATCCTTCTTCACTTTTATTCCTCTAAGCAATTATTTGTTCCTTCTCCCACTCTCAAACCCAGGGGAAGGTGAGGACAGCTGTCAGTGTGGCCCTGCCCATTGCAGAAATGCAGCTGCCTCTGGGGCAGAGGGTAGCTGCAAGATGACATGGGGCTGGGAAAGGCAGAGTGAGGAGATCTTGGCCACTGCTACTGGGTTCAGCCTTATGTTTGTGCAAAATGAAAGTGCTGTGATCTTTTCACCCCTACAGGAACATCCAATTCCTGCATCAACCGAAGTAACCCTCTAGGGAAGGACTCTGTTTCTCTGGAGCCAAAGACAGGTGTCAGGTAGAAGGTTTCCTTGAGTTTACTGATGCTGCAAGAGGGGAGTGCAAGTCATGCTGACCCTTGTCCCAGCACCTCCTTGGGGACAAGGCAGGAAGACAGGGTGGTAATCTTATTTTTGAGGCAGAGTACAGCAGAAAAAAAAAAAAGTTTGGCTCAAATGAGCTGTCCAAGACACAGGTTGCCATGGCTTGCTAGGGTACAACATTCCCCCCAAGTAATTCTTGGCTGGCTGCAATGAGTAGTTGTGCTTGGGGCTTTTTAGGTGGTGAAGTTGCTGGATCAGTGCATGAGGGTTAGTACAAGTTTGACAGTTGGGATCAGCTTGACTTTGGATAGAAAAATCATCCCTCTCGTATTTAACTCTTTTAGGTGTACGATTTTCCCTCCTTGCATTGAGCTTGGATACACAAGGTGTCCTTGGGCTGGCTGTGGTTCAGGCATCATCATGTTTTCGGGGTGAAAGTGAACAGCTCCAGGGCATGGTGGGTGCCAGGAGCAGCAGAGGGAGGAGAGGATTTCCCAGGAGGGAATGCAGAGACTGGGGGTGTACTGTGAGTAAAGAAAGTCTTTTACTTGGGATGGGAACTCTCCAGAACTTAGCTCTCCTGTCCCTAGAAGTTTTCTGGGAAGCCCCAGGACAGTCACTCTCCAATGCAAGCGGAGGCCTCCCTGTGTAAGCACAAAATCCTCCTGTAGGAACGCTGTCACTTAGTGTTGTGCTTATGGTCCATCATTTGATGCTGCCTCTGCTGCATGCATCTGAAAGGCGGGATAGAGCAGTGCTTGTGGCTGCCCATGAGCCCTGGTCACTTGCAGATCCACCCCTGGAGCAGCCTTGCCTCCCAGAGCCCCTGCCACAGGGGCTGGCTAATAAGTAAGGGCAGAACCCTGCCTTGGCAGAAAGGACCTTCCCCCATCCACTGCCTAGAAGGCTTGGCAGCATCCATAGGGCATGTTTTGATGTTGCTAGAGATCAGACGTGCTACTGAAGGAGCCTTCCTCGATTTGCTGTGGTAATGGCTTTAGAACTGTGGTTGGCAGTCACTGAGATGAAGGTACACTTGGGGATTTTATGTTGTCTTTCCTCCAGTTCTGTTCTCTTTTTCCTCTTGCTGAGATCGTGCATCCTCTTGTTTCAGGGATGGAGCCTGCCGTGAGTAGATTTCTGTCCTGGAGTTAACGTTAGCTCAAGACTGAGATTCCCAATGCTAAACCAGTACAAGGTTCATCTCAGTGTCAAGTGCAGGAATAATAGAAGGGATGTGTTGCAAGATGTGTTGCCACTACAGATGTAAGATGTTGGAACTGCAGATTCTCTTGGTGTTGTGGCTTGCAGCTGAGTTGGGATGCATTCCTGGGGTGCAGAGTACTCTGATTCACTGAGGGACCTTTGTAGGATCTGGAGAAAATCACTTGTGTCTGAATTTTGCATCTGGAAATGGTGCTCTGGGCAGGTGACTGCTATGCGTCTGCACTGGCAGAAACTGGAAAGTCACACTGGTTGCTGCTGTTGGGAGAAGGGCTGGCAGATGTGGAGTGGTGGCTGACCCCAGCCCATGGCCTATGTATGAGAACCACTTGGTGAGACTGCCTGGAGTAGCAGGGGTGGGAGCTGGCTCACTGGATTTCTACCTATCTTCTTGTAAATTAGAGGACCAAACCTTTTCAGGTTTTTTTTTTTTTTTTCCCCAATATATTTTCTTTTTATCTCTGTTCTTAAGCTTCCCAGCTATGTCAGGTAGTCCTAGCAGCCATCTGTAGAGAATAATTGAAATCTGCCTGGGTATCTGGGTGTGCTGTCCTCTACCAGGCAGATGAAGGCTGCTGCAGGAAGTCTGTGCTGCTTAAGTGCTATTTTATCTACAGCGTGTCTGTGTCCAAACTTAGAGAAACTGATTTCAGAACCTGAACCCATTAAAATGGATAGACTTTGAGTTCCTCAGTCCTTTTGGTGGCTTTGACTCCTGTCCAAATGGTCAGTTGAGGGATGGCTGTGAAGCGTTTGTGGATGAAATCAGATGTTAAATAGCTGCCAGGATAACAGAGGTCTGTGAGCTGAGTACTGTTACTGTTACACATGGATCAGCATTGAACTGGGCAGAGCTCTGGCTGTTTGCAGCGGTGTGGAGAGCTGATTGTGCCAGCTGAATACGTGGTCCGCTGCATCCCCTCTTCTGGTGTGGAGAAAAATAGCTGTATGAATGGAGATGTGCAGGTGATCTGCAGTTCAGGGACTTGCTTTCTGTCTAATGTACTTTTGGCATGTTGTGTTTTGTTTCTTACTGGTGAGCTCTGAAGGGATTTGGACGGTTGACTCTCCCCAGCCTGCTGGCCTTGGCAAGAAGGGTTTAGCTTCTCAGCACTAAGATAGCTGTGCAAGCTCAAGTGTCTCAGCCAGCTTGGACGCAGAGCTGATTTATTGCTCAATAGAGCCATTGAGGAGCTGGAAATTGGATGTGATTTGTACTCATGGCCAGCACTGTCTCACAGGGATGAATTCTGTTCAGAGAGTCACCTGTGACTCCTGTCTTCCACGCCCTTCTCTTTCAGAGCAATGATAAAAACGAAGCTTTAGCAGTGACTTCCCACAGTGGGCACAGCTGAGTGGGGTCCCCACTGCTGCCTCCGCATCTCCTACCCACATAGGATTAGCCAGCCAAGGTATAATCTATTCATCCCTGCTGAACTGCTGAGAGATCCTGCAAAGACTGCTTTTGGGCAAAGAAAGCTCTTTGCTAATTCACAACACCAAGGGGAAAAAAAAAAAAAAAAAGGTAAAAAAAGAAAAAAGAAACTAGGGAGAATAATTGGCCGATTCCTGGCATCCTCGATAGCTGCTCTTAAGCAATTATGGGGACTCAGCAACACCCGTATCACAGCACGTTCTCAGAGATTAACCGTCTGCTCAGCTGGCAATTAAGGCTGGTTAAATGGGAAGCTGCCACTTAGTTTTGACTTTGTAGCGGCTGTTTTCACTTCTCCAAGTCAGGCTCCGGGCTCTGAGGGGAGGGGTGTGAATACGTGTGGGGAAGATTAAGTGTGAGCAGCCTTTCCTGTGTTGGGAGAGAAAGGCTTGTGGATGTGGTGGCTGGTAGGGAACTGAAGCAATGCTCTGGTTTCTTTGTCAGCACCTCTGCCCCTTTTGCATTAGCCTTGGAAGCGTGGGCTGCTCCCCACTCCCATCTTGCCCCCTGCCCTGACTTTCCCTGACATGGTGCTGTGGTACCAAGGAGGCTTGTGATGTTCCAGCTTCTGCCGCTGTAGGGTGACAAGCCCTCACCCCCATGGCTTTGTGGGGATTAGGGTTTACAGTACCAAGGCTCTTGCCTAACTCCTTTTGTGGGCCTGAAGGTCTCCGATAATGACACCATAGAGGGAGAACTGGAGTTAGGAGGCCGTAAGTTGCTGCTGGTCCACCTCAGCCCTGTTTCGTACTGCGGGCAGGCGGAGGCTTGGTATAGGGTGGTCAAGCAGCCTTTTTCTGTCCTGCAGAGAATGTCCTCTGCTCATAGTGAACCCCATGCAGCCACCTGCTTTCCTTGGCTACAGGTCCTGTTGACGTGAAGAAGCTTCAATGGCTGCCAGGCCCTGGCCACCAGTCCCACTCAGTAGTGGGAAGCCCCTCCTGTGGGCTCAGCAGGAGTCTCACGCTCTGGAATTAGCTTCAGCTTTTTTCTTGCCGATTTATCTTTTGAGCTTTCTAGGCCAGCTGTCCTCCTTTATTATCCTCTCAGTACCTATTTATCTCATCTGCCCCCTCTTCTCCCCGCTTTCCTCCCTCTGATTGCCTGGCCGTAGCTCAGCTCTTGCCCGCCAGCGAAAACAAGCCTCAGCGGCAGAGCGTGACAGACCCCGCTGGAGACACATTGGGCCCGACAGCCGAGGCCGAGTCAGCAAAGCTGGGCCCCACTCACGCTCCTCGGCACCCAGCCAGTGTGTGAGAAGCTACTGAGGCCGAGGGACAGATCCCTGTGGTGGGATCCTACTGGACATCGTCAGGCTGCAGGTTGTCCTCCTGGAAGCCTTCAATTATGGCCGAGATGGCCTTGGTGACTCGGCCTTGGTGCTGGCAGTGCAACCTGTTTGAGCGCAAATAACAAGATTTTACTGTTTTATCTTCTGTGCTGAGTGTTAGGGTTTTTGTCAGATTGGCTGAAGGGATGAGCTTGGAGTTTGTGGCTGCATTCTGAGGAAATAGTCTTGGTTGTCAGCCCCAGAGGGGCTGTAGATAAGCCCAGGGGCTTATCAGCTGGCCAACCAAAACAAAAAAAAAATATATATATATAAAATAACCTATATATGCAGTTGCCATCACAGCGTATGCAGCTGTGCTCCTTGCTTCCACATCTGCCATTATGAACTTTGTTTGTTATACACAGCCATGAGCTAAACTGCAGGGGCCTTAAGCCAAAGGAGTCCCATGGGAGATATACTAAACCCTGTCCCAGAATATGCTGTGGAATAGGAATAGTTGTTCCTTCCTATCCCATGTGCCAGCTCTATCCCACAGCAGAACTCCCATCTGCAGTCAAAGGCGCTGATCAGAAGCAGTCTGCTGCTTCAGAGATGTGCTTCTAGTGAGACTGGAGAGGAAACCAAGCCTTCAGTGCCCACAGCTATAGGATACATCTGCCGATGCCTGGTCTCTCCAAAGACATCCAGTGCCTATGTCAGAGCTGTGCTTTTGGGAAGCTTTGGGCATGTGAATATACTACCTGAAAAAAGAAACCTACAGGATCCCAAGGGAGAGCCAGAGGGCTGACTCAGGTGAGACCTTGTACTACAGCTGACTTACAAGCTCCAACCCTCTGGGTTGAGGCTGTGTGAACACAAAACCATGACTGTGTCTCTGGACGATCAGAACATCATCAACGCCTCTGGCAGGGGAAACAAGAATGAAACAGATCAAACTGAACTTTCCTGGTCACACTCCCTCCTTCATCTCTTTCTGGCACATTCAGACTTCATTAGGAATCTCAAGACAATGAACTGGGTTAAAAGTAAAAGAAAGCAAGTAGTCAAAATCCTTTTAACTCCTGGAAGAACAGGAAGGTGGCAGAGCCTTCAGTGTCTTTTTCAGCTCAGCAGCCAAAGCCCTTCCTGCCCTGGGGCACACAAAGCTTCCCAGAAGCAAATCGAAGTGTGGACATCCACCCAGGGTGAGTGTCTGTGTGCTCAGTGCTGTGTGGCTGTTCCCACTAGGCTGTACTGCTTTCTTCATCTTTGTGGATGTAAACCAAAACTCAACTCAGCCAAAGTGAATGTGACTATAGGTGTATGTGGCAGGGTGCTTCTTGGCAGTGATACCGATCAAACTCAGCTTTGTGAAAGTTATCATCAGCATCCTTAGCTAAAGCTGTGCAACTGTGCTTTGCCATTACACTAGGAAACTGTCTGGTGCTCTTGTGGGATGCAGGCATCTTTTTGGAGACCGCTTGCACATGATAAACTGGGGTATTTTAGTGTTATACTTATAGGGTTCTTTATGTTTTTAAGACGTACACTTTTGCAGAGAGGGCAGGTTTTGTTTTAGCAATAGATTGCAGAGGTCGTGGGTATGTAAGTGTCTTGGTGCCACTGAACCATAGATTCATAGAATCATTTTAGTTGGAAAGGACTTTTAAAGGTTGTGTAGTTCACCTCCCTGCAGTGATCACCTACAGCTCCATCAGGTGCTCTGTGCCCCATCCAGCCTGATCTTGAATGTCTCTAGAGATGGGGCATCTGCCACCTCTCTGGGGAACCAGTTCTTATGCTTTACTACCTTTATTCTAAAAAACTTTTTCCTTATATCGAGTCTAAATGTCCTCTCTTCTACTTTGAAACTCTTTCCCCTTGTCCTATCACAACAGATCCTGAAAAGCCTGTCTCTTTCTTTCTTATAGCCCACGTTTAAGTTCTTGGTGGTTATTTAGGGGCTGCATGGAATGATAGTCTCTAGCAGAATTCGAGAGAATGTGGAAAGGAGAATCCTGAGTTTGGATTAAAGATGTCTGAAAGTCTCTTGCATTAGCATGCTCTTTTCTCTCAGAGAGATTAGGAGTGCAGCATCTCTCACCACGCTGTTAATCTGGTCTCCATGGAGACAAGATGATGTTAGTGGTGACGCACTCCCCTAAATGGCTGCTCAGCAGCTCTGTTAGAGCGGGGAGCCTTGCTTTAGTTTTTCACTCAAATCTGATTAGTTTGTGTCCTATTGGTCCTGGGTGGCTGCTGCCAGGGCATTTTTTTTTTTCTGCCTGTGCTGTGCTGGTGGCACCTGCGCCAGACTCCTGTGCTGCAGGTATTTTCCTGTTGAGTTCACAGAATCAGGTCTTCACACCTTGCTCAGACAGCCCATAAGAAAACTGTAGTTTTTCACACAATCGCAGTGTCACTGGTGATCCTGAAAGGCACAAGCTGTGGCTCTCTGGAGCTGTAAGTCTCCCACCCTCCTACACTTTCCAAGGTGACAGAGGTAACTCCTTATCCTGAGACCATATTCAGGTCTACTGGGTCTGCTGCAGTGACAGCTCTTGAATGGGTAATGCAGCCTATAGACAAAGCACTGAGCCAGAAGACATGAGGCACTTGCCTTGTCTGAGGGCAAATCCAGCCTTGCAGTGCTCAGCCAACAGCAATCATTGAAGTTTGCTCAATCTGCCTGTTTTGGGGATGGGAGATTCCTGTTGCAGAGATTCACCCCAAATGCTGGCCAGCCTGGCCTCTGAATGTGAGGTGGAGATGCTTATATTGCCATCTAGGTTGAGTGTGAAATGGTGGCTGGCTTGTAAACGTTCCCTGCATCTTTCTAAATCCCTATTCATCCTGAGCCATGCATAGAAGGAGCGTGGGAGAGAGTGAGTAGGCAGAGAGAGAGGGATGGGAGGGCTGTGTGAATTTGGGTATGCACATCAGCAATCAAACATTGTGCAAAATTGCTGTGAAAGCAAGCAAAAAAGATAAGTTTCATGTCACAGTCTTCAGATGATGAGCTACTGCTGTTAATGTTTTCTGTGCTAGTGGAGTTAAAGTGGGGCTTGGTCACTGAGATGAGCAAGGGTTCACCTCACATCTCTCTACTACTTTGCAGTTGTGTTTCCCTAGAATATAGGAAAAAAACAAGCAAACATGGACTTAAAGTCCTTTTTCAGCCCTTTAGAAAGTTCACAGGAAACACATCTATGCCAGATATCCACCTCAGATTTGTTTGAAAGGCATGTGAGTATGAGTGACAGCAGCACCTCCTGACCAACCCCAAAAAGGTGATTAAAAGGCCAGACCAGGTTTGGCCATAATGGAAGGTTCCACATACCTTCCCTGAGTGCCCCTGTTCCTGTTGTCAAGCCCTTCAGTGGGATCCTGCAGCCTTTTGTGTCTTTTAAGGAGGCATTGTGCTCTGTGAAGCAGGGAGCAGCTCCCACGTGGGCTATACCTCAGCAGTCTTAATTCCCCTGTTTATAAATAAGATATTTTCCCTTGACTGCCTATCCCAGTGACATCTATGCATCAAGCTGTGATCTCTATGGCCTGTGAATCATCACTGATAATGGTGATCCTGCTTTCTGACTCTGACTTATGCCAGCTGTGTGGCACCAGGAATACACACTACACCTCACTTCTCTCTCACTGGGATCTAGGTACAATTCTGGGACCTTGGCAGGAATCTGGATAAACTTTGCTTTTCTCTTTTGATATATACAGGGCAAGCAGACAGTGGGAATGTCATCCATCACCCCATCAAAAGCTGGGTATCCACTCATGGTAGTGCTGGAGGGAGGAACAGCTTCTGAAGAAGGTGAGGCTGTTTTCTGTAGTTGCTTTGCTCAGGCTCTCTGTCTTTTGAAAGACCAAATGAGAAGAAGCAGTGTTGCCTTGTTAGATTCTTCTTGCTGGCTGAGGGATGCTGTGCTGTGCAGCCAAGACCAGCGTAGATCTGAATTTTCTTCTCTTTTACCCTTGGAACTCTACATTGTCTGGCCCATGTGTGTTGTCTCCAGCTAAAAGGGGAAACTTTGACTCTCCTTTGGGCTTCAATATCCCCTCCTGATCTTCTGTCTGCAGCATTAGCATCTGGATCTCCGTCCTTGGAATTTTTTTCCTGCTTGTTTCAGAGCTCATGCAAGTCCTCTGCTCTGCTGTCTTCTTTTCCATTGCCATTGCATCAACCTTCTTCAGAATGAAAATAACATTAAAAACTCTGGAGCTTAGCTGTAGTAATGGGCACCAGCTAAATCTTTAGGGTGAGAGACTGAAGCCTGTACATTTGCTAGGAACGAAAGATGACACTGGAAGGACTAGCTGGTTGGTGAGATGTCTTGGGTCCTCTGCCTCCCTCTGCTACATCTGTCTGGTGTAGCTGATGGTGTGTCATTTAGTTGCTCCGTGTCTCCTTTACAGCCAGGATAACAGCACCTTGTGGAGGTGAGAGTAGATGTTCATTGGCATTTCTCATCTGCTCGGCTGCAAGCACCCAGGGGAGGCCTATAAATAAGTGAGGGGCTGTGATTTACCAGTCACTGGAGGAGCAGCAGCTGCCACCATGTCCATTTCATGATCACTTCAAAAGCCTAACATTTCTTTTTTCTTTCTTTCTTTCTTTTTTTTAATTTAATTTGCAAGGGCCCCCATCCACAAGTGGATCAGGTGGAAGTGATCCTGTGATCCTCTGTGCCTTCAGGGAGGATGGTGTGGAAGTAACCACTGTGGGAATGACACAGCCCGTGAAACTGATAGCAGGCTCCACCGCAGCATCCTCATTCCTTATTGATGCACACCTGTTTTCATGTTTCTTTCTTCTGTTTGCTTGGGTGAGTTTTCCTGATACCTGTTACCAATGAGAAGGGAGCACACTAAAAGAAATTGTTGAGGTCAGGACTGGGGAGAAGCAAGCAGGGATCTGGATGGGTTTTGGAGATAGCAACACTTTTGCATCTAGAATTAAAGCGATGAGTCTAATGTGAGACAGTGATCTGAGTAAAATCACAACTGTATACACCTCGAGGCTCTGAGCAGCATAACAGCAGCTTGGATTTCGGTTCTGATTGCCGTGTTCAGCTTTGCTTATGTAATTCACCCAATGCTTTGGGACATTACTGGCAGTTATGCTTTTGTAAGCCTGCATGGACTTGTGCCTGCTGCGATGTGCTGAAGTAAAGGTTCTTTTCTGTGCTTACATTTGGGAGAAAAGTGTCGGTGTATGACCTTCCAACAGCTACAGCATCAAATCTGCTCTGCTCTGAGTGGCATTTTATGGTCTGTTCTCTGCTGAAACAATCCTAGTGAAGGCTTTGGCTTTGTCTCCATTTGAGAGGATATATGTCCCCTCATTGTCCCAGAGAGCAAACACCTTCAAAATCTGATGAGGTAAAGCTTGCTGAGCAGAGTTGTTTGTTTCCCCAGTGATGAAGGGAGGAAGAAGCCTCATAGGTCAGCAGGAAGAGGAATCAGTTGGCCTGGAGGGCAGTGGCTAGTAACCCTGAGAGCAGGCACAAGACCTGCAGTGCCCTAGCTGACCCTGATCCTCTGCTCTGACCCAAGCACAGCAGCACCAAGCTCCTCCACTGACTTAAAAAAAAAAAAAAAAAAAAAAAACCCTGGCCATCAGTTCAGTGACTAGTTAACACCTTGGTGAATGAAGATGTGCTCTGTTCTCTAGATGAGAATGTGGGGGAGCAGCTGCAGAGGCATTGCACAGACTTTTTGCTGAAGCACAGCCAGCGTGGAGGGAAAAGCTGTCATCCAGGTCATTTGGTGGTTTTCGCCCTTTCTAATGAACCCTTGTTCCTGGTGACCACTCAGCCCTTCTGCTTTCAATTCAGCAAATTACAAAAGAGCTAAAAAGCAAAGAGGAGGAGAAATAGACAGAATGATATATTTTTGCGCACACTCTCCCTCTCCCTCTTCATTCCTTTGAGCCATTTTTAACCTAAGCTAATTCAGCTGGAAATATTAATAACCCTATAAGGACGCCACTTCCTTGTAATGAAGTGTAAAGGTCACTTCTGCTCAAATCACACAACTCTTTCATTTTGTTCTCTGCGAGGAACAGCTCCTCTCTTTAATTATTCAGTTTGCTTTTATATTGCAGTTGCTGCTCTCTTGTCTCTAATCTCTGACACTTTCCCATTACGCAAGTCCCCGGGAGGCTGGGCCAGGAGACCTGCTGGGTCACACCAAGCACCCGGCTGCTGTGAGCAGCACTGGGGGCCTGCTCTGGGGGAGGAAGGAGCGACTGGAAGTGGAGAAAGAGAGATGGTTTTTATTTTTCAGAGTTGTTTTGTGATGCTATGGGTCAACTGGTGTTTCTTCAAGGTTTGGGCATTGTAAAATATGTTAATTACCGGTGGAGTTAAATCCTTACTTGTGAAGGGAAACTTGATGTGATAAAGTGATGGATTTGGTGAATGCCAATCTCTTGGAATGATTTTAGGGTCACATACAGACAGGTGTCCAACAGAAGGCTGGGGAATAAGGCCAGCAGACTCAGGCCATGGCTCCCTATTGCTCTCAGGCAGGCTTTGATTTATTAGTCCCTTGGGGTTCTTCTGTCCTCTGTGCTGACACCCAGTGAGTCCACCCAGGAAAGCGACAGCAGCCAAACCAAGCAGAAGCACAGAATGGCTTGGGTTGGAAGGGATCTCAAAGGTCATCTAGTTCCAACCCCCTGCTGTGGGGAGGGTTTGCCAGCCACTAAATGAAGCGCTACATCAGGCTGCCCAAGGACCCATTCTGCCCAGCCTTGAGCCCCTCCAGGGATGGGACATCCACAGCCTCTCTGGGTGCATATTCCCTGCTTCCCTCCCATGTGGACAGGTCTCATCACCCTCCAACCCAGGATCCTGTTAATGTATCTAGAGGGTAGCGGGGTCCTGGCTGGGGTGGTCCTTTCACTTTGCTGCTGGGCCACCAGCCTTTTCTTTCCCATGGGTGTGACAGTGAGCCTAAGACCACAGGCACAGAAGGAAGTGACTACACTGGAATCTGTGAGGCCCTCTGAAATCTTCAGGGGATGGAAGGGGCTATTTCAATGTCTGATATTATTCTTTTGTCCTAATTATTACTGTAGCATCCTAAATAATTAATAACCATAAATAATTGCATGGTCTCAAGAGAGGAAGAACCAATTTTTGTGATGGCTGTAACCCTTCTCTCCATCCAGAACTCCTCTGTGGTGTTTTGTCTCCCTGAATGGAATGTTTAAACAATTTGAGCAAAGTGGGGTTTCCTCTATTTCCCTGTGGGATTCTTCATTCTCTGGTCTAATTATAACACGACAGTAGCTATTAATGCTCACAAACAAACACAGGTCTGCGGTAGCTGTGATATGAGTTAAGGTTTATATAATCATGTGAAGAATTGAGATCTGAAAAGCTTTCTTCTGTGTGCTGCATTAATCATTTAAAAGGAGCCTGACTGATGGTTTTTGCATGTGTGTGTGGCTGTTTTCTTTTTCCCTTCCTCCCTATGGAGTCCAGCTGTTGCTGGCAGTATGTGGTGTGCTCAGTTCCAGCCAAGACATTGCTACAGCTAAAAGGATTTCTCTAGTCTCATGTTCACATTAATCTGGTGAGCACTGGCTAGAGTGCCAAGTCATGGACAGTGCTGCTAGTACCTCTGGGACCTCTGATGTGAACCTGTAAAGGATTAGTTTATTGATGGTAAAATGTTCTTCCTAGCCAAAGAAGTTTGATACTGAAGGAACTGTTGTGGCCATCTCTGAAGTACAGCTGAGATATGAAGGAGCACTGTCACAACCACATGGATGAAAAATAGTGCACTGAGAGTTGAGATGTCCTCTTCTAAGCTGTGCAATTTCAGGGATTTGTCCTCTCATTGCCCCCCGGCGCATGCCATGATATTAGTGGCATCGTAGTTAACTCAATCTACCAATCTAAACTTTCATCTATCAATACATCCTTCCTGATGTTTCCGGAACGTTTGGCTTCAGCAGCTCCCATCCTTGATGCAACTCTTGCACAGAGGATAACTGTTGTCCATAGCTGAGTTTTATTTCAGCATTCTCCTTCCCTACCTTCTCCCTTATGGTTGTTCTTGCACGCCATTAGAAACAGAACAACCTGCAGCAGCACAAACCAGTCCAGGTCACAGTTTGCTGTGTGTGGAGTCCTACAAATTTATCTTAGTTCTGTCTACATCTCTCTAAAAATCTAACCATAAGCACGCACTGTTCTTTCATTTGAAACCCTACAAGGACATAAAATCCACAGTTCAAAAGCTGTGACTTTCCAGACACAGGAAAGAAACAAACAGCTGTGAAATTTTAGGTGAAAACACAGAAATGTTTGACAGTGTTTTTGCAGGTGTGATTTCTCTGCTGCATCCAGGATGAGCTTTGGAGTTCACTATGTGAAGTTTGACACCTTTGATCCCACCCACCTCCCTACCAAGCTCACAAGCATGGCCTGCGGTAACAAAATTTGGGGATATCAGAAAGTCCCAGAAGAGATAAGGAAACATTATCGGGAATAGTATGCTGACGCTGGCAGATGAGGCTGAAAAACCGTGCAGGAACTAGTAGCTGGAATGGAGGAAATGTCACTTTCCAGAGTCATCAATAAAGCAAATCCAGTCTTCTGTCTGAAGGTGTGAGCTGTTTTATAATGAAGACACTGGGATTAGAAACAGTAGCTGAGAAAACAAGGAGACTTCCTCGGGCCTATAGGTAGCAACGCTCTGGGTAATTCAAGTCCTAAACCTATTTGTTTGAAAGCATCTCTGCTGAAATTGATACGGCAAGTACTCCTATGGTAACCGTATGTTATGGTGCCTTCTGGCCCCAGCCAGAGGCACTGCAATTAAGGAAACAAATGCTGTCTTTTTTTCTTGGTCTTGCTTAATGCTCCAGATGTCTGGTGCAGTAGTTTCTTGCTCTTTGGTGGATGGTCTTTGCTGCACAGTGACAGCCTGCACCTCTGTGGAAATGCTAAGCTCTGGCATGCAGGGGCTGGTGTAGCTGTCTGTAACCTGAGGGAACAGATGGCAAGCCCTGACAAATGCGTACTGTCCCCCCACTTCCCTGCTCCTTTCTGCAGTGAACTGAGGCCTTAAAAAGGATTGATGGGGCTAACAACAACCTCATCTAGGATAACTCTTTGGGGGATTAATGACTAGTCGCTGGGGAAAGGTTTAATGGTCCAAAGAGATCAGCAGTCTCAAGCCAGTTTATTAATCAGCTGAGAATAAGGTAGTTATAGCTTAGCAGCTCAGCTTGCGAAGGGGCAGAGGGACAGCACTGATCCATTGCCACACAGAAACAAACCAACTAAGCAAAGAGGTCCCTGGAGTCTGGTGCAAAAACTCGTTGATGGTGAGGCTGGTTACCCTAGCCAGCTTTGCCTCTTGCTGTGGCCAGTGAGACAGCGTCCCCATGTAGTGGCCTTGACAGTTGGGAACCGCTATTGAGAGGAAATTTATTCCTAACATCTTGTTCAGAGATCAGGTTTCTGCCCTGGAGCATGAACACTGAGGTTCTTATTATTTTTATCACAGCAAGTCAAAGTACAGAAGTTATTCTTATTCATACAAACGTCTAATCCTGCTCTGATTCCTCCTGAGCTGTTGCATTTGCTTTGATTACTTTTCCCAGTTATAGCTAAAATAAATTTTGCAATATAATGATCTGCCTTTACAGTGCAGCAGTTGCTGGGATGAAGAGAGAAGGCACTGAGCAGGTCCTGCTACGGGCTGTGCCAGAGAAGTTAGAGGCTGTCAGTATGGAGGAAGGGGTAAGTCTGGGCTACCTAACATGGGGTCTCAATGCCTCAACCTAATATTTGCTCTTCAATTTAGACCATTTCTGGGCAATCAGGGTGCCTTGGGTCAGGTTGCCTGAACTAAGTGTATGAATTAAGAGGTCTGGGGTACAGTGCAGACCTGTGGCCCTGCTCCCAGGTACCAGAGGTCCTGGAGGAATTTTCAGATGCCTCTGTGAAGATGGGGTAGGAATTACTGCCTTCTTGTCAGGAAGTATCACAGTGTGTTGGTATGTGCAGCCTGGGGTCAGAGGGCTCTTTGCTTTCTTCAAAGCGTGGTCCACATGCTTTGTCCTCATAGAGTTTGTTTTAGGCAGCCTACAAAGAGTTTGATCATCTAAAGAGCAGTCCGGCTTTGCCCTAGAATCTGATCACAGTGAGAAGTTGCCTCTCTTCTGACACATTTTTTGATGGCCAAACTTTCATGTTATTTTTGGATTTTTAGGTTTTTTTTGCTCTGCTTGCTTTACCCAAAGTCATGAACTTCATGTGAAAGCTGTGCTAAGCTGATGCTTATCTGCTTTTACCAGATGCCTTCTTGGGTAAAGCGACTGCTAAACACATGTTTTGCTTTCCCTGTAAATTCGGGTATCAGCCACGTGTATTTCTATTCCCTTGAGAATCTTGCTGAGCCACTCTTGTTTCCCTCATTGTAAGGCTCCTGGAGAGCCTGGCACTGTGGCTGGCCTGCAACAGTGAAACCCAGCATGCTGTATACAGTCCAGTGTGTCCATCGTGTACACCACAGGTCTCTCCTGTGATCTAAATACTCGGCATTTTGTAGAGTCACTAGGACAAGCTCTTCCCTGGAGAGGAGCCCAGACAATCAGCAGGTGAAAGCTGTTTCCGCAAGAGATACTTGGTGGCAAAAAGTGTGTGTTTGTGCTGCGGGGTACTTCTGGAACAATCAGGGAGAGCAACCTCCTGTGTCTTAGGATGGCTTCAGAGTGCCCTCACAGGAGCTACGCTGGTCCTGTTCTTAGTCCGAAGTATGAAATTCCTTGGGAGATGACAAACTCAATGAGGAAACCATGTTAGAAATATGCTGAATTGTATTTCAGCCTGCCAAGTTTTCTCCTAATTTAAGCATGTGGGCTGATGCTGGATTTAAATTCAAGTCCTAAGCACTGTAAAAATGTTGACAGTGTGTAGTCCACATAGAATGGTGACTCTGTAACCCCTGAAGCCAACAATATGTATTAATGACTTATCTGAAGTCTCTGCCGCAAACGTTTCAGTCTCATCAGCCAGGGAGATGTGGGTTACTTTGTGAATATCAATACAGATCAAATAAAACTTATTCAAGGACAAATGTATTTGTTCTGAAAACTTGGCCAAAGAAATTAGACGTGTTTCTTTAAAATATATAGGCCCTGAGTAAGTTTTTATTTTCCTTTTTGATCAGTAAATGTTGATGATCAGGACAAAATTTGAAATATGTGGTAAAATGTAGCAAAAAATATTGAAAATGAGAAACACTGTGCAGTTTGCACAGTTGGATCTGAAGATCTGTTCTGTAGACATCGGGCTGTTTTTCTTTCATTTTGATTTCATATACGTGTAGTCACTCTGACTTGTTTTGAATTGATCACAAGTGTTCTCGTGTTCTCTTTGCTGTGCCTACCTGCATTGTTTGTTTCTTTGTCTGCTGGGCAAGGTGACAGGTGTTTTGGGAAGTAGATATTTATTTCATTTCATGTACCTGGTGTAAGCAGGCCATCCAACTCAAAAGAACACGTGCAAGGTGGACAAGTAGAGCAATACATTATACACGACCACTCTTTTCTTTTGTTATTTATGTAAAATTAAGTTCTTTCTACTTATGTTTTAAAAATCCTCTTTTCTCCTCTGGGCTGAAGTGATTTATGTCTTCGGAAGGAATGTGTACCTTCTGGTTCCAGGCTGCATGGGACAATCCTGGGTCTGTGAGCTGTGCTGGAAAGGGAGAGAGAAAGGAGAGAAGATGATGATTCCAGAAGTTTCCCTGTCTGGTATGATTTTGCTTTTTCGCTTTGTATTCTCTAGACGGTTTAGGGAGAGATGCTTTTCCCTATAATTTGCTGCCAGATGAATAACTCAAAAACAGAATATTGAGAAATCTTGAGAAATGGCTGAGAAATGTCTGAATAAGCTCAGCATGTTCCTCCACTGGGCTGTACGGCTTTTGTATTGCAATGAACAAAGAGGGCATGCAGGGACTTTGAGACGGTTCCACAAGAGTTGTATGCTTTGTTTTGATTTTTGGTTTAGTACCTGCTTGGCCAAATCACTTGCACTTGGGATTACTTGCAAATGTAGATAGCTAGCATTGCATACACTCTTTTTTTTTAGGTGTGATAGTTCTAGCTCACTAAATTCTTTCTGCAGCAGCTTTTTCTTCTTACGCTTTGTCTTGGCTTCCTTCCCTGAGTTGTTGATCCCTGTTGGATGCTATTCAGGGCTGGCTGAAAGGCTGTGATAGAGTTATTGGTGAAGGACATTTACGTAGAGGAACAATAGATCTCCATTATGGCAAAGACAGGTTACAATCTGAATGCTTGAAATGGTGTCACAAGAATTTCTTCGACCAGACCTAATGTGTTTCTCCAGGAACAATGAAGTATGCTAAGAAGCTGGTACTACACTTTCCACTGCAAAGTTTTGCTTCTAGCTCATCTCTGGTCAGATAGTGATTTACTCTGGAAGGAAAGAAAGCCCCAGGAAAAGTAGAATAATGGGAGGGAAATGTCTGTTTCACCTTCCATCTAGAAAGAGGAGGTGTCTGAAAAGATTGCCTTTGGACTTTTGTCAGGGTCAGTAACACGTAAGGGACACAAACCAGGAGTGTTGCAAACTGATGAAGGGCAGGAAGTTTGTGGCAATAGAATAAATGTCACTATCCAGCAGTGATGGAGCAGATCACTGCTTTGTTTCATTTGTGACTGGGCTTTAAAGAGCATGCTGACACCCATATGTGCACTCTCTTGCTCACTGTAGTTGCTTTCTTCTGGAGCCCTACAGACCTGATATGACATATGTTTCAGCCACAAACATTAGCCAGGGTCACCCACTGTATTCCCAGTGCATTTCACACCATGTGCAATTTATGTATTTTATTTTTATCCCTTGCTCCTGTTCAGCTGGTGGTACCTCTTAGACCTGCCAACCATCCGAGTCCAGCAAAGGGTGTTCTGATCACTGGAGATGTGTTAGCTGCAGTGTTATTCATCAGCTAAGGTAAGAGCATTCTTTCACCACCTGGTTCTGCTGCTTGATGCCATAGCTGTGTGCCTTGACATGTGCTGTCCTGTGTCTTGGTTTAGAAGGCAGTCAAGAGACCTGAGTTCTTTCAAATAAATGGCTGAGCTTGGAGCACTCAGGTTCGATGTTCCTAAAGCTGCTAATCCTAATTAACAGCTTTTCTGAGTCCATTTTATACCACTCTAGCAGCCCAAGTGGGCTTTAAAGTGAATGGAAATGACCCCATGGAGAGCCCTCTCTGGAGATGTTGCTATGCCGACCTGCATACAGCAGCTATTAAAGTTTCAGTTGCTCTCTCCCATCTTGCAGTGCTGTTACTGTTGTATGTGCTCAGATGGTGCCAGAATTATGGCTGGAATGGATGGGACCTTGGATGGATTATTTATTTTTCTGGAAAATATGGGGAAGAGAGGGAGAAAAGGTTAAGAGTAGTAATATCATGTCAGGCAGTAATATAACGAAACGCAACAGCAGCAGGAAAAAAAGAAGTAGTTGCACAAACTTGAGATTCCTCTGGGTGGAAAAAAAGAAAAAAAAAGTCAATTTTCTTTCCCCACAACCTTTTAAAAAAACAAAACATATTTTTTTCCTAAGCATACCTGTTCATTGAAGGTCTGCAGTCAATAAGGCATTTCTCGTAGTTTCCTCATTCACTCTTACGGGAACACCGAGCATCTAGCCATGTTACATCCTCTGCCACTTCAGGGGGTACAATCCTGCTGCTGCTAGTGGGCTGCCAGAGGTTGTGCTATGCTGCCAATTGACACCCTTTCTCCAAAAGGAGTTTCTCTTGCTGGGGAGAAGAGGTCATGCAACCTCTCTCAGTTGAAACAGAGCAGCAGAGGCAACAACTGTAGTGTAGAGCAGCACTCATCTGGACGCAGTCTGGGGTGGCAGCCCCCACCCCAAGCTTCTGCCATGATGGCACAAGTGCTTCTGACACCCTTCCTGTGCTGCAGCACAGAGCTTGAAAAAATTTTGGCCATGCTCATTCTACTTAAATTCAGTCTTCCCAGAGCCCATAAATCTGAGGCATTAGGAGGAAGACATTATGAATATATTCTAGCAATATAAAAAGTAACGACTTAATATAGCTTTTTCTCCCCCTCCTTCATTCACAATCTCATGTTTTTAACATTTTGGCAAGTGTCAAATCTTGAAGGGATATAATGTGTGCTAGGGAGAGAGAAGGGAGATTTTTCCCTTTCTAGGATGGTGTGAACTGAGCCTGCAGAGAGTTTCTCCCCTCCCAGATCGGAGCTTAAACCCAGGGGTGAGTAACGACCATGTGTCTGCCTGCTGTGCTGTTCTAGGCTTGGGCAGAGACATAGTACATTTCAACAGAAAGAGAAGAACATCTTATTTTATCAATTGTATGAGGAGTCTGGCATGAAGAGGAGAAAGAAACCCACGTGAGAAGGGCCTTGAGCCATGGGGCCCCCTGGCCCACGTTCTGGGGCAGCTTCTGGGATGTGCTGGCAGCCTAGCCTTGCTCAGAAAGCAGCACAGTCCCTCGCCACAATCTGGGTAAAAATAACAACGCGTCCTGTTAGCAATCAAAAGGTAGAAAAAAAGGAATATAAAAGCTTGCTAGAAGCACAATGATGTTATAGTTTGAGCACTGGCAGCAGCTCTGCGGCCTAATGGTTTCCATGACAATGGGGAGCCCCTGCTGCAGCCCTACTCCATGCGTGGGAGAAATGATCCTGGGGATGGCAAAATGCACGCTGATGTATTGGGAAAACCCCAGGCAGCCCAGGACCACTGAGGGGCAGGAAGAAATGTAGAAAACATGACCCCAGAGAATAATTAAAGGAGGAGAGAGAATAATATTAACGGCATGAGAGATGGCGCATACGGGCTGTGACCTCTTGAATGCAGGGTCTCTCCCTCAGCCTCCATGTTAGGGGTGAAGAGAGATGTTGGCAGGAGCTGTCTGTGGTGATACGTGGCCCCTTGTCAAGTTTATGAAGCCCAAATGGAATGTCTAACATGGTGTAGACAGCATTGTTGGAGACAGAGTCCATTTTGTTGTTTATTATCTATAATAAGTAGCATCCCAAAATCTCAATGAATGACCAAACCCTAGAGTGCTAGGCTCTGCACAAATACACAATAAGAGAGTCCCTGCCCTGAAGAGCTTACAGTCTAAAAATGGTCCCTTATCTGGTATAATTTGGAAGGAAAGGATACGAATTGGAGACAGAAAAATGAGAAATCAACTTTTTTTTTTTCTGACTTGTTTCATCTTCTAAACAAAAGCCATCGAACATAAATGCTGAGATCATCATTTTGAGTCCCCATCATTAGCCAGATGTTCTTGGGCTGTGTACCCTGGAGCGAGCTAGTCAGACTGGTGAAAAGACAACAGTTGTCCCGGGCTGAAAGATGCTGCAATACAAAAAAGGCACTCCAGCTTGATGGCAGAAACTACAGCATGCAGGGAAAGGCAGGTAGTTGAAGCAGTTTTGGGAAGGGAGCAGTGGGGCTTGGCTCACCATGCCTGTTCAAACAGGGCCACGAAATTCAGGCTGCTGAAGGTCTCTATGCCCCACATTCCTTGCACCTGTTTTTAGGAAATGGGAGCTTTGTGAAGTAATTGCAAAAAAAAAAAACAAGGTGGAGATTTCTTTCTGTCATTTCTTGGCTTTTCTTTTTTGAGAAACTGATGAAGCTTACCTAAAACATACTTGAATTTGTGCATGCCTTTATTTATTGAGCTATTTATGATGGGCGTAGATTTTCCTGTGCCAAAAAGCCCCCTCCCTCCTCCTTACCCAGCCTAAGTAATCAGTTTCCTTGTGCTCCAGCCCACATTGGGCTATTTTCCTCCATCAAATCCTCCATCTCTGTTTAAATAACCAAGGTGTGTGTTGGCTTTATCTTTTCTGTCTACTTTGCCCAAATCCCTGTCATCCTCTTAGGTCACTTGTACACCATGCTTCTCTCCTGACTTATTCTGTTAGAGGTCTAATTTCAGCATGCTGCTACTCTCAGGGCTAAAATCTTTACTCTGGTGTCCATGATGAACATCTGCATCTGTCAGGGCTACCAAGTGCTCTGAAGCTCCAATCTATTTCAGATATTTGGACTCTTTTGGGCAAGTATGATAAATTTTCTTGTCCAGAAGTCCTGTCTTGGATGCTCCCCTTCTAGATATTGCTGCCTGTGTTCACAACATTGCCTGTGCATCATTCATGCTACCTTTCTGCTAATGCTCATACTTGGCATGGGCCCTGACTTGCCACCAGGGTTTCCCCTCCCACGCTCACACTAGCGGCTGTCTTCTGTCATCTGGAGACATGCTTCACTCAGAGGCTGTCACGTGAGACAATTTTAATCTAGGGTGCTCTTTCCTGTTGAGATCACAGGTTCCTATCTAACTCAGCTCTCTGTCTGAGTACAGTTGAGTCATAGGAGCTTTTTCTATTGCTACATCTAATAGTACTTTGCTGTCAGGGGCAGAACATCAACGTGCTCGGCTGGGAGTTGGCACTGTCACCCAGCAGCCTTCCTTGTCTGGAAGTTGTTTTGATTCTTTTCTTAGACTTCTCCCTCTCTGTGTGTCTCTCTCTAAAACATTAATTTCCTCTAATTAGAGCCTCCTTAACAATTCTTTTTCCCCTCTCCTCAGTTAATTTCCTCTAATTAGAACCTCCTTAATAATTCTTTTGCTAAATCAATTTCCTTAGTAAGAACCACCCGCCATAATTTCTTTCCATCCTTTCAGAAGCTGTCGGAGTAGCTAAGCAAATTATGCTTCTGGGTAACCTTTATCTCTTACTTGGTATTTTAAAAGAACTGTAACAGGTTAGACAGGCACAATTTCCCCTTCCAGAGCTATGCTGGTCTGACCCCATTAGGTTATACTTAGCTGAGTGTTGTACTATTGTATACTTAATTAGGCACTCTAGCTGTTCTCTGGAACCAAGGTAAAGCTGTATTTATGAATGAATTAAACATGACACTTCATTATTCAGATCAAATTTAACAGTGTCAAAATCCATCTTTAAACCAGATCAAATTGCTCTCTAAGAATATATAAAACCTCCTGCCCATTAGCTGTTCGAAGAGTCAACCATTCCTAACTTTTCTTTGCAACCATGCCAGCTTTTATCTCATGATGAGCCTTTTAAGTAGTAATTTGTCTAATACATGCTGTTCTTTAAAAGATTGGTTTTGTTTGTAATTTACAGAGTAAGCAAGTATTAATGGCACAGTGCCTTCCATAATTATGCTGTGGTCCACCTCAGAAGCTTGTATAAATGGGGAGACGGCTGATTTACACCATATGGACCTTGGACCTGAACTTTCCTTTCTACATTGTGCAGTTTCTTTCCAGTTGAGACTATTTTGCATTTCCCTAGCCCTTTTCTTTAGGACTTTTGAAGAATCCCACAGAGGTGAACAAGGTCCTTCAGGGCAACCGTCTCTGTTCCTGACCTGCTGGTGAGCTACCAAGGAGCACTTCATCTCTTTCCTCATTTTGTGACGGAAACAAGGGGTAGGGATTGGTGACAAGTGGGATGATTCATTCAGTTTTAGTGAAGTCTGTTTTTAAGTATTAATTAAAAAAAAGTATTCTGAGCTGCAGGAACTCTCTCTCTCTCTCTCCCTCCACCACCGGTAAGTGCAGCACTGGTAGCTGATAGTGTTCCTCTTTTTAATACCCATTTCTCAAGTTAGGATCTACTACCATGCACAGAACTAATAGTTTCCACAAGTGTCCTTGTAAATGGGAGCACTACCCTGCTAGCATGTATGATAGAATAGGGCCTTGGTCACGTGACAAGCCAAAGACATCTGCTGCTCTATAGGTTCATGGGACTGCTTCTAGTCTTCAGAGCATAAGGTCTTTTCTACCTGTTTTGGCTGCGTCCAGTGTAAGCTGCGTTTACTGCTCAAAGTCTTGATCATAAAGTTGAGTGCCAACACAAGCCCTGAAAAGCCTGCTCCAGTAAGGCAGATGGGCCTTCCAAAACTGAGGTGCTTTCCACCACCATCTGAAGAAAAATGCTTCACTGGGTGAGTGCTGTGGATGCCACTTGGTACAACAAGCGAAGTGATGCATCGGGAATGCTCCACAGATATCTTGAAGGGAGCTGGTGGAGGCTTGTGGCTATTCCATCCTTGTCTGTGCCACTCTGTTTCTTGGGCAGGTTCAAAACATTTTAATCAAGTACAACTATTGTAGGAAAACTGTACTGTCACCTTCTTTTACCATTTTTCTTTCTGACCTTTTCAAGCCCTCAGCACTCCACCAAGTCTATTCTGGTGTAGGTGGTACAGAAGTTGTAAAATGCATTTTATTTTCTTTGCAGAATTCATAACTACACAGAATACTCCTTGCAATCACTTCTCATGGAATTTTGGGTAGGTATGCATGGAAAAATGAAACATTACTGTTTTTGTTCGTGACAAATCCCTAATGTTTTAGGTGGAAGATAGGAATTTTGGGGGGAATCTTACAAGGAGTCAAATGCTGGTGGTGCTGGTGATAGGGGAGATTCACTAAAAAGATAGGTTTGGAGGTTGAGGAAAAAATATAGAAAAAAAAATGCTGTGTTCTTCTTAGAAGAGATGAGAGAGGAGGAAATAGGAATTCACCAGGTTGGAATGTTCAGAGTGACAATCATCTAAACAGAAGAGACATGTTCTCTCCATGCTCCTTGAAAAGTTCATTTTTTTGGCCTCCAGTCCATTCCAGCTGAGGACACAGAATGGCTAGAGATAGAGATAGGCAATCCAGTAGACAATATTGAAGAGCAGGAAGGCAGTGGGGAAGAAGACACGGGAGTAGGAGTCCAGGCGGGAGATGTGAATGCGGACCCTCCCCTCCCGCCACATTCCTGTCTGACAGTCCTCAATGCAGCAGAAGAACCTCTCACATTCCTTTCCTTCCAGACATGGAGAGCCAGGGTCATCATCTTCATCTTCCTCTATCTCTGGAGGCCAGTGCATAATGTTGTTAATGTTGATGTTGATAGCAGTAAAGGATGGCATCACCTGTGCACCAGCAGGTGGCTGTAATGAGGAAGGGGAAGTGGATTAAAGGAAAAGGAAATACAAGAAAACGTTTTATACACCAAAAAATATCCAACTGGCAATTGGTCAGTTCATAACATAGGCATAGCTGGCTGGAGTGGGATGACTGTTCATCTCCCTTCTCTGCATCTCATGGTAGCTAATCCTTGGCATACTGTGGAGACTTGGCACTTACCTGCACAATTGTGAATTTCCTTCCTGCCTTCTACGGCACAGATTTAGGCAGCAAAAATCTACTTGCTTCCCCAAGTCTGCGACAGTCAGCAAGTAGGGTGTTTGCTTTCAACTCTACTAGCCCCTTCCCTCATCTGAGAGCAGAGCACATAGTCCAGATATGTCTTCTGGTTGCTGTCATCTGGTGGGGAATAGCTGGGGCAAGGCTGTTTGCAATTCTTAATCTCGTGGCCCAGTAGAGGAAGCATACCACCAACCTCCCAGAAGAGCTCCCTCCACCCATGCTGGGAAATGAGAGTGGGAAGGAAGAGAACTGTCTTTTTGTTTTCAGTTGTGTGTCGGTGCAGAGGCCTGTTTCATCTGATGTGTCAGATGAATCTGCACTAAGCCTAGGCAGATCTCAAGAGGATAATGGCAACTCTGGGTTCGCTGTCTCCACACTCAGCAGATTTTCTGATGACAGACCACAAAAGACAGTAGGTCTCTGCATCTCTGTGACTGAAGATACTTATGTAATCCTTAAAGATTAAATCAGTGAAGACTGAAGAGTCTGGGTGTGTATTGCTCAATCTTAAATATGTAGTTTTATTTATTTTTGTATTTAGTCATGTAAACTATACAAGCTCTCCAGCAATTGAGCACAGGGTTCCTGGTCCCTACAGAGACCTCCTTGCTTTATGGGTGTTTTGGGGAATTTTTCTGGTTCTGCCTGAATTTCGAGTGCTCTGACCCAGCACACAGATTGGTTTGAGGACCTTATGAACAAAGTACATGTCAGGTGCACTACACAACTTCAGCAGTTTCCAGTGCAGGCTCAGGAGAGATATTCCTAAAGGACTCAGAGTTCTAACAGTATGCAGCTCTGCTGGCTGGCCGCTTTAACCTACCAGCCTGGCTTTCCTGCTGTTGTGCTCCAGTGGCTTCTTGTTTCCCACCAAGTAGTTGAGCGTAGCGTACTCCATGAGAGCTGCAAAGACGAAGATGAAGCACACAGACACAAAGAGGTCCATGGCTGTGATATAGGAAACACGGGGAAGGTGCTTGCGGGAGATGGTACTCAGCGTGGTCATTGTTAGCACAGTGGTGATACCTAAGAGGGAAAAGAGCTAGTTTGGGTAATGAAGAAAAGCACTTCTGTCTTCAGCATGCTCCCAGTCCCCCAAACACCTCAATTTCCCCTCTTCTGTGGGAGAGAAATGCCTTTAGATGTTGGTCCCTTTTTCACTCTGCTTAGCCAGACTCTGGTCCTGCAGTAACCTCTGACAATATGCCGTGGAAAAAGAGCTGCTTGAAACCAGAACATTGCACAGGCCATCAACATGTACTGGTAAAGGAGCATGGAACTTGAACTCTGTTTAAGGCTGCATGTAGAGTGGAGTGGCTTGGATGCTAGGAAATAACTGCTAATAAGCAGTAACGCTGGGCAGATGTCTTTGGGCAGGCAATGGATGAATTGTTCTCCCTTTGAGTATTTGTCCCCGGGATAAAATTGGCCCAATGGCTCATCAATTGGATGGGAGATGATAATGAATCTCTTGTGGCTCAAATGGGGCTTGGAATGGATTTCTAAGTAGCATTAGTGCTCACAAACCTGTTTTCAGAGATCAGGCATTAGGAACCAATACACGATCAGCTCCAAGAGTTGGTTTTGTGCTCTCATCCACTGCATTTAGCAGCTATTCCACCTGCTCCTCTTTCTCTAGCACACATCTAAATCCACCAGTCACACAGGTGCTCACCCCAGTGGCTCTGGGTGGGAGCATAGCATGCGATTTTCATATTTTCCTACTGTATTTGCATTGGCAACTGCAGCGTGACTTCCCATATATGTAAAATGCCAGTGGAACTGGTCTGGTTTACATCACTTTAATGTAGGCTGATGGGCTTGAAATGTAGTGGGGATCATCTATATGAAGAATATATTTCTCTTGATGTGCCAAGATCCTTTCCTACAGAAAAGGCCTGCCTCCTGAGGGTGCCTGACTCTGTTTTTGAGACAGTCACCACAGTGGTGTCCTTTTGCCTCTTGCTGTTCTCCTCCACTGGAAATGACACCCTTCTCCTCCTGGCCCTAACCAAGGTTCTTAATAGATCGATTTTGATAGGGAGGTGGAAAGGAATGTTCAGAATGGATGAGTTCTGAATAGCCCTGCCTGATGCTGATGGCCCCTTGCCACTCCTCACTCTTCAGAGGCCTGCAGGCAGGGCTAGGAATACTACCTTCAATTATAGGGAAAGTCAGCAAGGCTGGTTGGAGGGACAGCACTGGGAAGCAGAGCTTGCTGCAAAATGCAGATGCAGCTGAAGTGCATCAAAGATTTGTAAATCTCTCTCTAACTCCTAACAAAGCAGGAGTCAATCAACATAAGCTTTATCCTGCCTCAAAGAACCACTGCAGATTGTGGAGCAGATCTAAACAGTAGGTAGAACTATTTCCATGCCCTGAGCTCCCACTATGACTGACAAAGTCTACCTACTCAGCTTCTAGCTCCTGCCGGAGTCTGGGACTCTATTTACATGGCCAAGCAACTTTGCTCATTACCTTTCAACCTTGATGCCACTGGACCTACCCTGAGCCCCTGAGAAGTGACGAGGTGGTCTTCAGTCAGCACTGCAATGCCACAGTACTCCCCTTTCCTCTCCCTTTTGGAGCATAAGAACACCACACTGTCAGCTTGAGAAGACCATGTCCAGAACTCAGATCAATTAGTCTTTTGCCTTCTTAAAGTAATCCAGGCAAGCACAGATAGAAATTCAGCTGAGCTTGAGGACAATGCTATGAACAGAAAGAGGGGTGGACTTCACTAAGCTGAATAACACCTAAATGCTTTAGGAGCTTTCAGAATCCAACACTTCCAGTCTTCTAGCATTGCAGCAGTCAACAAGCAACGTATATGAAACAGCCCTTCTCTTACCCAGGGATGTCCTGGCTGGTGTAGAGTCTCTTTTGATCCAGAAGGAAACCCAGGAGAGAACAACAGTCAGGATGCAGGGAATATAGGTCTGAATGGCAAAGTAACCCATACGCCTACTTAAGTCAAAAGAAACTGTCATCACCATGTACTCCCCTAGAAAAAGAAAAAAAGAGAGGGACGTTGGAATCATAACATATAGCTTCCTAAAGTACAGAAAGCTTTAGAATTTGGAGTGTTTCTGTTACAGTTTACTAGTTGTTTCAAGTGCCCAACTGGCTGTTTTTGTGCCTGACATTGTGACTGCTCAGCTTGCTAGCATCACAGATAGCAGTGTGCCTGGTTGAGGTAGGTTTTGTGACTGGCTGGTGTTGTGGCTGACTTGCTGTTTTAGCAGTTGCCTAACTGGCCAACTGTCTGGCCAAGCACACTGAAAAGCACTCCGTCAGGGAAAGTTTCAGGGAAGAAACTCAGGAGAGTATTCACCTTCAGCTGATTGCTTCAGTGGTTTCTTTTCTATAGAAAGCTTTTTAGCTATAACAAGGCTACATGGCCTGACTTGTCAACTAACTTCCTGAGCTGCAACAAAGGAGGTATCCGTCAATCAGTTCTTAGACTCTGGTTCTACCCCTGGAAATGGCACGTGGTGGTAGACATCCTAATCGTTCATTTGGCAACTCACAGCAGAAGTTCTTCCTCTTTTTCAGAGGCTTATAGTGAGGATTGAAAGAAAGCAACCTGACAGCACTGGGGTTAAGACGGAGCCTGCAAGCAATTACCAAGAAAGAGAATTACAAAGGGCAAACTGGTGCATTCAATACATCGTTACTGCACCACTTCTCATCCTGGTTTGTGCTGCTTTTCTATCCAAGTTAGAGACTGGCTGACAGAGCTGGCAATAGTAGTAGCTCTCTCCAAGGTGGGAGAAGCACTGCTTGAACTCACTGCTTCAGAGGACTGAAAAATATGACCCACACACATTTGACTGCATGTACAGGGATCCAAAGAGGCTTTCCTCAGTTGTCTGTGGGAAAGAAAGGGGATGTGAGCTACTATTAGGAGGAGCTGAAGAGTCTCCATTTCTTTGTTCCTTCACACATGCAGCATTGTTTCTGGCTCTTAAGTTATAGTTCAGTTGTTCATCAGCCTCACACCACTTTACAGAAGGAAACACCAAGACAGAATTGAGATCTGCAAGTTCTGCTTTCTCCATCTGCGTTCTGATTATAATCGCCCAGGAATTTACTTAGCACCCGCATGCACTATCAAGAGGGAATCTGAACTCCATCTCTTCTCTCTTATGACTCTTCAATTAGGGGATAGTTTCATTCATGTCAGCATTATCACCCTACAGTTCCTAAGTGTCTGTATTCTGGCCTATACTGCTTTGGCTTCACTGCACCTTTCATGTTCATTACTTCTACTTTTAGCAAAGGTTTCCATTCTCAGTGTTCCTCTAACTGTACTATTGTGACCTCCCCTTCCACCCACAGAGCTGTCTGGTGATCTCTTTGCATCCCACAAGGTTTCTGATGCGCTGATGTTTCTGTGGGCTGTCTCCCTTTGCCTCACCTGCTCCAGTCCTGAGAACTTCCGAGGTGTTCCTCAGCCCTGTGAAATCAAATTGGTAGAGCCTCCAGGTGCGCTGGTCAGAGACCTCAATGGAATAGCGTCTCCATCGGTAGACAATCTCCTCACGTGGGTAGCCATCTGGGGAAAGGAAAAAGATATCAACAAGAGAGTACATGGTGTGCCCTCCCTTTCATACATCACCTTGGTTTACAAAAGTACTTGCATCATATTCTAGATGGTTTGTGAACATGAAGTTTTCAGGTAGATATTTCTGATGCCCTTGATTAGATTACCTTAGGTGTCCTCACATTCAATGGGAGCAGGGACTGCATTTCCCTCTGTCGACCACTTTCAGTCCTAGGGAAGGGAAAAGCACTACTAGAAATGCAGTCTTTCCAAGGACTAAAGTGGTGGGAAGTAGACTTGAGTTGGTGTAGCAGGACTCCCCCAGCATGAAATCTTTGAGGATTCCAGCATCCCTTGGGAACATGTGGCTTTCACCAGTCCTCATGGCTACTCTTCCTTCCCAGACATCAGTACACCAAGAATACAAAGCTTCCAGTGTGGGAAGAAGCATGGCTGTGCCTGCTTTGAGTCCCTGTACCTCTCACACTGGGAGCTGATCTACGTATGGAGAAGGGTTGTATCTGCAGGCTGGAGCATGGATTCTCCTGGTTCTGCCTTTCTTGGCAAAGAAACAAGCCTACTGTGAAGAAGAGACCTTGACACCTACAAGAAGGCTCCTCAGAGGAGGGAAGGAGCAAAGCTTGGCAGCTAAATCAAAGTGCGTTTCTAATTATCAAGAATGCATAGCATGTACGGTTAATTAGCAAAGAATGAGTGATGGCAAGAGCTGAGGTAATGGTATCTCCTCAGATTGTTGCTTCCTTCTGAAGCAACTCAGAACCATGTGAGTTGCAGCTCCTCTGCGGCAGGGGAAGCAGGAGAGGCCAAAACAGGACTACAGTGACTAAATCAAATTTCCAACCAATGCATGAGGACAGGAATCTCTCAGTGCAGAAAGACAAGATTACCAATGAGATACAGTTTTTCTGTACCAATGGGTAGGGTCTCTGGAGTCTTCCTTATTCTCTCCCCTTAGAGAACAGGAGGAGAATGGAGTTGCAATGCGGAATATCTTATTTAGGTGGTCAGAATGACCGGAAAGTCAGTGAAATAAACAACTCCAAATGTTCACCCAGATAAAGAAGAAACTCAGAGGTGCTGTGCATCTGTATCTGAACACCTCTTCTAGACCAAGACTGGGAGGATGCTTTAGGGAATGATCAGTAATGGACTCAGAAGAGGAACACAGAAATCAGGTGAAAACACTGATAAAAGGGAAGAAGGTCTCCTTCCAAAAGAGTTTTACTGTGCTGAAGTTTCTCTACTTGCCTTCTAAAACTACTTTTAAAATACAGATACTCACAACTAGAAAAAACCAAAGGGCAGGAGTGAGTGTCCATTGGGAAATTCTGCAGCTGGAGCAGACATTCAGCCTCGATCGTCAGCCTGAGAGAGAAAGGGAGAGAGAGAGGCTGATGTTTTGTTTTAGTTCAGGTGGTTTGATTTCAGCACCATAATGTGACAGAGGGATTCTCGCTTCCTTAAAAGAGAGACACTAATTTGTTGAAGATCAGCCTGGTTGCTGGAACATTTCAAAACAGCAGCAAAACAAAGCATATGTTTAGATATTTTCAAAGTGAGGAAAAACATCTAATTTTCACATTCAGCAAGCCTTTTTGTTTAGTGAGCTTTTCAGATTCATTTCTGAGAGTGGGAATTTATGGGAAAAAGCACAGATGTTTATTATCAAATCAAAATAACTGGACTGACCAACACAAAAATTAAAACAATTTTCACGTTGGAAACCATTTATACTTTTGATTTTTTTTCTCATACGTTACAGAAAAATAGTTTAATATTTTGGGGGGAAGCTCTTTTCTTAGGAAGAGGAAGACCATTCTGCAACCAGTACCGCATGTCTGGGAACATCAGCACTGGGAACCATCTCCACTACTCTGTCCCAGAACATCTGGAAAACACAACTTGACCATCTCCTTGTTTCCTCACCTCAGCACCATCTATCGCACCATATGCACATACCTGAGTGTGTAGAGCACTTTTCCATCATTCCAAATGCGGAGGAGCTGATTTGGAGTGGTTATCCAGTGGGAATCAGCCCTCTTGGAGTTCCTAAAAAAGGTATCTGGGATCCAGATGCGGCTCACCATGTTAGTGTTCAGTGTGAGAGCCTTCAAGGTGCTGTTGAAACGGAGACGCCGGTCGTACCATGTCTGAGCAAAGAAGATATCAATGGTGTATTCCTGTGAAAGAGAAAGAAGAATACACCTTTCTGAGAGGGATTCAGGCAAAGCAGAGCAATGTCCCATGGTCTGAAGGCCACCAATTGGTGCTTGTAGCCATAGTGGTGATACGCACTAACCCAGTGAAACGCAGACCTCATTTATAAATCATTTATATGAATCACTGAGACACTAAGGGTTCCTGGGCAGTGCTGAAGATTAGAAAAGAAAGCTTTGGAAGAGCTGCTATGGATCCATCTCATTTTTTGGTCCAACTGGTTCAATATTTGTTTATTTTGTGGATGGAAAGCAGGGTTTCCAGCGTAATGAGAACTTCTGGTTTTAGTGAGAGACAGAGTACCCTGGTAACCCCTAACTAGCACTTCTGGGAGGTAGCTCCTCTTTGGATTGGACTTGCACTAGTTCACATCATTAGCCCAGCATTCTGCTGCTTGCTGCTGTGAATCAATTTGCTCCTTACCTTTTTTTTTTTTTTTTCAGTCTGGTGGAGAAGGTGCTAATTAGTGCCATGCGGGAGCATGTCTGGCACTCAGTGGTTATTTGAGCCAGGCCTCCAGCTCGAATCCAGGTCCACCAGCCTATACTGATGGCTGTCACCTGCTCCTGACAGCTCCTCTATGACTTGGTCTTTGCCCCCTTTCAGCATTAAACAACCATAACCACAGAAGCATTGTTTCCTACTCCTGTGAGCAAAGGAACCACATCTGACTTCCTCATCTCTCCTCCTCTCTCTATTGATTTATCTCAGTGGAATTTTTATAACAGTAGCATGTCCTCCCTCACTGCTGGTTCAGATCTCACTTCCC
Organism: Oreortyx pictus; assembly: GCA_036925125.1. Lineage (NCBI taxonomy): Eukaryota > Metazoa > Chordata > Aves > Galliformes > Odontophoridae > Oreortyx > Oreortyx pictus. The sequence continues at coordinate 9,800,442 of JAUPFR010000012.1, forward strand.
AAACCACACCATTAAAATAGATGTGCTCTAGGGCACTCCCTCGGACACCGTGTCCTGCCTGGAGGAGGCAGAGTAGGGCAGCATACAGCTCCCTCTTTTTCCTCACCCTTGCTCCACTGTCTGCCAACCGGTAATGAATGATTGGTACCAAAAACGTCCCTTGCATAGGAATGAGAGCATAAGAAAAGAGCATTTGCCATCAGGTGGTCAATTCACTCTCTGGGCTGATCCTTCACCCTGGTTAGACAAGGGGATGAGCCAAGGTAATGAAAATGAGGTCCTAAAATAGCTCTGAATAGAAACAGATGCTGCATGTTAAGCTAAAGCAAGTTAAAAGTGATGACATTGCCTCCACAGATGACTCAAAACAGACACGAGGAGGCACAGCATTCCCTTCCAGAGGCACAGAGCTCAGACAACAGCAGTCCTCAAAGCCAGGTGTGCAAGCATGCCCTCTGCCTGAACACTGGGGGTGGGGAAAGACCCCTCCGGCATCTGAATGCTCTGGATTCCAGGTACTGCTGGGAAGTGGGGTACATGGTGACAGAGGCACAGTTTATACTGTGAAACAGTGAGACAGGGCTCACAGGCAGGCACAGAAGCACTGGCACAGCACGGATGAGGCAGGGGAGTGATGGCCCAAGAAAATGATACTGATGGGGAGCACTGACTTCATCCTCCTTGGGGACATTTTCTTTTCCTTGCCAGCTCCTAGAGCCAAAATAACACAACACTTGATGTTCACCCCTAACTTCTGAAAGCCCTGTTTGAGTCAAGCTTACATTACTCCTCCTCAGGAACAGGTGTACGAGAAAGCAACAAAAAAAAATGCAACAACATATACAGGTTCCATGCCACCATCAGTTCTACCACTTAACTGGAAAACCCTGAGAGACCTCAACACAGCGTTGGCTGCTCAGGTCAGAGACCCTGCTGTGAAGCTCATTATTCAGGTCTAGGACAACCAATGCTAAAGTTTCAGTAGAGCTGAGGGTCAGACATCCCAGGGGTTTAGTGCTTGCTGTCAAGACCAGGCTTTCAGAAGGGATCAGCATTAAAGAGCTCCTCTTGTGCCATTGACAGCCCTTGCAAAAAGCATAGCACACAAGTCATGCAGCTCTTCTGAAAAATTGGAGCTGATATTGTCACTGTCTTGTAGCTTGATCTAATTTCAGTGGTTGTTATGCATGAGGAAGCACTCACTAGCTGAGGTAGGTCCCTTGCCTTTAGATGAGGAGCCCATTGGGAAATGTTGGTATTTACAAACATATTTTCATTCAGAATTATCAGAGTCAAGATTCATACGAAAATGTATAAATCTGGCATTTGGGCATCTCACCAATAATTCTTTCTATTACAACAAATAACTCATTGCCTTTTCTAGATAGCAAGTCTTTAAATCCTCTAGATATTGTGCTTTTCACATTCCTCCTTCCTCCAAGGAGGTATTTGTGAGGGGAGTGCTCTGTGGTTCCACAGTGACTTTCTGACCTTGTGCTTCACATCTTGTCAGGAGACTATCATGTGCATGGAGTGACACTTTTTCTTTCCATGGATCCCACCTCAGATGATTCACACAGCATTCAGAGGAGCTGGACTCCCAGAAAACAACCTGCTGCTCTCCAAGGGACCTGGTGGCAGGATGAGCTCAGCTCCTGAAACTTGAGGATGTGCTGTTTCTTGAACTCATGCATTTTCTCTCTGCCACTGATTCATTCTCAAGCATCAGAAGGAGACTTCTCTACACCTCAATTTCCCCATGTGAAAAAAGGTTATTGTAAAAAACGCCTCCAACATTACGGTACCATCTGCTGTGCAGCACATGGAGGTTGTTAACTTCTCTGTAACAGCATGGGCTTTTTAGGATTTTCAACAGAAGGAACTAGAGAAAAAAAGAGGTATCGCTCTAAGAGTTGGGCTGTGCCATTTGGATCACACGTGGAGTAGCACACACATTTTGGCGTGAATGCAATCTCACACTGAACTTCAGTCATAAAATAATATAGCAATCTATCAGTAGAGCAAGCACTGAAATAAGTTGGAACACGTATATACCATCACGTGTGTTTATCTAAAGCTGAGGAACACCCTGCAGCATCAGCACTGCTGGTTGTGTAGGCTTGGATCTGGCTCAGCCTTCCAGCATGCCCTGCTGGCTATCGGGCACCCTCATCAGCAGGCACTGCCACCCAGCTAGCTCCTTCCTGCACCTCCTCTCTCACCACTGTGCACACGTGGGGAATCAGCCAGCATTTCCAGTTGGATTCGACCCGGGAGCTCTAACCAGGATTAAGTTCCTTGCTGTAGAGCACACATCGCCAGATTTAATACAAGTGAGGGCTTCCCAGTTTCAGACTAGCAGCTTAAACTCACAGGGTTAGCACGACGCAGTCTGAAATCCACATTTTGCATTTTCATTGTTACCTTGTGCACCAGGCAAACACAGCTGTGCATTGCCAGGAGATCCCTGTGTAATCTGCAAATCGACACCTGTATTGGCACCTGTCCCCATGTATTCATCTACGGGATCCTTCCTCTGTTTTCTTTAGAGCTCAGGTATATGACAAATGCCAAAAAGAAAAGCAAAGCCACAAGCTGAAGATAAGTCTCCCTAAATTAGGATGAAGCTGAAGATTTAAAGACTTCTTTTTGCAACTTCAGTTTTTTGAAGGCATGTTTTTTTTTTTTTTTACATTCAATAGCAGCAAGAAATCTCAAAATAGAAGAGACAGAAACCTGGAAACAGGTTCTTTCATTTTCTTCTACTGGAGAGAGACCTTGGAAAAATCCTAAGTAACAGCTGAGATGAGGGATTAATACCCTAGTTGGTCTAGCTCTAGCTTTGATTGCTCTGATAGTTTTCTCTATTTGTGGCACCCAGTTCCCTCTGCATCTCCAAGCACATCCCTTGTGCAGCACTTCAAAGCAACCTGCTTGCCTGGGAAGCATGGCTAGCACTTCAGGTAGGCTGACGTGAATCTGATGGGTCCATGCTGCCACTCCATCAGAGAGTGAAACAAAACAGCTATTTCAGGCATGCCTTTTGGGATGCTGCAACTTAGTGAAATCTCAGGACTTATTGGAGGATACCCAGGAATGGGGTGCATTTCTTCCAAGGCCCGGTGGGTGCAGCTCACGCTAGGAAGCTTCTCCTCCAGATCTATCTGCATTGAGCAACTCTCCACCCACACAGCCTTGCGCAGGCGAGCATTTCCCTCTCCACAGCATCCCACGCATCCCTCCCTGCCTGCAAACAGATCTGACAACACCTGAGCCGCTCCCTGCAGTCAGCTTCACGTTGTGGGGGACGCACAAAAGGTCTAGAGAAGCTCTCCATGCTTTGATAGCTAAATGAAATAACCTTATTTCAGAATAACCTTCAAATCTGATGCAAAATTTCTTGTCCACAGAGATTGTGAGCAGAAACCTCCTTCTAGAATGATGTGTAAGCACTGTTAAAATGCAGCAGAGTGTACATTTACTAACAGCATGAACTGCTGCCTGCCAGAGGTTGGGCAGTGCCAGGCTTCCCCTAGTCCTGTCACTGACCCACAGTAATGACCACTTGGCTCTGGAAGCCCCCATTTCCCTGCTCTGGTGCTGCTTCTGAAGGCGGGGTGTGATGGAAAGGAAGGAATAAAGCTCCAGTGCAACAGAACTGTGCAAACCTCAATGTGAAGAGAGACTCAGCTTTGTCTTCCCAACACAAAGAGTAAAAGAAGGAGAATATAAATCCCACAATGTCTGCAAGGTCCTCCTCTGTCCAAATCACACGTCAGAGAGCTCTCTGGCCACAATGCTGGAGTGACTGGAGGAGTTCTCAAGGACAACAGGAACAGAACTCCAATGATATGTGTTTTCAAGGTGACACACTGAACTTCCCATCTGTTTCACTTCTGCAGTGCTGTCCTTGTCTGAATGTCTTTTGCCTCTGCCCAGGGAATCTCAGTTGAGACAGCGTTCTTTTTATAATACATCACCACGTCCTGTGCTCTTGTCAGGTGCCTTCCAACAGGACATGTTGTACACGCTATGCTGTCAATTGCAAACTCCCCAATCATGCTTTGCTCACCTTTGCAGTCTCTGCAGATGGAACTGGACAGGGCTTTCAACACCAAGCACTGCCTCCTGAGATCTCTGCCTGCCAGCTCCCACACACCTCTGCTCACGTCTGCTCCCATGCATGCGCAAGCAGGGATGCGATGCTCAGTCCCAGATGCACAAAAAGAAACCTAAACTTTGAGATAGCCTTCCCGCAGTGCAATTCCCTATCAGAGCTTCCTTCACATAAAACTGCCAACAGTGGTGAGGATGACCCATAGAGTTACAGATTCCAAAACAGGCAGCTGTAGTTCTGGCAACTTCCAGGTCCCCAGCTGCAGACCACCCAAGGTCATGAAAAATTAACTGGCTTGCTGGCACAGAGTGCTTTGAGCATGTTTGAACGCTAGCCATGCTGCTTTTGAGTAACTCTGCTCACCAGGAAAAGCAGGCTTTTATACCCACCAACAAGCCCAGACTGCTTCTTTCCCCCAAACCCTTCCTTCTGAGCTGTTCTCTTGTAACACCACATACTGTCCTTCAGTACATTATCTCCTTATGTGAAACCCCCATGACAGCTGATGATTTTCATCGTACCTGCTCCTCTGCTCATGGGAACGTAACCCAGTACACAGAATCTGTCACTATGGGCTACACGGGCACGTGACCTAGATGTGTGTGTGTGTTGTAGCATCTGATTAACAGTCATTACCCAAAGGATCAAGGAAAGTCCTTGAGTCGAGACATGACATCAGCCAGACTCTGGTTTATAGAAGCACGGTCTGTCTGCACTGTCCCTGACGAGGCTATTATTGAAAAGGCAGAGGCATGCGATGCTATATACAGATGGGACAGAATTGATTAAAGAGGAAGATCCTGAACACTTAATGAAGTACTATGCAAAGCACCACAGGGAAGAAGCTGCCTCTTTCCAGTCTGTATTCACTCCACCCTCAGGACAGGGCATGGCCTGGGTGGAAATTCATGTGTAAAGACCTTCAGAACCAAGCAAGGATGCAGCCCAGTTACTGTTATCTCTAGGAAATGCCTGGGCTGCTTGCAAAGCAAAGCCATGCATGGCTGAGGTGTTGTTTGCATATCAAACCTTACCTCTGAATGCTTGGAAACCCTCCATGATGTTGGTCTTGCAGCAACTCTGTGTCAGAAGAAGAAAGCAGGTGTTGGGAGAGACAAAGTGAGGACAGAACCTCATAGGATAATGGGAAAAGAATTCTTAGCACTTCAGGCAGGTGCTCTTGTTTATTTATCCTTTAAGCTGATGGGGTGTTTGATGAGAAAAGAAGAGATTTCCTTTGCAAGGGCTAAAAGCTGAGCCTTCTCACTGCGAACAATTAACTCAGCAAGGCTGCTCCCGCAGGACAGCCTCGTAAGATCCAGATGAGATGCTGGAATTCCTTTAATTGCACCTCCCGTTCCCATGCCGCTCACTGCAATTAAAATGAAGCACCACGACGGGCACAGTCTGACACTGCCCAGGACTGCGAGAGCAGCTGCTGCAGCCCCCCAGGTCCACACAAAGGGAGGTGGGCGGTCCCATTAATCCCTTCCCAAGAGGGGCAGTCCAAAACACTGTCTGGGAATTGTCATGCCATCTCTGTGGAGATATCTCTGAGGCTCTCATTGTCTGGAACATGGTCTGCTTGGACCTGCTCCTTGCCCCAGCTCTGCCTCCCCACAAAAGCAGAGGCAGGAGCAAGAAGTGTGTCCTGTTGCAGAGAAATGGCTCACAGGTGAACTGAAGGAAAGCAGGCAAGTCCACCAAATGCTAATAAATGACATGAAGCATGTAGCTGTGCTGTTTCAAAGCACTAAAATCAAGCATCCTGCTGGGTGTAGGGCACACCAACTGGACATATCCCTCTGCCTACAACCTGGCACCTCATGCAGAAGGGGATTTTGGTTTGGCAGCACCACTGCCTTTTTACCAGATCCAAGCACAGCCTGCAGCTGCTGCTGGTTCACCCAATGGAGGTGTTGAAGTCAGCACTGTCTCTGAGACTTAGGCTCTGATTCTCACTCACACCCAGTTCCTTCTACACTACTTGAAGGGAGCTGAGAATCTTACAGAGAGGCCAAGTAGTTCAGTGCAAACTGTAGACCTCTACAGAGGTCTCAGCACTCTGCTTTGCTTCTCCTGCTTTCAATACCCCACTGTAATCCTTTCAGGCAGTAGCTCATGACTCTGCTTCTCTGCCTCATCAAGAAAGCATTGCTACCCTGCCCATACACCCCCACAAACAGAAACAGCTTCAATTATAGTGGCCCTATTCAAGCATCACATCATTTCCCACCCCCTTGCTACCTTCTTAAGGGACTTTGCTTCATCAAGCAAGGCATACACTCTCCAGGGCAGCAGCTGATTCTCTCTATGGACTGAAACATGCCTAATGATCTCAGCTGGATGCTAATTGTCATGCAAAGAGAATAAAGAAAGTCCCTCCCACTCCAGACTTAACGATGGAGAAATTGCTACAGAAGCTGAGATTTGAGGTCAAGATGGCAAGGAAAGGGTGGCAGAGAAAGGGATCCACAAGAGCTTTGCTTTCTATGTGGATCAGAGCTGGAAACATCCTCCCAGCACAGAAATCGCATGGCATGGCACAGCAGTGTGCAAAACCAGAGAGGATAAGAATGGGCAAATGATGTCAGGCAGTGTCCTCTTGCCCCAACAGACTACTACCATGGCCAACTGCAGGAGTTTAGGGACAGAGTATGCAGAGCAGGGAATGCACTACAAGCTTTCCCTAATTATGCTCTCCGGTGAGTGACCTACTTGCTCCCATCAAGCACTGAGCTCTCAAACAGCCTTTTCAGGCAGCATGTTGGCAGGATGTCCTGAAGAAGCAGTGCTAACCACCAACCATGCTGTGACTAAAATCACAGGTTGTGGTGAGCAAGCAGACTTCCCAGGGCTGCCCCACACAAGAAATCCTAGAATCATTTAGGTTGAAAAAGACCCTTACGATTAATCCCACCATCAACCTAACACTACCAAGTCCACCTCTAGATCATGTCCCTAAATGTTACATTCACAGCACAAAGCCTCACGGGGAAAAAGCCTTGGTTAGGCAGCGTGGCTCAGCTCTCCAAGAATCAATGAGCCAGGATGACACTTAAGAGATCCATGTCCCAGATGCTGATGCTACACTGTCCTCTCACCAAAACAGGTTTCAGAGGGCGCAGCGCATCCCTACTGCCCACGTCCCTGAGATTCTGTCCATTGTGAAGAAATATGTGTGCTGGCCAGGAAGAAAACCAGTGTTTGCCTGTAAGAATCCCTTTCTAACCCTGAACTCCAAGGGAAAAAACTACATACCTAAAATAAAAATAAATAAATAAATAAATAAAAAGAGAATCTGAGGAAGTTCTGCTTTCACAAAGTGGGAGGGTTTTGTGCCCTCTGCAGAAATAGTCACTCCTGACACTGTGCTCTCCTGGTCCTAGATAAAGAACGAACGTACTCTGCTCCAATGACTCTTTCAAGGAAACCTGTTTCATCTTGTCTCTCATGCCCCTTGCTGTGCCTGCCAGTTTTTTCTCCTGACCCTGCCAGTTCCTCAATTTAGCTCCTTCTCCCTGCTTCACGTTGTTTTTCCTTTCTCAGTTCTTCTTTTCAAGCTACCATAAAAATCACAGCCCAGCCTAATGTGATTTCAAGGGAGCACAGGCTGAGGGAAGCAGCTGGGAGAAAGGAATCAGGTTACAGAAGAAGGACAATTTCTGTATCAATTGTTGAATATTCAAGGTCAAAGCAAGCTGGATCACAGTTACAGAAGGGGCACCAGGCCAAGTAATGCTCCTTTCCAGCAACACAACCACATTTCAGCCATTTGGAAGCCAGGACACCAGTCACAGGGCAATGAGGTGGTTTTCCTCCCCCACTCCTGTGTTTTGGTTCACACGTACCCCATGCAGCTGCCTGGGAGCCACCATCACCACCTGCCATTCTCCTGTTGATCAGAGATCATCAGTTGGCTAATCCACTTCCAGCTAACTGCAGATCAGAGAGGAACCACGAGAACCCTCACAGCAAAGCCCTCTTTGCATGAAGATGGACATAAAATGCCCCCAGCTACAATCAGCTCCATACCTTCAGCATATGCTCAAGGCTGCAGCAGGCATGATTTCTCCAGGCCCTACCTGCACCCTCACTTGTGACCCTAACACATCTCCCACCAGCACAGAAGGCTGAAGTCTGAGGCACCCAAGACATGCATGGGGGAGGCAGACTGAAGTGTCCCCACGCTGAGGCCTGCTCACGTGCAGTTTGTTTCATGGGCAGTTAGACAGCAGCCCCTCACATGAAGCTGGGGCAAGCAGCCCTGCCCTCACACCATAAGCTCCATCTCCCATCACCTCTACCAGGATGTAACAGTCCAAATATTCAGCTCTGAGCATCAAGGCACAGAGAGGTTTGTGATGCATATTGCCTGTGGTCCCACATGGCTGCTGAATTTGGAGAAACATGCCATTTCCCTGCACACTTACTGCAGGCAGATTTCATGCAGCCTTTAAGGGAGATGGTAGGACGGCTTCATCTGAGGGTGAAGGAAATAAATAGAACCAATACCTACTGAAAAAAACTTCTGCTGAAAATAAACTAAAAGCGTCAAAATCTAAAATGAATTACTGCAACCACACCATTTCACTTGGAACCTTTTTTTTTTTCTTTCAATAAGCTAACAAAATATTTTCTTTTACCCTTATCTGATTCATTTCATTTCAACTTCTATTTCCCAATCCTCATTCTAGTGCTTTAGTTATAGGGCAGAATCTATCACTGTATAAAAAGCAGAGCAAAGCATTCTGATGTTGTCCCTCAACCCATTCACCCTCAGAAACGCTGAAAAACTTTGTCTGTCTCAGCAAAGGTGGGAGAAAGGAGTGAGAGCTGCATCCCAGTGCAATCAACCCCAGACCACAAACCCCAAACTCTGCTACTGCACTGACTTTCGTATCATGCACCTTAAATATCCTGAACTCTCCTGTGGGGAGATCTAAAGCCTTCAGCTCAGATAAATCAACTGCCTTAAAAATAATTCAGCCCATCAAGTGACAACTATTGGTACAGCTCAGAGCCTATATCTTTCAAATTTGACACAATAGTGCTTTCCCTTTGACTTGGGAGAATCGATTTAATGAGGTTCAGAGCACAGATTAGTACTAGAGTCAAACACATGCTTCCTGGCCCAGCCACAAATCCACGTCTGTGCTGAGACGTCAGCCTCTGGGTACCTGAAGAGCATCTCCATTAGCTGATGGGTTTGCGATGAAGACAGCCACATCTGCACTCCTCTCAATGAGCTGCAGCTGTGTGGCTGCTCCAAGCTTGCATCCCTCAGGGACATTCAGGCAGAATTCCTACTTCTCATTGATCCAAGCCATTTCCACACCTGTGCATCCCAGCAAAGCCTCTTCTGATGCTCTGACATAGCTCCTACTGACTGAGACAGATCACACCAGAGCTCAGGGATGTCCCTGCAGCCTGGCTACCCTACTCAGAGCAAGGAGAGCTCACTGTTACTAGGAAGCTGTCGTTAGGGTCTGTTTTAACAACAGGAGACCTGGTGCTGGTGGAGACCCAGATGCAGTTGTTACAGCTATGAGATATGTTAGAAAGGTTTTCTGTGGTTAAGGGTGAGGAATTGCATGTTACAGCACAAGCAAACATCCTTCCCTACATGCAAGGGCTCTGGGCTACAAAACCCTGTGTTAAGATTGGCTGAAGGAAAATGAGATTTCTCCAACAGCAGGCACAAAGTAAATGCAGAATTGAGCCATTTCTGCCAGCAGAAGGTCAGAAACCAGATCTGTGAAAGAATTTACAGAAGCCTCTTGCTTAATTACTTGCATTAGTTCTAATTTTTGGGTGGCCCTTTGTGGAGCCAGGAGTTGGGCTCCATGATCCTTATGGGTCCCTTCCAGCTCGGGATAGTCTGTGATTCTATGAATTATGAATGTTGACTTATCCCACACTGCCCGAGGTCTGCTTCCTGAGTGCTGTACTGACACTGCACTTTGAGAAACACAACAGGACACAGTCACCATCCCCATTTAGCATCTGACTGGGGACGCTAATTAACTTTGGGGCTTTGCTCTCCAGAAATGTCTCCAAAAACCAGCCCTTTTCCTCTCCATAACCCATCTGTCCAGATTGACATCTTCTATTGAGCTCCAGATTCTAGAAGCAAACCCCCAGCTTTTTGTTCATCTTCGCTAATAACAAACTCCTCGTGTTTTCTGCACAATAAACAGCCTATAAATAAAATGCCGACATGGATGTCACACAGAAAATATCTGGAGGGGATTAGTGTATGTTCTAGATAATAAATGGAGCTGGTTGAATTATTCATAGCGAATAAATCAGCCCTTATCTGGTTTGGGAGCAGACCCTGAAACTTGTGAAGCTCTTGGGATATGTCCAGGCTGGGAGTAACTCATTTATTCCATTAGACCTTCTGTGCAGCTCATGATTTGTCCCACACATAACACACGACCTCCTATTCCTCAGTGGCCTCATGGATTTTTTCTTAAGACAATGACAGATGCTGGCTCCAGGAGAGCCGGTGCCCTTCTCTGCCTACCCAACTGCACCACCATGGGAACATGAGCAGCTACATGGGGAGCAGTCCCCCTCCTAATGCTGGGGCACACAGGGCGAGGCTCAGGTGGCCGATTCTGAACGCCAAGGAATTGAGAGATACGAGCTCCCTGAGCAAATGAGTATTTGTGCAGCTGTTAGAAACGCATCGCCAGCCCCAGTGAGGAGCTGCGCCGAGCCACCACTCAGGCGTGGAAACCAACAGCCAGGAAAAGCACCAGGACCCTTCATACTCATTTCCCAGCACTTTAGCTTTCTACAACATACATCTTTATCGGGGACCAAAACCTGACCTTGCTCATTACACGAGTGTTTCCTGTGCTGCGCACCAGGCAGCGCACGGTCGTTGGCAGAACACTGCTGCGCACCATAGACGCTGCAATCCACCCCAGCCGTGGGTGCATCTGGGCCGTCGCCTCCTAAACAGATGATTTGTGAAGCGTGTTGAAGTCCTTTCAGTTGAGAAGAGCTGCGCAACCGCTGGAGTGTTATCAGGAAAGGAGGGGGAGGTAACACATTCCCTTTACCTATAGGCTTATCTTGCGCTCCAGAGCACAGCGTTCAAGCATCTTAAAAAGCGAGCCATTTTCATTTCATTTCCTTCCTACTTATTCCAAAGCAGCTGAGGCTAAGTATAATCAAGACTTAAGTGTTCCTCAGAGCCAGACAATTATTACCGGTCTCACTTTCCCCATCTATTAAGAAGAAATGAAGATATTAACCTGAGCCTTGCAGCCTGACACCAGGGCTTTTGCTCCGGGCTTCCCGCAGCGGTTCCCATGCTTGCTGTGATCCCACAAGCCCAGCTCGCTCCTCAGGATGCAGCTCTGCTTCTGAGCAAGGTGCCACTGAATGCCAAAGGGCTCTCAGCAAGGCTTAGCCGGGTAAAACCCAGCTCTCCTCTTGAAGATCTTTGCCCTGGCTGCTGGGACAGCTCAGCCAAACACAAGCAGCTGCCGACTCATCTCACACCGCGGCCCCCACGGTGATTTTGCTCCGAGGGCTGCACTTCAGCCTCTCAACCACCCGCAGCTCCAAGTGGGGAAGGAGCAATGAGGGAAGAGGGCTGCGTGGGCAGCCCCTGCCTCCCCGTGCCACTGAGGCAGCCCTATGCAGAAACCTGCAGGTGGTGGTGAAGAGCCCAGGCCCCCCAGGCCTGCAGCCCCCTCCCCACCGCTGCCCCATGGCGGCTTTAGCTGCGGCAGCCTGACCTTCCCTCCTGACTCCTCGGGATTTCATGAAAGCAGTCAGTGGGGAGTTCTCTTCATTCACGCTGTGCTTATACTTTTAAATTATAAAGTGTGTCAAATGAGGATTTAATTTATAGTTAACAAGACAACGTTTGTAAATTAATTATTCATCATCTGATAACGAATAAACATTTCCCCTGTTCTTCCCCCACCCCTCCTTCCTTCTTCCCAGGGTTTCACAAATGCATCATACATGCAAATCTATTAAATCTATTCTGCAATACTCTAGACACGGGAAAATATGTTCTTCATCCTCAATTTCGTTAGTGTGTTGCATGGTAACTACTGCAGCCAGGCACAGCATTATGAATTTAATCGTGCGTAGCTTCTCCTACCTAAAGAGGGGAGGGAGGGAATGTTCAGCACGTGCATTTGGATACATCACCCTCCTCGGATGCCAGTTTCCCCCTCAGTGGGGGAGGTAGGACAATAATTTGTCGCTACAGTGGAGGCAGGAGCTCAGTGCTACCCCATGGAAAAGGCATACACTTCACGTGGAGCAGAATCTGTCGATTCCTGGTGAATGGCAGAGCCACCTTTTGCTCTTTTTGTCTTTGGTATCATTAAGACCAAAGATGGTTTGCAATCCCAGCAGAACTTTCATCAAGTTTGGCTACAGAATTGCATGCACAGGGGCACCTTCTCTGCTTTTAACACCTTCACGTGCACCACAGAGGAGTCTCCAGCACCGGATCTAACTCAACCTTCACTACCTCTAATCCTGATCACCTGAAGACACCAAAACAAGCCCCTGGCTGAAAAACGTGTCCACTTGGCGAAGAGACTGCTGCTTTGCTTGCACCATGTTCTCCATATGAAGTCCTTGTGCCTCACACTTGGTTTTGCTCAAGAAAGGAAGAAAAGCCACTCAGATCTCTGGGAGGACATGGAGAGCAGAACTTGCTCCATTGCCAAGCTGGGAACAGAAGCAGTTTCTCAGTTCCACCCGTGCTGATCCTCATGGACACTCTCAGGACTAAAAGACACTCAACCCCAACATTTGGCAAATAAATTCTTTCTAGAGAACCATTTCCTGACAGTTAAGCATCTCTAAAAGAAGGTGATCCAGAGCTGTACGCGCCCTTGACACCAGTGGAAGCCATAATCCTTAGCAATAATGCCATTACCAAACAAAACCAGGAGCAAATACCTTCAGCAAACAACCAGTCAGTGACAGATTTGAACCCAAATCCCCACCCCTAGGTCCCCAACTAGGGCAGCCCTCCCTAGAATATCTGCCTGCAAACACTTAGAGAAGAAACAAGGCAGGTTTTTGCACCATGCTTAGTGACACGCCAAGGACACCTAACATCGTCTGTGTTAATGGGAATCTAATTGGGCATCCAAATCTGTGGCACAGCCTGGAAAACTACAGCACTGTGGGTGATAACTCATTTGGCTTGAGGTGCCGCTGGCTGGCACCCAGCGGCAGCGGGCGGCCCTGGAAGAGCTCGCAGCCACGTGCCTTTCCCCAAAGGCATCTTCCCAATACCCTGGGAAACCCAGGTGCCTCAAACACAACAGGTTCAAGGCATGGGGAAGCCACTTGTGCCCCTTTCAAAATCCCAGCCCACTCAGCAACCTGAGTATGAAGCACCGGGGCCTGACAGAAACAGCTTCTCCTCACACCTTTTCCTCTAAGCGCATCTCTGTAGGGTCGTATCCTTCTGTAGGCCTTAGGCTCCTAAATACTATTCCTTTAATTTAGCAGCCTCCTTGCTTTTTTTCTGGAGACTGCCCCAGAGCTGGCACTGCTTAGAAAGTCCTTTTCAGAGAGGAGGGAATGTAAAATATGCTCAAGTACCTAAATAGGAAACAAGACTGCCATTCTGATCTACAAGAGATACCAGGAAATCACTTCACATTTCTTCGCCCTCCAAACCTGCCTGCGTTCTGCTGACTCCTGAATGTTAATGTTATTTATGACAAATGATTGATGAGAAGGATGCAGAATTCACACTCGGCGCAGGGCATTTTCAAATCACCTATTCATTTTTAAGGACCGGAATCAGTTTTGCATCCTGACGTGATTTATCATTTGGAGGTTGAGCAGCAGCTACGCAGGACCAGCTTCCAAGCACTGACAGAGCATCACCAGGCTGAAGGCAGCAGTGAGTGGTTAACCCTGTGAGGGGTGAGCAGAAGATCACAGGACACCAGTAGTCAAACTGTGTTGTTTTCCTGGAGCCTCCTCCCCTGCCAGCACATCAGATGCTCCTTCAGACGTACAGGTCTAACCTAGTAGCCACAGTCATAGTGCTGTATTTCTTAAGGCAAAACTGGGTGTTACCTTCTATACAGCCTGACCTCGTGCAAGAGAAATGTTTACACCCAAGATGCTGTCATTGCAATGCGCCTGAAAGAGATCAATGCAACATTTCCCCTCCAGTGGTCCTTTCAGCTTGCATGAGGCTCTGTGTCTGCAACAGGCACCACAGACGCCCAGACGGAGCAGCTAAAAGAAATCTCACCATGGGCTCAGGGAAGATCTAGATCAGAGATTCTTGTTCCCTTCCCCATGTATTCCCTCAGGTTGTGTATGAGGAAAAAAAAAAAAGGGAAAGTTTGGGTATATGGGACAGGCCTGACAGCTGAGAGAAGGCAGAGCTTTCCTTACAGAAGAAGCTCTAAAAATGGGAATGGTACATGCCCAGCAAAGATGACCTGAATCACACGTTTGATGCCAGCCTGCCAGTGGCTGGCACAACCTACTGAATGACTTAATTTGTTGCATCAGTGGGGAAGAACAAACATGTGAAGCAGCCAAGTTCAGTCACGACGCTGTGGCAGTTTCATTACAGCCCTTTTCTCGTTTTTCAGAAGTTACAGGCAGGTGCAGTCTCACTCCTGAGCCGGAAGAAGAATACAGCAGTACAGATGTCAGAAGGTTGCCAACCAAGATTACAGGACCTAGGTCCAGCAGTCCTCAGGACCTTTAGTATCAGTCCAGCATCTCAGGAAGGAAGGTTAATCTTAAGGGCATCCCTGATTCAATCTTCAGATGTTATTTCAGAGGATGGGGCAGGAGAGATGTCCATAAACAGTGTACTTGGGGACATCATATGGAAGTTTCTTCAGGTCTCTGGGGGGAAGTCCTGTGACCCCTCTGAGAGGCAAGGATGAGAAGGAAACAGTGGACATAGCTATTCTGTCTTCCGGATTTCACAACGTAGCGAAGAAACTGAACATGCCTGAAGGCAGAGGATTTGCTGCCAGATTCTTAACTCAGTGGATCAAAAACTAGTGAAGGACTGAGGTGGACGCACATACTCTTCACAAATGCATCACTATGGCATAAGCTTTGTTTCTTAGGAAACCAGACTAACAGTGCCTGGTGCCTCTGCTTTGAAGAAGAGATGAACTGTGGATGGGTTCTTCTGAGCCACTCTCTGCTCCCCACCCCCACTTGTGGTCACACAGAGCTCCAAGGGAAATGGAGTTTCCAAGAGATCTATAAAGGGATAATGGAAACAGATGAAGAGGAAAAGGGAAGCATGAGGATATGCACTGCGGCTTGGCTTGATTTTCTTGGCACTTTCAGGCAGGTCAAAGTAGATGTGTGCTGGCAGACAGAGGTGACATCCTGGGTTAGGCACCACCAGCTGTGGTTCTTCTCCCAGAGACCTGACCCACAAATATAGGGATAGGAAAGGCTGCTTTGAAATGCTTTTTGGATTGAAACTTGTCCTACATCTATGGTGCCATTCCTCCATCCCCTGAAGACGTTGCTCAGTGGAAATTTTCTACTTAGGAAAATAAAAACGTATCCATCCTGAGAACTCTTTTTTTTTTTCCCCCACCCCCTTTTTAGGAGGGGGGTCTTGTTTCTGCTCCATTCAGTATGGAGAGAGACAAAAAGAGTTAGGCTGTCCTGAATCTCTCCCTCATCCTCTCTACCACATAGCCCCATGTCTCTCAAAGTCTGACAGAAGATGAAAAATGACTTCACACTGAAAACAATAATGAAAGCTTCCTGTGAAAAATAATCAACACTTGCTCTCCAGTGTGTGGCCTGGAGGCTCTGCAGAGCAAGGAGCATCTCTATTGAGACTTTCCAGAGCTCCCAATACAGCAGAGGCTTCAACCATGAGCAGAAGCCATTACAGTGGCATTATCTAAGGTGGCAGAAGCAGAAGCAAAGTATTGAACACGAGGCCCTCCCCTCCTACCTCCCCCTCCCAGCATCACAGGCTTCCTATGTGTCCATACATGGCAACAGTTTCTCCCCTCTCCCAGCAACTACAGCACGAGCTCTGACAGGGCAGTGCAGTTCACCTGAAGCATCCTGGTGCTCATGTTCTTCCCAGAAGAGCAGGAAAAGCCACCAGGCAACCACACCAGGCTGGTGGGGATGAGAAAGCTCGTGAGGATGGCAGGGTCACTGAGCTCACTTTGCTCCTATCCAGAAATGGCAGTAAAACCATCCACACCCCAGTTATCAGCAGGTCAGAGCACTTCTTCCCAACAAATCCACCTCTTAGTACCATAGAAATGTTAAAGTTGGAAAAGACATCTAAGATCAAGTAGTCCAGCCATCAACCCATCCCCACTAACCATGTCCTTCAGTGCCACATCTACTTCTTTTTGCATAGCCCCAGGGGCAGCAACTCCACCAGCTCACCAGCTCCCTGGGCAGCCTGTTCCTGTGCCTCACCACTCTTCTGGAGAAGAAGTTTTTCCAACCTGAACCTCCCCTAGCACAAATTGAGGCCATTACCTATCACAGTTACCTAGGAGAAGAGGCCAACCTCCATCTTGCTACAGTCTCCTTTCAGGGAGTTGTAGAGAATAACAAGATGTGCCCTAAGCATCCTCTTCTCCAGAATAAACAATCCCAGTTCCATCAGCCACTCCCCATAAGACCTGTGCTCCAGCTCCTTCACAGCTCCATTGCCCTTCCTTAGGCATCTCCAGGACCTTGATATCTTTCTTGCAGTGACACCAGCAGGACACAAGCCAGCTGCCTCCCACACCCCATGCCCTCAGCTGCTGCATTGTGCTCCTACAGCAGAGATGCCACTCACCATTTGGATGACAGACACAGGCCCAATGCTGTTCACATAGATATCCACATCAATAAATGTAGGCTTGACTGTAAAGAAAACAAAATACGTAAGAGAGCTGGGAGCCAGAATCACTAGTGAAGGACTAGGGGGAGGTATAGGTGTACAGCAGGGAGAAAGAGTGGCTCAACCTGACCAAAAAACCCAAATACAGCAGCCTCAGTCTTTTAATGGAAAACCTGGGCCAGGTCGCCATCCACTGCCAGGCTGCCCACGAGAGCTCGGGGACACTTACTGCCAATGTCAGGCCTCAGCTTGTTGTCATAGTTCTTCAGCAACGAGTTGAGGATCTGTGTAGCATCCGTTTCCTGCGTCCTGGGGGTGAGGACCCAGGTTTTATTGATGCTGAGGTAATCGTAATCATACTCCTCTGTGCTCTCACACCTGGAGCAGAGACAAAAGAAACATCGCTGTGACATCTCTCTGGTGCTCAGAGGGAGTGGAGGCACACCTGAGTTTCACAGGCACTAAAGGGGAGGAAGGAGGAGGAAGATGAATGCGAGGAGCTTGGGAATCTCCGCTCAACAGTGCTGTGGAGATGACACACCTCTGCTCATTGCTGACCCCAGGGACCTTAGCTCGCAGCTGCTGACACCTGGAGTGGGCATCTTCAGGGAAGACAATAGTGACCAAAAAGCATCTGGGGCAAAAAGTGTTTATAAAGGAAAACATTTCAGAGAAGAGGTGCTAAAGCCACCAAGCAGGCAGCACGCAAGCCTGGCTCACCAGGCACACAGCCATCTGCCCTGTATGGATCCTGGGAAATTAAAGCCTTATGCAAACTCCTCTGCCCTCGGGCCGTGATCTGCCACAACCCATTCCCTGCTCACCAAGCCTTCCTCCCCACTTAAAGATGGGGAAGCTGGAACATCTTTCAGTCCCAAGCCAGAATTTGTCCCCCTTCGGACACTTTGCACCGAGCAGCAGTTTCTCCCCATCCCTTTCAAAAATGCCCTCTCTAAAACCTTAGTACCTCCCCTTTTCCTAAAGATGCTTTCCTACAACCCCACCCTCCCCTCTAATTAAATTAGGCCCACGTGCTCACAGTGCTCTGGGCAGCTCATTCACAACCCCGTCCCTACAAAGACACGGGCGTTACAGGTGAGAGGATGCCGTGTGATCCTACCTCCCACCCGGCTCATCGCCTGACGTGTCAGCGTGTCCCCCGCTGCCGTGCCAGGCAGGGGCTCAGCAGGAGCTGCCTGCTGCTGACACCTCCCAGCTGGAGCCCGCAGCTCCGAGGTGTGAGTGGGCACCTCCGCTGCCTTCAGCGCCAGGCAGATGATGAGGGGAAGAAAGGTGTTGCGCTGACGTGCTGCCATTCGTTTATCAGAAGCTCCTCTTTTAAACCCCCGATGAAAGTTGCTTTCACAGCCACTTTCTGACTCCTTGCATCTCCCCGGCTTTCAGGTGCTGAAACGCGTCTCCCGGCAGGGGCTGGGCTGTGTGCTGCTGCCTGCCTGCCGCTGCACGTTAGGTGCTGCTACATCAGCTCGTCGTTCCCTGTCTGACTGCGCGCTGCACTTCCTAACGAGGCTTAAGGAGTCTTAAGCAGGGCTGTCAGGTTGTGCTTCCCTACCCGAGCTGGAACAGCACCAGAGCTCGCAGCCTTCCAACTGCAGCCCAAAGGCAGCTCCGCGGTCCTGGGACTGCACCCACCCCAAACCTGGCTCCTGGGGCCTGGGGGACAAGCAGGGGGGAGTGAAAGTGAGCCCAGCTGCTTTCCTTGCTGCCTCCGGCAGAGTGGAAACACAGCAGAACCTTATGCCAGTGTTCCCTTGACCCTGCTGGGATCCAACCTAGGATCCATCGCCTGAAGCCATTCTGCCCTCTTGCCGCCCATCTGAACCCAGCTCCTGCAGCTCTAGGGCTGTGGCAAAGCTCTAAACGTTCCCCTTGGGCTAAACCAGGCCAGGCTGCATACCCTGACCTCAGCTTTCTGGCTTTCCCCATTTTGCACTGTTGCCAAACAGCCTGCAGTTTGGGGTAGGAGCCACATCCATATTACAGATGCAGTGACACTACCAAAAATATATATATTTTCTCTCTCTATCTCTCTCTCTCTTCTCTCTTTTTTTTTTTTTTTTTCTAATGCAGCTAATCCTGGGCTACTAAACCACGCTAAGCCATTTTAGCATAAGCAAGCCAGCTTTTGCTGGAGAAAATATGCTTTTGCTGAATGCATGTAAGACACACACAGCAGCTCTTGCCTGCCAGATATGATTCTGGTGCCACCCCCGAGCCCTCTGCCTCCCCAAAAGTGGCCCTAGCTCAAACCAAGAAAGGAAGAGCCCAGGAGCTATCACAGAGGACAGGAGCTAAGGGATGGAGGCTGTGCATGTCCCACTCGAGCTGCAGATGGGAACGTCGCACCGCAAACCTGCAGCGATGCCCAATGCTCCTGTGCACAGTGCTGTCCCCGTGGCTCCGTCTCCTCGCTCTGGCTCTGGCTGGTGACAGAGGAAAGCCAGCTCCCATATGTCTCCGTGCAGCCAGGAGGAAAGGCAGAGCCACATTTCCTCACCTCTGCTCGTGGAAATGTCAAAACAGCCACCTCACAGCACCGCTCCTCGCAGCCACAGGGTGCAGCTGGGAGAGCAGTGTGGGGACAGAGGCACAGGAGGGCACAGGGACACTGCAGGGCAGAGCTGGGGACCTGCGGGGAGCCCTGCTCTGAGCAGGCAGCCTGGCAGGGAAGCGTCCTGTCCGATGTGCCCATGTGTACAGATGGGATTGGACAACACTCGTTGGGCAACCCTGGGCATTACTGCAGGACGCTGCCAGTTGCTTGCCTCCCTTATTCTGCTTTACTCAAGCAGGCACCTGTTTTGCTGAGGTTCCCAAGAGCGCTGATGGGCAGATTAAAAGCAGGGCCAGCAAAGTGGGTCCCAGCAGGTGCAATCTCAGGTTGTTGAGTACTTGCTGCCCTTTTGCCCCTTTGCTGTGGACCTCAGCTCCGTCCTGCCCTGCTGCATGGGCTGAGGAACTGCAGGGAGGCCGGCAGAACCGAGTGCTTCTCCCAGCTCTGATGTGACCCTGCCCAGCAGCCTCAGGTGTGCCAACAAAGTCTGGAGCTGGTAACATTTCACACTAAGAGGTGCCACCATCGGGGTTCTGGTGCCTGCCCTGAGCATCGTCCCCAGTCCTGAAGCAGAGATGTTCAGGAGAAGGTGCTGACCCCGGGCTGTGAGTGGTCCCACCACTCTGCAAACGCAGCTCAGTGCCTCGCCTGCACCGCAGGAACAGACAGCAACACAGCGCAAGGACATTTCACCTGGCTGACACAACACTGCGCTCAATCCCAATTACCACATGCTAATGTGTCCTTGTCACCCATCCCAATGCCTCCAAGGGCTTGTAGGCACAGGAACATTCAGGCCAATTAATCTAAATCAGAAGTATGCAAAGAATTCAGGGAGAGGGGGCTCACTGAACGGTACTGTGTGTGTTTCACCTGTACCTCTCCTTGTACAGCACCCTCACTGAAGCCCTGTTGGTGAAGCCTGCACTATCAATCTCAGCTTTCTGGAGGTGCAACGCTGTGCTGGATACACCTTCGGGGTTCTGAGCTGGGTGCCCCATCCCAGCCAGGCAGTACCCTGGGAAATGCTGATGGGGAAATGGCCTAGGGAGTGCTGAGTCACAACACGGAGCATCCAGCCCCCCCTACACTGGGGTCTTGCAGCACATGCTGAGAGGAGAGCTTGCACACACTGCATCAGATCGTAGCTCGTCACCCAGGCACCCACTGTTAACGTAGGGCTGCCTGCAGCCAGGAAAATGCCGTGAGGGCAGGATGAGACCCCAGTGGTACTGCTTGCTCCTTTACTCCTTCTTCTCCCGCAGTCTTCCTCTGCTGCTCCATCGCCCCCACACCGTGCACAACCGCTGCTCCTGGCAGCTCAGGGAAGAAGTAGGTAGTGGCACCAGGCAGAAGGGAACCTGGGCCAGCTGTAGGGTACAGCTTCTTACTGGAGGGCACGTGAATACAGGACTTAACACCACCTCCATGCAATTTTGCAACCTGTCCCATCCAAGCACAGTGTGACAGAGGAACTGGAACCATCACAGGCCCTTCTCAGCCCTGAGCCCCTCAATTAGAGCCTGGGTGCCAGGCACGAGCCATGGGGCTGCTCTCTCTGTCCTCATGTTGGCACAGCCGTGCTCTGGAGGACACCAGCACAGACCGGAGTTCAGGGAGTCTGGTAGAGGAGACCATCAGTAGCAGGATTCGTGCTCCTTGCCCCTGACTGCATTTGTAATGGGATTTGATCGGCTTTAAGGCGGCTTATTCTGTCAATTAGCTTCAGCCAGTGAAATCCCTCTTCTCTCGAGCCCCGGGGGCAACAATCTGCTGACATGTTCTTCTCCGATCCAGCCATTAAACTCACCAGAGGGGATACCAATTGTCAAAACGATAGTAATAAATAAAAAATAAATAAAAAATATAAATAAAAATAAATTGGGGGGGGGGGGGGAGGGATAAAAAAAAAAGGAAGGAGAAATAAAAAGATAAAGAAACTTAAAAACCCCTCGTGCGTGGGGCCTTTCATTGCTGTTTACAGAAGGGTGCTGGGGGAGAGCCGTGCTCGCGGCCCCATACCCCCGCTGCCCCCTCGCCCCGATCCGTGCAGCAGCCGGACCGGCCCCGGGGCCAACCTGTGGAGCGGGGCAGAGCCCGCACCGTCCCCTCCCGATAGATGGGGGCAGCGGAGGGGCCCCGCGCAGCTCCGGGTGGAAATGCTCCTGCGATGCTCGGAGCGGTCGGGAGATGCCGAGCTCCCAGTGATTGCACCCCCCCCCCCCCCCCTCTCCCCCTCCCCCAAAGCTCAGCCCTCGGCGGGATTCGTCCGGAGAAGGGATGGCGATGTAGGGAACGCGGCGTCCCCTCGATTCGGGGCGCGCAAAATGGGGGACCCGAAGCGCAAAGGCACGGCGCGGGCACGGTGCGGCGGGACGCGGATCCTCGGGGCGGACTGCCAGGAGCAGCCGACGGAACGGCGGTGCCCAGATCCCCGCCGAAACCGCGCCGCAACTCCGCACCCATCATCACCCCGACGGGAAACTGAGGCAGCGGGCGGGCGCCCGTCCGGCGGGATGCTCACCTGGCGGAGCGCAGCGCCGGCCCTAGGGCCAGGCAGAGCAGCAGGACCACCGCGGGCATCTCTGCGAAGCGAGGGCCGGATCCGGGCTTGGGGGGAGCGGCGGCGGCGGGACCCCCCCGATGCCCGCTGCGCCGCGCTCCAGCCCCGCCGCCTCCCGCCCGGCTCCGCGCCGCCGGGGAGGCAGGGGAAAGTTGGGCATCTCTTCTGCGAGTCGGCGGCGGGCGGAGGAGGGGCTCCGCGCAGGGTCCTAGCTCCCCGCGAGGGGCCGCCTCCCGCCCCCAGAGGGCCGGGCAGCAGCGGAGGAGGGGGAGGTGGGGTGGGGGATGGGGGGGGGGGCTCCTCGGAGAGCCGCCGTCACACAGCTGCCGCCACCGACAGCGGCAGCTGGCACCGGGCTGCTTCTGTCCCCTCTGCGGAACGATGGGCGGCGAGGTCCTCACCTAATTGCTTCCAGTGCACAGAGCTTTCTTCTTCTTCATTTATTTTATTTTTTATTTGGTTTTTAGAGAGGGTCGTCATCATCGTCGTGAAAATAAGTAAATAAAGAACGCAAGGCACGCGGTGTCACCGTGGGTTCTTCCCCACCTGTTGGGCTGCTGCCCTGTGAAAACAAGCTGGCGGGGTGCATGAGGGGCTGAGGGTTTTGGTCTGCTGCTCCCTGCTCCTGCTCTCCCTGGTTTGCCGAGCATCTCGGGTATTTCTTTTCTCTGCTGGCATCCTGCTTGTAAACAGGAGTAACGGATTCCTTCTTGGCATGTTGTAGGTCAAGAGTTACTGGGAACCAACTTTGTTTCAGCTACATGCAGGAGAAATAATTATCATTCATCAGCTGACAGCCTGTGAGATGCAGGAACCCGCTCCCCAAAGGGCCTGCTCCTGCATCTCACAGAGATCATAGAATGGCTTAGGTTGGAAGGGACCTCAAAGCCCAGCCAACCCCCATCAGTGCCCCTGACCAACTCAGGCTGCCCAGGACCCCATCCAACCTTCCCTCGAGCACCTCCACGGATGGGGTACACACAGCTTTTCTAGGCAGCAGTGCCGGGGCCTCACTGCCCTCTGGTAGGATCACAGATTGGGATTTGATGCTGTCTAATGAACTGCCACCATGGGCAATTAGTTCCCTCGGCTCTGCCACAGCCTTTGTGCCCCAGGCACAGGAAAACCTCTTCTTCCTTCTCCACTGGTAGCATGCTGGTAACCACTGTCTCATTGACTCAGTTCAGCAGGACCGGGACGTGTCACTTCCCCATGCTCACTCAGTGTCTCACAGCCAGGACCAGTCTCGGCGGGGATGAGGAGGGCTGCAGGAACACAGGCAGTAAATAACAGCAGCGCACCCAGGGGATTTTGCAAGACTCTTCCTACACGGGCTCTCCCTTGCTGATTCTTGCAGTGATCACCTTAACCCTCAAATATGAGATCTGAGCAGCATCAAAGCCGTAGGAGGCAGCTGCAGGCATCGCAGCTCCAAGATGGAATTTCCTTGTAACGGAGCAGCTGCAGCTGATGTTCTTTTAGTGCATGCACAGAAGCCACTCTGGGATGATGGGTTGATAGGAAGCACATGTCAAAAGAGTAAATAATGAAAATCAAAGCAACAGTGAAGGTGAAAAGAGCTCTTTCAACTTCAAAGCAAGGCACCAGATTGCCCCAGAAGTCCTTCAGGGACCCAGATGAAGCTGAAGTAGGGAAAAACGCAACAGGAGGATGCAGCTGTTGAGGAGTTGTGGGCTTGAACAGATCACAGAAAATCCAGGGGTTCATACATGTGCTCTCAGCTCCCCCTCAAGACGCAGGATGTGAAGTGGTACGTGTGGAAATTCATTGCTCCAATTTGTTTGACTGCCTCTCCTGCAACACGAGGATGGAGAGACCTGGGGCAGGATGGGGCTTGCAGGGCTGGGGATGGCCCAAGCAGAGGCTGAGGATCAGAACATTCATTCCAGGTGCTGTTTTGGGGACACCTTCCAGGTGGTTTTATGTGCTGGGGGCACTGAGCAGCTGTCCTCCCTGCTCTTCTTCACTGGGTGCTGGTTTCTTGATTCAGCTACTATTTACTTATGCCTAAGGTAGGGATGAAGCACACTGATGGTGTGTGTAGGAGAGGAAGGGAAGGGCACTGCCTTTCCAACACCTGATTTACCAACAGTGCGGGCTCAGGCAGGAAGAAACCTCTTCAAATTCACAGTGAATGGTTTTGAACAGAAAAGAAACAACGCTCAGTCTGAATGCTGAGAAGCACAAGATGTCCTGCATCAATGTGCTGGGATGAAACAGTCCCTGTTTTCCACTTTGAAGAGACATTTGTTTGGAGGTCTCCTGTCGTGGGATTCTCTGAACTTAAACAGGAAATGAAATGTTTCATTCAAGAAGCTTTTCGTGCCTTCTGGTGTTATGGTTTAGCTGGCAAACTGATAAAACCAATTATTTACAGAGTCCTCATGAACACAGAGCCCAGGGGACTCTGCTGCCACAATGAATGAGGCTTCCACCCGCGCAGGGGATGCAGAAACAGCGCTGAGAGAAGCAGAGGCAACTCCAGCCCTGTGCCAACCCCCCTACGGCGCAGGGCTAGCAGGTTTCCCGAGTGAGCTGCCCCATAACCAGAGCCCTGTGCAAGTCTAGGCACACCTGCAGCCCCTTCTGAATTCTGCCGGTCTCCGTCCAAAGCTCCTTTGCAGTGTCGGCCGTGCTTGGAACAGCGGGTTGGGGCTGCGGAAGGCGAAGAGTTGCCCCTCTTGAGCTGAGCTCGGCAGCACCACGGACAGCGGCTGTGTCCCAAGCAGGGACCGATTCCGGGCTGGATGGATGTGCAGAAGGAAAACCGAAGCAAGTGCGAGAAATTATGAACCCGAGGCGTTTATTCCCTCCTCCTGTCCCTGCTCTGCATCATCAGCTGCAAGAGGGCTTGAGTTGCTGTCGCTGATGCTCGCTCTCCGGGGCCATGCTGTGACCTGGCAGCTGTGCACATTCCCACGCTGAGGTTCCCCATGGGTTCCCTCTCTGTTCCCAGAGCTGTGGGACATCCCAGCAGAAGCTGGGTCCAAGGGGTCCACTTGGAAAACTCGGAGGATGAAAAATCCCTCCATAAGCCTAAACTCTCTTCTCTGATCTGGGGCATGTCCTGCATGGTAGAAACATTTGTTTCCTCTCAGAGGGCATTTGTTGAACACAATCCAGGTTTTGTCTGTTCAGGCTCACCAGGAAGACCGGGCACAGCAGCAGATGCTGCATCTGGGCTCACGCGACATCAATAACTGCTCCAGCTGGGCTCCAGCTTCCCACTGATATGAATTGTGATGATGGATGAAGCAGAAAGGACACAATTTGAGTTTTAGGTGCTGGAGTGAACTTGCAGATTAAAAAATAAAATAAAATCATCTGGAGACTGAAGAAATTCAACATGAAGATTTTCCAGGGAGAATTAAAGCAGTGGGAGGACAGCCCAGGCCGAGAGCTGATGCAGGCTGTCCCAGGGGGTATTGATGGGAGCAAGAACTTTGCTTTCAGTCTCTGCTACTACATCCTGAAGGAGCCTCCATGCCCCTTTCCAGTGTGAATAATCCTTCCTTCAAGCTAGTTAGTGGTAAAAAATCACCAAGCGGATATACAGTCTAATCCTGGGTGTCAAAATGGTTCTTGCTGTCATCCTGGGGATAGGAACAATGTCATCACCAGCTCTTTTTTATGGTTCTGTTCTTCTGGCACTCTCTCCAGCTCGGGGCTCAAAATGCTATATTCCTCTTTGGGATCAGTGTATGAAAAGAGAACATGAACGTAGGAAAGTGTGCGGAGGTGAAGGGAGTTGGCAGCATTTGGTGAAAAGGGAAAAAATCGCAGCAAATTGAGCAGCAGGAGTTCCAATGCAGTTTCAAATGGGAATTCACAGCTGTGCCATCCATGCACTGGATGTCACACGTCCAGCACAGGACCAAGAGCTGTGTTTTGGTGTGTAGACAACAGCACAGCTGGGTTCAGGGCAGAGCCTGCACATGCACAAGCTGGGGCTCATGGGAAAACCCCATGGGGAGCCATGGGAGCCAGCCAGAACACTGCCTGGTTGTCTCTGTACTGCAGCTCTGCAGGAACCCACTGGTTTCCCTGGCAGGGCTTAAAGAAGGAGCACAGTTTATATGTCGTTACTGCCCTTAGGCATTTCTGCTTGGAGCTGCGAGGTTTCAGTGACTTCTTTCCATGCTGTATCGGGCATGTTTATACAATAGTAAATAATGCTAACTGCTCATCTGTGGCCGAGTTCAGCTGCTGCGACTGAGACAGATGCCTGCGGCAAGCCCATGTTCTCACACCTCTTCTTGGAAGCTGTGAGGCATTTCAGGGTCCCTTTACTTCCCTCTCCTGTGAAGCTCTGACATCCCCATAACAGGAAGGAAAAGTCCACACTCAAGTGCCTGAACCCCAGGAACACGTTTTGGAGGGGCTTGCTTCTGCCATGGGCTATGGATGCAACACATGGGATGCTGTAGACCACGGTGCCCCCCATCATCACCCCATTGGTGAGAGCTCTGTGGGGAAGTGGCACCTGGGCAGATGAGACCTCACATACCTCAGTGCATTCTGATGGGCTGCCAGCACAGCCAACTACTCTCACCTGAAGCACTTAAGGGAAGAGGTCATCCAATCTTACCACTAACCCATCCCCACCATGCCCACTATACCATATCCCTCAGTGCCGCATCTACGCTTCTCTTAAACACCTCCAGGAACAGTGACTCCACTACATCCCTGGGCTGCCTGTTCCACTGCCTCACTACACTTTCTAAGAATGAATATTTCCTAACATCCAACCTGACCCCCTCGGTGCTCTCTCCCACCACTCCAGCCCCTCCAACTGCCAGAAGCAATCAGAGGCAGCTGAGGCACAGAAAAGCCGACACAGAGCTGTGCTCAGTGCCCTGCGGACTCCACACTGCAAAACCAATGGGGCAGAAATGCCTGCATTTCTGGAGAGAGATTCTGGCACTGGGGTCTAGTAATTGCCAGCACATCAGGAAAGAGAGATCTTCCCCTAATGCTGGCTAAGCTCCAGTCTTAATCTTGTTTGTTGCTGTTAAGTCTCAGCAAAATCGGGCCGATGTGGTGAAAGGAGGTGAAATAAAAAGATTGGAGAGGAGACTGAAGTCTGTTCAAAAAAATGGAAGAGAAATAATCTTCAAAGATTCCCACAAGCCCACACACCCTGGCCAGGGAGAGCTGCACAGATAAACACTGTGAAAGCAGCAGGAACCTTGCAGGGTGTGTTTCAGATTAATAGATCGTGGGAGGAAAGAAATTTGAGGCTGGAATGTCAAGAAACAGCAGTGAGAGTGGAGTGACCAGTGCTGGGTCTGCAGGGTATGAAGCAAAGAGCTTTGGGAACACACATGGGGTACAGCACTAGGGTCTCTCCCCTCCATACAAGCAATGACCAGGTATTCTCACAGATGCAGCTTCCAGAAACTCGTGCTTATCACCTCCTGCTGCTGGGTACATGTATCCTTCCAACAGCCTCAGGCAATGTGCTGCAGTTCAGTAAGGCTGTGCCCTAAAGGCACTTCCCTTCACCTTGCAGAAAGTGCATCTGGGATGAAGGTCAGGGAGCATCTGTTGGGCAGCTGCATGCATTCAGTGCACAATGCTGGGGTATGTGATGAAGAGATTCAGGTGTGGGGGATACATCAAGGCAGAATGGAGTCCAGGGATGTCCACATGGAGGGCAGCATGCAGAACAAAACCACCGGCTACCGGGAGAGCCATGCAGCAATCTTCCCTTCCGTCATCACTGATGAGTTTGGTGGACAAGGGACTCTGTCTCCCAGGAGGCTGTTAGAGAATGCCTCCCAACAGCAGTCAAATCCCCCAAAAAAGAGCAAGCCATAATTACACCCACACAGCTCTCCACACACTGCACTGAGCTTCACCCAACCCCCCCGTCAGAAGCGCATCCGTGCTGATGGAGTGGATATGTTGATTAAAAATCCCCAAAAATGAGTAGATCAAGAGAAATGTGCCATATCCCTGCAGCAAGGGTGAAGTGCTTTTTAATTAAGGACAAAGAGATGCAAATGTCCTGAATCATCACAAGCAAATAGCAAAATAGCACCTGTCAGAATATGAAAAAACAAGCACTCAGTGTTCCCTTGTGATTAGCTCGAAGGAGGCATGGAGTTAAAAAAAAATAAAATAAAAATAAAGTAAATCCCACTGAGAACTGAAAACTGAGATAGGGGGAAGCAGATTTTCATTTCTGGCACCCAAAAAGATTCCTGTCTAGATGGAAAGGATGTGGGGATGTGGTGCTGCAGAGCACCCCATGCACACAGCTGTAGGACTGCATCCAGAACAGTGCACACAGGCATCCCCTGGCTTAGTGCCACCACTGTCCCATCACTGAGAAACCAGTACAGGGAGGGTGGGGGGGCACGAGGGAAAGGCAATGAAAGGAGCAAGTGTTGGGAAGCACAGTGAGTGCCAGCATGGCTCAGAAGCAGCGACAAAGGGCTGTGAAAGGAAGGCAGAGCAAGAGGGAAATGCCTGGAATAATAAGTGACGGACGGATGCCTTTGAAGGGGACTCGGGTTTCTCGGGTCTCCAGCCTGACCTACTTAAAACTGTCGTAATCTGATGAAGGAGCATCCTCTGGCTCTAAATATAAACTTCACTCCTCTTTACTCACATCCCTTCCTGCTGCCACTCTGTGTGGTCAGCAGCAGACTGCGAGGTGCTGTGTGCTTCCCATAGGTCCCAGAGGGACAAGAAAGGGCACACCACCACCGTGAGGACTCCACGGGGCTGCCAGGCTCTTTGCCCATGAGAAAGGGTCTCACAGCAGCACCGAGCCCAGGGAGACTGCGCTGGCACTGCATGACTTTACAGCAGCGTCTTTGGGAACGGGAGCAGCACTCTGAGTTGCCTGTGGGGAATTAAAAAATGCAGTGCTGCCAGGTAATGGTTCTTGGTGTAAGCAATGCAGAAACACGCATCAGGACCCAGAAATAAGAACTCCCCTTCCAACTCCTTGTACACGTGTGATTTGCAGTCAAACGTTTCTCGCTTAAAATGAATCACAAATTTAGTTGCACAACGGAGTCCTGCGGCATCTAAACAATTAGCAAATTTAGGCAGAATTTGGCAATTAGTTTTAGCTAGAAGAAAAACAAACAAAACCACGATCCAAGAATAAAGAGCAGCAATCAAAGCACTTTTTTTTTTTCCGCTCTGTTTTGAAATGAAATGTTTTGCTTAAGAATGCCAAAATGTTACATCAATCCATTTTCTAAATTAAATACTTCAAGTTCTTCCACCTCAGCACACCACTGCTCATTTAAAACACGACCTTCTCTGAGTAAAATAATGGAAAAAGAACCACTGTTTTGGCTGGAGCAAAATACCAAGAGGACAGGACAATTTTTTTTCATTTGCCCCATTTCGCTGAAAAGCCATATAGGCAAAATTTCCACTTCACAGAGTCATAGAATCATTAAGATTGGAAAAGAACACTAAGATCATCAAGTGCAGCCCGTCCCCACCATGCCCGCTAACCATGACCCTCAGTGACACATCTACACAGTTCCTGAGCACCTCCAGGGATGGTGACTCCCCCACTCCCTGGGCAGATTGTGCCAGTGCTTCACTACTCTTTCTGAGAAGGAATTTTTCCTGATATACCAACAGGAACCTCCCGTGGCACTATCAGCAGACTGGAGAGACTCATAATACTGTCATATCAAGATATTTCATCACATCCTTGCACCCCACAGATAAGGTCTTGAGGACTGATGAGCTGTTTGGGAACCTTCATACACCTTTACCCAACTTCTTTTCTTTGGAGGCAAAAGCCTATGTGGGAAAGAAACAATTACATTTCTTTAAGAAAGTCATTACAGAAGCTAGCAGGCGGTGTCTCATACCACCAGCAGAACGAGATGAGTTTGTTCCCTTTGTGGCGACAGGCCCCGTTAATTTTCTTGGCAGGACCTCCCATGCTAAAGCAACAAAGCAAACGTTTGCTTTGACTATTTTTGACAGTGTTTGTGAACACTGGGAAGCTTAGGGTATGTATTGCTATAATGCCATAAGCTGATGGAAAGTACAGCAATAACAGGTGGATGGCACAATCCTAGGCTGCAGCAAATGAGGACAAGCCCAAAAGTAACGGCCAAGGACACAGAAATATAGGAAGAAAATTTGCCTACTATTAGTAGACCTCAGGCAGGCAGGAACATCCAGCATCAGCCCTTACCTTCACTGCCAATCCTTAAATGAGGTCTGGGAAGGGTCACTCAATACTTTGCATGCACCTGAGCTCCCCTGGGTTGGCCCTGCCTTCCCACCAGGTGTTCAATCACTGGTTCAAGCTGTGACTTAGCATTTCCACTACAAGGTAATAAATAAATAGAAAACAACAGAAATTCTTTTAATGTGAAATGCTATTCACATTAATTTCTGCAGAGCTCAAATTTAGGATAAAACGGGAGCTGACAGATTCTCCTTGAAGGAGGAGGGAGGACAGAAGAGAATATTTAGTAAAGAGAAAGGGAAGATCAGACAGGCAAAGTGGATTTTTTTTAAAGCTTGCAAGGAGATGCTAAGCTCAATAATCAGACAAGAAAGGCAGCGAGCAGCTATCAAAGCAGCACCATTTTAAGAGCCGTACTCATCTGAAAGCAACTTTTAGTTCTCAGGAAAACTGCCGCCTCAACAGCTGTCCCAATTAGAGCCAGCCGGAAATTTCCCAATAAACCAACATTTTGTCAGAAAGTAATTCGCTGAGTCTGAAGCGCTCTGAGTTGGCTGAACTGCTGCTGGATGTGAGCGGGGCTGCGGGGGGGCTGGCATTCAGCTGGCAGCTCTCTGCCACCAGCAGGAATGGGGATGGGAAAGGCAATGCTGGGGAACAGCTGCAGGTGCCAGGAGGTGCCTCATCCGTGTCATTTATGCTCAGGATTTGGTTTGAAAAAGATAAAAAGGCAACCGAGCTTCTTATGAACATGAAGTCGAGCCAGTCAGATTTGTTTACACCACCATCCCATATGTCTGACCCCATTTTAGGATCTGGAGCATGAATCATCCCAAAAAAACCCTCAAACCGAAGTGCTGCGGAGTGGCCGATACTGGAAGAGTCTCATGCAGGGGGGCATGCTCGTGGCCATGGGAATGTCCGTTTGCCCTCCGAACAGCAGGGGGCACTCCTGGGGACCATCACGTGAACAATTTTGCTGTAGATGTGTTACGCATAGCATGTGTTGGACTCTAAAAGGCAGCTCCAGCTCACACCCTGTACCTCCCCGCTACCACCGTGTGCTGCCATCATTGCTGGGACCACACCAGAAAAAGGAAATCTCCCTCGTGTACCCCCACCCTTGGGCATAGGAATATTAAGCATCACATGAAGAAACAGGACAGGAGAACTGGAAAATATTCAGAACATTTATTTCTAGAACCTCTATACTCTATCACTCGGTGCCTAGCTCATCTATACTTCCTATAGTGTAAATTGTGCTGGCGTCCAACCCCGTGACCTCCAGCACTGCTGTCTGGTCCCTGCCATGCTGGAGAAGGACCATTGGGTTCAGGAGAGGCAGCGTGATGTGCAGGAGCATCAGAGGCAGCAGGAGCAGCTTCCTGGCTGCTGCCGCAGGGCTCACTGCCCGCTGATGCCGCAGGGCCTGGCCGTCTCTTCGGAGAGCTGCTCAAGTGGTCCTCGTTCACATCCAGCTCTGGTGGGAATGCAGCTGGTACTCTCCACCAAACGCCAGCACTTCGCTTGAACTTCCGTTGCAGAAGGGGATAATCTCTTTGGAAGTAGGGATTGTAGTAGCAGAGTAACTACAAAATGCAGAGGAGAAGAGTTAGATGCTGCCATTTCCCAATTGGAAAGTTACAACAACCAATCATTAGAATCTCAAAAGACAAACAGGGAGGACTCTCAGGGAAGAAGAATGTAGGACTTCCACAGAAGAAAAGTGGGTTTGGAAACCCCAGTAGCACCAAGTTGCAGCCGCCTCAGCTGGGACCGGCCACCAGTGCCACCTGTCCCAAGCCGTGTTCGATGGGAAGGGGGACTGCGTACCTCGCTAGAAACAGGCATGGCTCTGGCTGCTGGGAACTGAGTACGTGAGGCTGATGTTGGTAAATCTGCTTCAGTAATGAAGAACTTGTGCAGATGAAGCCAGCGGATGAATGTTACCATGTTGCCGATGTTGAAAGCACTTAGAGGCCCTGTTGTTCCCAGCACTTCTTTTCTGAACAGGTTTTCCTCGATCACGATGGTGTTTCCGTCGTCGCTCCACCAAATGGACTGAAAGCGATCACTGTCCACGATCTCACGGAGCTTTTTGAGGAAGGATGGAAACGACTGATTGCCTTTGGCTTTCCAAGAGCTGTTCTCAGGAGGATTCAGCCGTTGTCTTTTTGCACAGGATTCCTCCTGTGATCCTCGAGAAGTGTTTTCTTCTCGTTCCGGTCCTAAGGCAGCTTCATGAGCTGCTCTTTTACCCCGTCTGTGCGGGGCAGGAGGAGCTGAGACTGTCGAGTCAGCAGTCTCAGCAGAATCATGAGGTGTTTCTGAAGATCTGTGCATTGAAATGAACAATTGTTCGCTCGGACACAAATTTCTGCACACAGGGGATTCCCCAGCCGACAAGGATCGTCCTGCCAAGCAGCACGATGGAATGGAATGGCACCGTGGGGTGAGGAATGGGGAGTGGGTTGGGACGTTCACAGAGGTCACCACGGTGACGGTGCTGCATCACGGTGACGTCACAGACAGGTGTCTGTTTGCTGGGGAAATGGGGCGGCGGCATCCTTGTTAATTAAGGAAATTTGTAAGGACCGTATCGCTCTATGCAACGACCTGAAAGGAAGTTGTATCAAAGTGGGGGATCAGCCTCTTCTAACATTAACAGTGACTGAGTGAGGAGTAATGGTCCTAGGATGCACCAGGGGAAGTACTGCTGCCTTCCCCATCTCTTCTCCCAGAAGAACAGGCAGCTCCAGCTCACACCCTGTAGCTCCCCACTACCGCCGTTGTGTGCCATCATTGCTGGGACCACACCACAGAAATGAAATCTCCCTCGTGTACCCCTCACCCTCGGGCATAGGAATATTAAGCACCAAATGAAGAAACAGGACAGGAAAACTGGAAAAGACTCAGAACATTTATTTCTAGAACTCCTATATTCTATTCTCTCAGTACCTAGCTTATCTATACTTCCTATAGCGTAAATTGTGCTGGCGTCCAACCCCGTCACCTCCAGCTCCGCTGTCTGGTCCCTGCCATGCTGGAGAAGGACCATTGGGTTCAGCAGGGAATGCAGCTGGTACTCTCCTTCGTACGCCAGCACGTCGCTTGAACTTCCGTGGCAGGTGGGGATAATCTCTCTGGAAGTAGGGACTGTAGTAGCAGAGTAACTGCAAAATGCAGAGGAGAAGCGTTAGATGCCGCCATTTCCCAATTGGAAAAGACAAAGGTACGACAACTAATCGTTAGAATCTCGAGAGACAGAGAGGACTATCAGGGAGGAGGAATGGTGGATTTCTACAAGCACAGAAGTGGGTTTGGAAACCCCAGTAGCACCAAGTTGCAGCCGCCTCAGCTGGGACCGGCCACCAGTGCCACCTGTCCCAAGCCGTGTTCGATGGGAAGGGGGACTGCGTACCTCGCTAGAAACAGGCATGGCTCTGGCTGCTGGGAACTGAGCACGTGAGGCTGATGTTGGTAAATCTGCTTCAGTAATGAAGAACTTGTGCAGATGAAGCCAGCGGATGAATGTTACCATGTTGCCGATGTTGAAAGCACTTAGAGGCCCTGTTGTTCCCAGCACTTCTTTTCTGAACAGGTTTTCTTCTATCACGATGGTGTTTCCATCGTCGCTCCACCAAATGGACTGAAAGTGATCACTGTCCACGATCTCCCGGAGCTTTTTCAGAAAGGAGGCTGACGAGACACCGCCATCGATGTTACAAGAGCCCTCCTCAGGAAGACTCAGCCGACGTGTTTTTGCAGTGGGCTCGTCCTGTGATCCTTGAGAAGTGTTCTCCTCTTGGATCTCTCCTAAGGCAGCTCCACAAGCTGCTCTTTTACCCCGTCTCTTCAGGGTGGGAGAACCTGAGACTTTCGACTCAGAAGATCTGTCCATTGTAAGGACTGATTGTCCCCCGACAGAAATTTCTGTGCGCAGGGGATTCCCCAGCCGGCAAGGATGGTCCTGCAATGGCACCGTGAGGTGAGGAATGGGGAGTGGGTTGGGACGTTCACAGAGGTCACCACGGTGACGGTGCTGCATCACGGTGACGTCACAGACAGGTGTCTGTTTGCTGGGGAAATGGGGCGGCGGCATCCTTGTTAATTAAGGAAATTTGTAAGGACCGAATCGCTCTATGCAACGACCTGAAAGGAAATACCAAAGTGGGGATCAGCCTCTTCTCCCATTAACAGTGATAGAATGAGGAGTAATGGCCTTAGGATGCACCAGAGGAGGTTC
Source organism: Oreortyx pictus (assembly GCA_036925125.1). Classification (NCBI taxonomy): domain Eukaryota; kingdom Metazoa; phylum Chordata; class Aves; order Galliformes; family Odontophoridae; genus Oreortyx; species Oreortyx pictus. The sequence goes on from JAUPFR010000012.1 coordinate 9,835,008, forward strand.
CCGGTGGATACTGGGAACAATGTCCTTTCTGAGAGAGTGGTGGCATACTGGCACAGGCTGCCCAGGGAGGTGGGGGAGTCACTGTCGCTGGAGGTGTTCAAGAAATGCAGAGACGGGGCACTGAGCGATGTGGTTAGCAGGCATGGTGGGGATGGGTTGAAGATTGGACGTGGTGATCTTAGTGGTCTTTTGCTATCTCCGTGATTTTGTGATTCTGGGAGAGGCCCCTGTAGGTGATATCAAAGTACCATCTCCAGCAGCTACCTGGAGGAGGAGCTGAGGAAAGGGGCAGATGTATGCAGTCCTCCTTCCTTTTCTGGGAGAAGTTCCCTGCTTCCAAGTGCTGGCTGCTCCCATCCCGTCCCCAGCACACCTAGCCTGCCTGCTTGGAGCTGACATCCTCTCTGAAGAGAGAACACCCACATCTGCTGCCTTCCCCATCTCCTCTCCCATGTTGTGAGATCCCACCCTCTCACTGCCTGTCCCTGCTGACAGCCCTGCGTCCTGCAGAGCAAATGGGCTGAAACTCAGCAAGCAAACTCACTGGCATTTATTTCCGTGGCCTGGATTCTCTGCCTGGATTCTCCCGGTGACCACGGCGGCCCTGCCCCTGGGGTGGGAGCTCCCTGGCCCCAACCTGAGCGTTAGGGGTTGGCTGTGTTCTGACCTGCTCAGAAAGGAGAAGTGACGGCGTCTCTCACTCCCAAAAAGGGTCTCCGCACCAGCACATCAGGAGCGCTGTGCAAGAAGCTCTTGAGTTCAGAGGAAATGCTTCTGTTCCTGACACAAGGCCTTTCTGTGGTATGAAACCTCTTACAAAACTTCTCCCACATCAGTGCTTTACATAAACGATTTTGCTGTGTTTGCGTTATTCATCACATGTGTTTTACTCCGGCATCTTCTAGTTTGTCCCAGGAGAACAGGAAGCAGAGTGTTGGCTGTAGGACATCCTGGAAAGCCCTGTCCTCTGCTGTCCACCTCCTGTGCCTCCAGGCCGGTTTCTGAGCTCTGGGATGTACAGGAAGGGCTTGCATGCAAATCATGCCCTGGTGCATCTCATCTGATGGAACAGGGTGAGAAAAGGGTCCCAACAGCACCAGTGTCGCCTGCAGCCTTGCAGGACTAAGGTGTAATCAGGCCAGGAAGCACCACACCGATGCTTCTTGAATCAGGGGCTGTGCCCGTGGGAGCTGCAAAAGTGAACAGCATCCCACCGGTATTCACCTGAAGAGCCCATGGCCGCAGTGTGTGCTGGCGAGACATCCCTCTGCATCCACGCAGGGGTGAACACGATGAAAAGCCCATTCACTGCATCACTATCACAACCATTCTTTTGTTCTCTGGGCCTGAGATGTCAGGGCTGATAGCAGTGCAGTTTGTTTCACACCAGATTACAGCGACAGGTCAGGAGGAGAAGTGAAAATGCCACCTTGGAGGGGAATTATCTCATTAAAATGGCACAGGTGAATCTTGGGAAGCCAACTGGAGATTCCAGTTGCAGCTTCTCACACCCTCTGCTAGGAACAATAAATAACACCTGCCAACCAAAACCGGGCCTTTCCTTTCTGAAGGCATTGCTGTTTTCTTCTGTCAACACTGTTACGCACCACTCTGCCAGCAAGAGAGTTGCGATCCCTTCTTCCTTTGCCACCAAGTCTGATCTGGGAGCAATACAATCTCCCCCCAAGGAAGATGTTTCTGAAGCGCCCATCTGCGTGCTGTCCGAGCTCACCTCTCACGCTGCAGCGGGATTCGGTCAGCACTTGCACCAAAAGGCTGCCCACAGCTGGAAGCTGCTCCCTGGCAAGAAGCTCAGCATGGCTCAGGTCGGTGAGCAGAAGGGCAGTGCTGCTGCCAGGCACATGCTGCTCTCAGAACAGCCAGATTCGCCTCCGTGACCACCAGGGATCCCCACGAGCTGAATGGCTCATTGCCAACGTGGCACCCACCCAGCGAGGACAGGCAGATGGAAGGAAGGGGAGCAGGCAGCTCCAGCTCACACCCTGTACCTCCCCGCTACCGCCGTGGGCTGCCATCATTGCTGGGACCACACCACAGAAATGAAATCTCCCTCGTGTACCCCCCACCCTCGGGCATAGGAAGACAAAGCATCAAGTGAAGAAAAAGGTCAGGACAACTGGAAAAGACTCAGAACATTTATTTTAGGAATTCGATTATATATTCACTAGGTACCTAGCTTATCTATACTTCCTATAGCGTAAATTGTGCTGGCGTCCAACCCCGTCACCTCCAGCTCCGCTGTCTGGTCCCTGCCATGCTGGAGAAGGACCATTGGGTTCAGCAGGGAATGCAGCTGGTACTCTCCTTCGTACGCCAGCACTTCGCTTGAACTTCCGTTGCAGATGTGGATAGTCTCTCTGGAAGTAGGGACTGTAGTAGCAGAGTAACTGCAAAATGCAGAGGAGAAGAGTTAGATGCTGCCATTTCCCAATTGGAAAAGACAAGGGTACGACAACTAATCATTAGAATCTCAAAAGACAAACAGGGAGGACTCTCAGGGAAGAAGAATGTAGGACTTCCACAGCAGAAAAGTGGGTTTGGAAACCCCAGTAGCACCAAGTTGCAGCCGCCTCAGCTGGGACCGGCCACCAGTGCCACCTGTCCCAAGCCGTGTTCGATGGGAAGGGGGACTGCGTACCTCGCTAGAAACAGGCATGGCTCTGGCTGCTGGGAACTGAGCACGTGAGGCTGATGTTAGTAAATCTGCTTCAGTAATGAAGAATTTGTGCAGATGGAGCTGCTGGATGAAATTGATCATGTTACTGATGTTGAAAGCACGTAGAGGTCCTGTTCTTCCCAGCACTTCTGATCTGAACAAGTTTTCCTCAATCACAATGGTGCTTCCATCGTCGCTCCACCAAATGGACTGAAAGCGATCACTGTCCACGATCTCACGGAGCTTTCTGAGAAAGGAGGCTGACGAGACATCGCCTCTGACTTTCCAAGAGCCGTTCTCAGGAGGATTCAGCCGTTGTCTTTTTGCACAGGATTCCTCCTGTGATCCTCGAGAAGTGTTTTCTTCTCGTTCCGGTCCTAAGGCAGCTTCATGAGCTGCTCTTTTACCCCGTCTGTGCGGGGCAGGAGGAGCTGAGACTGTCGAGTCAGCAGTCTCAGCAGAATCATGAGGTGTTTCTGAAGATCTGTGCATTGAAATGAGCAATTGTTCGCTCGGACACAAATTTCTGCACACAGGGGATTCCCCAGCCGACAAGGATCGTCCTGCCAAGCAGCACGATGGAATGGAATGGCACCGTGGGGTGAGGAATGGGGAGTGGGTTGGGACGTTCACAGAGGTCACCACGGTGACGGTGCTGCATCACGGTGACGTCACAGACAGGTGTCTGTTTGCTGGGGAAATGGGGCGGCGGCATCCTTGTTAATTAAGGAAATTTGTAAGGACCGTATCGCTCTATGCAACGACCTGAAAGGAAGTTGTATCAAAGTGGGGGATCAGCCTCTTCTAACATTAACAGTGACTGAATGAGGAGTAATGGTCCTAGGATGCACCAGGGGAAGTACTGCTGCCTTCCCCATCTCTTCTCCCAGAAGAACAGGCAGCTCCAGCTCACACGCTGTAGCTCCCGACTACCGCCGTTGTGCTGCCATCATTGCTGGGACCACACCACAGAAATGAAATCTCCCTCGTGTACCCCTCACCCTCGGGCATAGGAATATTAAGCACCAAATGAAGAAACAGGACAGGAAAACTGGAAAAGACTCAGAACATTTATTTCTAGAACTCCTATATTCTATTCTCTCAGTACCTAGCTTATCTATACTTCCTATAGCGTAAATTGTGCTGGCGTCCAACCCCGTCACCTCCAGCTCCGCTGTCTGGTCCCTGCCATGCTGGAGAAGGACCATTGGGTTCAGCAGGGAATGCAGCTGGTACTCTCCTTCGTACGCCAGCACGTCGCTTGAACTTCCGTGGCAGGTGGGGATAATCTCTCTGGAAGTAGGGACTGTAGTAGCAGAGTAACTGCAAAATGCAGAGGAGAAGCGTTAGATGCCGCCATTTCCCAATTGGAAAAGACAAAGGTACGACAACTAATCGTTAGAATCTCGAGAGACAGAGAGGACTATCAGGGAGGAGGAATGGTGGATTTCTACAAGCACAGAAGTGGGTTTGGAAACCCCAGTAGCACCAAGTTGCAGCCGCCTCAGCTGGGACCGGCCACCAGTGCCACCTGTCCCAAGCCGTGTTCGATGGGAAGGGGGACTGCGTACCTCGCTAGAAACAGGCATGGCTCTGGCTGCTGGGAACTGAGCACGTGAGGCTGATGTTGGTAAATCTGCTTCAGTAATGAAGAACTTGTGCAGATGAAGCCAGCGGATGAATGTTACCATGTTGCCGATGTTGAAAGCACTTAGAGGCCCTGTTGTTCCCAGCACTTCTTTTCTGAACAGGTTTTCTTCTATCACGATGGTGTTTCCATCGTCGCTCCACCAAATGGACTGAAAGTGATCACTGTCCACGATCTCCCGGAGCTTTTTCAGAAAGGAGGCTGACGAGACACCGCCATCGATGTTACAAGAGCCCTCCTCAGGAAGACTCAGCCGACGTGTTTTTGCAGTGGGCTCGTCCTGTGATCCTTGAGAAGTGTTCTCCTCTTGGATCTCTCCTAAGGCAGCTCCACAAGCTGCTCTTTTACCCCGTCTCTTCAGGGTGGGAGAACCTGAGACTTTCGACTCAGAAGATCTGTCCATTGTAAGGACTGATTGTCCCCCGACAGAAATTTCTGTGCGCAGGGGATTCCCCAGCCGGCAAGGATGGTCCTGCAATGGCACCGTGAGGTGAGGAATGGGGTGGGTTGGGACGTTCACAGAGGTCACCACGGTGACGGTGCTGCATCACGGTGACGTCACAGACAGGTGTCTGTTTGCTGGGGAAATGGGGCGGCGGCATCCTTGTTAATTAAGGAAATTTGTAAGGACCGAATCGCTCTATGCAACGACCTGAAAGGAAATACCAAAGTGGGGATCAGCCTCTTCTCCCATTAACAGTGATAGAATGAGGAGTAATGGCCTTAGGATGCACCAGAGGAGGTTCCCGGTGGATACTGGGAACAATGTCCTTTCTGAGAGAGTGGTGGCATACTGGCACAGGCTGCCCAGGGAGGTGGGGGAGTCACTGTCGCTGGAGGTGTTCAAGAAATGCAGAGACGGGGCACTGAGCGATGTGGTTAGCAGGCATGGTGGGGATGGGTTGAAGATTGGACGTGGTGATCTTAGTGGTCTTTTGCTATCTCCGTGATTTTGTGATTCTGGGAGAGGCCCCTGTAGGTGATATCAAAGTACCATCTCCAGCAGCTACCTGGAGGAGGAGCTGAGGAAAGGGGCAGATGTATGCAGTCCTCCTTCCTTTTCTGGGAGAAGTTCCCTGCTTCCAAGTGCTGGCTGCTCCCATCCCGTCCCCAGCACACCTAGCCTGCCTGCTTGGAGCTGACATCCTCTCTGAAGAGAGAACACCCACATCTGCTGCCTTCCCCATCTCCTCTCCCATGTTGTGAGATCCCACCCTCTCACTGCCTGTCCCTGCTGACAGCCCTGCGTCCTGCAGAGCAAATGGGCTGAAACTCAGCAAGCAAACTCACTGGCATTTATTTCCGTGGCCTGGATTCTCTGCCTGGATTCTCCCGGTGACCACGGCGGCCCTGCCCCTGGGGTGGGAGCTCCCTGGCCCCAACCTGAGCGTTAGGGGTTGGCTGTGTTCTGACCTGCTCAGAAAGGAGAAGTGACGGCGTCTCTCACTCCCAAAAAGGGTCTCCGCACCAGCACATCAGGAGCGCTGTGCAAGAAGCTCTTGAGTTCAGAGGAAATGCTTCTGTTCCTGACACAAGGCCTTTCTGTGGTATGAAACCTCTTACAAAACTTCTCCCACATCAGTGCTTTACATAAACGATTTTGCTGTGTTTGCGTTATTCATCACATGTGTTTTACTCCGGCATCTTCTAGTTTGTCCCAGGAGAACAGGAAGCAGAGTGTTGGCTGTAGGACATCCTGGAAAGCCCTGTCCTCTGCTGTCCACCTCCTGTGCCTCCAGGCCGGTTTCTGAGCTCTGGGATGTACAGGAAGGGCTTGCATGCAAATCATGCCCTGGTGCATCTCATCTGATGGAACAGGGTGAGAAAAGGGTCCCAACAGCACCAGTGTCGCCTGCAGCCTTGCAGGACTAAGGTGTAATCAGGCCAGGAAGCACCACACCGATGCTTCTTGAATCAGGGGCTGTGCCCGTGGGAGCTGCAAAAGTGAACAGCATCCCACCGGTATTCACCTGAAGAGCCCATGGCCGCAGTGTGTGCTGGCGAGACATCCCTCTGCATCCACGCAGGGGTGAACACGATGAAAAGCCCATTCACTGCATCACTATCACAACCATTCTTTTGTTCTCTGGGCCTGAGATGTCAGGGCTGATAGCAGTGCAGTTTGTTTCACACCAGATTACAGCGACAGGTCAGGAGGAGAAGTGAAAATGCCACCTTGGAGGGGAATTATCTCATTAAAATGGCACAGGTGAATCTTGGGAAGCCAACTGGAGATTCCAGTTGCAGCTTCTCACACCCTCTGCTAGGAACAATAAATAACACCTGCCAACCAAAACCGGGCCTTTCCTTTCTGAAGGCATTGCTGTTTTCTTCTGTCAACACTGTTACGCACCACTCTGCCAGCAAGAGAGTTGCGATCCCTTCTTCCTTTGCCACCAAGTCTGATCTGGGAGCAATACAATCTCCCCCCAAGGAAGATGTTTCTGAAGCGCCCATCTGCGTGCTGTCCGAGCTCACCTCTCACGCTGCAGCGGGATTCGGTCAGCACTTGCACCAAAAGGCTGCCCACAGCTGGAAGCTGCTCCCTGGCAAGAAGCTCAGCATGGCTCAGGTCGGTGAGCAGAAGGGCAGTGCTGCTGCCAGGCACATGCTGCTCTCAGAACAGCCAGATTCGCCTCCGTGACCACCAGGGATCCCCACGAGCTGAATGGCTCATTGCCAACGTGGCACCCACCCAGCGAGGACAGGCAGATGGAAGGAAGGGGAGCAGGCAGCTCCAGCTCACACCCTGTACCTCCCCGCTACCGCCGTGGGCTGCCATCATTGCTGGGACCACACCACAGAAATGAAATCTCCCTCGTGTACCCCCCACCCTCGGGCATAGGAAGACAAAGCATCAAGTGAAGAAAAAGGTCAGGACAACTGGAAAAGACTCAGAACATTTATTTTAGGAATTCGATTATATATTCACTAGGTACCTAGCTTATCTATACTTCCTATAGCGTAAATTGTGCTGGCGTCCAACCCCGTCACCTCCAGCTCCGCTGTCTGGTCCCTGCCATGCTGGAGAAGGACCATTGGGTTCAGCAGGGAATGCAGCTGGTACTCTCCTTCGTACGCCAGCACTTCGCTTGAACTTCCGTTGCAGATGTGGATAGTCTCTCTGGAAGTAGGGACTGTAGTAGCAGAGTAACTGCAAAATGCAGAGGAGAAGAGTTAGATGCTGCCATTTCCCAATTGGAAAAGACAAGGGTACGACAACTAATCATTAGAATCTCAAAAGACAAACAGGGAGGACTCTCAGGGAAGAAGAATGTAGGACTTCCACAGCAGAAAAGTGGGTTTGGAAACCCCAGTAGCACCAAGTTGCAGCCGCCTCAGCTGGGACCGGCCACCAGTGCCACCTGTCCCAAGCCGTGTTCGATGGGAAGGGGGACTGCGTACCTCGCTAGAAACAGGCATGGCTCTGGCTGCTGGGAACTGAGCACGTGAGGCTGATGTTAGTAAATCTGCTTCAGTAATGAAGAATTTGTGCAGATGGAGCTGCTGGATGAAATTGATCATGTTACTGATGTTGAAAGCACGTAGAGGTCCTGTTCTTCCCAGCACTTCTGATCTGAACAAGTTTTCCTCGATCACAATGGTGCTTCCATCGTCGCTCCACCAAATGGACTGAAAGCGATCACTGTCCACGATCTCACGGAGCTTTCTGAGAAAGGAGGCTGACGAGACATCGCCTCTGACTTTGCAAGAGCCGTTCTCAGGAGGATTCAGCCGTTGTCTTTTTGCACAGGATTCCTCCTGTGATCCTCGAGAAGTGTTTTCTTCTCGTTCCGGTCCTAAGGCAGCTTCATGAGCTGCTCTTTTACCCCGTCTGTGCGGGGCAGGAGGAGCTGAGACTGTCGAGTCAGCAGTCTCAGCAGAATCATGAGGTGTTTCTGAAGATCTGTGCATTGAAATGAGCAATTGTTCGCTCGGACACAAATTTCTGCACACAGGGGATTCCCCAGCCGACAAGGATCGTCCTGCCAAGCAGCACGATGGAATGGAATGGCACCGTGGGGTGAGGAATGGGGAGTGGGTTGGGACGTTCACAGAGGTCACCACGGTGACGGTGCTGCATCACGGTGACGTCACAGACAGGTGTCTGTTTGCTGGGGAAATGGGGCGGCGGCATCCTTGTTAATTAAGGAAATTTGTAAGGACCGTATCGCTCTATGCAACGACCTGAAAGGAAGTTGTATCAAAGTGGGGGATCAGCCTCTTCTAACATTAACAGTGACTGAATGAGGAGTAATGGTCCTAGGATGCACCAGGGGAAGTACTGCTGCCTTCCCCATCTCTTCTCCCAGAAGAACAGGCAGCTCCAGCTCACACGCTGTAGCTCCCGACTACCGCAGTTGTGCTGCCATCATTGCTGGGACCACACCACAGAAATGAAATCTCCCTCGTGTACCCCTCACCCTCGGGCATAGGAATATTAAGCACCAAATGAAGAAACAGGACAGGAAAACTGGAAAAGACTCAGAACATTTATTTCTAGAACTCCTATATTCTATTCTCTCAGTACCTAGCTTATCTATACTTCCTATAGCGTAAATTGTGCTGGCGTCCAACCCCGTCACCTCCAGCTCCGCTGTCTGGTCCCTGCCATGCTGGAGAAGGACCATTGGGTTCAGCAGGGAATGCAGCTGGTACTCTCCTTCGTACGCCAGCACGTCGCTTGAACTTCCGTGGCAGGTGGGGATAATCTCTCTGGAAGTAGGGACTGTAGTAGCAGAGTAACTGCAAAATGCAGAGGAGAAGCGTTAGATGCCGCCATTTCCCAATTGGAAAAGACAAAGGTACGACAACTAATCGTTAGAATCTCGAGAGACAGAGAGGACTATCAGGGAGGAGGAATGGTGGATTTCTACAAGCACAGAAGTGGGTTTGGAAACCCCAGTAGCACCAAGTTGCAGCCGCCTCAGCTGGGACCGGCCACCAGTGCCACCTGTCCCAAGCCGTGTTCGATGGGAAGGGGGACTGCGTACCTCGCTAGAAACAGGCATGGCTCTGGCTGCTGGGAACTGAGCACGTGAGGCTGATGTTGGTAAATCTGCTTCAGTAATGAAGAACTTGTGCAGATGAAGCCAGCGGATGAATGTTACCATGTTGCCGATGTTGAAAGCACTTAGAGGCCCTGTTGTTCCCAGCACTTCTTTTCTGAACAGGTTTTCTTCTATCACGATGGTGTTTCCATCGTCGCTCCACCAAATGGACTGAAAGTGATCACTGTCCACGATCTCCCGGAGCTTTTTCAGAAAGGAGGCTGACGAGACACCGCCATCGATGTTACAAGAGCCCTCCTCAGGAAGATTCAGCCGACGTGTTTTTGCAGTGGGCTCGTCCTGTGATCCTTGAGAAGTGTTCTCCTCTTGGATCTCTCCTAAGGCAGCTCCACAAGCTGCTCTTTTACCCCGTCTCTTCAGGGTGGGAGAACCTGAGACTTTCGACTCAGAAGATCTGTCCATTGTAAGGACTGATTGTCCCCCGACAGAAATTTCTGTGCGCAGGGGATTCCCCAGCCGGCAAGGATGGTCCTGCAATGGCACCGTGAGGTGAGGAATGGGGAGTGGGTTGGGACGTTCACAGAGGTCACCACGGTGACGGTGCTGCATCACGGTGACGTCACAGACAGGTGTCTGTTTGCTGGGGAAATGGGGCGGCGGCATCCTTGTTAATTAAGGAAATTTGTAAGGACCGAATCGCTCTATGCAACGACCTGAAAGGAAATACCAAAGTGGGGATCAGCCTCTTCTCCCATTAACAGTGATAGAATGAGGAGTAATGGCCTTAGGATGCACCAGAGGAGGTTCCCGGTGGATACTGGGAACAATGTCCTTTCTGAGAGAGTGGTGGCATACTGGCACAGGCTGCCCAGGGAGGTGGGGGAGTCACTGTCGCTGGAGGTGTTCAAGAAATGCAGAGACGGGGCACTGAGCGATGTGGTTAGCAGGCATGGTGGGGATGGGTTGAAGATTGGACGTGGTGATCTTAGTGGTCTTTTGCTATCTCCGTGATTTTGTGATTCTGGGAGAGGCCCCTGTAGGTGATATCAAAGTACCATCTCCAGCAGCTACCTGGAGGAGGAGCTGAGGAAAGGGGCAGATGTATGCAGTCCTCCTTCCTTTTCTGGGAGAAGTTCCCTGCTTCCAAGTGCTGGCTGCTCCCATCCCGTCCCCAGCACACCTAGCCTGCCTGCTTGGAGCTGACATCCTCTCTGAAGAGAGAACACCCACATCTGCTGCCTTCCCCATCTCCTCTCCCATGTTGTGAGATCCCACCCTCTCACTGCCTGTCCCTGCTGACAGCCCTGCTTCCTGCAGAGCAAATGGGCTGAAACTCAGCAAGCAAACTCACTGGCATTTATTTCCGTGGCCTGGATTCTCTGCCTGGATTCTCCCGGTGACCACGGCGGCCCTGCCCCTGGGGTGGGAGCTCCCTGGCCCCAACCTGAGCGTTAGGGGTTGGCTGTGTTCTGACCTGCTCAGAAAGGAGCAGTGACGGCGTCTCTCACTCCCAGAAAGGGTCTCTGCACCAGCACATCAGGAGCGCTGTGCAAGAAGCTCTTGAGTTCAGAGGAAATGCTTCTGTTCCTGACACAAGGCCTTTCTGTGGTATGAAACCTCTTACAAAACTTCTCCCACATCAGTGCTTTACATAAACGATTTTGCTGTGTTTGCGTTATTCATCACATGTGTTTTACTCCGGCATCTTCTAGTTTGTCCCAGGAGAACAGGAAGCAGAGTGTTGGCTGTAGGACATCCTGGAAAGCCCTGTCCTCTGCTGTCCACCTCCTGTGCCTCCAGGCCGGTTTCTGAGCTCTGGGATGTACAGGAAGGGCTTGCATGCAAATCATGCCCTGGTGCATCTCATCTGATGGAACAGGGTGAGAAAAGGGTCCCAACAGCACCAGTGTCGCCTGCAGCCTTGCAGGACTAAGGTGTAATCAGGCCAGGAAGCACCACACCGATGCTTCTTGAATCAGGGGCTGTGCCCGTGGGAGCTGCAAAAGTGAACAGCATCCCACCGGTATTCACCTGAAGAGCCCATGGCCGCAGTGTGTGCTGGCGAGACATCCCTCTGCATCCACGCAGGGGTGAACACGATGAAAAGCCCATTCACTGCATCACTATCACAACCATTCTTTTGTTCTCTGGGCCTGAGATGTCAGGGCTGATAGCAGTGCAGTTTGTTTCACACCAGATTACAGCGACAGGTCAGGAGGAGAAGTGAAAATGCCACCTTGGAGGGGAATTATCTCATTAAAATGGCACAGGTGAATCTTGGGAAGCCAACTGGAGATTCCAGTTGCAGCTTCTCACACCCTCTGCTAGGAACAATAAATAACACCTGCCAACCAAAACCGGGCCTTTCCTTTCTGAAGGCATTGCTGTTTTCTTCTGTCAACACTGTTACGCGCCACTCTGCCAGCAAGAGAGTTGCGATCCCTTCTTCCTTTGCCACCAAGTCTGATCTGGGAGCAATACAATCTCCCCCCAAGGAAGATGTTTCTGAAGCGCCCATCTGCGTGCTGTCCGAGCTCACCTCTCACGCTGCAGCGGGATTGGGTCAGCACTTGCACCAAAAGGCTGCCCACAGCTGGAAGCTGCTCCCTGGCAAGAAGCTCAGCATGGCTCAGGTCGGTGAGCAGAAGGGCAGTGCTGCTGCCAGGCACATGCTGCTCTCAGAACAGCCAGATTCGCCTCCGTGACCACCAGGGATCCCCACGAGCTGAATGGCTCATTGCCAACGTGGCACCCACCCAGCGAGGACAGGCAGATGGAAGGAAGGGGAGCAGGCAGCTCCAGCTCACACCCTGTACCTCCCCGCTACCGCCGTGGGCTGCCATCATTGCTGGGACCACACCACAGAAATGAAATCTCCCTCGTGTACCCCCCACCCTCGGGCATAGGAAGACAAAGCATCAAGTGAAGAAAAAGGTCAGGACAACTGGAAAAGACTCAGAACATTTATTTTAGGAATTCGATTATATATTCACTAGGTACCTAGCTTATCTGTACTTCCTATAGCGTAAATTGTGCTGGCGTCCAACCCCGTCACCTCCAGCTCCGCTGTCTGGTCCCTGCCATGCTGGAGAAGGACCATTGGGTTCAGCAGGGAATGCAGCTGGTACTCTCCTTCGTACGCCAGCACGTCGCTTGAACTTCCGTTGCAGATGTGGATAGTCTCTCTGGAAGTAGGGACTGTAGTAGCAGAGTAACTGCAAAATGCAGAGGAGAAGAGTTAGATGCTGCCATTTCCCAATTGGAAAAGACAAGGGTACGACAACTAATCATTAGAATCTCAAAAGACAAACAGGGAGGACTCTCAGGGAAGAAGAATGTAGGACTTCCACAGCAGAAAAGTGGGTTTGGAAACCCCAGTAGCACCAAGTTGCAGCCGCCTCAGCTGGGACCGGCCACCAGTGCCACCTGTCCCAAGCCGTGTTTGATGGGAAGGGAGACTGCATACCTCGCTAGAAACAGGCATGGCTCTGGCTGCTGGGAACTGAGCACGTGAGGCTGATGTTGGTAAATCTGCTTCAGTAATGAAGAACTTGTGCAGATGAAGCCAGCGGATGAATGTTACCATGTTGCCGATGTTGAAAGCACTTAGAGGCCCTGTTGTTCCCAGCATTTCTTTTCTGAACAGGTTTTCTTCTATCACGATGGTGTTTCCGTCGTCGCTCCACCAAATGGACTGAAAGTGATCACTGTCCACGATCTCCCGGAGCTTTTTCAGAAAGGAGGCTGACGAGACCCCGCCATCGATGTTACAAGAGCCCTCCTCAGGAAGATTCAGCCGACGTGTTTTTGCAGTGGGCTCGTCCTGTGATCCTTGAGAAGTGTTCTCCTCTTGGATCTCTCCTAAGGCAGCTCCACAAGCTGCTCTTTTACCCCGTCTCTTCAGGGTGGGAGAACCTGAGACTTTCGACTCAGAAGATCTGTCCATTGTAAGGACTGATTGTCCCCCGACAGAAATTTCTGTGCGCAGGGGATTCCCCAGCCGGCAAGGATGGTCCTGCAATGGCACCGTGAGGTGAGGAATGGGGAGTGGGTTGGGACGTTCACAGAGGTCACCACGGTGACGGTGCTGCATCACGGTGACATCACAGACAGGTGTCTGTTTGCTGGGGAAATGGGGCGGCGGCATCCTTGTTAATTAAGGAAATTTGTAAGGACCGAATCGCTCTATGCAACGACCTGAAAGGAAATACCAAAGTGGGGATCAGCCTCTTCTCCCATTAACAGTGATAGAATGAGGAGTAATGGCCTTAGGATGCACCAGGTGAAGTTCCTGTTAGATATTGGGAACAATTTCCTTTCTGAGCTTATTTTTGTAACACTCAGGCCCTCATAGCAGCAAGTCTTCTGCTCTCCCCGTTCCGTGTCTCAGTGCCCAATTGTTCTAACAGCTTTTCAAAGCATCCATTTATCTTCTGCCATAATTCTGGTCTTTGTTTCACACGAGGGAATAAAGCAGTGCCCTGACAAAGAAAAATCAGACACTGAAGGGCATATGACTCTGTCATTTGACCATGCACACAAAATATTCAGAACTGCCTGCATTTTTGTTTGTCAACATGCATCTGGTCCAGGCAAGATAATAACCACAAATGTCTCGGGCTGGCGTGCAAATTATTGGGAAGGGGCACTGTATTGTGGCTGCATGAGTGGTTCAAATGCTGACATAGCAAAGCCTTTTGTCCATTTTTTTTTTCCCCTTGCAGATTACTTTATGGTCTGCCTTTTGTGATTTACCCTCTCTCTCTAGCCACCTGATTGCTCATTTTTGACGATATCTCCAAAAGTTTAGAGCTGGCAATCCACAGCCAAGGACTTTCTCGGTCTGAACCTTCACTTCTATGGGTCCCATTAACTGTGGTCTGGAACTGAACTGCGTCATTTGAATTCAGCCTATCAAAGTTTTAAGTCTTTGCCCTGTGTTTTTAATGAGCAGTGTCAGTCACAGATGGTTGAATCCATCTGCAAGGTGATCCATGTGCTGCACAACCAGTCAGCCAAGCCCCAGCTCGTTCTTCCCTGTCCTTGATTAAATGATGGTATGTTTTTCTAATCAGGAGAACCAGAGAAGTCAAATAAATGAAATGGCAAAAAAAAAAAAAAAAATCAAATTAATATTTATTTATGCTAAAACACATCATTGCTTTTATTCGTAACATATCCATGTATCAGAGGCACTGTGATTGCTTTGAACTTCTCTGATCAGCTCAAGCTCAGGAGATTTGGAGATACGCCATGCAAGCAGGTTTGATGCAGGGAAACATCTTAAGAGCAGAATACATTCACATCTGATTCTTGGGTTTCCCAATGCTCCTGCTGGTGACTAAAATGAGGGGGAGGGAGGGATTGTTTAACCATGAAAGTCCAAAATGGCCGTGGTGTCCTCAAATGTTTTAGAGAGTGCTTGTGATACAGCAAGAGCCAGGGATTAAGCTCTAAATCCATGTTTTGTCCTCAAAAAGCTGTTCTGATCACTAATAAAGAAAACTCCATGCTCTTGAGAAATGTTTATCTACATAATTTAATCTCTCTGCTGTTGTTGGGCACCACTGGCAGGCAGCAGCCAGGAGCAAAGTGGTCAAAGCCCTTCTGTGCAAGATGGAAGCATCTAGCTGAGCAGGGCAAGGGTGAGGGGATGGTGGGAATAGCTGGGATGCTGCTGGGGGTGGAGAGGCCTCATGGGAGCCCTGACAGCACCACTAGCAGCTCTGGTGGCAGGGATGGTTGGGTTAGGGCAGAGCTGCAGAGTGGGACTTGGAGGCGGTAGTTCCTTGCACCCTGCTGCTTACAAGTAGCTTTTGTCCATCTGTCCTTCATGTCAGTCTCATTTACTTCAAGCACTGCAAGCAGAGAGCTGCAGTTTGGCAACACACATTCAGTGGGCTTCGTCAAACAGCAGTGCTTGGCCAAAAGGGCTCTGCTTTTTCAAAGCATCTTACAGGGATGGAGAGCACTGAAGACTGTGCCCTCACAGCCTGAGCAGGGAGAGGTGATTTCTCCCCTGAAGGGTGGGCTCTGGTCAACTTCTGCTACTTAAGTGTGGGCTGAGAAGCTGCTATGCACCACCAGGTGATATTACCACTGGGGCACGACCACTAGCTGCAGCCCTTACAGAGGGCAAGAATAAAAGGAAGCAAGGGGGTTGAGTCTGGGTGCTGTGGGAGAGGTCTCAGCATGTTCTGGGACTGCCTAGGCTGATTTTTGGAAATGCTGCCCTAGAGTATAGAAGCCATCCACGCTCTGGAGCACTGCGCATCCCACTGGTCACAGGGAAGTCTCGGCACATGAGCACAGAGTCCCGGGCGCTTGGCTGGAGGAAGCATCACTGGAAGCACTCCAAGGAGCCCTAAGTCAGCTCTTCCAACTGAAGAGATGCTTACATGGAGACAAAGTGCACAAAGCCCAGCTGCGTGACTGCATGAGGCAGGGAAAGGATGGGTGAGGATCTAATGTTCTAATGCAAGCTCATCAGCGATCATCAAATGAAAAGGGAAAAACATCATCCCCCAAACTTAAAGGAAAGTTCTTCATCCCACTAAGAAGCAGGGAAACTTCCCTGTGATATATGGCCACAGGTATGAGTTTAAGGTGCTCCTAGAGCAACTCACGGAACAACAGCACAAAATCCATTGAGAACTGTTAAGCACGAGGACTTCTGCTGGCAAATCTCTGAGCCACAGATTGCTAGGGGCTCTGCGAGTGCTGTGGCTCTCATGCACTTTAGCCTCTCATGCATCTCCTGTTTGTCTACTATCAGGAAGCGGATACTTTTTAGCCAAGAATTTTAGGTTTCCCACTTTAGCATTGGTACCTGTGAAATTGTGAGCTCAGAAAATACCTGCACTAAAGCTAGTTTAATTGTTTTAATACCTTCCTTCCCCATACACATGGCTGGGTAATATTTTTTCAGCAAATGGCTTATTTGCTTTAAATACATGCAATTTTCAGGCATCCAAAGTGATGCAAAAATCCAGGTCAAATTCCCTGAATAGCTTCCACCACCAAAAAAAGCAACAAACGCTCTGAAGGGTTGAGCAAATCACATGGAGAACGGTTGGAGTCCTTCCGAAATCTCCTTTTTCACTATTTCCAAAATACTTCTATTTCAGGCACTTTCTATATCCGCCGTCCAGCAATAGGCTCTTTGTGAGCACAAGTAGTGCAGACCCCATTCCCTGCTCTCCCCAGGGTTGCAACGCTCAGGGCTCCCTTCCCAGCTCTGTTCTCACCTGCTGCAGCCAGTGCCATTCTCTGGAGCTGCCCTGAGCATCCATTGTTTTGGGGCAGGACCCTAAATGCGCAGGAGGTGATGCCAGCTCTGCCAAAGTCCTCACAACAAGGTTCTCTTTGTCTTGGGGATGCCAGGTTATGGAGCTGAAATAACTTGCTTTTCTCTGTGACTTGAAGAAAGTGTCTTTCTGTACATAAGCTTTGTGGCCAAATGATTCAGCTTTGAAGGAGACATCTTTCCACGTGACCATCGTACTCCAGGCACGTGAAGAGATGCAGCGTTTCAGAGAGGTACCAGTTATACTGAGCAGGGCTTGGATAAATGCTGCAACCCACTTTCTACTGACATTAACACACCAACCCCTTCTGACATGCTGCAGCCTTTCCAAATAACTCTGCTTGCATGTCCTTGAGTACCCCCAAGGAGAATCTTGAGGGACCACCGAAACAAATCCCCTGTCCACAGTATCAATGATTTTTCACTTTGAAACAAAGTCAGATCAATACAGCTTTTGCTGATGGCACACACCATCCCCAAACTGCATGTCTCCCATCAATCTTATAATTCCAGTTAGAAACATCTCTCTAAAAACCAGGACCAGATTGACACGTATTATAGAAACACAGAACAGTTGGGTCTGAAGGGACCTTAAAACCCACCCCGTTCCAACCCCCTGCCGTGGGGGTGTTGCCCCTCACCAGAGCAGTCTGCCCAGGGCCCCATCCAGCCTGGCTAACACCACGTGAGTCTGATTTCCATGAAAGCCACGAGCATTCACAATCACAATTAGAAACAGGTAAGCCTCAAGCTCTGAGTGAGCCTTCCAAAGAGCTTTGGCTAACGCAACACAAATTTTGGGAACAGAGGGGTTCTTTGATCCAGGCTGAGGAAAGCACAGCACACTTCAGGTTGCATTTGAAAGTAATTAAAGATTTCTGCTATCAGGCACGCATCCATCATCCCTCTGCATAATTCCAGAGGCCCTGCAGCACACAAACAGATCCCTTCCCCTGGCTGTGGGACCAACATCCCTCACAGGGGAAGGATGGCTTTGGGAGTGATGCACATCTCATTTGTGTTGCACTCCTGGTGCTTGGTGGAGTGCTTCACAAAACCTTCCTCTTTGTAAAAGTATTTTACCCAACTGAATTCCATGCAGTTTTCCTCAAGGCAACAAATGAATTTTGTTTACCAAGTCTTTCAACAGGACTCAAACTTTCATTTATGAAAGGGTGGTTTGAGCCTTCGGAGGCATTTGAAGCCATGCTGAAACATGGCAATTTCAAGCACTTACCTGCCTCCTTCCTGCGAGCCTTCAAAGCAAAGGTTACCAGGACAACAGAACCCACTCAGTCCAGCAGAATGAATTATTTTGTAGGTGATGTCATTATTAGCTGGGGACCAACAAAATTATGCAGATGAGCTCCCTAGACGTCAGGAAAAAGCCCGACAAGAAACACAACAACTTCCCTCAATCAAGGAAAAGTTATGCCACCCAAATCCTAATCATTAATATCTTTAAAACCCTCCTGAGGAAGCTGGCCTCATCTCAGCACCCCTCCTAGTAGGGCCTGAGCGAGGTCCTCCAGCACCGGTTGCTTGAGGGTTCCTAATTGATAACAAGTGTGTTCTGACAGCAGCTGTTCTCCGGGAGAGGAAATCTCTCAGCACTACGTTACACTGCTATAGATGGTTATTCAAGCTTAATAAATCCTCCTTATCAACCCTGTCTCACTACCCCTCATAATTTAAGCATGGTGTAATAAGGCAGTGTGAAGGCAAGGGCTAGTTTTATGGTCAAACTGGGGATTACAGTCTGGCACAGATATTTAAAGATTCACAACAGCAAAGAGAAATTGGAAGAGGAGCCTAAACAACTCGAGCTCTGGGAGACGGGCTGATGAGTTACAGTCATTTCCAGTGCAGGGCTGGGCTGATGTATAGCTGAGCTGGGATCAGCCCTGAGACTTACTGCTCCTCGTGCAAATGTAAACCCTGCATATGCTGAAAAATTATGCATTGATTTCAGAGGAGGTATCTGTCTGCAC
Source organism: Oreortyx pictus (assembly GCA_036925125.1). Taxonomy (NCBI): domain Eukaryota; kingdom Metazoa; phylum Chordata; class Aves; order Galliformes; family Odontophoridae; genus Oreortyx; species Oreortyx pictus. The sequence goes on from JAUPFR010000012.1 coordinate 9,853,642, forward strand.
TACATGTATTGTTCTCTCTCTGTCTCTCTCTCTCTTTTTTTTTTTTTTTTGGATCATGAATATTGCATGGTTTTCTTTCTTTCTCTGAATAAACTCAGCAGTGGTTTTTTTTTTTTGCCTCCTGTTCTCCTTCATTCTTCACAAACACATGAGGAACACCTTTCCCTTTGTAAGTGACTTGCCATGCTGCACAGAGTGAAGAGCTTTTGCTTTCTGATCACCTCGTTACCGAAGCCAGCCCAGTCCAGCCCACTCCTTCCCAGGCTTAAGCCTAAAGTTCATTGCACCATATCAGAAGAAGAGTCTGTGGTCCTGACAGCTTGCCTTCCTTTCCCTGTCTGCATTATCTGAACAATAAAAAAAAACTTTACTTCTTCCCTCCAGCTTTTCCTCATTTGCATCATTACACTATCACATCTACAGCTCTACCTCAGCTTAAACAACGGCTGGTCATTCCTAGATTGTTATTTATCAAGGACTCAGCCAGCTCCTGCACGTCTCCTCTTCCAAAGGAAATCACCCAGTACTGTTTTTCAGATGTTGTCTCTCTAGCACCCTGGCGGGTGACATTTCCCACCGACAGCAGGGAAGGAGCTTTCCTGTGGTTGATACTTCCATGGTTTTGATGCCGGATCAGGGCATCATGTTGGGAGTTAAAGAGTTAATGCTCTGGCAGGGAGCAGAAGGGCAGAGCTGGGGACAGACACTCAGAGCTCGTGCTCTGAGCGCTGGATAGCACTGTGACGGATAAGCACAGCTGCAGCTAACCGTGTGATGCTGGTGTGAAGGTGGAGGAAGACATCTCCATCCCCACAAAGGAGTGTGAGCACCCACAGGCGGAGCTGGGAAGCAGCGTGCCTTGCTGCTAGCGCTTCACCTGTCTGCTTAGCGTGATAAGAGGAGGTTGGGATGGGGCAGGGGAGAAGTCGCAGCCTTTTTCCTCTTCCAGTTTGCAGGAGGATGTGCTCCGGGTGCCAGAGCCTGGTGCCCCCTGTGAGGGCCCTGCAGCCTGACACTGTGTGGAAGTTTAAGGAGTGAATTCCAGCAAGCCATAAATACAACTAGCTTGGATGTACTCCATGGAGTGGGGCAACTGCAAAGTCTGCTGACAAGCCGCTGATGGACGAGTTTGGTCAGGAGGATCAGGGCTTTGCAGAAGAAAGCACCGTTTGCTTGCAGGCCGACAGCATGGAGAAGGAAGAACCCAATAAGCAGGAGTCCTGAGGCATCATCAGCCCTACCTGGCTTACAGGGAGAAGGGGAGAGCCGCTCCCACAGAGGGAGCCCTGTGTTATATTGGATTTCTGATCTCAGCACCTGGCTGCATGAAAGCTGACTGGAGGCCTGTGCTGGGCTCTCACCCCTCCCCATGAGGAGGCCGTACACAGCTCTGTGGTTGTGGGGCTGTCTGGGCACAGGGGACACACTTCTCTCTTCCCAATATGGTGCACTGCAAGAGCCACACATCAACAGTTCCCTCTCTGAGCACTGCTGTGCTATAAGCACCTAACAATAAAAGCTGGCTATTGCTTCCCTAAGACACCTGTCAGCTTGTGTGCTAAGTGGCAGAGTAATAAATACTTGTTCTGCTCTGCCTTTCTTTGTGAATTCTCCCGGCTCTGCCTGTTTTCATTAGTATTTCTTTTCTGTGGACACTGCAATTACACTCTGTTCCTCTTCAGGGCCCTTGTTCCAGGTTCAAATAGAGAAGTGATAATGCAGGGAAGCTTTTTACATCGCTGTTTATTTTCGTCTCCTGAGTCAGGAAGATCTTTTCAGGCTGGGTCCAACCCTGTGCTGTTCTGATTGAGGGAGGACTCAGGGAAAGGGGTGAAAGCTCCAGGTTCCAGCTTTAATCACTGAAAGCACAGTGGGCTCCTTCCTCATATGCTCTCACTGAGATCACGATCTATGCTCCTTCCTATGCTCCTTCCTTGGGAAGACATAAATATGCAACCTGTACTGCTAAGACCTGTGGTAACCATCCATCTGCCACAGCAGCTGCGAGCCCGCCGCTCCCGAGCCTCTTCTGTCATCCAAGTCTGAGCAAGAAGGAGGATTCAGCTGAAAGCAGCAAATTCAAATGTGCAACTTTCCTGTTCAAGGTTGCAATATGCTTGGAGATATTGTCCCGCCAGCAAGTCCCTGGTGGAGCTTCCAGATGGTGCTCGGGGAAAGGGGAGAGAGTTTCACTTCTTCAAGTGCAGAAAACTAATGATCCAGTTAGGTTCAGAGGTCCAAATGAAGTCCCTACACCTTAAACTTCCTTGCTAGCAGACAGCACTGTCACCTGGACGTGCCACCACTGGCTGGGTGTTGTGGCATGGTCAGCTAGCTGCTATCCAGAACCAGGGCAGCCACACTCAAAACTCATTGTTGCAATGCTATCTGGACTATGGTAAATTTTCAGTCACGCCTGGGAGCTGCATGAGAAACCAAAGTGATGCTGGTTGTTGTAACAGCTGAGCAGAAAAAGTAGCATGGATTGAACTGCCCACCACTTTTCCTTATAGTGTGTTCAGATTAAGGGCTAAAGGCCTTCTGTGTCCTTCTGCCCAGCAGGGTCAGTTTATGGTATGCTTCAGCTGAAGAAGCTTACATGGTATGCTGCATAAAACACCATCCTGGCCAAGGCCTCTTCTGGTTGCCCCTCAAACAATGGAAAGCACAATTCATGTCGCACATAGAGAAACACCCAAGTGCTTTACTAGAAAACCAAGGTCTATCCATAGCCAACACTACAAGCAAGGAGCACACCTCCAGGTCTCTCTGCTCACTTACCATACCACCACTGTCCTGCCTTGGGCTGGATCCCAACTCTCCAGCCAATTGGCCTTGAACATATCTTGTGCTTTCTGCTGCTGGAAATAAAAGCATTTTAAATATGGTACAACGGCAACCATAGCATGTCTTCAAGCTCTTTTATTTTCCCCTGGAATACTCTTTTTTTTTTTTTCCTCGGGTAACTTGTCTGCTCACCACAGGGACAAACTCTCCAGCTGTGCTGGCCGCCTTAAGCCCAGAGGACTTTCTCTCTTTGGTTTTGAGAACCAGACATTAGAAAACAAGCAAACAAACAAACAACAGTGCAGAGGCATGGGTTTTTGTTTTTTGTTTTTTTTTAAATATGAATTTTTATTTGTTGATCAGAGTTCAAGAGAGTGGGTAGAGTGGAAAAGCGGAGTGAATTCATTCAGTGAAAAGGTCTAGTCCTGCCTTAGTGTCAGGTCAGGAAGTCAGTAGGTGGTCAGAAGAGTCCTCCTCATCCACTCAGCCTATTGACGTCATTCACATAGCTCTTGTCTCTGACGTTTTCTAATCTCTCTTCAGAACTTCACTGTAATTTTTGAGACATTTTTCTGTTGCTTTAACTTGCTGAAAAAGCTAAAAGCTGAAAAAAATCGCAGGACTCAAAATCCTGCTCGTTAGAATGGGCAATATTTTTTTTTTCCAGCAAAGGTTGAAAAATACAGTTCAAAAATACAAACAGGCATTGAACATTGCACCAAAAAGCATTTGAAACACAAACCTCAGAAAGAGAAAGAGAGAGAAAGAAAGAAAGAAAGGAAAAACAGAGTGAAAGAGGAAAGTCACAGTTTCCATGAAAAATCCCTTAAGAAAGTGGCTACCAGATAGTCATTAGAGAAAATAAAGTCAACAAAAAATTAAAAAATGTTTTTTTTTCCCTAGTTGTTAATTATTTACAGCTGTAATAACAGGATTGTCATGCATTAAACTGCTGCCAGCTAGATTCTTTCTAACAGTGGAATAAAAAGAGTCTCACATGATGGAAAACAAAACAGAAGACATAGCAGGAGCACGGATTCAACCTGAGGCAGTGAAAATGAGCATACTCTCTGGCATTTTGTTGCAATGTGCTCTTTCTTTCAATGGGCTGCCCTAGTGTGATGCTAATGCAATGTTCCTAGCAGTGGACACCAAGGCTTCAGCTAATAAGCAGCAGGTATCTCACCTTCAGACAGGACACCGGTCTGTGGGTATCCCAGAGTTCTAGCTGAAATCCTAACTGACGTGGGGGGGTGCTTGTGGCAACCTGCCCTGTGCCAACCAAGAGAAGCTTTTCCACTCCGAAGACATCCTGGCAAAGGTAACCCGGTAGTGACTCAGGTTTCCCAATTCTACTCTTACTATTTTTGTAGTTGCAAAATCAAGTTGTTCAATATATGATCTTTACGTTTGCTGGTTCCCTGCAAAAAGACGGGAGAAAGCGACAGACTTTTCAGAGGAAACAGTGCTGCCAGCAGTGTAATGTGAGCCAATGGGCTTAGCAAGCTGACAAGACCTTCAGGCAGCAGCAAAGAGCCAAGAGCCTTCGAAGACAGTGAGAGCATCCTGTCTCATGTGGCCAACTAAGGGCCCGGCTTCCCTCTCTAGATGGATGGGATCTTTAAAGCTCAGGTGCTGCTCTTACCTGCAGCATTCCTCTGACCATGGGGATGACAAAAATGGATCCAGATAGGCTTTGTGCTCCCTCCTAAAGCAGGCTCAGTCTGCAGCCCTTTACTGCAGCACCTCAGCTGCATGCACCTGGGTTGTGCTGTTGTGGGAGAGTTAAAGGTTCATGGCATTCAGCTGCTGAAAAAGCTATGCTGCCTTCCTGAGCTCACCCTAGCATCTGGGGCAGGAATAAAAAGGCTGTGTTAGAGAATCTGTGACATGGGGCACAAATGTTTCCCAAAAGGTGCTGGGCAGTGCTGCCAGCAGTGACCTTGGTCTCAGCTAGCATGTCTCCATTAAGGGTTGCGTTTGGAGAGATTCTCCTGCCTGGCTTTCCTCACTCCCTCTGCCTCCCAAAGCCACCTGAGGATCTGCAGAGATAGATTAATCTCTTTACAGAAGATTTAGCAAAGAGAATGAGAATAAAGTAAAACAATTCAAAGTGGCAATTTTCCCTCCCAAAGAGAAAGACGATTGACTTTTAGATATAAAGAGTTTGTGAGCATGACTACACACACACCCATGTGTATATATGTGTATATATATATATATATGTAAAAAACCTTGGCTGACTGAACAACAACAAGGTCAAACAGTAAATATTTATACCTTGAAGCCATCAATCCCATCTGTGCTGTGGCATCTCGCCAAAAATGCCTTTGGGGCAGTTTAGCTTGATACAGAGAGAAGCTTAGTGAACTGTTCAATGCTTTTTTTCCCCTACATCAGCATTAACAGAGCATTTACATTTTCATGAATATGCCTCTCCCCCTGGCTGAGCCCTCCCCACCACCAAGGAGGCAGGGGAAATGTCTCTCTCAGAGCTGCAAAGCCCATGCAGATATTTGATCAGGTGGGTTCAAGAGAGACAGACCATTTAGGCTACGAAGCAGGGGTGAAGAATAACATCGTTCTGGTCACCTGTATGGACTTCTGTTTCCTTCCTGGGAGACTCTCCTCAAGTTAGAGGGTTTTGGGTCTTGCAGAAAAAAAAGATAAATAGTGGCACATTTAAGTGACACCCAGAGCCCACTATGCACAACTGGCTTTCTGTGGAGCAAACTGTTGGTGGCTGTATGCAGGTCCATTCCTGCACGGCCCTAGTTATGAAAGCAGAGCCCTTAGCTGCTGCCACAACAAGGATCCAACCCCTGTGGCTGGTGCTGGGTTAGCTCTGTAGAAAAAGGACCCATCAGCAGCCTCGTGTTAGCTGGGAGGGAAACATCCCAATTTGAGCCTCTGACAGAATTTAAAAAAAGAACATTATCTTCTCTGTGATGTCTGCTGGCAGGAGATGCTAAACCACTTATTTATAACTATCTTCCTGAAATGCTTCCCTGCTTGGAAGCCAAACTACAAATCCTGTTTGGTTTGTTGTCTTTAACCAAAGGATGCCGGTACTTCTGCTTCCAGTTGGCAGGAAGACTCGGCACCAGTGCCAGGCTGTGGTGGGAACAGACTTGGCTTTCAAGGCGCATTCACACTGATCCAGGGAGGGATCCTTTTACCCAACAGAGAGCAAAGCTTTCAGAATCAGGAGAGCGAAGGCAGGCCAGTCCGGGTGGCACCGGCGGAGAGCATCACTGGGAGGAATGAGAGCCTCGGGCAGCAGGAGGGGAGAAGTGGAGAAGTGCACCTGACAGCACAATGAGCTGCACAATGAGTGGGATCACCCTCAGGCAGGAGGGATTCTGGGGAACGCCCGGGTGAGCAGAGGGGACTAAGGAGGAGACTCAACTGGATCCCGTATTTAGGCTTGCCTTTGACATAATTCCATCAGTAAACACAATATACTCTTTGTTACCGTTTTTATTGTGTTTGTTTTGCTTTTTATAGGGTTTCTATTTCATTCACTTAGGCCTGAGTATTATAGTGACATGAATGTTTTATGAGATACACTTCATCTAGCTTATTTAAGAAAATGACATCCAAGTACAAACCAAACAGCCTCGCGGCCAGTTAGTGCAGCAGAGACTGCTGGGGAGCCCAGGAGATGGAAGGCGGCAGCAGTGGCACTCACTGCTGGAGGGGATGGGGAGAGCATGAAGGTCCTGGGGGAGCAATGGGTGTGGGGCAGTGCTTGGGGGGCTTGAAAGCAGCAAGGCTGTGCCCCCTGTCCAGCAGAAGAGCTGGGGGTGGGGCACCCCCCTTCCACTCCTCCAACCTGATGCTGGGGCTTTTCCCTCCTCGCAGCCCTTGGGAATGAAAGGCACTGTAGAAATGTCATGGGCAGCTTGGGGTGTAGATGCTGGGGATAGAGGTGGTTTCCTTAGGAACTGCCTGGAGAATGTGCCCTCTCTCACCCCATGCTGCCTGCTGGTGGGGAGAGTGCTCATGGATGGGCCACACCAGGGGCTGAGCCAAATGACTCTGAGTTCCTCTCCTCAAGCACTGCTGTTGAGCCAGCAAGAGAGGTAAGGGACAGGCAGGACACCACCGATGCCACACAATCTGCAGGATGAACCACCCTGCTCTACCCTGCGCCATCCCCATGGATATTCCAGGTGGGGTGAGCCCTGCTCATGCACCAGATGGAGAACTGAGCTAGGTGCACAGGCTCAAAGCAATGCTGAAGACATCAGTCTGGGGGTTTCGGGTCCCTGGGGTGGCTGTGTGGACCCAAAATGTGCTGGGGGCAGGTCAAGATGGGCAGCAGAAGGTACTGGAGGGCTTTTCTTGGAAGAGTTTGCAGGTGTTAGAGCTGGGTCTCATCTCAGCGGTTCTGCGGGATGGCACCTGACTCACACGTCTCTCTGGGATGTTTCAGAGGGCCACTTCTGCTGCTCTCACTGGGTATTGAGGATGCTCAGATGCATTCATGGGGGACAGGTAGGTTCTTGGGATCAACTGCAGCCTCAGGTACCCCCACAGATGGCAAGGTGGCTCATGGTGCACAAGGCAGGAAAGGGCCTGAATCATCACTGCTGCTGCTGCTCTAGTGCATCAGAGAAGGATGCACCATGGGACATGCCAGGTCTGTGCTCCTCCCTATTGGTAAGGCTCCCCTGAGAAGCACAGGCTTCTATGCCTAAATCCCCCTTCAGACAGTGAGATATTGCTGAGGGTTGCTGAATAACCAAAGGAAGATGAATGGGGAGCACAGGAGATGCCAAGAAGGGAATGTGGACTGAGAGAAAGTGATAAATCACCCATCTGAACATGATCTCTATGGCTTCCAGTCCTGGAGCTGAATGCATGCGGCCTCACAGCTACTATATTCTCTCAAAGGCATTAGAATTGACTTCAGTTGCTGACTGACCCTGAGAAAAATTATTTCTCTGGTAGAAAACGTCCCATTCTCTAACATGAATTGCCCCAAGAGTACAGCATGTCTGACAGACAAGACCTTTCTCACCTGTTCTCATCTGGGAAGAGACATGGAGGAAACCAGCAGCTGGGTTTGGTGGTAACAGAGGAGAAGAAGCCCTGTAGATGCCTACAAGGTGCTATTACCCTGTTCCACTCTTGCCATGGTTCTGCTGACCCCTGGGCACTGAAGAGCAGCCCAACAGACTGCCTCTGGTGGCCTCCATGTCCTTGAGTCCAAGCCACCATGAGAATCCACCACGCTAGGGCAGTCCATCACAGAAGAGGAGGAGGGGGCAATAGTAGCAGCCCCCAGTGGAGTGGTGCGTGAGATGGCAGTGTTGTGCAGACCATGCAGATAGCAGGAGGTGGAAGAGGAGAGATGGAAGCACAGGGTGACTTGGACAGATGGGGGACATCAGACTCACGATGTCAGAGGCACAACTTGTTATGATCGTTTTCCTTTTCTTTTATCATCAAGGTAAAACAAAAATAAACATATACAGGATTAAATTAAAATCACCGTTTTGTTTACATTATAAAAGAATGGTCTAATAGTAATAATAGTATTAATTTCAAATGAACAATAATAATTAAACAAAAAAGGAAAGAAGAAAGCCCTGGAAAATTCCTGCCTGGATGGTGCTCACTGATGGAAGGTTTGTGTGATCGGTTTTATTGTTTGGGGATCATTCCTTTGATAGCTGACTCCCGGTTTACGTAGGTGGCCCAGTAGACTAAGTTGAAAATGGCAAAGAGGACTGGAAAGACGATGCGAGACATCTTGTCTACCTTGCTGACACTGTTGTATGTCTTCTTACTCTCCGGGAGCTTCTCCTCTAAGCGCGGCATCTTGGGGGGGATGTTGGTGGCAGTAGCAGTGGCAGCAGCACTCTTGGAGATGGTGGGCAGGCCGGGGTCCTTGGCAATGTTGAGGGCATATGTGGTGCCAACTATGTTGTAGGTGTTGTTAGTTTTCTTCGCTAGTGCCACTGGTTCTTTTTTCTAGGGAAGGTGGAAGAAAAACATACCAGAGATGAGGTGACTGAAGAATTACTCAGAGAACATTTGTCCTCTGAGTTCACCTGCCTGTCTGGATGAGAAAATGGGAAAGGATGCAAGGACTGAGAAGGCAGCATTGTGGAAGGAAAGGAGAATGTGGTGAGAAGGTGACCAGAACTTGTGACATCTGCCACACGAGGGCTGCAGAAACAGAGGGATGTGCTGAAACAGTCTCCTTCTATTACATCAGCTGTTCTGTGTAAGCCTGGCACAAAGCATGGAGCACAAAGAGGTCCTGGCCTAGCAGCTCGGTGCTAGGTCTGGCTCCAGGTCCAATAACTGTAGCCACGCAGCTGTGTTTGCAGCCTCCTTGCAGCCCCTTAGATCAGGGCTGTTGCATGGAAAGTTGTGTGCAGCTGCACTCCAGCAAGAGCATCCCAAGATGGGTGACCCTTCAGTTGGCCAAGTGCTTCCAAGTTTATGTTGCATATTTCCAGGTCAATAGAAGTGAAAGCAAGCTCAAACTATACACAAACTCCATGATTCTAACTCTTTTTGGTTCTGTTTTCTGTTATATGTAAGATTCAGCCGTGGAGAGATGAAGCAGGAGCGCACTCCTTACAAAGGAATGAGACCCAGTGTGGTCATCCTAGGAGAATAACTTGATTTTCTGCTTTGCCAGTCTGTTTCCTGAATCAGGTGAGAGGGAGAGACATCCATTGACAATTATTTTTATCTCCCTGATTTTGTTTTTTCCCCAGCAGAAAGCCAGTGGCCTTAAGAACATGGGTGACCGCATTGCAGTGTTTTTGAACCACGATACTAAAAGGCCGTTTCTTACACTGCTTTGGTGGCCTGAATATTTCACAAGGACATCACAATGTCCAGAATGCCTCTGGGATTCTTTAGGGCATCGCATGGCCTCCCAGGTATGATAAAGAACCAAAATAAAGCATCTGCTGTAGCCCTGGATTTGAGTATTTCAGATAGTATAGGAGTGGAGGGAAACCTTTCATCTTGTCTTCATCTTGAAGGGCTGCTGCAAACTGAGGGAGATAAGTGCAGCCCTGCCACAGGCTGCAGGGACATCAATGCTGTCTGTGCTGAAGGGTAGAGAGCTTCTATAAGAAATGGAAAGGATGCACTTATGTGTTTGATGTGGTATGTCAAAGGATGAAGGAGAACGCTTAAGACAGACAGTTCCAATGTTAATGAAGATGAGTGGATGGGAAGACAGAGCTAGAAAGTCATGATGGAAGTTTACCCTACTCTGGGGATCTTTTTTGTTGCTGTCAGGAACATGGGACCAGCTACACTATAGGCTATATTGTATGAAACAATTCATATCTACTGGGAAAAGCCCATTGAGTGAAATCTGTTCACGTGCAGGCATCAGACATCCTACACATCCCAGCACCTCTGTGCGTCCATGTGGAGTCCACTGTAATTACACCAGGAGTCAGAGCTAGATGCAGCAATGATTCACAGTGGGAATATAAAATCTAAACTCAGAACAAAGTGAAACTTTGGATCTCATCTTCTATTCCAAAGCAACTGGAAGATAAGGCCTGTCTGGCCATTTCCCAGAAGTGCTTGGTATGGTCTTGTGTGTATACACATGGGAACCATGTGTAAAGGGACAGCTGGGAGAAGGAGAGAGTAAACAGCCAGCAGGATGTGTTTGTCTCAGCCTCCCAGCCTGGGAAACGGTAGCAGGCAGTACCTCTGGGTAGCACTGGGAACTGGAAAGGCCAGACTGACCATCCGTCCTGTAGAGATGCTCCAAGGGTCTTAGATTTCAAGCTGCACTTCTGTTGTAAATGCATCCACAACTCCAGGAACATTTCTGGTTACCTTAGGAAAAGCAGACTTCTGTGCAGTCTTTAAATCCCTCTCCAATAACATGTAGCTTGGACTGCAGCCTCACGGTAATTACAGCAATTACAGAAATTAACCTGCTGTTAGAACAAGGTCTTTAGAGTCCAGATCAGACCAAACCACTGATCAAACCGTACTCGCACTCTTTTACGGATAATGTGGAAGAGGTTGTTATGATTTTTAATGATTAATTGAGTGACTGATTTCTGCAATCGCTGGAGCCACGTCAGCCTTTACCCTCTGTACAAGAAGTGAACTTTTCCTGCTAAAGAGCTGACAAGAAGCAAATAAAGGACTAAAGATGTTCCACTTTCTAAAACATTCAGATCTGTTTTAGTACGATTGGTTGTTAACATAGCTACTGGAGGTAATTAAATAATTAACATTCAGTAATGAAATGAAAAACACTGTTGTTTGCGGAATGTAATTTGAAGTGCACTGTGATTATCTGAGTAGTAATCAGCCACATTACACAAATAAGATGTCTATAAGTGACATAACATTCTCAGCCTGGCTAGCTTCTCTGCCGCAGAACTTTCAGAGTGGCTTTTTCCAGTTGTCCACCGGTATCTTCTGCCCTGGACAGAGCTGGGAGCCTGGGAAGCCTTTGCTAAACCTCCAGGGCACCAGCTTTCCATCAAGGCATGTGTATGTGAGAAAACAGGCTCATGAGGCATCAGAAGAAATGGCTCAGCCTGAAGTCACTAGATTGGATTTTATAAATAAGTGTTTCAGGCAAGATTTTGATAATTAAACAAAGCAAAATGTGCTTATCAGCTGCAAAGTAGCCCTCTGCTCTCCCCCTGCATACTTCTCTGGACTGAAACACAAGGAGAATAGAAAAACAGGAGGAAACCCCACATTTGCATTTGAAAACTTGTCCTAGTTAAAACATCTATGCTGAAAAGCTATTCCTGATTGTGTGGCCCAGTTTGGGCTCTGGGAGACCAAGTCTTTCTGAGCTGCTGTCTTGAGGGAAAAGCTGTGAAACCTGGTCTAAAGGTAAATATGTTCCCTGCATACTGCAGTCTGACAAGTTCTTCCACAAACACATACACTGGAGTACAATGGCATTTTTGTTAAATATTCTTGTCCCCCAGTCCCTCTGGAGCTAAAGGCTAAACCCCTGCAACTGTGGGAACTACGTGTTCTGCCAATGACCTCTTGAAGACCTAGATCTCTGCAGCTGCTCCCTGGCTAGAAATTTCAGTTGGAAGCTTTCTTCCTCTGACAGGACACTGAGAGTCACCATCGCTTACAGGTCATGAATTGTACAGGAGAAATGCAATATGTATGTGCCTCCTGCCATTGCAGAGAAAAGTCACCTTAATGCCTCCAAGTAGCTCTGGTCTGGGGTATATTTGTGCTCTATAATTCAAAGCCCATTAACTGCCGTTGCTGTTCCAATAAACATGGCACCCCTTCCTCATGCCAGCCATAGCTGCCCTCTGGAATGTGCCAGAACTTTGACTATGTCTGAGTAATGGGGTGTTTTACACTTAGATGTCCACAGACTGAGAAGAGCCAAGGGCTGGTAGCAATGCAATATTGCACTACCAAGCAGCCTGTGCTGAAGCCAGGATGTTGTCACCTGCTGGTGTGACCCTTGGCATCATGGAATCAGTTACGCTGGAAAAGACTGATAACTGAATCACTTGCAGTATTATGGGGAGCCGTAGGTAACTGAGAATATGGCCGGACAAAGGAAACACGGGCTGCAAGAGCAAGAGAAAAAGTCCCATCAAAAACATATTTGTCATAGTGAAGTGGAAAAAAAAAAAAGGGATGGGTCTGAACCACTCCGTGAGTCTGTAAACTGGTTGAAGATGGAGGCCTGTGAAGTTTTGTTCTAGACCCTCTCTATTGGAAGGAGGGAACTGAAACAAAAATGCCATGGGTAGAAAGAAACAAAGGAGAAAAAAATAATGATTCTTCAGAACTGCTGAAGTTTGCCCCTTGGCCAAGGTCACCTGAGAATCATTCTTTGTTTCAGAATTGCTGAAGTTTGGACAAAAAGCTTGGCTTCACTCCATTTGAAGTGTGTGAAGTATTTGTTCTCATGTGTCTGAGTGCAGCTAATTGAATTGTTTTTGTTGTGTCTTTCCACCACCCAGCATTGGTGCAGGATAGTGCACAGGTACAGAGCTAAAATGGACTTTGTGCACAGTTGTGACACTGCCAGTGGAAATAGGATTAGGTTACTGTCTTCCAAGCATGCTTCATCATGTGGAAGAAAAGACAGGGTTCATGAGTTTCCAATGGAGAAATCACCATTCAGGGCTACCACTCCAGATTCCCAATGTCAGCTTCCTGAGAAATGACCTTGTTGGCTCCAGAGATGGCCAACGCTATGGCTGAGATGGATGAGGTACAGCAGGGCCTCAAACACAGTCCTTCTGTCCTGAAGTGGATCTTTTTAGTGAGATTTGTTAAGGATGCTGGAGATAGGGAGTTTTGCTGACCACTGGAGTCAAACTCTTTGGCCTTTCACTTCTCCCCAGCTACTGTCATTTTCTATCTTCTTCTGGTGATGTTTTCTTAAAATTCACCTCTACTAACAAGTTTTCTGCACGCTCTTTCAAATTCAATTGGTGCCTCTAGGTTGGCTAAAGCCACTACACCACAGAAAAAACAAACAAACAAAAAAAAAAACCCAAGAAATTATCTGCAATGAAAAAGTAGTAGTAGAGGACAGGAAAAACTTGGAAAATATTTGGCCCCAAGAAGCATTAGTCAAATCATATTAGACTGTGTGTTAGAATAAATTTTTTTGTGAGATCTATAGTGATACCTGTCTGACTCACATTAGAGAAGGACAGCAGAGTAGCTCCCAGCCAGAATCAAAACCCAGCTGTGGTTGTAGCCACAGCATTATCATTTATGATGCAGAAATCAGCGACTCACCAAGATCAGCCCGTTCATTAGGTTATACCCCAAAAAACTTACTTTTCCCCACAGAATCCTCCATTTGAATTGATGGAATGGATGACTAGGAGAAAGAAAGAACAGGATGACCCCAGAGAAACTGAATGTGCTGGACCACCTGTCAGCAGCCAGCAGCTTTTGCAAGGCAGTGATTTCTTCTAAATCAGAAGGGAAGCATTGCTGCCGTGCCTGCATCTGAGGTGAGGGCAGGGCTGACACCTATTGATTTTGCTCACATCCATGCAAGGAAACAAACAAACCCAGAGTGAGTGAGGATCCTCACCACCCCATCAATGAACAACACTCTCTTTGGCTGGGGGAAGGCTCTCCAGGGGCCAACACTCAGCGTGGGCTTGTCACTGGCGGTTTTACTCCTCTTTACCAATGCTTAAAAATGCCAATAGTTATTATTTTGCCTCCTCTTTCTTTCGTGGTTTCAACCACCTGGCTTGTCAATTGTTTCCAGAAGAGCTAATTAAAGGCTGGAGCTGAGCCAATTAGGCACCTTCACTGTGTAGCAAATTCACTGCTTGGAAATATTAAGTCGAATAAAGATGAAAGCAAATATAGTGACACATAATATTCAGCAAGCTCTCTGAAAGTCCACAGCTGGTCAGGGAGTTCTCCTCGGAGGGGTGCTTTCAGATGTGACTATTTGCATCACATATAAAATTGTGATGGAGAGAATGGGACAGAGTCAGAGCTTCTGAGCTGCAGAGAACAGGGGTGGGTGAACTGTCTGACTCTGGATCAGGGCTGGCTTGAAAAAGCATCTACAGATTTGGAGTCCTTCCTGATTCTTCAGCTGACAGCAAACTCACACAAGAAGTGCTCCCTCTGAAACATTTCTGGTCCTGCTTTGTTTTCTTGTTCAATTACCATATGTACAAACACTTTTACCCTATTGTTTCAGCATGATTACTTCTGCAGTGTTGGGTCAATAAATAAATTGAGGAGCGAGCTGCTTTTATGATGAATCGAAACCTTTGGAGCCCTTGCTGCTTTTTTGACTGTGCTCAGTTCACATAATTGCCCACATCTGTGTGAATCCTGACTTGGCACTGAAAGGGGCGCAGTTGCTTTGAGGACCTACTCTGATTCTTTGTTCATGCCAGTGACCCAAGAAAAGTTCCTCTTATCCCTGAGAAAAGTTCCTCCCATCTCTAGAGGCCCAGTTATTGTGCACGATGGATGTGGAATTCCACCAGCAGGACTCCTCTGGAGCCCTTCTGCCATTGAGTCTGGTGCTCAGACCACAGCTGCAAAAGCAAATGGAGAAAGTCCAAGAAATACAAAACAGAGGCATTCAGAGTGATGGCTGTGGTTCTCCACAAGGCCTCTGTCCTCTTGCTGTGAGCTCCATACCAGTGAGAAGACTGACTGCTGTCCTCCCAAAAGTTAGGGCAATTCTGCCAGGTAGAGGCCCACAATTATAAACAACACATTAAAATGCAAAGGAGAAAAATATAGAGGCTCCAGAACCAAGAACAAGGACAAATGTGATTTTCAAATTGATTCAATAAATACAAGCAAGGAGCAGCATGCTACGGTAAGCGATTTCTCTGCGCAGCTGAGATTAAGTCAGTTAGGAAGGAGGAGGATAGAGCAGTAATGGTGATGGCTGTCAGGAAGGATGCTACCAGAGAGGCTGAAGGGAAAACGTGGGTGATGCCAGGCACTAATTTGCTGCCAGTTGCTGTTTCCGATTGCTTGCTTCCCACCCAAGCTTACAAAGCAGCAGCTGTGGTCAATAACACGAGTGCTAGGAACTCCCCACTGCTGCACCATGCTTGTCCATGCTGAGGGAGACCTATGGCGAGGGGCACCTGCTGCAGGCACACAGCAAGGTTGGCATCCCATGGTCTATTTATGTTTGTGCAGCATGCAGGCAACGTAGAGTGGAGGTAAAGAGATACAGAGAAAGGAGATCACCAGAGAGCAAGACCACAAAATGCATGCATTTCCTTTTCCCCTGGCAAATGGTCATGCAGAAAGACAGAGGGAAAAATGAGCAGTTTGATCTGGGTGTTTTTCTCCAGCTAAGCACAATGTCCAGCCCTCCTCCCTCGTCCCCCAAGAACCGCTCCAGTCGAGACCTGAGCAGGGAACCCCAGTAAGTAGCACCCAGCCTCCAGAAGTGCTACGAGGCTGCGTGCTACCTACTCCTGGTCCCAGCGCGGCTCTCTTGTGCAGCGTTTCTTCTCTGTCACTCCACCCTGGCCTTGGCCGTGGGGCTCACCTTCATCTCCTGGGCCTCCAGCACCTTCTTGCCATCCCAAGCCCAGCTGCGCTTGGTGAAGTAGTTGACAGTGGCAAATTCAATCAGCGCAGAAAACACAAAGGCATAACAGACGGCTATGAACCAGTCCATGGCCGTCGCGTACGCCACTTTAGGTAACGAGTTTCTTGCGCTGATGCTTAGCGTGGTCATGGTGAGCACAGTGGTGACACCTGTGGAAACACAGCAGAGGATGAAAACACTGTCAGACCATGCACTTGCCCTCGCCCACTTCTGGCATGTTTGTCCTCTGCCCTTTCTAGGGAAGAGACAGCAAGAAAACTTGTCATGGGTTACACTAGCCTGACCCACTGATATGTTGTCCCCACAGAAAGAGGGACATCCTGTCCACCATACACATGGACAGAGCCAAGAACGGAGGGCAGGAGCCCAAGTGGATGGACAGTGGGACTCAGGTCCTGCCAGCATGGCCAGGCATGCATCAGTGGCCCAAGCTGCCAGAATGAGAGTCACAAGGATTTATCTTATAAAATGATCTGTACCAAAATGCCTTTTAAAGGTTTTTTCATTAAACCAAGCAACCATTGCTATCCATTTTCCCCAATAATATGCTTTTCAATTAAAAATGCATTAAAAACATTACAAAAATATTGACTAAATTTCACTTCCCTTAAGCTATACTCCTGGTAATTGAAGAGTTTCAATAATATTGTTGGCAATACTTTCAGAGAGGAAAAAAAAAGAATAATAAACAATTGGAACTCTCATTATTTTCTTAATAGCAAAGCAAAGCTATTTGGGAGCTAGGACATTTTTCACAAAGGTAGCTTTTAATTTTTCAATCAGCTCTCTCCTGCTGAATCCCAGTTGCTACTTGAGGAAACCATTCTAATTGCAAATATCAGGATAACATAAAAGGGAATCAAATATCCTCAGGCAGGGTCTTGCCCCAGGCACTGGGAGAGCTGGTGCAGATGTGGGAGCCCACCTGGGGCACGGACAGGCAGTAGTGCCTGGATGTGGGCTCTGGAGGGGGAAACTGCATTTGATTCACAGGTAGGTGAGTGGGAAGAGCTCAGCGGTGCATCTCTTCGTGCAGGTGCTGGTCCTGTTTTCCTTGTGATATCTGAGCTTTGAGATGTTGGAAACCATACCATTTTCTCTCTCAAACAAAAAGATGAGCTAGTGGTAACAACTATCTCCTCTCTGCTTGGTGACTTTTGTGCATTATGCTCTGTTGAGCTGCGTCTGCATGGCACTGTTATTTCCAGGAAACACTCCTTTTGGCATCAGCAGAGTGGGGTATCAGGACAGATGCCTGAGATGGTGTCCCAGCACCAAGGCTCTGACTGCCCCCTGGCAGGGGGGTTTGTGTGCGTGAGGTGCTGATCCTGAACTCGAGGTCTTGGCAGGAAAGCACAGAGCTGTTCTGTTATATATTTGTGAAAGCTATTAATGCAAGTGCAATGCCTGAGACTTTGCCTCAGAGAGAGAATCTGAAAGCAGCTGAAGAAAATAATAATATATTTACCATGCAGTTATACTGCCTCAGCTCAGAAGCCTGTTACATAGAGGTCTGACCAGGGGCACATTAGCAACTTCAAAGGTAATGCATTAAATGCCTCCCCTTGTATCTATCCTCTCCTCAACTCAAAAGCCAATATAGATAAGCAGACACAGTCAAATACATATAATTAGATGATCAATACTTTGATTACTGTTAATATTTATGACTTGGCTTGTAGCAAAAACGTGGATAGGAGTATTTTTGCAGTGATTTAATGGAAGAAGCACTAGGGAGACACTGAAAGCTATTCTGAGAAATGGACATCAGCTTCATCAATGCCAGCAAGTTGGAGATCAGAGAAGACTAGCTCCGATGGCTGGTCATTCCTTTCTCATTTCTCAGCCATCCCATGGAACCTGTTCCTTTTTGTTCCCATTGGCTCTTTTCCCACTCTGACAACTGCCCCAAGCAGGACACACTGACTCAACTCGTGGCAGCCTATGTGCACTGGAAATCGGCATTCTTGATAATTTGGCTTTTTCTGCCTGCAACGTATTAATAAGGCACCCCACGGAAGGAGAAACAATCCACAGGGGTCCCAAGTCAAACTCCCTGGAACAAAGTAGCCCATACACTGCCTCAGCTTGTCTCCTCTCCATGGCTGTGAACACCTTTGAAGCCAAGATGCCACCAGCCCCATCAACGTGGGCCAACACCCTGCAAACCCCCAGGTTACTCAAGCAAAGGGAGCTGTGTCCAGGGTGCACTGAATTTGTATACCTGACAAAGGGATAGTGCAGGCAAACAGTCCACTGCATGTACCACATTGCTCTTCCCTATGAATCCAGACAAAGGGACAATTTCCCGTCATCTCTCTTTCTCCCCCAGCCTGACTGGGGACCCCCATGCTCACAGACTCACCAAAAACCGTTCTGGCAGGGACAGACTCCCTGTTCAGCCAGAAGGAGACCTGGGACAGGATTACGGTCATGATGCAGGGCAGGTAGGTCTGGATGACGAAGTACCCGATCTTCCTCTTGAGGTGAAAGTGCGTGGTCATGACAACGTACTCCCCTAGGGACACAACCAGTTAGAGGCACAGAACCACTGGGTGTTTCAGGATGGGCCAACTGAGCACTAGCCCATCTCCAAAGCAATAAAGGTCTGTGTTGAGTGAACCTGTAAACTCTTAGGTCTTCTGTGACAATCGTGAAAATATTCTGCTTTTTCTTACTTTAATCATCTCAGAAAATAGGGCAAGTTCTGTAGTTCAAGGTCTGGGCTGTAGACCAAAAGAGCAGCTGTCTCTATTTTCCTTCAGTGCCCTATTCATCCTCTCAAAGAAATGCACCAAAGCTTTGGATGTTTTGCTGGATTATTGTGCCTTTTTGTTGTGAGTATGCTCTGCTAAGTCATTACACACAAGAGCCTTTAGCAGCTTTCTTGCCATTTCAGGTTATTCATCTGTACATTTTACTACAACTTAAGTAGAGAGATGGGCCAGATATGATGACATTTAGTCCCCTGGACTCCCTATATTTCCCCAAGGGAGGTGATATGAGTTGTTACAGACAGACACTATTAAAATCAAGTGCACCAGAGAGGAAATATCCTCAAATGAGAGAACTACTGGTGCATACAGAAGAAAAAAAAAAAAAAAAGCACAGAAAATGGGAAAAATGAGAGAAACACACAGAATAACAGAAGCTATCAGTACCTGAATTCAGAGAGAAAGGGAGGAGGAGCAGATGGGAGAGAAAGATGATTAATATTGGTCATTAATCAGAGGAAGCATTTGTCTGGGAGAATCTTCTATTAGCTATGATAATATTTGTGTAAGCAGATGCAGTGAAAATCACACATCATCATGTTCCATTTGCCTCCCCTGCCTGCAATGCTTTCCTGAGGGGCTGAAAAGGGATTCAAGATAAATGAACCTGCAGTGCCAAGGACTAGCTGGGCAACATGGGGCAAATTTTCTATACATCATTTTTAGAGGGTATGGGTAAAAACACTAAAAGCTAAACAACTTACTGTCTCGTAGAGGCTGCCTCAGATGTCCCTAGCTATATTTTCCAACAGCACCATGATGCTCACAGCCTGCAGGTACTACCTCTATCATTATGTCAAATAGTGGCATTCGAAGCCCGTGGGTCCGTTTTGCCTTACAGCAACCTCAACCTGTGCATCTTATCGTGGTCCCACAAGTACCTGTGCTGGATCGAACCATCTCTGTCCCAACAACATGGCCCAGCAGGTCGTACTGGTTCAGGCGAGATCCTCCTTTTGCTACTTCTACTGATTTATCTTTCCCCAGCGTCCAGGTGTAGATTACCTCTGTCTTTGTGTAGGCATCTGTGGAGGAAAAAGAAGAATGAGCTCATGTTTCTGGCTGACCTAAAATACACCAAAATTAGCCTGTGGCCAAATTAATCCTTGCTGTGCATTCCTCAGAGCCACATGGCTGAGCACAGCCAAGCATGGCCAGGGACCAAGGCAGTTCAGCAGCTGCTAATCAAATGAGCCAAAGGGAGCTACAGTTTTGGGAAAGCCCCACCATGACCTGACAAACACTGGGACAGTCCTGCTGGGAGTGGCTGTGAAGACAGCTAACACAGAGATGGGGTTGAATTATTTGCTGCTTCATTTAAAAGCAAAAAATTCAAAGCATTTACCTTCAGAAGAAACCCTCTCCAAGCCTCACAGCTCTAGAGGTGGCGTGCCCTTCCACCAACCTGCATTTTACACTGCGTGATCCTGTGCTTGCCAGCATGCAGGCAGCCCTCCTGGCAGTGAAGGGGGGGCACTGCTGAGCAGAGCTTGCCATCACTGCCACAGAGGCAGCCGGCAAGGGCTGCTGGACTGCTGTAAGGGGCAGCATTGGGCTCAGAGCCAGGGCAGCCTTCCAGGAATCTGTGAGCTCCCCTCTCCATCCAGCTTGCCCAATGCTTCTCTAAAACCAACACGGTCACCATGGCTTTCGTAAGCCTGTTGGTCCAAAAGCCTGCTTGTCCCCACAAGTGCTCCCATTCCCAACAAAACCCACATACTCTCAGTGTTTTAAGTCCTACAGTATCTAGAAACAATTTTTTTTTCACACACTACCAGGGGCCACGACTCTTCATAATGCTCAAGCTTCTGGTCCAGACCCACTTTGCACTACTGTTCTTGGCAAGAACAAAGTTCACTATCTGCAAAATGCTTTAACATGAAGATTTTCATTCATTTTTACCACCACCTCCTCATAATGAGACATCTCTGTCGGGGGTCAGGTCAAGCCTACTATGGAAATTCCTTGCCTCCTGTTTTGTTGTGGATTGTATCCTTAGGTGACCAGATCACAGAATCATAGAATCATAACGAGTCTAAAAGACCACTAAGATCACCAAGTCCAACTCTCAACCAATCCCCACATGCCCATTAACCACGTCACTCAGTGCCAAAACCACTTGTTTCTTGAACACCTCCAGGGACAGTGACACAACACCTTCCAGACAGCCTGTGCCAGCACCTCACCACACTCTCAGAGAGGAATTTCTTCCTAATATCCAACAAGAACCTCCCCTAGCACATCTTAAGGCCATTACCTCTCACCCTATCACTGCTGGGAGTAACACAACTTCTTTTCAAGTCATTACAAAGAGCAATATGGTCTCCCCTGAGACTCCTCCAGACTGAACGATCCAGGTTCCGTGAAGGTGATTGTCATTTGTCCATTTTATTCCACCTCAGGACAGCCCCAGTCACCCGTGCTGCACTCTGTAAAACTCAGAGAAAGGACAGCACGTGGCTAACCCAAGAGCTCAAAAGTAGCTGAGGATACACAGCAGTACTTTACAGTGCAGTCTGATAATGGAACATTAGCTTTGAGATTAAGAAATCTGAGGATGTAATCATAATTCCTGAATTAAACACCTATATGTAAAGAAGAAGATGGCAACAGCATGTGAAACTTGACACACACCCTGGGTACTTTCAAAGAGATATTGCTTAGTCAGTGGCTCAGATTAGAAAAGCGAGAGATCTTTATTAATAGAATTAGAGAGCATCTAAACTTGGCATAAAGTCATCTAGAAACAAAACAAAGAGGGAATAGTAGTCCTAGTAAAGTTAACAGATAGAAACAAACTTTGTAAAGAAACATACAAAATGAAGAGGTTATTGAAAAAGTCAAAGAAAAATATGGGATTCTTTTTCCCTATTGGATCATATTTCTTTACAAATTTCCTTAATTAACAAGGATGCCGCCGCCCCATTTCCCCAGCAAACAGACACCTGTCTGTGACGTCACCGTGATGCAGCACCGTCACCGTGGTGACCTCTGTGAACGTCCCAACCCACTCCCCATTCCTCACCCCACGGTGCCATTCCATTCCATCGTGCTGCTTGGCAGGACGATCCTTGTCAGCTGGGGAAACCCCTGTGTGTAGAAATTTCTGTCCGGGGGCACAATCAGCCCCTAGAATGGACAAATCTTCTTCAGAAACATCTCATATTTCCGCTGAGACTGCTGACTCGACAGTCTCAGCTTCTCCTGCCCCACTCAGACCGGGTAAAAGAGCAGCTCATGAAGCTGCCTTAGGGCCAGAACGAGAAGAAAACACTTCTCGAGGATCACAGGAGGAATCCTGTCCAAAAAGACAACGGCTGAATCCTCCTGAGAACAGCTCTTGGAAAGCCAAAGGCAATCAGTCGTTTCCATCTTTCCTCAAAAAGCTCCGTGAGATTGTGGACAGTGATCGCTTTCAGTCAATTTGGTGGAGCGACGACGGAAACACCATTGTGATTGAGGAAAACTTGTTCAAATCAGAAGTGCTGGGAAGAACAGGACCTCTACGTGTTTTCAATATCGGTAACATGATCAATTTCATCCGCTGGCTTCATCTGCACAAATTCTTCATTACAGAAGCAGATTTACCAACATCAGCCTCACGTGCTAAGTTCCCAGCAGCCAGAGACATGCCTGTTTCTAGTGAGGTACGCAGTCCCCCTTCCCATTGAACACGGCTTGGGACAGGTGGCACTGGTGGCCGGTCCCAGCTGAGGCGGCTGCAACTTGGTGCTACTGGGGTTTCCAAACCCACTTTTCTGCTGTGGAAGTCCTACATTCTTCTTCCCTGAGAGTCCTCCCTGTTTGTCTTTTGAGATTCTAATGATTAGTTGTTGTATCTTTGTCTTTTCCAATTGGGAAATGGCAGCATCTAACTCTTCTCCTCTGCATTTTGCAGTTACTCTGCTACTACAATCCCTATTTCCAAAGAGATTATCCCCTTCTGCAACAGAAGTTCAAGCGTAGTGTTGGCATTCGGCGGAGAGTACCAGCTGCATTCCCACCAGAGCTGGATGTGAACGAGGACCACTTGAGCAGCTCTCCGAAGAGACGGCCAGGCCCTGCGGCATCAGCAGGCAGTGAGCCCCCCAGCAGCAGCCAGGAAGCTGCTCCTGCTGCCTCTGATGCTCCTGCACATCACGCTGCCTCTCCTGAACCCAATGGTCCTTCTCCAGCATGGCAGGGACCAGACTGCGGAGCTGGAGGTGACGGGGTTGGACGCCAGCACAATTTACTCTATAGGAAGTATAGATAAGCTAGGTACCGAGTGATAGAGTATAGAAGTTCTAGAAATAAATGTTCTGAATATTTTCCAGTTGTCCTGTCCTGTTTCTTCATTAGATGCTTTGTCTTCCTGTGCCCGAGGGTGGAGGGGTACATGAGGGAGATTTCCTTTTTCTGGTGTGGTCCCAGCAATGATGGCAGCACACGGCGGTAGTGGGGAGGTACAGGGTGTGAGCTGGAGCTGTCTGCTCCCCTTCCTTCCATCTGCCTGTCCTCGCTGGGTGGGTGCCACGTTGGCAATGAGCCATTCAGCTCGTGGGGATCCCTGGTGGTCACGGAGGTGAATTTGGCTGTTCTGAGAGCAGCATGTGCCTGGCAGCAGCATTGCCCTTCTGCTCACCGACCTGAGCCATGCTGAGCTTCTTGCCAGGGAGCAGCTTCCAGCTGTGGGCAGCCTTTTGGTGCAAGTGCTGATTGAATCCCGCTGCAGCATGAGAGGTGAGCTCAGACAGCACGCAGATGGACACTTTAGAAATATTCATACTGACATTAATCAGAGACAGCTCTCTGAGCTGTTGTGTCACAACTCCCAACATTCAGAGAAGAAATCAGTAAAAAAATACCCAGAGGAGTCCCAAAGGGTGTTCTAGCAGAAATAAGCACATCTGTCTCTTTTTCTCTCTGAGAGAGTAATTAGATATATAGTCATCTGCCCCCCTGAAAGTCGCATAGTAATCCCAAATCTAAGCCTGAGGTCTGAGATTTTATATCCCTCCTTATAAGGTCTATTAACATTAATAAGTCATCCTACTCTAAGGCGTGTTAATTTACTGGCCTTAGTGATGCCTTGTGGCAACTAGTTCTACATTTGTTAGGGTTTGCTGAAGAAATTACTTCTTAGTGGTAGTTCTGAACAATCCAGCTTCAAGAACATATTTTGTTAGTGGGGAAGAGAGGCAGATGCACACGCTGAATGTGATTTTTTGTGGTGTCAACCAAACTTCTCAACTTTCCCCTTAGTTACATCCCAGACAGTTACAGGAAGGAAGTCTCAATTTGAAAAAGTTGTGATAACTCTGTTTTCTCAGAGTCCAAGAGGGGGATTACTGGTAGGGGCTCATTCTGTAGGTGAGAACAGGTGCCTTCTTTGTAGGATGTGGAAGAGACTCCATACAAAGCTGGACTAGGAAATGTATTTCTACATCATGATGAACCAGTTGCTTGAAATTTAGTTCCCACTTCATTTAAGAACAAAAGTGGACGAAATAACTGCTTGCACACTGGTGAGAAAAGAGAACTTGTTTCCAGGCAGGGGACAGAAAGCCCAGGCAGAGGAGTGCTACCATGCTACAAGCATGGTAGGCTGGGAGCAGCCTTCACCTCACCAAGAGACTGTAAATCCTCCCTAAAGGAGGACTTGGTAGGTGTTGGGACTGAGACTCCCAGTCTGTAAGCCCTTCACTTGAGAGCTGACAATGTTCCTCGCTTGTTTCTGATGACAGCAGGAATTATGTGTGAGATACCAGAAACGAATTTTTAGTCGGTCGTGTTCCTGTCAGCAATAAAGCTATAATTAATAACACCGTTAATAAAACACTGGAAGACACTGGCCACGTGAAGGACTGTTCTGAAGCCACGTCCTTACAGAGACTGATCAAGATACTTACAGCTCCCAAATTTCAGCGGGCATGCGTGCACATCCATTGGGAAGTCCTCCAGGTGCATGGGGCACTCTGCATGAATGGTTAGCCTACAAGACAGAACACAGGGCATGATCAGAAACACCAGGCTGCAGAGGATCCCACCTGGCCCTTCTGCCATGACATCTTCACACAGCATCCATCAAAGGCAACAAAGGCCTCAATGTGGTCACTAACCTCTGTGTCTCTGGGCAGAAGGCCATCAGCTGCTGAGCACAGCAAGCACACCAACCTGGCCACACTGCATGTTTTATGAACTCAGCTCTACTGACTGAGTTTATCCACTCAGTGTAATCAGAAAATCTGCCAAGGCCCAGGACTTGTATTTGCTTATGAACTGTGCAAAAAGAGCTCATTAAAGCCTGGTGTCAGGGGATATCTCATAGACCATGCTGGGAAACAGAGGAAAAATGCTTCCAGGGACAGCTAACATGGCTTTTTCTTCCCAGTGGCCTGGAAGGA
This sequence comes from Oreortyx pictus, assembly GCA_036925125.1. NCBI lineage: Eukaryota > Metazoa > Chordata > Aves > Galliformes > Odontophoridae > Oreortyx > Oreortyx pictus. Next base: position 9,878,673 of record JAUPFR010000012.1, read on the forward strand.
GCTGAGGACTCAGATTATTCAGCGAAGCCACAGTGTGCTTCATGTATGCTGAACAAAGTCAGAGCCACGTGCATGTGGGGCACCAGAGCCCGTGTCCCCAACCAGTGGTGGTGGCATTGCAGAGGATGCACAAGGCAGATGCAGAATTGAGCGTCGTGGGCCTGTTGTGGGAGTGCAGGAGAACTTGTGCCCTTTAAGCATCCATCATATCCCAGTGGGATGCCCTGTCAGGAAGCAGCCTCATGAGGGAGGCATAGCCATCATCACAGCACGCTGCAGAACACGGGGCCAGGCATGAAAGGTTCCATTATAAGGGGCTCTAAAAAAGGAAGCTCTAAACTCTTCTTCCTTGTTGAAGCATTAAAAAGCCTGCAGACTAGGAGGGAGAACCAGAACAGATGACTTTCCAGGAGACTTCTTCTCTGGTGGTAAAGTTTGGTCTAAAAAAGACTTGCTTCCAATGGTTCAGAAATAACAGCCTCTTACAGAAGTAAGAGAGGGATGCAAAGAGTGAGTGCACAGCCTGAAAGCTAAAGGTTGCCTCTGGAAAACTCAGGTCAAGAGGCACAATGGAAAGCTTCTAGCAACACATATTCCTTTAACTGCAAAATGGTCTCCTAACAAAAAGAAAACGTTGGGATTAGTTACTGTCCATGGAAAAGTAGAGAGGAGATGTTTTCATGGGTGAAACGGTTCTATGAAGAAAAAAAGTTTTAAAGTTGCCATCAAAGAGTTTTGCTGGACAAAAGCAAACACTTCCCAGACACTTCTAAGCATGTCTCTGGGGAAACCAAGCAGAGGGAAGGTGGCTTGGGGCCGGTGGGGCTCTGGGGCCGCTCAGCAAGGACAGAGGCTGTGGCGATGGTGTCTGCAGGTGGCAGATGGTGCTGCAGGAGGCAGGAGTGAGCTCTGTGCCAGGGATGGAGCAACAGCACACACCTGCAGAGCTGCTCCACTTTGGCTGCTGTACCCTGGAAACATCCCATCAGTGATGAAGTTTGCTCCAGTGGGCAAAGAAAGGAGCCTGGTGATTTTGGACTCATATCCAGCCTCCCCTGGTGCTTTTAGAGGATGTGCAGAAGCTGGCATCCCAGGAAGAGGCACTAAGGAGGTGGAGGAGCAGAGCTGGATGCTGCTACAACTTTGACGGGATAGGGTGGCCAAAGCGCATGAACAGGGACCCCTGCAGCACTCACAATGGGTGTAAAATCCAGCAAATCCATCCTCTGGAGAGGTCTGCGAGGATAGGCACATGGCCCCATTGCGGTCTACATCTTAGTCTTGTACAGCATGGCAAAGGAAACAGGAAAGGAAATTGGTTTCCTGTGGCCTTCTGCATCTCTCCCCTGGGTAGGCCTGTGGTACATCCCTGCTCTGTAATTCAACAGAAGCAAATGCTCATTTCTGCTGTTTTTCAGTGCCAGGTACCACTGTCCTGTCTCCAGTGGGCACATCTGCCCCAGAATCAACCACACAAACAGCAACTCCAACAGTCAGGACAGGCTCTGTTCTGGTAAGCAGTGCTCAGCTAACTCAGCACCACCAGGACGTGGCCCCATACACCCCACAGAGCTCTCACCCCAACCACAGTTCATGCAAAGCTGCATACTCTGGCCAAGTAATCATAGGTTTAATGTGTCTGTGCAAGTATACTCCACGTCAAATGGAGGACACCAGGATGTTTATGAAGAAGTACAAAACCCAGGCAAATTCAGAGCTCTTGACAAGCCTATGAGCTCAGTGGCACAAGGATTTTCTTCCAAGGAACATAAATGATGCTACCAACCAACTCCTCCTTCACTTTTATGTCTCTTTTTTTGCAATCTGGGTAAAAATTAAGACTTCATGAAGCAGGTATAAAAACCTGGTAGCAAGCTATGGGTTAGACAGCCTTGCTCCTCTCGTTCTGTTTCTTGTGAAATGTGCCAGCTTGAAGATGGAGAGCTTCATTGTTTGCAAGCATGTTCTCACCAGCTTTATCACTCCATTCTTTCTGTTTCCTTTCCAACTGCAGTGGACTTTTTGCTTCTAGTATTTGTCATTGTCACTTGCATAAAGGAAATGCTGATGCACAAAATTCAGCATTCCACCTGTCTCCCTCAGGAGGCCACACAAGACTTTTCCTTTTAACCTTCCTGATGTTTCTTTGGCTTCACCAATAGCTTTATGATTTCAAAAGGCTCTTAGCTGGATGTTCCCAAGCCCAGCTTTTCCAAAGGACTTTTCTTCCTGCTCAGCGCTTTACTTCTGATGTGTCCTGAATCCCCAACAAGCAGAATGGCCTTTTTCATCCACTGTATTGGCTGCAAATTTTGTCTGTCATCAACAGCTACGGATAAGGCTGACCACGAACAACTCAAGAGAGCACAGATCATGGGCTCAGTAGCTGTGTGTCACTCAGAACAGCCAGAAAGAGTCTCAGGGGGCACCAGGCAGCAGCAGAACTGGGCACAAGTTGGCCTTGGCCATACCCTCCTGCTCAATCCAGGCCATAGCCACCATGAGCAACTGTTATCAAGGGAAGGAGACAACTTTATAACAGTTCTGGATGACTTTAGTTGTGTGGGAAAACAGCAGTCACATTTTACATCCGGAGTGTGTTTTATTAGCTGAGTCAGTAAGAAAAACCAAAATACAATAAATCCATCAACAAACTACTGAAAAAACAACCTAATCATCTACCTCTACCGCCCACAATTGGAGGAGGGTTTTCAAGTCTCCTGAAATTAAATAAAAAGGAAAACGCCGTATCATCTCAGTGAGATGTTTAGTTGTTAAGATGTTTAGTTCAGCAATTTCAGCTAGCCTGAAGTCAGCACGTTCGCAGACAACGCTTGCTGAAGGGAAAAGGAGTGCAGCAATCTTGTTCTCAGATATTCTCCTTGGCCTGAAGCCACTGCCTTCACCCCACATGTGCTGGCTCCCTGAGAAGCTCTGTCCCACCACCCTGTATGCACTACTCGCTCCTGCACACCCCTCTGCACCCCTTGGCTATCCTTCACCCCCCTTCACCATGCCCTCTCCTGCATGCGCTCATCTTTCAGCGCACTAATTAGCAGCGGTATTTAGGTGAGCTGTGGCATCAATCACTGCTCAGCAGAGAGCCCACGTCCCCCTCCCCTGCCTGAGCCTTCCCTGCCACCTCTTGTTGCTGGAAGAGGACTCCTCAGCACCATATGCTCTGCCTAATGAAACGTCAAAATGTCAGACTAAGAGGAATGTATCTCACTTCCCAGACAATTACCGTGGCCTCTGCTGCATTTGGGTAGAACAGTTTGTTGCAGAAAGCCTCATCTTCGTTCCTGACCCTATACAAGCTTGCCACGGAGGTCTGGACATCTGAGCCTTGAAATGCCTTCACAAAGCCTAATCAGAATGTGAAAAATAGCCAGACTGGCAGCAACCACATCCTCCAGCTGGTGTATCCTTCCGCTCTTCTGTCCCAGCCACCAGCAATAACTTGTACAGAACTGTCTTGGAATTGAACTGCAGACCCCTCGTGTTTTCCCTCTGCATCTCTGCCACAGCAGCACCAGAAGTGGAACACCCATCGAGAAGCCATGTTTTCCTCTTTAAAGTCATGGGAAGCCCTTTGAACTGCTCAATACAACGGCAAGAAGTGTGAGTCAGGCTAAACATACCTCTCCCAGGGCTGGCAGTACAACAAACCTCTTCAGCTGCGTTCTCATGGTTACCGGCAGCTTAGCGAAGCCTTTGATGTGTCATTAGAGCCCCTGTCGTTACCTGCCTCGTGCTGCAGGATGAGCGAGAGCCATGGTCCAATTTCTGGGACGCAAAATGTAATAATCCTTCGGTGTACGTGTGGCACAAAAACATGACAGCACCCCGCGCAGCAAAGCCAACTTTGTTTATGCCAAGGATATTGCTTGAGTTTTGTCCTGATTTATCCTCCAAGAGATTCATTAATAACCACAGTCAGGACAGATAGGTGGTGTTTATGGTTCGGGCTGCTCCCAAATCTAGGTTAGGTTTAATTGCTGGGGTTTGAGTTTAAAAGCCAAGGTGCTCCTGGAATCCTCGTGCTGGATATTAAAGCACCATATTCACTCTGCAGCCTCCGGAGATTTCAGCCCGTGATGGCAGGAATGCAGGGAGAAGTGGTGATCTCTGAAGATTTCTCCCTCCTGGGACAGCCTACAGAAAACCAAGCCTAGAAAATAGGTTGTTTTTGCCTTTGGATCCACTCTGGAAACTGTCTGGAAGGGAGAAATTTCAAAGTGGCTCTGCAAACCCTCAGCCCATCTAATCAGCTGTGTGCATGCTCAGCAGTCTGCTTTGGTCTGCTCGGGTCCATTTGTGGGAAGGTGGGAAGAAGCCAGAGAGTTGCACAATAGTCCGAAGTGCCCAGAGGAGCTGGTTTTGTGGTGTCTGAGCTGCTCCTCTGGCAAAGAACTATGGCTGCAACTCCATCATGTGGAGTAAAGACAGTAAAGACAATCCAAAGGCTTTGCTGGGAGTGACCCTGCAAGACCCGGTGACTTCAAAAAGCAGGCTGGGTGTCCCTGCTGCTTTGCCCCCAACTTATCCAGGGCTTCAATTTTCCTTTCCAGGTGCTCGTTGCCTTTAGCAATACAGGTTTCTGAGACACTCAGGTGAATGCATCACCCCGGCAGTAAAAGAAAACATCCTTTGAGTGCATAACTTGAGCACATACTGTCTGGGAAGCACTCCGACAATAAGCACAAAGCCTCGACATGCCACTCCGACAGCCCCTCTGAAGAGCAGAAGAGCTCTTTAAAGCCTGGATTCACACAGCTGAATCCCATCGGCACAGCATCAAGCTTTCTCTGTTTTCATGTTTCAAGGCCAGGAAGAACCAGAACATTATCGATGTGCCCCACACAATTTGAGGCAGAGATTACACTGCTGCAGCAGCTGAGTTTTTGTCCGTGCCTTATGTAAATCCACGCACAATCCCCAGTTTGCTGCACTCAGCTCTGACACCAGTGCTTTGAGGCCTTGCTCAGGCTTTGTGAGCTACTCAGATCATGTAGGAGCTCCAGAAACAAGACAGCAGAGGCAGGGCTACGTGATAAGGCTGTGTTTCCCACACCCTCGAAGGCAGCCAGAGCAGCAGGGAAGAGGCTGAGGGACCAGTAATCCTGTCCATGCCTCAGCAGCCAGAAGGAAGGGAATACAGAAACCCAATTTTGTGCTGCAGTCACGAAGGTCATCTCGTCACCTCGGTGCCAAGCCTGAGCCAGGGATCAGATGTCTGCACTCTGGCACTGCACTGATCTGAGAGGAGGCTGTGCTGTGACTACGGGCAGCCTCTGGATGCCCAGCTACAGCAAGTGTGCAACTCCTTGAAGCTCCGATCAGTGACAAAGAGGCTCTCTCCGGGAGTTATAAATATTGTCACACAGGTGTAATTTTGCTGGATGCATGTGTCAGATGTTCTGTTCCACCAGAGCAGCTTCATCCATAAATGTAAGCCTTGACTAAGAGAAGTTGGCTTTCACAGCAGGATAAATAGCAAGAGACACGTCTCTAATTGCACATCAGCAGAGCTGATCCCTCAAGGATATTGGCTGGTACAAGGTAAAGGAGGAGGATATGTCTCAGGAGTCAAACTGCGTGGCAAAGCTCCAGTCCTGATTGAACCTGGAAGGGACTGCCTGGGCCAGAGGCAGCATGCAGCCCTGACAGCCCTGCCCTGACAGCATGAGGTTCACACGTACTACAGTTCTCAGTGATGGAATGCATGACCTGAGCAGGGTCTCCCTTGCAAAGACATATATATTGAAGAGGGGCAAAAGCAGAAACAAAGGTAGGTCCTTTGTGGCTTCCTTCATGCCCCCTCCTTCAATGGGAGTGGGCAAAGCTGAAGGATGTGCTGAATTTACGTTAACAGCCCCCGTGTCTCTGCTTCCTTCAAGAAGCTCATTCCCACAAACCTTGTGATGCTGGCACCTGCCCAGCCCTAAAAGAAGAGTGAATTCAATACTTTCTCTGTCACACAAAACTTGCTGAAGGTAATGGTTGTTTGGTGAATAAAGAACAAGCAAAGTGATATAAAAACCCTGAAATTAGGTCTTTTTTTCTGCCTTATGCCAGTAGCTCTTCTAATACTGTACAGTCAATGATACAAAGTGGGGGAGTGTTAGTCATCCACATGCAGGTCAGACAGCCAGGAACAGAACTGAGCCCTCAAGTCAAATTGGGCTTCTCTCTTCATTTACCCCATCTGCCTCAGTAACATGAGATCCCTGATGTTCAGAGACCCAAACCCCCAGGGCACTGGCAGGATTAACTCATATCTGAGAGCTGCTGCACAAAAGCAGAGCATTGTTTATCAATGTGGGCTGTAAAACTTGCTAATGCTGTAGATCTGCAGCCAGCACAGCTATGAAGAGATGAAATTCTGTCTGGTCCTCAAAGAGCAGAGGTGAAAGTGCACCACCTCAGTGAACCAAACACACAGAGAAGCACGTTACTGGCTTGAAGATAGAGGCAGGGAAAATAATTTTTGCAAATAAAAATGCACACCTTTCCACAAACACCTCGGTACCATTTTCTGCCCATCTACGAGTAGTTTGCTGCTTCACTTATAGGTCCATTTACCTTGGAAAACGGATTAGCACATCACCCCCAGGTGGCAAACATTATTTACATGGGTGAATAGCTTTTAAGAATACAGGAACCTCTCAACAGCTCCTGAATGAACATACACTTAACCCAACATCCACCTGTTGCAGTTTCTAATAAGTGTATGTACCAAAGCCATTCTTGAGAGACGCAGAGCGTTCCCAGGCACGGTTCCCAGCAACCACCCATGTGCAGAAGGAAGGCCCCATTGCTGGAGCTCACAGCTGAATGAGGCAGCTCATAATGCTGCCTGAGGACTCCTGATGCACAGCTGTCCTGTGGCTGCGACTTCTGCTTGAGACCAGTTTTTAAAAGCTGGTGAGTTTTTTCCTAGTGATGACCACTGATTACACAGAATGGGATTTTGGATTCCGTGAAGTAGGAAGAAAACCCTTGTTCTTGCAAGCAGGCTTCACTGGGCTCTGGGGTAATATGCTGAACAAATTCAGATCTGTTTTCAAGCTAATGTTTCCTACCATTACCAAAAACCTGACTTCATATCCCATCAGAGACCAGGAACACAAATAACCTCAGTGGCAAAGAAATTCCACAAACTATAAAGACTTCCACCTCATCACAGAAAAGAAAGAGAAGTCAACACAAAAGATGAGAAAAAAAGCTACTTGCACAAATGGGCTGAAGTTGAAGACCAGTGATGGTAGGAAACAAGGATAGCAGGGGTAGCAGCAGGCCGACACTTCTGTGCTAACAGCCAATAAGAATCCATACAAACAGGTGTTATGTACCCTTGGGGTCCCATGGTAGCTTGCATGTGTATCTGGAAGACCCCAACACACAACCTCACCTCATGGTGTACAAGAGCGTGCCGTTGTCCACCAGGCGCAGCAGCTTGTTGGGTGTTGTCATGTTATGGGCAACTGATTTCTTCCCATTGTGGAAGAAGGTATCTGGAGTCCAGATCTTACTGGCCAGCAGGTTGTTCAGAGGAAGGATCTTCATGGGACCATCGAACTTCAGCCTCTCGTCTCTCCAGGATTGCCGGAAGAAGACATCAATGGTGTATTCCTTTGTGGAGAAAGGAGAGAAAAATGAGTCTTACCCGTTTCTGTAAACACCTCTAATACTCTACAGTCAGTGATAGAAACTGGAGTAGTGTTAGTCATCTACAAGCACATCAACAGCTAAGAGTCAGACCAGAGCAAAAACCCTACAGCTCAGTGGAGACCCCGAGGCAAAATGAGATTAGCATGTGGTGCCTGCATGTGGGCTGCCATTCCTCTGAGCCACGCCACCCCGTGCCCTTTCTGGGTTTGTGTCACTCAAGGGAACTGCCTGATGCCATCAGCATGAGCTGCTCCACTGCTCACCTCTGTGGCATGTGCCTCTTCCTGCTAAAAAAGGACCTCATTAGTTCCCAAGGTTTTCAGAGAGAGACGAGGACTTTGGAAAATCTGTCCCAGCTGTTCTTCCCCTGCCGTTGCAGTTTCATAGTCTTTATTTATGGGCTCCTGGAGGCTGCAGAACCAACTAAACTTATCATTGTGAGTGATTTCTTTCCCGCAGCTCTTCTCAGCAGCATTTAAAAGCTGCTGCACATCACTTTCCTATAGGTCACAGAAATTCCTACAGGTTTTGCAGCAGATGGCAGCTAAGCAAAAGCATCTCAGAAAAGAAATTCAGCCTCACTCCCTGGCTACAGAGCCATTGTGTCCAAACATGAAGAGAGAAAGAGAGAACCTGATGGTCCCACAGCTCTTACCCATATGGGATATTCTGCCCCTCCACAGAAGGTGACCCTCCTTTAGTGTCTTAAGTTCAGTAAAGACATGAATCCAAATGAATGAGTCTGTATCCAGCCATAGGAAATAGGTTTGGTGAAGTACTTAGTGGGATAAGAGCTATCTTAGTTAGAACCCTTTGCTCCTATTAAAGCTGAGGAAACACCCCCAAAGAAAAGAGATACCATACAGATATTCTTCCTCTCTTTTTTTATCCTTCTTTCCACAAGAGCATCGTTTCCAGATCACCCCTTCCAAGAAAAAAACTAACTTTTAGGCTATGCTCTTCTCTGCCTTTTGGAAATAACCGAGCACACGAAGACTGAGTCCTCCTCCTGATTCCATCCACCAAAGCATAAAATTCTCTTGATTCCTTATTATTATTTTTTTTTCAAATTTCTTGGGGACTAAGGCAAAGCTGCAGGAGCTCACTACCAAAGATTTGGGCGTATGTCAGGTCCCATCAGGCTCTCCTTTCCCAACCAAACTGAAAGTGAGACAAGAAGTCCCTCGGAGCATCTCTGGGAGAAGGCGCACACGTCCTCCTCCGCGCTTCATTATCAGCTGCTGTCCTCCGCGCTGCATGGCGGCTCTACCTGCCTCTCCTCCATCACCATAATTACAGTCTGTGTCTGTATCACGATGCACAGGAGCAGCTTTCCATCGCGATGAGTAATGGCTGTGGGAGGGACGGAGCCAGCTCATCAGGCAGATGTGAGCGGGGAGGGAGGGACTTCCCTGCTCCCGAGATGAAAGGAACCCCCACAGAGGAGCGGGCTCTCCCCATGCTTCCCAGGGAGGTGGGTTTTTTCTCACACATTCCTGGGAACATTTTACACCAGAACAGGACGCTCAAACACATTCGCCATGCATTTGTAAAATACACGGAACCAAAGCATGCGCTGGGGAAATAATTTATTATTCTTTGACTGTCTCCCTAATTTTAAATTCATTTTGTCAAATCACATCGCGGAGAATACCTTCCTCTTTTCGATACCTCATATTTCTTCTTCACAGTTCATTATACACGCTCCCTTAATCAAATATGCTCCACCTTGGAAGTAATTATCAGATACTCCCCACGGGCTAAGACTGCTGAATGTATTATGGGTCTCTGCTGCAGCAGGAAAGCGAGAGAGATGAAGAGAACTCAGCTGAGATTCACACTTGACATTCAGTTAACTTCTCACCCCAGACAAATTGGTCTTTCCAAAGCCATATGGGGCTGTGTGTAGGGTTAGCACCACAGAGAAGCTTAGTTCTCCACCAGACTGTCGGTGGGGCAGCCAAAGAGATGCTCACAACCATGTGAGCATGCAAAATTAAACTTTCTCTGCTTTGAAAGGACTGCGAGATGCCAGACAACATTGCTTGGCCCAACTGGAGGAGGCAATGGTTGCTCCCTGCTGAGCTCAGCTCCCTTCAAGCCCAGACCTTCCCACCAGCCGGCCCCAGCAGCCAGAACCCATCTGCAGAAAGGGCCATAAATGCACGATGACCTCACGTGGCAGCCCTGACACTCTGAGCAGCCACAGCCAAGCAGCTCCTGTGCAGCGGGGCGCGCATGGAACTCAGACTGCAAGACACTGTTGAGAAAGCTCACTATTAATTATGCTCCACAGTCCTGTTTTAATTAGAAGACAAACTGATGTGGGAATACAAGCCTAGATTCAGACCTCAGGCCTTTTCATTAATAATTTTCCCTGAACATGTCAAAATATCACAGTGAGTTCACTCTTTTTTCTACTTTGCCTCCTTCCTGGTTCAAGCACTGGGGACTGTTCGTTGGAGGAATCCATCTTCTTCTGGCACTGCCATCCACACTGGCTGGGCCTGAGTGTCCTCCCCTCTCCCAGGACCAAGCACCCCTGTCTTGCCAGGCAGCTTCCCAGCAGCACTTACCATGTCTGTGTCTGAGACAGGGCCAAAACTTGTCACGTAAATATCTGTCTTGACTTCGGTTACACTGTCTAGAAAAAGAAGAAACGAAAGAAAAAAAGAGGAAGAAGCAATTATATAATAGAGTTCATTTGTCCAGCAAGGGGGCTGGGTTTTCACAACAGATGCCAGCCTGGCAAAGCCTTTGGTGAGCTGGCACCACGCTCTCCACTGCACCTAGCATGACAGCTGCTTTTATCACTTGCAATCAAGCAAATCCCTCTCCGAGCAGCTCTGGTGCTCTCCAGTTACACCAAGATGAGTTTGTCCCACGCAGCTTGATGCTGTGTATTTACCAAACGCACACAGCTACTCAATGCATAACACAGCACAGATCCATTTTCAGCATAGAGGTATGCGTTGAAACGCCTTTTAATCTGCAGTCCCTTTGTGCCTCCCAGCCCTATAAACAGCCGAGCAATGTTCTACCAGTTTTAGGAAACCTGGGTATTGTTACAGCTTCAGGCTTGTCTGTACATATAAAGAATCAATATTCGGATTGCCTTTTTTCTCGTGCCTTGCTTGCTGTTCTCCTGATGAGCAACTGCACTTGCAAAGCTGCTGCCCCCATGCATCGCACAAACAGCTGCCTCCCAGTGTGCTGCCCCCGGGGACGCTGAGCTCCAGACACTGCCCACTGCCTCGGTTCCTTCTTGGAGCATCAAAACCTGGGGCAATGTTACTCATGTGCCTTCAGGCCGAGATGAACCGAAGTGCTGCCCTGAACAAGGCCTGCAGTAGGCATTATTCACACCACACAGCACGCACATTGCTCTCATTTTGACTCCCTTCATTACAATCTCGGCGTGTTCGCTAAATCAAATCTCTGCTGCTGTCCCATTTTGCAGGGAAAACAAGGCACAGCAAGTGGGTGACATTCCGGATTCACATCGCTATGCTCTCTGCCCACTGGATTATACTGGGAAATGATAAATGAGATGAGTTCAGCACTACGCTACCATAAATCCTTTCTGCTTTAGGAATAGATCATGCAGTCGTGCTCCTTTTGTATAGCACTGGCTGGCTGAGAGCTACTTTCCCAATGGAAGAATCAATTTAGAACCACAAGTAAGAGCTTTATTATATATATTTATCTGTAGTGTCCCATTGTGGCTACCTCAACAGCTCTGAAGGTAGCCTGGATGGCCCATTGCACAGCTCAGCTACGGAAATCCTTCCATCCTCTGACAGTTACTTTGCCGTATTATGAAGCTTAGCTTTGTGCTTCAAAGTTTTGTATCCAAAAATAAGATAATGCATTCTGTCAGGGTTTTCTCCTTAATGGCTCAAATATACGTATACATGTCTTTAGTTATTATGGCTGGTGAGCATCTGACGCAGCCTGTGGCTGGTATTATTGTGCTATATAAGTAACCCTTGATCTTGTCAGGATGTGATAAAAAGAAGGTTAAAGAGAAATATGTATGCAATACATATCTTTCTGAAACACCCAGAAGCAAATGAGACAGCATCCTAAAGTGAGCTCTGTAAAACTTAAATACTTGGGGTATTATCTCCACCTTCCTCCAAGCAAGTCCCCAAATGAGATATACAACAGAAAAAAGATTCATTATATTTCAGCGAAAACACAATATTTCTCCCTCACCTCCTCTTTTCCTGGTGTTCAGCTTGCTCACCATAAATAATTTGCAGCTGTACATCTCAGAGCAGCTCCATGGCTGCCCACGCAGCACAGCAGCCAGGTGAGCCTGGTGGGAGCTCTGCAAGTTGTGGGGCAGCTCCAGCACTGGCACACACTGGGGTTATGGGCTCAGACGAATTACTATCTGTCCCATAAAATTGGGGAAACTGGGCTCCCTGTATCCCTCATGGCAAAAAACAGACTGAACCTTCCTATTAATATGCACTCCTAAGGCAGGTCAAAAAACAGTGAGGATCTGGAGGAATTTCTGAAATTGAACCATTCCCAAGCAAGCAGGGATTTCAGCAGAGCAGGGGAATCCTGTGATGAGGAAAACACCGGCAGAGGAGCTCCAGCCCCTGAGATTTGCTTCCTTCGTGATGCTGGGACCTGAGGACGCCTGCACTGCTCACAGCCTTGTGATGGTGAGACCTCCTCAGCCCTGCAGCCCCAGCAAGAAGGATCTGCACACACCCTGGACAGCACTGGGGCAGAACTGCCTGCCCCAGTTCCAGAGGCACAGCAGTGACACCCCAGTTCCTTCCTGCAGCCCAGATGCCAGCAGGGATGTGATAACTAAGTAGAGGGTTAGCACTATCCACAGACCTGTTGCAGAACATCTAGCAGCACCGTGTTCCTGGCTGCTGCCACCTGGGGACTGGGAATAGAAGACAACACCTGGAAACAACTATGGGACTAGAAGAGCAAGCGATTTTGGGGCTCAGCATTGTTGAACACGAGCAGAGTTAAGTCACCCAAGTGTTGCGTCCTGCTCCTCAGCCATTTAGAACCATAGAATCATTAAGGTTGGGAAAGACACTAAGATCACCTGGTCCAACTGCTGACCCATCAGCACTGCCCCTGCTCTCCCAGGCACAAAGTCCCTCCGTGTGGGTAACGCTTTGCTCCCGCTGCACGCATCCCACTGCTGGGCAGATCTGCAATGCAAATGTAAAACAAGTGCTGCAACATCCCTTCCCACGGCGTTACCATGGCACTCCCTACACCTGCCTGCTCCTTAAAGCCGCTCCTTTCTTTCTTCGGGAATTTGCTACGTCCTGCGTGCAGGCAACAAACCCTCAATTAGCATTATGCAGAGGGCTGGATTCTGCCACCCCATGCCAGCAGGGTGGGCTGCCTCCCTTTCACATGCAGTGTAAAGCAATGCTTTGAGGTTTCCATTCCGCAGCAACCACTCGCCCATCCCCTCCCAGCCCCGGTTTCTCTGTACACAACCAGGCAGAGGCGGGCATCCCCCTCCTCGCACTCCCCCCCTTTAAGTGCTCACGGCTCCCCGGGCCCGTGAGGAGATGGTTATTATTTACCAAATGACTGAGTGCTATTTTTACTGGCTTCTTGGAAGCTCTGGGAGCAGAGGCAGAGCCGGAATACAAATCACTGCGCCTCTCTCCTCCCGGCTGTGGATGGCAGCGCTGCCTCGAGCGCGTACAGGGGGACTCAGGGGCGGGGGGGGAGGGGTGGGGAATGGCTGTAAAGGCTCTTACTAAACGTCTCGATGCACTTCATCGAGCGCTGCTTATTAAAGAATCACAGCCGCGTTATAACCGACTCGTCCGGCTTGCGTTTCGGCTCTGGGCGTGCCGAACACGTTCTCGTTTCCCAGCCGGGGTTCCCGGAGCCGCAAAGGGATTCACCGGAGGTTCCCCGCTGCTGCGTGCTGATAAAACGGGGGCAAAGCCGCCGCAGCTCCGTGCTGGGGATTCCGGGCTGCCATGCTGACGTAGGGAAGGCTGCGCAGCCTCAGCTCGCCGAGGAGCTGGGTGAGAGAAGGACGGTTGTTTCTGAGAGAACTGCACCGAGCTGCTGTTGCAGCACCCAAGGGTACCAGCCCAAAATCTGCTCCTGGATAGCCCCTGTATGCGTGCCGTGAGGTCACCATGCAGAGAGAGGGGATGGCACAGCTATCCCTGCAGCACGTCACCCAGAGCGAGCGCATCGGGTGGCACGGTGCATTGGAGCCCAGCATCTCCAGGAAGGGAAACACCGAAGGGCAGTCTGTACAGCCAGCCCCACCCTCCTGCCTTCCCCCGAGCTCTCGCCTCGATAACTAATAAGCAGCAGCAGATCATTTTTGCAGCTGCTTTTTGGGTGTCTTCATTCTCATTTTCTCAGCTTTTCACTGTGGGGGATTTAATTTCCTAGCGGTGTCAGCCTCAGGAACAAATGAGGAATAGGACATCCTCTCCTCCCAAAACCTGTGCTGCAGCCCCAGGAGAGCAGCCTTTGAGGAACACAGAGCTGACCTGTGCCATTGCCCCGGGCTGTGCTGCCCTTGGAAGTGGCACACTGCAACCACACACCTCACCATGAGCCCTCTGGGCTCATCGGCATCTCAGTCCCACTGCACCAAACTCAGAGTCTGTATTTCCGAATGCCACCTGGCTGCTTTAGTGCCTCAGCATCCTTGAATACGAAACGACTTGTCCAGAAGCAAAAGCCACTCTCACACCACATGTGTGTGCCCAGGTTTCACTAATACATCCTCTGAATTTTTCCCTAAATTGGATGACAGGATGCACAGGTATGCAAAATAAATAAATAAAAACACAAGAATATACATAAGATGCTTTAGTCATCTAATCTGCCTGCCTTACAGAGGAATAAATTGTCACCACCTCCACTAAGAACACAAACAGCAGAGAGCTCTGTGATGAACCTTGCTGTCTCCAAAGGGAGGGCAATCCTGGAGGCAGGTATTCTGCCCAGACCTGGCACCTCTGGTGGCAAACACCTCTCTCTAGTGAGAACAGGAGGAGAGGAGTGTGAGGGTCCCACGGATGAAGGCTGGCAGTAGCCTCACATTCCAACCGATAAAGGGCAATGGGGCTAAAGACAATGGGATGCTCACCCACTGCAGAGTGGGGTCAGCCAAGGACTGTGCATAGGGAAACTTGTTCTCTGCAAAATAAACCACAGTGCGAGGAAAGAAACAATATAAATGTCTGAAATAAATGTCTTATCTCAGCAAAAGCAGGGGTGAGTAAAAGCCTGCAGGGGATTGCCAATGAGACGTTTGGATCAGATCCGTATCTAGCTCTGCTTATATGTCATCAACTATTTGTCTAATGTGGTTTGCTCGGCTGTTAGCTTGTTTTCAGACACGGTCTCACAAAGTGGAGATAACTCAGCCTGTGTAAGGGATCTGACCCCCCTCCATTATACTCCCAGTGACTTCCGAAGACTTGGGATCAAACAGACTTCACAAACATAAAGGAAATAAGGCTGTTGGTCACTCTCCTTGAAAATAACAGCCAATTGCACCCAGTGCCCTTCACAGGAACTGGACAGGGGACCAGCACCTCCATACCTGACAGATGCCCACCCCCAAGGACCACTGCTACCACCCGGGTTCAGGCTCTTCAGGTTACATGCGGAGGGCCAGCTCAGCCTTTGGAACAAAGCAGCCTCCCTGCCTCTTTGTTCCAGTGCCTCACACCATTTGATCCCATCCAGCAATCCTCTCTTTATTTTTTTCATTCATCTGCATAATTTCACAAATCTTGCAAGGACTTGACATCTTTGAGGTACCTGCTTTCCTGCCAGCCTTTGTTCAGACCAGCAGATCAGCTCTAAAGCTTTCAGAAGACAAAAGGCAGAAAGAAAGCTGTGATAAACCTCACCCCATTAGGAGCCCAGGCAGAAAAAACTACCAAAAAGGCTTCATGGAGCCACGCGCATGGCTCATGTAATTTAATTTAGCTTTCCCTCATTGCTCCACGCAGACACGCACATATTCTTATTACTGCATTAAATGAGTGACATTAAATACATGCTCAGAGGCAAGAATCAGTATATGGTGCAAGCTATTGGCAATATATATATATATAAATTAAAATATCCATGCAGAGAAGAAGCAACGTGTGAGGATGTACAGTCATGGAGGCTTCACACACAGCCCTCGTCCTCACACATCCAGACTACAAACAGAGACTACAAATTAGCTGAGCTATTTTTGCTACAGACAGAAATGAGAGAATGAACAAAGCTACTGTAGTTACTATTTTAAGGACTCAGGACACCCTCAGATGCTGTAAAGACAGAGGAGGAATATGTGTGTGCGAGCGTGCTTTTAGAGCTCCAACTCTTTGAAGCCCCGTGGTAACAGAAGAGAGATGCTACAGAAACGTGTTTGTTATGCGTTATAAATACCGTGAGAAAACATGCAACTGTAAATTAGCATATGTAATGTCACACATTCAGCACTGATATCTGCCCTCGATGGCTCTGCCAGGGGCGCCTGGGGAAGGCAGTCCTGGCATGGGCACAGTGCTGCTGCATCTACTCCAACCCCATTGGGTTGTCACACACTCTGCTTAGCTCAGACACAGGAAGCCCTTCTTCAACATGAACTCACCTCGAAGGTCCCAAAAGGGCATTCATGTGCTCAGATAGGAGCTGCAAAAACCTCAGCACACTGCCAGTGAAATCCTCAGCTTTGTACTGATTGCTGAGGTCTGTAACTCATCAGAGCTCCAGGAAACAGATAACACGAGGGTGAAATACAGAAACGCTATTCCTAACCTGATAATCATTGAGACGTAGAAAACCACTGGAAAGGCTGAAACCCTAGGAAACAAGCAGGAAAAAAAAATCAGAGACTTGCTGCAGTACATTAATTTTATGCCAGTGCAAAGGGAGAGAGAACAATACACGTGGGTTGCAGGCTGAGCTCAACGGTAGCTCCAATCTGCCCTGGAAGAGCCATGCAGCTCTGCCATGCCTCAGTTTCCCCATGTCCCTCAGCACTGCTTTCCCATGCCCATGGCTGTGCGATGGACAGCAGCGCACAAAAACCAGCAAAAGCAAAAGGCGTCAGCTCCTGGGGCTTGCTGTATGGCTCAGAGCAAAAGCCCATTTAATTCTCAAGCCTGTCCCTCGAGGCCAGCACCAGGTACAGAGAAGAAGACACAAGCAAACCATAGCAGGGAGCAGCACGGTAATTTGCACACTGGCTCCCTTATTTCCCCTGTGAGCTCCTGCCTGGCACGTCCATCAATGGGAGAACTCAATCAGCCCCCGCAGCAGCGTGCTGCCGGTGACATTGCGGGCATCCTTCACTGCTCCTGACAGAGTGGCACACACCCCAACACTGCCTTAGACTTTCTGAAGGCTGAGTCGAGGTTTCCAGGTGCTGTCTCCTCCCTGTGATGCACAGGTTGCTTGGCTGCACTATCTCTGCTCATTTAGTTTGCAGCCATGCCGATACGTGGTACAAATAAACTTTTAGATTCACATTGCCTGGCCCTGGTCAGCTCAGCTGCTGACCCACCCCCCAAGTGAGGAAAACCCTCTGAGAGGAGATTCCATCGTGACTCCGAATGTTCCACTGTGCAGCAGCTTTCAGGCAATAGCACTGCCTGCCCCATGGGCAGGAAGGTTCTTTGCTTACTGCAGTTCCACAGGGCAATAAATATCAAACCCTCAGTCCTGCCCACTACGTGAATTATGCTGTGCTGCACCACACTCTCAGCAGGGAAGCACAGAGGGTAAATGCCTCCAGATGTGATTTTTGATTTCCTTTGCTGGGGATAATGTTTTCTTGTTTTAGCAACGTGCGCATTCAAAGCATCCCAGTTCCCATGGCAACTCCCTGCTTCCATTTAGATGTCATTTCTCATCCCATCCCATCAGAATTAGACATCTCCTCGCAGAAGTTTTGAAGAAATGTCTTTCTCAAATATATATTTATTAGAGACAGTGTATGCCAGTGTTCTTTACTGACATGTTTTTTGGCGATTTGCAGCCTACAGAGGAGAGAGCTGTCTCCAGAATATGTTGGCTGCCACACTGCCTTTTCTCTGCCTGCTTTCAGCTAAGACTCTTTCTTTTTCCTTGCCACATAAATACCCAGAACCTGCTTTCTTGTCTCCTTTTTTTTCCCCCTCAGTTCCTTGTTCCCATCACTCCCCTATGCCCAGCTCCTTGCTGACTCAGGGGCTGCCCGTGAGTTCTGCAAACACACTGAAGGAATCCAGTACTGGGCAGGGGCTGAGCCAGGCTCGGTCCCACACAGTTCCCCTGTACCCATCTTTCATAGGCTGTTCCAGACCTGCTGCACCACAGGGGGAAGGGATTGGGGATAGGAGTGGGGTTGATGCTCTTCCCTGGGTACCACAGACAGTGACCCCTGCTTGCGCCACATGCAGCACCTCCCACCAGCACACAGCACAGAGGCAGTGCTGGTCCTGGAGGGTGTCCTGGCAGAAAACCACATCAGAGCTCCCTAATAGAGCTGTAACATCGCAGCTTCAAATTGCCTGCCACCAGGAGACAAATCCGGGCAGGCAAATCGCTGGGAGCAGCAAGGATCCAGCTGATGGAGCTAATCCCAGGCATGTTTAAATGCAAAGGCCCAGGGAGTGCCACACAGACCCTACGCGACCACTGAATCTCACTGCTCTTGTGAGCAGGACTGTTTGGAAAGCACAAAACAAGGCAGAGAATAAGGAGGAGGCTCCACTGGCCCCCAGTGAAGCTTCTACTCATCCAGACATCACACAGATCAACTTTACCGCTGTCCCACAGAGAAGTCGCTCCATGTTTCCTTAGCCCAGCCTCCAGCAGGGACACGCAGCCCAGGGGACACTTCTTGCTGACTCCAGGCTTCTCATTAATTGTGCCGTCCCACCAGCCATTAATCAAACGTCTTCCACTGGCATTTTTATTGAAAATCAATTTAATAAAGTAGGTGGGAGTCCACATGCTTCCATAACACCAGATAAATATTCATGGAGGCTTGTGCTGCTTTAGCTAAACGAGATTTTTAAAATTAACTGGTGCAATTCCCATGCACCTTAATATACAGCTTGGCTTGCTCTTGTTCGGGGCGCTCAGTGGCATACCAAGGAACAGTGCCTTGCTTTCAGGCCAACACCTTCTGGCAAGGATGCTGTCACTGGAAAGATGAGCCCGCTGAGGTCGTTGTGACCTGGTGCAAATCCCCAGAGCCACGGCTGGATTCAGGAGAGCTACCTGGAGAGCAAACCTCACATTAAACCACTAACATTACAGCGTGGCCATTTCTACCTCCATGGGTGTGCTTTTTGATTTATGCTTTCCCCTCCTTGTTTAAGCAACTGTTGTGCTCCAAAAGCAAATGAAAGCCATGGGAAATACTTATCCTTATTGAAGGGGGTTAAAAGGCTTCCAGCAGCCAAGCTAACACACCCACACAGTGCTTCAAAATGCACATGGCACAAACGTTGGGAGCAGAGCCAAGTGTCAGGCTCACTTCAATGGGACCACCTCCCCACCACAGCAGCACTCACCCTGTGGCAGCCCCTTGATGCAGGACAGCAGTGCCCAAGGCTCCTTCCTGCAGCTCTCCTCCTCAGAGACAGCTATTAGCGTCCAGATGGAAGAAAGTAAAACCTGACACATTGATCAAATTTAGTAGAAAGGCAGGATACAGACAGCCCTTATCAGTGTGGGACTTTTATGGTGTCTAACAGCTTCATTGTTAACTGGAGCAGCGAGGAGCTGCGGCTTCCAAAAAGCAGCAATGCAGGGCAATTCAGCTGCTGCCAGGACTGCTGTCATGTTATCCTACTGATACCCTTCTCTTGAAAGGCAGTTCTTTGGAAATCAAGTGCATCATCATTTTGCCTCTGCTATTAACGCAAACTGACTTGTTTTCATCGTTACAGCCTCGACCTAATTCCCTGTGCACGCGCTCCCTACAGCGGCTCAGATCTCTGGACAGGATTTGCTTTCTCCGTGCTTTTGACATGAAGGCTGTGACTAGCCCCAGAAAGCCTAGGACTGAGAAAAAGGTGCAAAGAGCACTCCCTGCTCTCCCAAGGCAGTGACAACATTGTTTCCGATGCTCCAGCTCCAGGCTGGAGATGAAAACAGCCCACAGACTGCAACCCTAACCCCACCTCCCCTTATCTGCAGAGGTGAATGCCCAGTTTCCAATCCTTCGAGAGTCCAGTCACTGAATTCCTCCACATCCACATCATTTGCCATGGGGACCGTCCTGCAAAACTCCAAACCTACTGTTTCCCCCCGGTTCAAGCAGCTGTCCTTCCAAGAGATCACTCATGCTGGAGACAAACCACCTGTCAGCAAACAGCATTAAATACGGAGTATCATATTCAACAGATAATGGCATGCTTTTAGTTTATTCTCTCTTGGATGCAGGTCACACAACTAATGTCATCTCCAAACACTGAAATCTTGGATGTGAAAAGGTAAAGCTTAATTGCCTTGAACAGCAACTCTTGTATTGACTCCAGCAGCAGGCCCATAAATATTAATACAGCTATATTTAGCCCCTTTCAATTACACATACAAAATTAAACATCTTTCTGGGAACAAATCAGTCAGGATAGGGTTTAGGCTTCCTTCTTCCCCTTTTTAATGCAGTGTGCATCAAAATAATAATTCTAATACAGCTGTGGATTAAAAAGCACAACAACAAAACAGTGGATGGAGGCAGAGGCTTGAAAATACTTTCACCTGTCTCAAACTGTTCTGCACCTATTCACACCAACCGCACATTCCTGACCCGCCCCATCTTCTTCCCTCCCTTCTCATCTGCTCCAAGCAGTCCCATCCCTGCCTGGGTAGGGGCAGGGGCCCCACCTCCACCATGGTCATGCCCAAGCAGTGCCTTCCACAGCTGAAGAGCTTCTCCTTTGTATAAAATTCACATAGCTACCCTCCTGATGTGCAAATTAATTATACATCGCTTTCCTTGCCAAAGTGGACCTAATGGTATTAGTGTTACATGACAAAGAAAAGCGATCAGAAAGGCTTTCTGGTAATGACAGTGAGATCGATGGGAGAAGAAGAGCTGAGGTTTCGTACTTTTGTTCTTTAACTCTCCCACAGGCAGGCAGGCAGGATCCTTTTCTAGGAAAAGATTTTTCCAAATTCTCAGCGTGAGAACAGGTACATCTCTACAGAAGGAAGAGCTCTGATCTCTCTAACAGAACACCTCTAATTTCATTCCCAGGTGTGCAAGTCCCTCTATAGAAAACAACGTCTGGAAAGAGAAGTTTACACCTTCATTTTTAGCAGAACATTGGCTTTAAGTGGCTAACACGGCACTCACAGCACTACAGGAGACGTGTCTTCATATAAGCATCAATTCAGGACTGCAAAAATCTGCCCTGGTCTGCGTGAATGCAAATCACTTCCTCATCAAGAGCTCAGATGGGCGCACAGCCTTTGCTGCATTCCCCCTCTGCAAACTGCAATGTGTGGGGGTTCTTTCTTTTCTCTATTATCACTGCATCCCTTCCCTTACAAAGTTTACCAGAATTGCAACCGATCCTTGCAAAAAAGCAACACCTGAAATTACTTTTGCATTTGAAATAATGCCTCCTGAATTTTCAATTTATTTTGCTTCAGTCATGAATCGTCCCATCCACTTCTTCAATCTAAACTTTGTCAGCAGTAAGATCTTTCCAGTCAACTTGAAGGAAAAAACCACTCGCTTTACCCAAGCCTGTTGCTGGTTTGAATTATATTCTTCTAGAAAGTAAAGTGAACGGGATGTCCTTTTCTCACAATGCAAATTGCAGATTCAGAACTAAACTATGCCCCATGTTTGCAATTAGCAGTACAACACAAAAGCTTTTTTTTTTTTTTAAATAACCATTAGTGGTATGTCTTTCAGAGTCACATTTTTAAAGTAACATACAGGTTAGGATAGAAAGATAAATCAGCAAGAGTAAATTCCTGCCCCCACCAGACTAAGTGAGAGCTTTGCTATTTATTGACAACAAAGTGAGAATTTCACTTTCAGCAGTACTTGGCTAAGGGAACCCTTAGGCTCAGCTCACACAGCCTGGTATCAACTTGCTCCCCAAAGCCCCACGAACACTCCAATACTTTGATTTAATCAGATAATAACCTTTAAACAAACAAAACAGCACTAACACACCAACAGGTCTAATTCTGCAGCAGCAATCCCCTTGTCACAAGGAGCCATGTAGACATGATTTGATCTCTCCTTCCAGATGGAGCTAGTCTGAAATCCACCAGCAGCACCATCAATGACTTTTCCTCATCAAGCAGACACAATCAGTGCCTCTGTATAAATACATGAATTGCTGCGAGTGTTTTGTCTTCTAGCACAATGAATAAAATAACTCCTCTTTCCTCAATATTTGACCAGTTGTTTCAACTGAATGAACCAATTAAAGTTGTTTTTAAACTCAGCAGAAGCTAATAAAAAGAAAAAAAAAATCTTATTTCACAATCTGAATTAAAGACACATTACAAACCCCTTACATCGGACTAAACGGATGGAAACTCTAGTAAATGCCTAGCTGCCATGGTCCAACAGATCAATAAAGACATCCTCGCAAGCAGTTTATAGCCATCTATAACACCATCTACTAATGTTCTTAGAACCATCTAACACATGTTCAGCATGCTTATACATCAGCTCATGCCATCCAGAGTCGTCATAAACAAATGGCATCATCCTGTCTCTAGCTCATACCCACAGCTTCCCCTCCGGGGAGGGATGAGCTGCCTGATCTCAGCACTGGCTCAGGGCAAGTCTAGGACTGAAGTTCTGAGAGGTATTACAGTATAAATCAGTTGGGTAAAAAGTCCTCCAAACAGATTCACCCTCCTGGAAAAACTTCTCACCCTTTGGGAAAATCTTGCCAACACAGAGGGGTTACTGGCTTAGGAAACACTCCTCATTGCAAACACACACAGTAAATTAAGAGACCATCTAAAAAAGGCGCCCAAAACAGATTGAGAATCACCTTTACCCTCCCCAGTCCCGTCAGCCTGAAGGCTTGGTCACTTCCCCATGAAGAACCCAGGTGACCAAGGACAGCTTCATCACTGGAGATCATTTGCCTACACTGCTTCTGCCTGGACAGGGCTGCTGGCAGGGACCCACACGGTGCCCATCCCACCTGCCCCTGTCTCCCCCATGGACACAAAACTGACCTGAAACCCAGGTGCTGCTTGATAGTGGCAGTGATGAATCTTTTCACAATGGGTTTCTGACCCCTCTGCAGTGTTTGTGATATCCCTGAAGCTCTGATACAAGCCTGTTGCCCTAAGCAAATTCATAACTTATTTAAGAGAAGACTTTCACCCTTAGGCATAGCTGTCAAGCCCGTATTCCTCACTCGCCTTCTAATGTGTACATGCCTTTACACACTGAGCTCCCTCCCGCTCTGCACCAGGGGTTTAAACAGCAGCACCGGGGATTTCTGCACGAGAGAGGGGAGCATCAGGGGCTGTGCAAATCCATGGCAAAGCTGTCTTCAGAGAGCTGCGCTCAAGGGGAAGACAGCTTTTTTTTTTTTTTTTTGTATTTGTTCATAGATCTTAACTTCAGAAATTTGACAAGACGGAGCAGGGTCCCTGTTGCCCGGAAAGGTAAATAGAAGAAATCACTGCTCAGACAATGTCTCAGCTTCAAATTAAAACTCATCAAGGAATCTCAGACAAAGACAAAAAGCTGAGATAAGACATGGATTTTCCTCTATGAAAGGGGAAAATTCCTCCCCGGAGTAATCAATGCAAGGCATGAAGTCAGATCAGAGAGAAAAGATGAGAAGTTAGGAGAGGTGGAATATTAAGGCAGAAAAACAGATTAAGCATAGCCCTGAAATCCTGGAAATCGTAATAAAACACAATGGACCACTGGGCTTGTTATCTAACACCTCCCCTGCACAAACAACGGATTGAGATAATGTTTATGACATGAGCCGAAGGTAGCTTCATGACACACAGGTGAAAAACAGCACCTTGGAGAGCAGAGGAGCTCCAGGGCAGACAGAACCCGACCCCCCTGGTTCCTGGAATCAGCTGCTGCAATAGAGAGCAGGTCTGTCATTCTTTCATTCCATCTCAGCCCCTGTTCCTGGGTGGCCACATAATAACTGAGAAGCCGTTACCTGCAGGAGGCCATGACAAGAAGATGGAGGCACTGGGGTGTAAAACACCGAGCAGCACAGCTCACAGGAGTGCGTCAACCTTGAGGTGCCACTCTGAACCCAAGACCAAAACCTTTTGGCCATCAGCACTCGAGTCAGTGAAACATGGGTGGTAAAAGAGGGATACAGAGTTCTACTTGCTCAGAAGCCATCATGCCAAACTGCACAATCAATAAAGCCAACAGGAACACTGCACTGTGGAAAGAAAACAGGGAAAGCTCCAGTTGGGGTGTGCTTCACTTAGAGAAGAAGAAAGAGAATCTATTAGGAGGATAAATATTAACATGTGGCTACAGATCAAAACCAATAGCAAGGCAGAGCTGACATAGCAAGCCCAGATAAAAGGCACCAGAGATGCCTGTGTTGGTCATCCCTGATTTGAGTTCTGTTGCAAGAGGCAGAGCCTGAAACCAGCCTGAGCCAAAGGGTACATGTACTGAGTCCACTGAGGGCATGAAAATGCTAACAGCAAGCCATGAAGAACAACATGGCATTGGAGATCAGGAAGAGGAGGCAACCAATAGCCCCAGCTGTGTGGGGACAAGCTGGGACTTCCTCTCTGCCTGAGGGGACCCACTTGCTGCCAGCCCTGAGGATGATGACCTGCCCCCAAGAAAGAAGAGACCAGAAGGGCCACGTGCCTTGTTCTTAGGGAATGGCATTGCTTTAATTCAGTTGTCTGTGTTTGCTGATCCCTAGCCCTGCTGTAGGCTCCTAACCCTCATTGCATCATGGGGACGCAGACCAGCGAGGTATCGGTCCAGACACTGCCCTATCAGCAGGACCAGGTCAGACATCTGGGGACTCCAGAGCGATGTGGTAGAAGAGTTTCCAAGGAAATGTCACAAATTACCCTGAAGGAGAAGGTGCATCCAGGTGGGAGAAGAGCCATTGAGACCAGCCCAGCTGCTTAACGTGCTACAAATCATTATTTAATTGCAGTTGGAGAAACTGGCTTATCCAGAAAGTTAAAATCTTTTAAAAGATCTCTTATAAACTGTGTCCCATGGACCTTCTCCTTGTGATAAAATGCCTTCTTTCTTGGCAGCCCTTAGGAAAGACCAGCAGCTTTCTTGAGCACAGGCTTCTCTGGACACCCAGTATGGAGGTTTTGTCCAACACTGCTCCAGACAAGCTCAAAATCTCGCTCTTACACCAACCAGCACCTCAGACTCCCCCACCTCATCCAAAGCATACAGCTTTGGAGGCTTAAGGAGGCTGAGATGGGAGAAATTCTTCTCTTGGTTTGCAAAGGATATATAGAAAGGCCCCTGAGCCTCCTCCCTGAAAGCAAAGGGAAGAAACATTGAAACTCTTTGGTGTGGTATTGCCAAAGAACGTTAAAAGGAAGGAAAAGGCAGTGAAAAGTCTGGAAACCTCCCTTCTACTCCTCTGCTGGCATTCACAGGATCGGTTTAGGTTGCAACAGAACAAAGCCAACAACCACTGGATGGAAATAATGCTGCTGGAGGTGAGAGCACGGGGACCATCGCTGAACCTCAAACAACCCAACAAAAAGCACTATGACCCCTCTGAGGTGATAGTGCGAGCAACCAACTGGCTGTGTAAGGGCTGCAGAACATCAATCACTCTTCACAGTAAGCAGCCAAAGAACATACAGAGTTCTGTGTGCATCAATCATTCTCAGAGCGTCACTCAGTGTGCCATCACTCACATTCACACCCTGAGGACCCTTCCTTTCCAGGTGTATGATATCTCTCTCTTTGTCAGCCAGCCCAAACCATTTCTCCTGGTCACATCTCCTCTTTCCAACCCTGCCAGTAAGGCGAGCACCAGGTTCAATGCAGAGGCCCCTGCATGCCAGCTCTGCAGGAAGCCCCAGAAGCCAAGAGAATTTGTGAGCTATAAATAGATGCCCCTCACCACAGCCCTGCAGGGCCAGGCAGAGCATCCACGTGATCGCACCGCTCCAGACTGAGAGGGGAGGCCAAAGCTGCCCATACAGAACCTCTCTCTGCAGGAGATTTTCTTCTCCCACAAGACTGGCCGTGACAACAGATGTCCCCATTCCCTCAGGGTCCATTTCTATTCCTCTTCTGACTTAATAACCCATCTGCACTGTGTTTACCCAGGGGAAAGACAGGTTATCTGCTCTGAAAGTTTCTTCCTCTCCAAGCTCCATAACATGATCCATTTACGTAGCTACTCCTTTCCCAAGCCCAGACCATTTCAGGGGTCATGGGGTCAGACACAGCAGAGGACTCAGCCCATTGGAGCAAGCCATTCCTAAGACACATGGTAGAAACGGGAACAACCTCCTACCAGCCATGGATGACTTCTTGCTGACACAAGTGGCTGTGTCCTCACTGACATGGGTGTGCCTGAAGAAGGAGAGGTCTGACAAACACTTCCCCCCTCAGCCTCTCTTTCAACATGGCTCAGAGAGTGCTCCCCAACCTCCAAGAGTCATCAGGACCACAAGGACTCCTCACTGAGGAGGATGCCCTGGAGCCACACCTCAGGGATGGGGCAGCACCCAGGCACAGAGCAGTGATCCCTGCAGTGCTGGGTGCTCCTAAGCAGCCTCAGCACTGCTGTACTTCAGTCTGAGTCTGCAGCATCCTGGTGGGAAGAGGAGCTCTGGCATGGCAGCTATTAGAGTGGGTGGCAGCAGATGGTGGAAACAGAGGGGATAAGAAAATAAATACAAAGAGGCTATCTTGAGGGGAGAAGTCACCACATCAACACTCTGTTGCTTACACAGACTCCTTTCCCAAAGTCTAAACAAACATTGCTCAGTTCCCAGTGTGCACGTAAAAAGGCTTTGCTGGATGCGGGGGCAGGAGTCTGGGCACAGCCAGCTCCGCACCCCTCCCATGCGCTGACAAGGGGGTTCAGAGGAATGTGTCTGACACAAAGCAAGGAAAACAAGGCCAAGGAGCGAGCCTGCACACCCTGCTGCCTGGTTACCCACTGGCTCTTGCATAACCTTGCACATCAGAAGCCCATCTCTTGCCAACAGTCACCCCAGAATGGCCACTCAGTCCCCGTGTCTGTGATTTGCAGCAGGACCATTTCTGCGTGAGCCCCCCGAACCCACAGCCTTTGTTAAAACCTCCTATCTGCATCTGCCAGTGTTCCACAAGGGGAAGAAGGAGGTGAAAGCAGTCTTTGAGCATGCAATGTCTGCTCAGGCAAAGACAATTTATTATGTTAAGCACATTATTAAAGGATCTAAAGCAACAGAGCAGAGATATTCCAAGAAAGGTTTTAACTTTCCCAGCAAGGGGGCTCCTGGGAGTCCTCTTGTTAATACTTAAGCACAAGGCTGTCTGCAACCGAGCCTACAGTGAACATAAATGCCCCCTCAGTCCCCTCTCAGAATCGTTTGAGTTAAATCAATACAGCCATCGGGGAGACTTGAGGAAGCAAAGCTATTAGTGGGACCGCAGTTAATTCTGGGGGAAAGAAACAAGCAACAAAAGCAATAAAACTGATGGATAGCCTATGCAGATAGAGTAACTCTTTCCCTGCTGGGCTCTGCAGCATGGCAGCCCATCTCCACTGGAGAAATCCTTCTTCCTCAGATTATGTCCTCTGCTTAGGGCCCTCTAGGAAAGACGTAAGCAGAGGGCCATGACAAGCTGGGGACAAGTGACTGGGCAGAGGAACACAGGGTGCAATTCCTGGCTACTGCTGTGTAACCATCATGCAGGAATACAGAGAGCTTAGGAAAGCTTAGCAGTGAGGGGTACAGGGAATAGCAGATGCATGGCAAGCCCAGCAGTTTCTCCAGTAGGGAGGAAGATCTCCCTATTGCTTCTTCCTTCATATACTATGCTAGATGCATGCCATGAGCACTGGAAGGTGACTATGGTTTTGCTTTCTAAAGCACTTAAACATCTGCAGGTGCTTGGAGAAGAGCTCAGCATCTGCTGTAACAGCAACGTTAAAGGAAGCTCGGGAGACAGCAGAGCCTGACTGAGTGCATGGTACCCAGATCCGTACACATAGAAGATCCCCCCAGGTAATAGCTACCTAGGAAACAGCTGAGAAGGCAGCAAGAGAGAGGCTCTGCAGCAAAACTCTCTAACTAAAAAGCAATGCCAACGTGGATGGAAGGTTCTGCAAGCTGCTGGTGCCATGATTTAGGACACCATACTGCCTATTAAAGAAACAGAAATAAATAAAATCATATTTGCTCCATCTACAGGCCTACCCATGTAATGTCACAGAAGACCACAACAGCTGTAGAGACTTGCACCTCTCTTCCCACAAAATACCAAACAACAAGATAGAACAGACCCAAAACAAGGCAACCAGCAACAGAATGGCTCTGGCTCTCCTCCCAGTACCATCAGTCCTGTTAAAAAGTCATCCGTGCAGCCCCTCATTTCTAAAGCCATACAGATGCAGAGAACACCGTCGCTCCACCCAACTGACCTCCGAGTCCCGGCCTCAGGCGGTTGTCGTAGCCATCCAACAGCCTGTCCAGGATGCGCGTGAAAATGGTGATGTTGTCTTTGCTGTCATCGACGACGTCTGAAACATGCTTCTGAGAAAGCCTGGTGCGTTTGAGGAAAAGAGGAGAGAGGGGAAAAAAAGTCACAATCAAGAACAGAAATACTTTTTATATGCTCTAAGTACCTATTGAAACGAAAACACACTTATCCACGTCCCAACCTGACTAGGAGTACCCTGCCCTGGTGTCTCTCTCCCACCCCTAAGAAAGGCTGTTGGAGGAACAGAGGTTTTGGGAATCTCGGGGTTATTCAAGTGCTGGTTTCTCCTTGTGGGAGGCATGCAGCAAGTGCTGTCAGTTATTTACCATATCAGCCCATTTCCAAGTGCTCTTCCCCCAGGAAAAGGAAAAAGGGGCAGAAAAACTGGGAAATCAGTAAAGCAGGCTGGGAGGCTGAGTCTGCCATTAAAACCCGATGTGAGCCACTTGTGCAGTTTGTTGAATTTTCCCTGTTTATAAAATCAAATGAGTTTTCACGTTCCTATCTCTGCTCAATGCAAGAAGCCTGGGAACCCCAAATAAGATGATTTCCTTCGGGTATTTTCTGCCCCAGGTGGAACAAAATAAGCAGCACATTTCTCAAACAAAACTCATATCACCAAACAAAATATCCAGCACAATTTTGCAAGCCCAAGGGGCTCAAATAGCACATTTGCATTTTGCGTCTCCCTTTCAATCAACAGAAAAAAGCCTATGAATCCTCACAAAACTGGCTGCTTCTAAAGATTTTAGATGGCACAGAGTATCTATCAGTGCTGAAGTTCCAAGTACAGCTTTTCCCAGCAGAAATAGCTGGTAGGAGCAAAACTAATGGAAAGGCAGAAGACTAAGAAACAAAAAACAAAACAAAACTCAATAGAGATACTGAGATTGCAGGAAAGATGGAGAAGGGAATAAAAGAGATACTGATGAATAAAAATAAAAAATAAGACAGACGTGCAGCGTAGCACTGGAGAAAGCCCAGCCAACCCCTTCTAGGTGCAAAGCATGAGGAAAGTCAGTGACACCAAACCAGGGCTCTAGAGTTCTGTTCAGGATGTGGGAATAGCCCCAGAGCACAGAACAGGGCTCAGCCCATCAGCTCTGCTCTGCTCACAGGGAGCAGCCAAAGGCTTTCGTATGAGCAGGAAAATGAAATGCAAGGATTGAGAAATCACTATGGAGAGGGATGAAAAAAAAAAGACAAAAAAAAAAAAAAAAGAAAAAGGAGGAGGGAGGGTGCAATATCAGTGAAGCTGTTCAAAGTGTAATCCTGCAGCATCCCATCCGGTTATACGAGCCACCTCTGACATTATGAATCCACTTGTAAAGATTCTGTCAGGGGTCAAGAAGGTGAAAAGCAGCAGAGCTGCTGGGAGTTTTGTACCAGAATGATTCCCCAACACAAAAACCCCTTCCTGTAAGATAAAGGAATAAAAAAAAAAAGTGTTTTCTACCAAGAAAAAAAAAAAAACAACGCTTGGAGCAGGAAGTTCGTATTTATTTTTAGAGAGAGTTTGAAATCGATGTTATCCAGCATGTCGCCGTTAATTGAAATATCTCATTTTGAGCAATTCTGACATTAATTTGTCTGCATCAATGACCAAACACAGTGGGAAACTGGCTTTCAAGTGCTCGAGGTTGGTTTCTCCAGGGATGAGATCTCACATCTCATGAGGGTTCTTGGTCTCTGATTCGCAGCAAACCAATACCAGCTCTCATGGGAGCAGTGGTCAAGGCAGGAAAATCAGCCTCCAGCCACTGAACAAGGGCATGAAGCACTTGAGATGCAGCACCCATAATTGCAACATCGCAACGCTGAAACAGCAAAACCCCTCAGCATCACAGCCTTTAAGACTTATCTGAATCAAAACAGTGGTTCTGGCTTTTCACTTGGACATGAACACAAAGGAAATCTGAAATATCTGCACTCCCCCAGGTAAAGGGGATTTTGAGGAATTTAACAAGTGCCTGCTGTAATTAGTGAGGTTTCAATTGTGCCAGCTTTCACTGGATGTCACGGTTAAAAGCAATCTGTAACCGTGTCTGCTGATGGGTATATAACCATCTATAACTCATGAATAGCTAGCATGCTCGTGAAAGCTCATTCATTAATGTTTTATAAGCTATCTTTAAAAATTACCCATAATATAAAGAGTGAGAGGACAGATTTTTGTGAAAGAACTCCTGGCAGAGGCTCAGCAGCGGTGGCAAAAAATGAGTTTACAAATTTCAAAGTGGTTTTACTTAGGCTGACATTTGAGGTTTTGACTTCAACGTGAGCAGTGTAGGATCTGCTCAGGCAGCACCAGGGGAGCGGTGCGGGCAGGGGGGGAACAGCGGCCCCAGCACAACACTCAAAGGAGAGATGAAGCTTCTCATTTTAAAATAATTAAAAGCCTTTAGGCAGGGAAGACAGTTATACAGCAAATTGAATTAGGAGAGGCTGGGGGAAAAGTCATTACATCCCCACTGGAACTGGATTGGCTCAAGATCCCTTCCAACCTCAGCCATTCTATAATTCTATGATCCTATGTGTCCACTTCTCCCCACACCATGAACAGCCAAACAGCTGAAGCAGCTTTGTTTTCCAGAACGTTTGTTTTTAAAGAGTATTACAAAAAAAAAAAAAAATAGAGTTGGAAAGAGGTATGTGTATCACTTCCAGGTTAGAAATCACCCAAGCCCACTCCTCACCCAAAGGGAAATGCAGAGAGGCTATGTCTGAAAATTGGTTTTGTTGTAAAAGATGCTGACAACCGTCCTTAGCAAGAACACCTCAAATAGTGCTAATGTAATCAGTCAGCTCAGCTGTGTGGGACTGAGCAGTCACTGGGTGAAAGGCACAGGGACTGAGAGCAGAGGCACTGGCAGCAGTCCCTGCTGTTATGTTATGTGCCCACAAAGGCTGCCCAGGAGCACAACCAAAGAGACAGTAGAGATTATTTTCAGGATTTTGCCCTGAACTGCTTCATGCAGGTACCAGCACAGGTATACTGAAGCACAGAGCCTTGCCTCTTGCCACCTTACCCAGCATCAGCAGCTGACAGCAGGAGCAGGAGTCCGAGGGCAGCAAGAGAGAGAGATGCCATTCCTGTGAGCCGCTGTGCCATGGCCTCGGTGCACAGGGAGCAGCAAGCGAGCCTCCAAAACCTGCCACGGGGCACAGAAGGGAGGAGAGATTTCATTTACTAGGAGGAAAGCGACTGAGTTGGTTCCATTTTTTCCCAGCAGCTCATCCATGGCAGCCATTATCCTATTTCTGGAGTGTCAGGTTTGTTGGACTAGAGGCAGCACTGTAGGGTCAGAGCCCGGAATGAACATACACATATGTTCACTGACCAACCACAGCAGCTCCTCAGGTGCTTTGATCCCTTCCAGTCATTGCACAGTTCCACTTCCAAAGTGATCACACTGCTTCTTGCACCCATCCTTTCCTCCTTCTCACCTCTAATGCTCAGGTGTCATCTCCCAGCCCATGCTGCCCAAGGACACCCGTAAGACTCAATACCCTTTCCCCCCCCCCCTTTCTAGTGCCTTTCTGGACAGTTAGACCCTCATTTAACTCTGCTAATAACACCACCAGAAATTATCATAAAGTTTGGGTACCGAGGCCCGAGGCAGTGGGAGTGTTCAACTGTACCACACTTAGCATGCTCAGATTTTTTCATTAATGTTCAGTTTTACGTTTATTGTGATGCTATTACACATTTAACTGCCTTTCCCCTTTATGTATCTCATTATGTTGATGCACCTTGGAACAGCACTGCCAAGCAACAGCCTGATAAACACAGCTTGTCATGACGTCTGCCCAACAGGCAGCTCCCGCCTGGCACACGCGGGCAGCTCGGTGCTGCAGCAGCCAGGTACAGCCACAAGCCCAGAGCCACAGCCAGGGGTTCCTTTTGACCACAGTCGTGCACTGAGAGTATTCCACAATTTACCTTTGTCTTCCTCCCCAATTCTCATTTAAAGACTCTGCAAATATCAGCGCACGGATTACTGTTGTGTAGCTGAGCATTTGGATGTAGGTTCAGGGCCTTATTTAAGAGGAATACTACCAAGAGGAGCACAACCCTCCCACCACCAATAAGCAAACACTTTGGGGGAAGCTGTCCTTTGCACACACCTACACCTCCATAGGCAATGAGCCCTGCTTTGGAATCAGTCTTCTGGCTCCTGCCACCCTATAGCTGAGGAGGGGCACAGGCTCGGATTTCAAGTATCTGCTGATGAAGCACAGCTTAGGGAATGAACATCTGCTCTGTGGGAAACTCCATCAGTCTGGGGAAGCTTGTTCCAAAACAGAACAAGGACAGCTAAAATGTTGATGTTTCTTACAAGGCAAATTCAGAACTCCTTCAATTAGCAGCTCCTCAACAGATTTCCTTTCAATTCTCTTAAACTTGCAGATTATACAATAGGATTTAATTAAAATGTTTCTTTCCTGAGACAACTTCAATCACTAGCCAAAAGCAAGAACCCACTGCTGGCTTTCCTCTCCCTTCCCCACATCACCACTAAAGAAATCACACTGAAAC
Source organism: Oreortyx pictus (assembly GCA_036925125.1). NCBI lineage: Eukaryota > Metazoa > Chordata > Aves > Galliformes > Odontophoridae > Oreortyx > Oreortyx pictus. Next base: position 9,911,543 of record JAUPFR010000012.1, read on the forward strand.
CGCTTTCCCAAACAACAGATTTCAATGAACTGCCAGCATTCTTTTTTTTACTAGTGCTATCCACAGGAACCAGGACCCTCAGGTGCCTCCAGGCTTTGCAGGAACTCTCCTGGATTTGGTGAGACCACAGGCTGGGAAGATGATGCACCAAGGCCAAGAAAGAGCAGCTGAAAATAATTCAGGCCAGAACCAGTGACAAAAGCCATTTGATGGTTGTCTGAGCCAAGAAGTTCAAGACAACCACGCTTCAACTTTGAGGTTCAGGGCTACCTGAATCAAGTTAAATACACGCTCAAGTCTCATTTTAAGGAGCAGGATCAGCTCTGCATACCTGCATTAGGAGAATATCTGTTCTCACCACTCTCCTGTTCCATGTGCTCAGTGCTCTGGCACACAGGATGCCTCAATAGGGCATGAGAGCACATGCATGGCTGGTTCACTGTGGAGGCTCTTATGGGCTCAGGAAGGACTGCACAACATTCGAATTAGCTTAGCACTGTTTCCTAAGTCTTTCTTTTGGTTCTTGATTCATATTTTGCCTGGGGCATTTGGAGAGAAGAGAGTGTGCTGCATTTTCCTTACTCTTTGGCTCTGTTACACATTTTAGACGTGGATTGCAAAGCAGACCCAGTCCGAAGGATCGTGGTTGGCATTCCTGACTGGGACAGGGGCTCTTGCTGCTGGTGGTAAATCCTTGTGGCCTTGAGATGCCGAGCCAAGCAGTGCTGGGGCAACCACAGAAGGAGCAGTCTCCTTCCAGTGCTGGTGCTCATCACCCCATTGCCAGACAAGGGCTGCATCTCTGGAGGATGCAAGAAAACCTCAGCAGAGGACTTCACTCCTCCTTTCCCTAACACGTACAGCTTTACATACAGCTTAGCCAGAGCCCAGTTGGTCCCCACGGCACAGCAGCTCACAGCACCATCTCTATAAGGATGGGAAGTGCTCAAAGCAGCTCTGCACTTCCTTCCTCCATCTGCCCATGGCTCATTTCTTAATGGCACACTTAGCAAACACATTCATCGCTAATTCTGCAGTTGCTGGTAACCTCCACAGCTGAATCAAATGCAGATTTTCTAAGGAGCCCCGCTAACATTTTGCAGCTGGGATTCGGCAATACTTAAAGAACAATTCAGTGCACTCAGGATTTTGGCAGGTTTCTTTATAACCAGATACCTAAAGGCATCATAAATATGCCCACTCCTCTCCAACACATGCTGCCTACCCAATCTCCAGAGCACCATAGCAAAACAACACTCCCAAGAAACAGAACTTTCCTGCTGGATGCAGTTTTGGAAGGAGGAATTGGAAAAGCTTCCCTCTCTCCAAGACAGTGACACACTGGTTCCTCTTGCAGTGGGATTTGGGAACCAAAGGGTGCTGGCACCTTTTGGATCAGCAAGGTCTCCACAGTTATGTTAACAATTGGGATCTCCTGACTCTGCAGGCTGGGCCTGATCTTTCAAGCACTCCTTATCGTAGAAACCATTAAATATTCTGAAATTCTTTCCTAGGAAATTATGATTAGCACAGGTTTCATGCTGACAAGGGAAAGAGCTCTGGAGGTGGAGAATGAAAGGTAATGCTTGCAAAAAACCTTGGGAGAACAACTCAGAGAGGGAGAATGCAAGCAAAGCAAAGCAAATACCGAGTCAAGAGCCCTGCACAGCCACACAGGTACATTTGTGAGAGTCACACTGGCATCTTTCTCCAATTACCACCTCCTTGAAAAACACACAGCCAAGGGAGCAATTTGATTCACTTAGCAAGGCTCATCATGCAGGTGGCACTGATGAAGCAGCAGCCCATAGGACACATCTGCCCCGTGTTACCACACCAAGAGTCTTGGTGTACCCGCAGTGTCACCGAGCTGATGTGCCCAAGTGCCACATACCTCTGTCAGTCACGTCAGCTGGAGGAGTGCTGAGCACTGCAGCTCCCACTCAGCCCACAGCCCCCAGGTCCTGCAGCTGCTCTGCATCTCTGCCAAATCAGGTATCTCAGGGGGTATGTGCAAAGAGGAGCTGGTGCTGGGAAGCCAGCTGGAAAACAGGCTGGGAAGGGGAGGCAGCTTCAGTCCAAAGGCTCAGATAGAAACACTCCCACATCAGGAAAAAAGGGTTATCTCAACCCAGCTGGCACCAAGCATACCCACCACCTGCACAGTAGCACAGCCAAGCACTGCAGGTGACCTCACAACACCTGCATATTTACCCCCCCGATTGCACTCGCACAGCACAAGTGGTTCCTTAGAGCCCTCCTTTATTCCCTGGGAGCCTTTCAAAGCAGGTCCCAGTCATCAGGAGAGATCCTCTGACGTCCCTCATGGATTGCAGTGCTGTCCAGCTGTACCCACCCGGCCCGGATCCCCTTCAACACTCCAGCCTTGAGATCATCACTGCTGTGGGGAAGGTTCAGAGCTCTCTGCAGAGCTGGGCAGCCAGTGAACGCATGGTGCAGAAGCAATAAATGCAGATGATGCACATGCTGCCTTGTGTCCTTGGCTGGAGAGGTTTCGCTTCAATTCTCAACAGCTTCAGCAAAAAAGGAAAGTTTCTTTGAATAAAACTATTTTTTTGGGGAGGTGCAGGGGCTGCAATGAGCAGCCGTGGTTTGTCTGGAAGCCTGGAAATCATGGAATAAGCGTGATGCTTCACAAGACTCTCGTCTGGCAGGTTCCCTGCTATGAGATGAGCTAACCAGGAGGCACACACATGCTGCACAGCCAAGCCAGCATGCACTGGAAGCACTCCAGCCCCACCAGCACCATTCCACCTGTACCAGCGAGCACAGGGAAGGCTGTCTGTCAGCCTGGACCAAGAGGAGTGCTCTACTTCCATCGTTCAACATAGCCCAGATTTCTGACTTGGCTCTCTGCTCAGCTCTGCTTTGTGCTAAATAGATGCTGCCAGAAGCCCAACAGCTACTAGAGCATTTATAAGGATCAGAGAACAAGGAGAAGGCAGCAGTACCCCTGCCTACCTGAATCAAACTTGCTGTTTACCATCTCAGAGAAACAGCGCTGGCTCACAGCAAGCAGCACATGGTAGAGGAACCACGGTCTTCAGCTCAAACATGAAAACATTTGTGCTTCCCACCCGAGAGGAGCGCGTTGAGCAGTCCCTATCAATGCACGCCCCGCACAGGCCATAAACAACCTTCCCATCAATCTGCCATGCAAGGTACAAAGCACACGTGATGGTTACCAAATGCATTGTCTGCGGCTCTGCAAGAGACACCAGCATGAGGGGACACTTAAAACCAGGGGCGCAAGGGAAGGAAATGTAAAGGTTCGGATTAGCACACATCGTGAGAGCAAGCGTTAATCTGGGTCCCTGCTGCAGAAGGCTGCTGATGGAGCTAAGCGAGCTCAGTGCCCAACTCCCAGCTTAGCTTTAATTTTTCAAAACAAGAAGCTGCCTGACAGTTTCTCATCAAAACAAAACTAATCTCAGTATTGCAGTTCTCTACTTGCAAACACATCCAGAGGGACTGTAGAGTGATTCACACCCACAGCCGCTACAGGAAACCGCTTGCACTCACAAGTGTAACAAGCCAACACTGATTCACCCACACAATTACAGGCAGACACTGATTCACGGCTACTGCAACTGCAGACAGACTGACTCACAATCAGAGCAACTGCAGACGGACTCGGGCTCAGAGCACTACTGGAAATACAACCGTGCTGACAATGCCCACAGTCAGCAATCACATTGTAAGTACACAGAGCCCTGGGAAATTAGCCAGCACCCCAACCAAGCAGCCAGCCAACCCTGTGCTCCTGACCTTCACCCCACAGCCATCTTTCCCTACTGATGGAACAATAACCACAGCTCAGCAGTTGCTCCTTCCCCGACTTCATGCTTGCCAAGCACTATTCTCACAGCCTGCACCCAGGAGCGGAGATGTGCAGTGCACATTCAGACACGCGACGTGTACACGCGAGGTTTACATGGTGATACCATATACGTGCACTGACTGCACTGACTTTATTTCCAGAATATAAGTAAAAGCAGCCAAGTATAATACATTCACCCCTGGGCTAAAGGAGATGGCAAAAGACTCTCCACTGGGCAAAAGCTTGAAAGCAGGATTATTTACTACACTCTGGCTGGGTATGTAATTATGTCAGCATTCAGCCTGGGTATTGTGCTACTTTTTGTAAACAGTTGGCAGGAATACTCCTACTGAGATGAGGAGCTGGGCTTCTTCTATAGTGTTGAGAGGGAGCAGAGTGAAGAGGAAGAGGTCTACTTAGAGAAAAAGAAACCGAGGTGAAAGAATGAATTAAGCAGAAAAAGGCAAAGGGGAAGCTGACAGTGAAGTGGGACAGGTGGCAGCTTCAGACAAAGAAGAAAGGAGAGGAGAAAGCAGGAGGAGGAGAGCTGCTTGATGCAGAGCGATGATAAAAGCTCCAGAGCCAAAAGCAGCAGCCCCCAGTGCAGCGGTGCAGCAAATGCACGTGTGCATACCCACAGCAGTGAGCACTGCTGTGAACCGGGAGGAGATCGGAGGGAAAGGGATGCAGCCCCCAGCCAAGCGTGTGCCACGGGGCCCAGGTGCAGCCGCAGCCACAGCTACTCCAGCTGCTCCCATCTCTGGATGTGAACAGGAGTGGCACGTCTGCGTTCTCCTGGCGCTGCACTTGTGTGCACACGTCGCAGGGCAGCCAGCCACCACAGACACCGGCAGAAGGACAGCAGACAGAACTCCATCCACCACCACCACAGCATCTTCTCAAAACAGCCTGAAATCCTTTATCCGTCAGGGTAAAGAGAGTTAGGAGACAGACTACAGAAAAGAGAGGACTTGCCCGAAGCACATGCAGCATCTCCTAGTTGCAGGCTGCTCCTGCCTCACCACCTGTTATTTTTCTTCTTCTCACTCAACACGAGGATTGAGACATGAGGGAGCAAACCTGTGCTGCTGCCGCTGTCAGAGCTGCTCAGGTGAGCAGGGACCAGACCTGCCGGCCCATTGCGGCAGCAGCCACCCTCACTGAGGGTCCCAGATCCCCTTCTCTGTCTGAGGACTCTGCTGTGAATGCAGGCAGCCTGAAGGTTCAGGAAAGCTTGTGGCTGCAATTGGCCAGGGAAATGAACTATTTGCTCAATTATACTCCCCTCATCCAGACCAGAATCAATCTGGCAGAAGGCAGAGCAGGGAACAATGGATAAACGTTGCAGTGGGAACTGTCTAATGCTTAATTGCATTACGCTGCTCCTTTTAAATGATCCATATCTCAGCCCCACTAATTTGCAGGAGGATCTGGAGCCCTTTTCCCTTCTGTTCTCAAGAGACCACCCCCCTCCTTCCCTTTCTTCCACATCCCAACCCCAACTCAGCATCGGTACCCGTTAGGCCTGGCTACGGGATTCAGGTGGAAATTTGACTTTGCTTTACTACGTTGTTCCCTTCATTCAGCCCTTCCCCTGTATTCACCGTCCGGCTCCAGGACCCGGGCTCATCTCGTTCTCTTTGGGTATTTCCTCTCTCCCCACTCCTCAGACGGGTGGGCTCGGACGTTGGGGGGGGGGGGTCCCCCACACAGCTCGGGCTGCCGCTCTGTTCCGGACCAACGCGCTCCGGAGTTGCTGCGGGATCAGGGATGCTCCGTCTCAACGCCCCCTCCTCTTCCTTCCCCCCCTCCTCTTCCTTCCCCCCCCTCCCCCCCCCCCTGCGACCGCTCACCGGCCGGCAGACAATAGCCGGGGGTGCAGCCCCTCCCCGCACGCCCATCTCCACGCACGACGAAGGGGTGCCACCCAACAAAGCGGGGGACCCCCGCGGAGCACTCACCGCCGCGCCCGCTGCCCCAGACGGGGGGGCCGGAGCCCGCACCGCTCCGCGGCCCCGAGCCCGCCGTGCCCGGGCTGCCAACCGCCGCCTGCGCGCTCCTCCGGCCGCGGCGAGGGAGGGAGAGAGGGAGGGAGGGAAGCAGCATCCCCCCGCCTTCCTCCTCCTCCTCCTCCTCCCCGCGGCCCGGAGGAGGGTTTAACCACCCGCTTTGTGCCGAGCGGAGCGGGAGGCAGCTCCCCGACCCCAAGCTATGTCACAGCCCTCAGCCGAAGCCCAGCATCGCAGAACGGCGGCGGTGCCCAGCATCCTTTCCGAAGCGCGGGACGAACGGAGCACAGCCGGCTGCTCCCAGCACCTACCTGTTGAAGGGTGGGTGCTCCCCGAGGCGCTGAGGCTCCGCGAGGAGGCGGCTGGCACCCCAAAGGGTGCTGAGCCCCGGCTCCTATCAAGCTGCTGCCTCGTCCCCGCGAGGCCCGAATCCTCGCAGGAAAGTTGGGACCGCAACTTGGAATTGCCGGAGGTTTATATTGCAATAAAACGGCATGCGGAGGAAAACAAACGCAGAGGAAGGGGGGGGAGGAGGAATACAGGTTCAGATGCTCCGAGGAGTAGGCAGTAAAAGCAAGGACAACGTGGCAGCACGGGGATCCCAGAGGAAGCCAGACGAAGCGATGCAGGACGCACCGGCCAGAGCCAGCTGGGCTCAGGAGGCTCTGCAGAGCCCCACAGCTGAAGCTGGGCAGACAACAGCTGACAGTAAGGCGTACTCAAAATATATTGTCCCTGCAGAGCTCTCCTTGTGGAACACTCTGCAGGACTCAGCCGCAGCTGTGACTTTGTGGTACATAACCACTGCTCTAGCACTGAGGGTCTGGGATGAGGAAGGGTGATAACTGTATCGCTGCCCATCTCAAAAGTACCTCTATTTGAGTACTAAAAATAACATGCAAACATCACGGCAAGAGCCCTGAAGGAGAGCATGAAAACAGTTACATCCAGCCCAAATATCAGGTCTCTGCATTTCTGTAGCAGAAAACAGCCCAATCCTTGCTTCCCAGAAGAATCTAAAGCATCACCAAAGTGAAGAGTAAGATACATGTGCATGCCAGCAGAGGAGCTTTTTCTTTTTTCCTCCACAGTTGTAGGAAAACATAGGAAAATTCACATTGGGAAGGATTGCAGGAGTTATCTAGTCCCATCTCCTAATCAAAGCACACAGAAGAGTCCAGGGAACAACAAAAGCCAGCCATACTTCTCGACACTGTGTTTCTGCTTTGGAGTTTCTTCCACAGCACATCTCCTTCTGTTCCTCACTAACATGCTTGTAAATAAGTGTTGGCAAGGGAACAGGAGAGATCTCAGCAGGAGGCCCGACACACAGCTATTCACTGAAGTAAAAGTCCCAAGGACCTGAGCCACCACTTTCTCATGTGGAAGTGACAACTCCGTGGGGAAAACACCTCTATGAGCTATGTCCAGAGGTAGAGCAACACATAGGACCTTCACAACTTAGGGACGTTGATTCCCTATAGGATCAGAGCAGAGGAGGCCCTCATACTTGTTCTTCCTCCTTTCCAAACTGACTCAGCTGCTGGCAAGAGCTGCCTTGGGTAGGAGAACAGTCATGAAACACAATCAGCGAGACGAGCGTATCCGGAGACAAGTGACTCAAGATTTAAATGGCTCATATTGAAGAACATTCCAAGATTTATAGGTTCAAGTAGTGCTAACAATAGTCTCAGGCAACAGAGGCTGTGGTTCTCTTGAGGCCTGTTCATCCATAAGCAACAGCAATACAGAGACTTCCCCAGGAACAACACAGCTCACTCCACTCCCAGATGGCTGAGACTAGGAGGTCTCCTCTGCCACTGCCGGCAGCCTAAAATAGTCTTGGACCCGAAGCTCTTTATTGAAAAAGTTTTCCTAACAACCCAAAAAATGTATGAATTTCCTCCCTTTGCAGCCATAACATACAGTAAGTTCTCTTTGTATAGGTGGGGGAAGCGGCCTTAACTGGGGTCAGGATGAAGCACAAGCTGAAGGCCTACAAGAATGCTGTCGCATGAACAGTGACAGCTGTCACACCAAGATCTGCCAGCACAGCAAGAGGTACCATACCTAAAACCACCGTAAGTGAGAAGGAGGTCAGTGGATGTGCACACTGAAAAATCCTTCTGATCCTTTCAGACATGCTGGACCCAGGTCATATCTCACTCAGGCCCTCAGCAGAGCAGAGACCCGTGCTCCACAGCAAGGCCTACCTCCAGCCAGCCAAGTAATCAGAATCTCTACCAGCCAAGTCCTAACCACCACTCCTACTGGAAAAGCTCCAAATTTTCGCATGATCTGTGCCTCTTAAGGGCTATCTGTCCCTCCTGCCAAGGGATATCAGAGGAAGTCCCAATCCTAATGGAGGAAATTGACCTTTCTCACCCAGCAAGTGAAGATTTCAACTAATCATAGAGAAGGAGAGTACTCCTGTCATCTGCCCAGTCACATAAAGACACAAGGGTCTTCAGCAGAAGCACGTGGCAGCTTTGATCAACAGGGGAGATGAGACTCTGTCCAGGGCAGAAGGTATTAACCAACTCAGGAAGCCCTGCTTTAAGAAACCTTTTCTGAAAGAGAAGGCAATGTTATCAATAGCTGCCCACAGCTGTCCAGAAACTGTCTTGATCTTTGCTCTGTTTGGAAGAATACAGCCCTCCCCTAAACATCAGTCTCTGTAGATAACATCCATCTATTTCAGAAGCATAAAAACATCATGTGAAACCTGTAATCAATTATCTTTTAATGCATCCCTCCATCATAAAGCTTTATTTCCTTCTTAAAATATATTGCAAAAAAAAAAAATCTTTCTCCTGTACTTATTGAAATGCTTACCTGAAGTCTGGCACACTCCAGAATGAGATGGCACTGAGGCAAAACCCTTTTTATGATGATCAAGGTTAAACTTTAAGGCTGTCACCATATTACTGAAGAGTAATCTCTCAAAATGGAAGTACAGCAGCCTGGGAATATCTTGCTTATAATTAGCTAAGCCTTTCACTTCTGCCACCCTGTTCAACCAGCCAGAATAGAAGTGTGCTTAGTTTTAGATCCATACTATAGTGCCCTTGATCTGAGAGGGATTGCAGATTTAACAACTGCTAGCCTAGCAAAGCATTTAGATCGGACATTCCTTTCTGAAGGTACAGGGGTAAATCAAGGGATTAGGAATGTGCAGCACAGCTCTGGCACATCCAAGTTCTTCGAAGGCAAGCCTGTGCCATCCACATTCACTCCAGCTGACACCAAGATCCAGCACCCAAGGGAGCTGTAGCTCTCACATAGCAGCAGTCAGGGTACAATGCTGATCCAAGGAACACCAAAAGGCAGAAGCACTGTGCTGATGGAGGTGTGATCCAGTGGCAAAAGGCTCCCCAGAGCTGCTGGGTGCTGGAAACCTGCTCCTGAGGCTGAAGGCTTATCAGCACCAGGAGAGTACTCCAGTCAGAGTGGCCCTCACATGCAAGCACCCACTTAGACATGAGGCAAGTCCCATTTTCCGTACAAAACAGCTAACCATGTGTGTGGCTACAAGTCTGTTGCACTAGTCCTGCACTGGGTGGCCTCTGCAAGCTGACACCCCATCTATTCTGAGGCCTTCTGGAGCTGCCGGGGAAGCAATCAGTCTGTATACAGTAAGCGAACAAGTAGCTGATGCAAGCAGGAGGCCAAAACAGGAGATGCTCCAGCTGCACATGAGTCCAGTTCCTTCACCAAAAGCTATCACTTACCCCCAAGGAGCCCCATGTTGACATATTCCTCCTCAAAGGGCTGGAATGGGAATCTCTCCTTCCTTCACCTGTCCCTCAGCTCAACCAGAACCATCCCAAAAACCCAACTCTTGTCCCACTCTCCTGGTGTTCACCTTCCATCCCCACCACACCAGCTCCTTCTCTCCACCCACCCTCTCCTTGCACCCGTAGCAGGGCTTCCATCGTCAGAGCCGGCTGCTGCCTTGTGCTTTATTAGCCTGTCTCCATGGCAACTCGCCTACAGCTTAACTCTGAGAGACCCCTATCTCACCACGGCCATAAATCAGCCACCCGCCTGCATCCCTGGTCAGAGATGGGGGTCACAGCTCATTCTGCATGCTGCTGGCAGCTCTGCAACTGCCATCCCAACCTCCAGGGCTGTCCCACACACACTGTGTGTACAACACTGCAGCCCTCAAGCAGAATCTAGCAGTGATGCAAAGAAACAGAACCAAAAAGATGGTGGCTTTCCCAGTGCGTGTGGGCAAACTGGAGCCATCCATGCAAACTCTTCCTCCTTTGTGGAGGGAGAGGAGTCTTGGTTTGGGAACAGGTACTGCTGCAGTCACGTGAAACGTACAGTCTTCTGCAGCACGCAAGAAGGGCTGCATCCCTGGGAAGGAACTAGCAAGTGGGCAAAGCACTGGGCTGAGGCAAAATGGTAACATCTCCCCCCCCACAGTAAGCATGTCTCCTCCCTTCTCTACTCCAGTGTGTTTACAGTGAAGCTTCTGAAGGGGACAATTGCCACCTTCAATTGCCAAGTGGCGTGCTTTGCCTGGTCTTCCAGAAACAGCCTAAGAAGAACCTTTGCCTCAACACAGTGTAAAGTGGCAGTCCCCCTTCAAAGCTTTCTTTCAGCAGGACTTCTTTCTGAATACTCTTTTACCAGTAAACTCATTGTCTGGCATCTCCTGTTCTGGGTGGTTGGAAGTAGGTGGAGGTAAGAACCCGCTAGTTCCTACAAAAGGAAAACTTTCCCACTCTAAAAGTCTCCAACCCTATATCTCAGGGTTTGTGAGGTTTGTGAAAGGAGACAGCTTTATCTTTATATGCAACATTATACATTATGCAGCCTATCACTTCAGCCATACATTTCAAGAACCCAATGGTGGGGCTTAACCTTGGAAATAAATGCCAAGGTGGCTCCCACAACCAGCAGGAGTGCAGTCCCCATGAACCTGGCAAAGCAGACAAGAAGGGAAGCACTGCCCGTAGAAGGTGCTGGTGCATTGCAGCACTGTGCAGGAGGGAAAGAGGAGGGCAAGGGGCCAGGGCATAGCTTTCAGAAAGTTCACTTGAGATCTGAGGCAAGCCATGATAGAGCAGTCAGGGAGTGTGGAAAGGCTGGGGAAAATTACCTTGTTACATGCAGTGCCAAGGGATACCTGAGGTGCTACACAATGCTCATCACATAATCCTTGCTGCTCCAGGTAAGAACCTCAATGTATCTGGAGTTTTATCCATACTCAAAACATGTACAATAAAATCCAAGTGGCCATCGGTGTGGCTGTATCTCAGTTTTATACAGATGCTCAACTCATACATCCACCCAACAACTCAGAGAGCTAAAAAGCTTCCTACATGACAGTGCTGAGCTCCAGGTCTGTGTTCCAGCAGATGCTGGCAGAGCAAAGAGCAGGAGCCTTGTTTCTCTGACAGAATGCATTCATCCCAATCTCCAGATGACAGACCCAGCTATGTGGAGAACCACAGCTCTTTTAGGAGGGCTAGCTCACCGTCTTGAATTTCAAGAAATATAAGCTGGCAGTAGAACAAATTCATAAAAACTAATGGGCCTGAAAGAAACAGTATTTGTCCTGCAGTCCCTTGGCAAGGGCAAAACTAAACCTGGAGAGAAAGACCTAGACACAGGCTCATCTCTTTTGCAGCTACAATAGCAGCATCGGTTCAAAAAACCCCCTGTGGAGTCATGAGGTTTTAGATGCTTCAGCATTTCTATTTCTAACACTGTGTATGCCTGTGAAGTCCAAATATGCTTAAGCAGTTTAGGTGCCTAACGCTAATAAATCAACTGCATAGGAAGGCTGGCTTTAGGGAGGGCTGATGTGCTCTTCTGACCTGGGATCCTTCTAGGCTCATGCTTCTGGGACCCACAAAAGGGAACTTATTTTGTTTCAAAATTTAAAAATAAATAAATGGAGAATGACATGAAGCCAAAACCAGGAGCTTGAAACAGAGCTAAACAACAGGAAACTCATGCTAAATTGCGGGAGCTGACGGCATTAGCTGAAGTCTCAGGAAAATGCCATATGCTCATATTACATGGAATGTTATCCCACATCCTACTTTCCCTCCAAACACCTTCCTCAGTTTCTATGCCAGCTTGAGCCTCTCCTTTTAAGGAAACTCTGGTCTCATCACAGCTTGATAAAATTGAGCCCTTTTTACAGTAGGACACCAAATAGTGGCAAATGTCCTGGCCCAAAGACTTGGCTGAGCTTTGGGCACAAAGACCATACATGCCAAGGGAAGTATCAATTCTGAACTTATTGCATCGGAGATTGGCTGTACTTTCGTTGCAGTAGCAAGTTTAGGATCCTCTCCATCAAGCAGGATAGTTAGCCACACAACTTGGTTGTAAATAGAGCCTGTCAGCAGGAGAGCAGAAGTTTCCTAAAGACATTTCCTAAAGACATCAGCTGAATCTGCTACTTAAACAAGGACTCTAAATGCCACTGCAGTGCCTGTGCTATGGTGCCTGAAAGGTTTAACATCCTGCCACGTTTGGTAAACTTTACGAGGGGGCTGCAGGAAGCTGAAGGACAGGAGACTGCCTAACACTGAGTGGATCTCATCAGCACTAATTAGCTGAAACAAAACAGCAGAGATTTGGGTAATAAGAGCTCTTCATGAGATTAAGGTGAGTGGTGGCTGCAGGAGGCAGGACACTCCAATCTCTGCCTCCTGGAGCAGCCCCATGGGAAGCCAACATTGAGCCAGAGGCTCAGTACTTAACGAGAGAAAGAACTGCTTAGAAAGGTTTGTGATATCCTCCTCTTGGCACGTGGTGAAGCAACCAAAAAAGGGACAGCTCCAGCTCCAAGCATGCCCGAGGGCTATCTCCCTGGCACTCAGGCAGTTTCTCACACATCCACAACATGCAACTGCTGGTACCAGGGGGCAGAAGCATGCTGGAGGACCAGCTAAGCCACCAGTTCCAGACCACTCCATCCCTAATTTCTTACTGCTGTCAATGACCCTCACTGTCAGGAACATCTTCGGATGTATGTCAGAAACCACTACACCAGCTGCATCAGAACTGGTGCAACATGGAGGCTTAAACAGACCTCTTTGTCTCCCTTCACCCCGTACCCCTACCAGGCTGCTAACCAGCAGACAGCATTAGGCCCTGGGGCAGGATCTGGGACTTTTTTCCTGCACACAGCATTGAAGATCCATCTGCCAGTTGCTACTACAAGTACACCACCAACAGGCAACTCCCTCCCAGGGCCTGTCTTGTTTCAGGAGGGTTTTTAGTACTACCAGATCAGAGACTAACAGCACAAGCCAGCAGAAGGAGTTGAGCATTTGATGATAGGAAGACACACAGCAGAGCAAAGCAGCTATGCTTAGGAGGAAGAGCCACAGGGCACTGAGGAAGGCAGATGTTCTGCTGCTGCCAGCTGCTTGGCAGGGGGATGCACAGCCTCTGGAAATGCCAAATAGGAAAAGATGGGCCCAGGGATTTGAAGGACACTCGAGAAGAGAGATGCTGTAACTGCCCCAAAGTAGCAGGACTGAGATCAAACCACCAGACCAAGAGCAGCCTAACACGGGGAAACCTGGAGGTTGGTAGGATTTTGAGGGTGACTGCTTCCCTTTAGTCCCACACCTTCACTTCTGGGAAATCTGAGACATCAACTTTGTCTTCTTCCTCCCCCAACAGCTAGAAACAGAACAACACAGATCTGCACTGGTTTGGTCAAATGCTTGCCAAAGTTTTGAGTGGGGAAGCTTTTTCATCTGCTCCCCAGTCCTTGACTATTTCAGGGGACTTCAGAAAAGCTGCCAGTTCCAGCCAGTCCTGGCTCTGAGTTATCCCTTTCTGATACACTTCATCTACAGTGCTGACTCGTACATCAGCTGTTGGAAGGAGCCAGTTGCAGCATCTGAGTACATTTCTCAGGAGTTACCAAAGGAAGTTTTACTTTGTTCCAAATGATTGCATGTAATGGGAGAGGATAACAATTAGCATATCCATTCTGCTTTTTTCCAACCTGTCCCCATTAGGGAGAAAAGCTCCTCTTGTCTGGGAGCCACTGCATATAACACCCTCTTGGTTTGTAATTAGTGGAATAGGAATGCTCAGTCATCAGGGAAATTTGCCCGACTAAATGACATCCACAAGTGCTTTCTCATCCAAGGTATGCAACCTGGCACTCTGCTGCTAATGGGCTACAGTGGGAGTACCAAGATTTCTGCTGTGGACCCACAATATCCATGAACACCTTTCAAGCTAATTCACTCCAGAATCTGTGCCAGCAGCTCCAGCCTGACACCTGGGAGAACTCCTAGGACCTGCCAAGAGATCACATCACTCAGGCCCTAAGCCCTTCCCATCTCCTCAAGGCATCTCCAACATACTCACTTTAAGGAAAGTTCTGGTCAAGGGACCTGGGAGCAACAGAAAGCCAGGAGCAGGTTCAAGGATGGCATACAGTACTGTTAGCACAGACAAGACTTCAGAATTGAAAGAACAGAAGTTACGAGTCAAGACAGGAGCTGCCCAGCACCTGGAAAATCACAGACCAGAATATTAATTAAAATAACCCTCTGCCTTACTTCTGCATTCAGATGCACAGGAGAATCCATCCAGGTAATTTATGGTGTGTAGCTGCTGGTATGTCAATCAAAGGAAGCCCAGAGTAAGAAGTGTTTTTAAGAGACCTCATCAATTGTTATCTCCACAAGCACAGGCTTAATTCCTTCCATCCTAGTTAATCAGGTTACTTTGTTTTATTTCTTAGACAAAAAGGGGAAGCAATCAGTGGGAAGCAGGGTATCATGTATGCAACCCCCAAACAGCTTCCCTTGTCTGGAGAGAGGATGTGGAGTTTAGGAAAGTACATGTTTGGGAACAAATCTTAAAGGTCTCCAACCAGCAGTTTACGAGAGGACATTTTCTTTCATAAGCAGAAATTTCTCCACATCCAAAACACCAAGATTTTGATGAAAACCTGTTAATTTACAGAAACAGAAGTGATCAGAATGGCAGGAAACAAAAGTCTTCCTGAATTCCAGGAGGCTGCAGTCAGCTTTCACACAGGATGCATGGCCACGTGTTTTGCCAGGAACCCAGCAGACCTTGCTCAGTGCATTGCAGATATGATGCCAGCCTAGGTGCCAAGAGCTGCAGCAGGAAAAGTCACTGCAGCAACTTCTTTTTCACCTTACAGCCCGACATATCCATCCCAGACTGAATTAGTACAATGAATTGCCAGCACATCCTGTTTTACATATGTCTTGGGTCTGCCTTACAGGTGTGCTGGGCAGCCACTATTACTCAAGAGAAGCTTGACTCTGGAGAGACCTCTGGGGGTAAAGTATTCTAAAATCACGACCCTAGATACCTTCAGTTTGACAGCCAAAACTATTCACTGCCTTTTTTCTTTAAGCACTGCATGTCAATTTTCACAAATGTAAGATAAAAATAACCTGACTCCCTGTAGTGGTGGTGTGAAATTAGTTCATTACCATGTGTGAATCAGTCTAATACAATGGTGATGAGTACTACTGTGCAGCACCTGAATAGGCAAAGAAGCAGATCCTACAACGGGCAAAAGAATACAGACTGAAGAGCCACACTGAACACAAGCACTGGGTATCACATTCATTCAGTGAAGCAGAGATGCTTCAGAGAAGATCTATGAGGAGGTCAGATAATTGGGATATTCTGATGAAAATGCACAGTACGGGGTAGAGGATACGGCAAGGAGAAGTGGACTTAATTTTCTTCCTCGAACTCCCAAAGATTAGGCTTCTTTGCCTGAACATTTCATTAACATCAGCATGCAAAATACTGAGGCCTTGCTCAAAGAACAGGTTAGAAATGGAACTAAGAAAAACGCTGGGCCAGAAAGACCAGTGAAATCAAGATAAAGAAGACTAGACTTGCAAAATAGCTTGGGCTGCTCACAAAGAAACATGGCTGCTTGAGAAGGCTATTTGAAGAAACAGTACTTTATTCACTCTAAACACTGCAGTTATGAAAGAAAGCTGTGAAAGAACACTGCACTGTACCACACGTAAGAGAGAAAGGGAAGGGGGGCAGGAGAGAGGTTTCTATCTCTCAGTAGGAAAACGTACATGAAAGTGGAGCTATCAGACTCCAGTCATCCTAAAAGCCATCCAAGGCATGCTCACCAAGCACTGCTAAACCTTCCTACCGTGGAAACACCCCTCAGTTCTCAGCACAGACACTGGGCAATGGTTTGCAGCCATACGACAGTGCCACTGTCAGGAAGCAAACAGACCTCACCATACATCAGCTGCACTGGGTTCCAGCACCAGCCTGCTAGCAGGAACCAGACACAAGGATGGGCTGCTGGCAGCTTGCTGAGATCAAAATAGAAGTGACACCTCAATGACTTCAGAAATATAAGGTTTTAAGAACTTGAATTTTTGTTTAAGGACTTGCCTTTCTACTTTAAGCTCTCCCACAGATAGAACGGCAGTAAGAAAATTTTCAGAGGAAAATTTTCTTCCTTTTCATCTTCCCATCCACACATGAACCAGAAAGAAGTCAGAATATTTTTCAGAAGCTTCTGCCTTAATCTCTTTCTCCACTCTCATTTTACCTCAAAAAGTGATGTGGGCTTTCCATCACTGAGGAAGCTGAAAAGGCCTGGTAAGTCTCCCCACGAGAATAAAAAAATTAAACCAGAACAAAGAAAGTTTTGTTAGGTGAAAGCAGACGAGACAATTTGGAGAAAGGTTATTTCTCACCAAGAAGCCGCCTATTTAAAACTGTTTCAACTCCTCTGCAAAGACATTCCCCTAAATAAGAGGGCTTAGTGCTTGCTGCTAAAAATATTTTTAAGTTGGGCTGATAATCACATCACTGTAAAACATTACCGAATTAAGTGATGCACTGTATGGAGATGGTAAAGCTGCCTTCACCCTCACAGAAGCCTCCTAACACCAAGAACAAGGCGGTGCTGCACACAGACGGATGCGCTGCAAGGAGCAGCCCCAGCCCAGGAGGATGGGGTCAGAGAACAACACTCCCTGGAGGAGGTGCTTCACAGGGGGTTAAACACTCATGAAAGTTACTCAGATATTGTGAGATTACAGCCTGCTTGTGAAGAGCTTTCCTAAAATACAAAGAGAAGGAGAGCCACATCCAGTGCAGCTGCGGAGCGTGCTGATCATGGCCTCTTTCCAAACAGGGCTGCTGTTCCTGTGGGAACGTCTAGCACCAGAGTGCCCTGTTCCAGGGGACCTAGAGAGAGGCATCCACAGGAAGGAGGTTACCGAGGGATTCCCTCAGCTATTGACACACCGAGATACTTGGCAAGATGCTCTCTCTGGAAACGTCAGAGACACAGATGCTGTGCAAGCTCCCTCTGGGGCTTTTAAGAAGTGCCTGACTCAAATGGAAATCAATGCAAGGCTGGAGTCAACTGCTCTGGAGAGAAAAAGCTCTATGCAAGACCAAGCCCAGGGCTACGTTTGTGCATCATTCTGGGGCCAAGAAGGGATGTCCCAGGACCCCAGATGGCTCATAAGGACGGAGCAGCTCATCAGAGGAGTGCTCCATCTCCCTCCACCTCAGCAGGGAGTTTTTTTTTCCCGTTTTACCTGCCTTCTGCTCCCCTGCTTCCTTTGCTCGGGCTGCAGCCACAGACCGCCCCTATACCTAGGAACCTACGCCCACGCCCAGAAAACCGCAGTGCTGCCTGCAGGCTTGCCTAGGGATGGAGCCTGAGATGGGGGGGGGGTACACACAGCATGAATACAGCGGAGGAACGCGGCAAACCGGCCGGGCTAACCGAAACATCTGCTACCGGGATCAATGCCTGACGAGTCACCGCACTCCTGTGGAGGAAAAGCCCCCCGCGACCGCGCCCGGCCGCCGGTAGCACAGCCGCGGGGCAGCGCGCGGGAAGAGCCGCCGTGCCCGCCCCGCCCCGCCCCGATCGGGCTCCGCCGCCGGTTCCGCGGCTTCTGCTGCCCTCTGCCAGCCGAGGAAGGGAAGCGCCGCAGCTGCGGCCGCAGAGAAACCCTCGGGACGCTCCTTCGTAGGGCCTGGGGTGTGCCCGCATAGAGAGGTGGGAGCAGTCTGCCCTACAGCAGAACAGACTCGAAGCAGCTTTCGGCAGGGAGGCCTCCGAGCCCTCACTCGCTTCCCAAGAGCGCAGAGAACCACGCATTAGCCAGGCCACAACACACCCATCCGTTTTCCAAAGGCACTTGTTCGACAGAAACCTCCAATGGTGATAGCAGGCTGCCAGATGAGCATTGCTATTCATAAGCAGCAATGATCTGGGTGCACAAAGCATGTTTATTTATTCATATTCCTGCAGAGAAGTAATCAGACAGCAGGCAGCACTCGCTGGGAATCACTGCCCAACAGTGGCGGCTGATTGTTGAGGAAGAAGACTGGTTTGAGAACTTGCTTGCTTTCCTGACTCCAGCAAAACCTAAGCCCTCCAGTTAGATGGAGGGCCCTGTCTTCAGGTACCACTCCACACACACACAGCACCTCTGACAGCCTGACACATGCCTCTGAGTGCTCTCTCTTTGGTTGCTCACATTCTAAGACAGGCTGTAGATAAATAATATCACCTGCACACATGCATCACAGCCATTCGGATCAGTGAGCGCATTTCTCATAGCTGGAAATGTCCATGGGAGACCTCTGCTCTCCCAGATGAACTTCCACTTTAAACACAAGCTTATTCAAGCATTAGCATCCCACTGATGCATGAAAGTGTCCCTCTTGTAGGTGAAATGACCATGAGATGATATTTTTGCATCTAGACATAAAAAAAAAAGAAAGAAAGAAAGAAAGAAAGAAACAGCTGAGCTGTGGATGGCTATTCATGTTGTTTGGTTTCTTTTCCTCCTCCAGGGAGAGTCAGGGTTTAAGCTACTGGCTTCACTAACCAAGGTAGGACAGACCTCAGCCTCTCAACCTACTCATCAGCATTAGGGCCAAAGCCAACCCTCTGGCCAACCCTCTTAACCCAGCAACCACAGACCTGCAGAAGTTTCTTGCCTGTGCAGCTCTTGATATCCCAGCAGGACATCTGCAAAATCATGGGTTTCAGCAGATTTTTGAGGGACAGTAAAACTCAGCTCCCCGCAGCTGCATTAGCATACCCAGACAGCTGGTTACAGCACACAGAACCCCAGCTCTGCTGCCAGGAGGAGCTTCTGCACAGACTGGCTTCATCCTCATAGCTTTCAGCCATGCCCAGACAGCAACTCACCACTAGACTTTTTCCAGCTATGCCAGTACAGACATAACAGTACAGACGTGGGCCCTCAGCAACAGCTGCATGCCTCTCCTAATGCTACAAATTGCACACAAACCAGGGCCCCCCCAAAGCTGGCACACCCCCATGGCAGGCAGTTCACCGACCTCAGGGTAGTTTCCCCAGTGCACTGTGCTTCCAAACCAGATATCTGACTGCACACAGATACACCACAGAGGCACAGGCCATCCCTAG
This sequence comes from Oreortyx pictus, assembly GCA_036925125.1. Lineage (NCBI taxonomy): Eukaryota > Metazoa > Chordata > Aves > Galliformes > Odontophoridae > Oreortyx > Oreortyx pictus. The sequence continues at coordinate 9,930,843 of JAUPFR010000012.1, forward strand.
AAGTCCTCTCCTGCCACGTTCTACACTGCTGCAAGCTCTGTAGAATCCACTGTTTGTTTTTTGTTACATTTCTTATATTTCATATTAGGACTACTGGGTTCCATCCCTGGGATGAAGAACCTTAGTTTGATCTCCAGGAGAAAGATCAGCCTTCAAAAACTGTTCAGGGAAAATGACATAACAAGGTATCTCTTTCTTCAACAGATCTGCTTCCCTGCATTTGTTTGAAGTCTGACCTGATTATTCTTGCAATTGTATTTTTAATGCTCATCAGGTATCCTTAGAGAAATGGATAGTCACTTTTTTTAGATCACGCATATGCAATCAGACAAACAAGGCAGCTCACCTGTTCTTCCCATCTACAGCCAGAAGCACATACCTAACAATGACTCCAAAGAAAGCAAAAGCTGATCAGATGGGACGGAGGATCGCTTTCTTATCTGCCTTGGGCACGCACACCAGAAGCGCCATCTGTCTCCATCACAGGGACAAATGCTGCCCTCATACTGGAATATGCCAAAGGAAGTTGTCTGTTACTCATGCAGTTGTCCCATTCATGTTAGGAGGTTGTGCACACAGTGCTTTTCTGTCTCTTTTTCCCCTATGTAAAGATCTCACTTTTGTACAAGTTCACCTAGGTACTTAAATATATATAATAAGGCTGAAAGGCATCTCCTATGGCAGTGAAGTACCTGCCTCTCCCAGGTGCTCTGCCCACTAAGACCAAGGCTGCGTTTTCCTCAGCTTTGCTGTTGAGCAGCTGCTCTGTGAGACTGCCACCCTCTCTCACCTCTTCCCTCAGCACACCCACAGCCTCTGGCTCTGCTGTTGAGCCTCCCAACAACAGGGAGGAGATCAGAGGCAGTTATGCTGGGGGGTGCAATGCATCCCCACATGCACCTCAGGAGTTACAGCCACAGCAACTTGTTCCTGGAGGGGATTTTAAGGCAGAAAGTTTGAGATGTTGCAGAGTGCTGCCGTAAGCAGAAACCATGGACACAGGCAACCTCTGTATGTCATAAATCATCAGGATGGGGCAGAGAACTAGCCACTGCTTCATCAGTTAATTACAACAGTTAATCTTATTTTCATTAACCTGAAATGAAACTGCCAGCATTCCCCCATTTCCACCTCATGCCCCAAAACTCATTTCTCAAATAGCATTTCTTTGTCATCCAGGACACATGTTGTTGATTGCAGCATGCATCTGTGCGGCATCTCATTTATGGGGACTTCCAGACCCTACTGCCTTGCCTCTCCTCCACATCTGCTCTTGAACCTGCAGGGAGCGATGCCCATCTCCTGTGCTGCTCAGCACCCTACCAGCAGCTGGAGCAGCCACCAGCAATTCTCCACACTCCAGGTCTGCACACACTTCCCTGTCAGCTTCCATCTTAGGGTTGGAAAAGATTACTAAGATTGCCCAGCTCAACTGCCCCCCCCCATGCCCACTAAACCATGTCTCAGAGTGCTGCATACACACATTTATTAAACACCTCCAGGGACGGTGACTCCCCCACCTCTTGTGCCTCTTCCTCTCCATGTTATCAGTGCCTAGCTACACACTCAAAGACCAAGAGTGAACTCAACTTTTTACTCTTCTGCACTACCTGCAGGGCTAGAAGGAGGTCAGGCCTCCAGGGCTGAGAGAAGAGCTTGGTTATAAGCCATGACCAGAGACTTCATGCTCCAGAGTGGCTTTTGCTGTCTCCCTCTCTCCCACCTTCTAGGAGCCCTAGATGCATTAAGCAGCCTGTAAAGGTGTTAATGGGAAATGTATCACCTCTGTCACAGCTGCAGTACAACAGGGCACCCAGCTCAGAAATGAGATATAAAGAGCATACTTACTCTCACAGTGTGAAAACTGCTGGGTTAAATAGAACAGAGAACTGCTGGCTCCAGCAAGCATAGCTGATCTCTTCGTTTTATGGCAGAGTGCTTACTTTGCCAAACACAGTCCTCAATCCCCACAGAGCAGGCGGTTTCTCCCGTGTTAAATGTCTTTATATGTTACCAGGTGTGATAGTGGTATATAAACTGTCTTCGTTACACACACTTCTATAGAAAGTGTCATAACAACGTCTTGCAAGATGAGCCCAGCTTTTTTCATTTGCTGAAGTCTTTGATGGGTCTCAGTAGCAGTGGTTTCTGCTGAAGAAGAAGGAGAGTTGCAAAGAAGAGTCGAGAAACCTTTCATGCCTCCATGGCAGCTTCATGCAAAACTTGCCATCATAACTCCTCCAGTCTAGGGACAGGAATTAAGGAAATAAAAGTCAAAGAGGTGCACACTCCCCTCAATGTCCTTTTTAACAGCAAATCAAATTCTTCAGCGAGAGAGCTAGATTTCAGTCTTTGCTAGCGTGCTCTCAGCTGAACAGGAAGGAGGAAAGAAGAAAGCAGAAGTTGGTCTGACAAAGGAAAGCCTTTTCCGACCCAGTCTCGCAGCTTAGTCTGCATGTTCCAGAAATCCTAAATGAGTTCCCATCCTCATCTCCCACAGAAGTATCCCACAAATACTTTCCAGAGGAACAGTACTTTTAGAAGGAGTCTCCTACAACCCTACTGGTCCAGGATCCTTACCTCAATGGCAGTACTCTGCTGTTGAGCTGGAGAAGCTTCTTGTCCAATTTGCACCATAATCACGTGGTTCGGTGTCCAACCATCAGTGCTCCAGAAAGACTGAGGATTTAACTTGATAACTCAGAGGAAGGCATACAGCACCCCACTCCTCTGACCCCCCCTAACATTCCCTGGTACAGAACAGCAAGCACAGTAAGATGAAATGAAGGTATAAATGAAGGGTCACCTTTCAAAACCAAATGCTGACACGAGACATGATGGGTAGCACATTGTCTCACAGCTCTGACCACTGCATTCAGGCAGAGCAGCAAACCTTGAATAAGCATACATTTATATTAATGGCATACAGAAGGGAGATGCTGTAGTGCTCATGTAGGAGCCTGGTGCTTAGCTAAGGAAAGCTCACTTTTGCCCTGATGCAGAGCCCAACTCGGAGACCTTTGTTGAACCATAGCAGGCAGTGCTGAAGGGCTGCCTTTAACAGCAACACAGTTCCTCCTGCCTTACTCTGCAGGACCCAGGAGGCTCTGGCAGCACAAAACCAGCCCAGCTGGGGCAAGGACACTGCAAACAGGCCCCAGGATTGGTACAGGTCAGGACCTGCTTCTGTGGCAGCCCTGACAGTTAGCATCTGCCTTCTGGTTAAAGCTTTAGCTACAGATTTCCTCAGCCCCTTTGTGCTTACCTGACCCAGATGCCCCAGACAGTCAGAGTGAGGATAAGCTGCATTTGTAATATCCCATCACACTGACAGCACAGACTACTTGGCATTCACCCTCAGTCTCCCTCAGGATTGTTTGTAATCCCCTGGACTTCAGGTCCAACACAGGACATCCTTATCAGCTACCAGTGAGGAGAGCTTAAATGCCAAATAAACACTCCTATGAGTTACAGACCTGCTCTCCCTGCTAAGCAACTCCTACACCTGGCACTGTGCTGGACTGCAAGCACTCACCTTCACTCAAAGGTAAGCTTCAAATACAAAGCTCTACATTCAGCAGTAAAGTTGACTTACTTTCACTCCTTGTCCTCACCATGGCTAAACAAGTCTTGGTTGTCTCATTTCTACCATAAAATAGCAACCTTCACTGTTTGAAATAGCCAAGGAAAAAAAAAACCAACACTTTTAATGGCAAGGATAATTAAATAGCACATCCCCTGCAACTGCATTCCTAATTTAGCTGGATGAAGAGCTGAAGCCTTGCACTCATATTAAGGCTTGAGCTGCCAGGCTACTTCTAACATCAGACTAGCTACCGACAGAGGAACACGTCACTCACCTTAAGAAAGTTGGCATGAATATTTACTAACTGAATGCAAACTGCACAGCAGCCCTTCTCTGTGCTGCTACCTGTGCCAGCTTTAAAAGCAGCCCAGCAAAGGCATGGCAGCATGGCTTCTTACAAAAACAGGTATATCTGACCCAGGAACGTGCCAAGGGAGCTTGCTGAGGACTGTGGAAAGCAAGGAGATTCATCATGTTAAGTGCAGGGTATAGAACTGGGATAGATGGGATTTCCACCAGGGAGCTGTTCTGTCAGTCACTGGGGGAAAGCATCTTTTAGAGATGGTTGCACAACTCTCAGTGCTCCCCAATGCATTTTGGGATCATGGTCCTTTATCAGCACTGCTTATCGCTGTAGCTGGGAGCACCAGCTGGGCAGATGGCACCCTCAGCCCTCCATGATTTATCCCAGCAGGGTAAGGGCACACCCCCCATCTTCATGGCAGCTACAGTGTAAGCATCACCTCCCTTTGCAGTATGCTAAACTCAAGCAGGTCACTCTCCTTAGAAACCCTGAAGAGCAGCTGCTAACACATCCTAGCTTGTTTTCAAGAAAAGACCACAAGGTTGGCAAACCCTGTGTACCCATGATAATTCTCTTCATTTTAGTACTTAGCACTGTGACACAGAGCAATTCAGGCTGCAGCTGAAAGACCATGCCCAAATTTTCAGCAGCACGTCAGACAGTAAATAAAGCGCCAGGAGAGCCGAGAAGCAACAGAACCTGATTGGCCTTGTTTCTCCAGGCTGGAAGCAGTGTTTTGAAGACACAGGCAAAGGGGAAAGTTCCAACTCACCTGAAGCATTTTGCTAAAAATAGCTCCTCTAACCCCATCACACACTCAGGTTAGACTGTTCTATTTTAGAAGAAAGGTTACAGACACAGCCTTCTTCTCTTTCAATTTCTGCTGCAAACGCATTGTAGCGTGCACAGCCCCCAAACAATTCTGCCTGTAGGGCTTGGGGAAGAAGCAGGTTTACCTCAGACACAACACATGTGCCATAAGGCAGTAATTGCTCAGGTCCCCTCAGCACTTAGCAGAGGAACCACAAAGCAGATGGAAGCGCAGAAAGAAGTCCAAAATGAAAAGCAGAAGCAAGGAACAGCACCAAATGAGAACAGACTGCAGACAGACCCCCTCCCCTGCAGACCCGGCTCTCCCCTCGACTCCACAGCCCCACCACAAGGGCGAAACAAATCCAACCTGAGACCTTCCCCCAGAAACACGGTGCCCTGACTTGAGATCAGCCGGTGACGAACCGCAGGTTTTGCTGCAGTCCGGGGCTGGCTGCAGGGCTGTCCCCGGTGTCACGGTGTGCTGCTGGAGGTGGCACCTCCCAGTGGCAGCACAGGAGATGGATGCTGGCAGCAGTGCCCAGGGCTGCCGCTGCCAGGCCGGGAGTTTGTTCGTGCTCAGGCTGGGTGAACGCAGCACTTTGCCGAGACGATGAGTGCTTAGAATAATTCCTCAGCAAACACCCCACCTGGAGAGCAAAGCCTTCCTCGCTAATGCCCTGCTTTTGCAACAAGATGTTTTTGCAGGCAGGCTTTTTTTTTTTTTTTTTTCATTGGGCTTTAAAGTCATCTTGTCTGCTCCAGATCACCAGCGACAGATGATGTTTGTGCTAATGCTCAGCTACATATCCCAGGGCAAAGGCCAGAGAGAAATACTGCAGGAGAGCAGAGAGGGAGGGAGAGGAATTCCCTGAGCAGAAATTATTTTGAGCAGAGAAAGCTGCAGAGCGGTGTGGAGTGAGGCAGAAGAAATGCAGGAGAGGGAGGTGGCTGTGCTGGGGGAGATGGAAAAGAACAGAGCAGCGGAAGCTCAAAGGCTCCTCCAGAGGGGTGGGCAGGACGCAGCTCACCGGGCTCTGGGGAGGATCCCTGCCAGGAGCTGGGCTCGGCCGTGCTCCTCCTGCAAAGGGATTTCCTCTGCCACCCACAAGCCGCCGGAGTGGTGTTCTGCCCTCGTGCACGGTAAACAGCAGCCTCACCCCCCGACGCTCCCCTCCGGAGAAGCAGCAGTCTTGTCCCCGTGCTGTTCCTGCGAGAGCCGATGCATTCCATCGTGCCGCCGTTAGGGCAGCCCCAGCTCTCCCCAAGCAGCCTTGCAGAGCCGCCGTGCTCCGCGTGCACAGCAGGGGCGAGCAAAGCAGCTCCGGAGATGCGTGCCCCGTGCTTTGTGCGTTCCTCGTTTGTAAAAAGGAGCTGTGACGCCGCACCAGAGCGCAACATTTTACAGCCTAAAACCCTGTCTTAAGCCCAAGCTGAATCTTTACAACTAACCGCTGATTTTCTCTGACACAGACTTTCCTGAGTGACCTTGGGACACCTGCTCCTTGCCTAGCAGCTAATTTTAAGTGAAAGCCCTTAATTTATTACCTTAGAGGTTGTTTAGGAGATGGCCTCCTGATCTGCCTAGCCCTGTGAAGGGCTCTGCCCAACTACAAAGTGTGATGTAGGAGATTCCAATAAACGCCTCCTTTACTCCTGGCACCTGCCTTTCTTCTTAGATGCAGGCTGCAGAACAGTCCTCAACAGGCTGCCCCGCTCAATATCAAAAAAGCAGCGAGAACAGAACTGCCCCGAGGATGAGGAATAAGACCAGAACCAAAGAGACCAGGGTGTACGACTCCACTGTACCTAAGCACAGTCCCACATAAGGTCACAAATCAGAACGCCCAGCTAGAGATAAGATTGCAAAGCACATCTAAAGATTATCTAAGAGATATATTCAGAAGCAGCAACAGCACAGCCCAAAACAGAAAGCGCATGCACGCATGAGCCTGAGCTTAAATGGAGCTGTGGCCCAATGGATGGTGTGGATGGGTGGGGGGGATATCCCAGGTGAAGCTGGTTGGGCCAGTCAGGATTTGGCACAGCTGCCACATCATGAGGCAAAACTCCCCAGAGATTGCTGCATCCTGAAGTTGTATTGTGTTGGCTTTTTTTTTGCTGTCAAAGATGACTTTTTCTTTGGTCATCCTCAGTTTATGCTGTTGTGGTTCAGGAAGCAGCAGTGTGCAAAGTGCTGGCGTAAAGTAAAAGCCTTGCAGAGCAGTTCAGAAAGTTGGGTGGTGCTCAGAAGCTGTAGGGAAACCTCACTGAACCCTCACAAGAGACCTGAAGAGCAACCTGGATCAATCTGGGAACCCAGCGAGTGAGAAAGCAGAGCATCCCTTTGAGATACTTGAACAAAAGACAGCAAAATATTTAGCCTGGCACTATCCAAAACTATGTGAAACAATCCTAAATTACGTGCCCGAGGTTAACATGCCTGCCTGCCGTGAGTGCATGGGCAAACCCCTTTGAGTCACATCACATCCAGAGTGGGAGCAGGGAGCCCTGCAGCTGCCAACTGCGCAGAAAACCCTGGTGTCCTCACCAGTACTTCAGAGATGCTGCATGGAAGCAGTGAAGGTTTGGCCATGCATACAGACCTGCTTTTTAACCCCCCTCCTTCTTTGTTCCTGTGTTTCCTGAGGCTTTCTAAGTGAGCAACTATTACCTCATGCTCGAACTTTTTTTTTTGTTTCAATATAATTTAGAGTCCAACCTGCAATAGGGATGTGAAAGCTGTGCAGGATGATGATGAGATCTGTGGGATATCAGAGCCCACATGGAGCTTTGGTCTCCCACTTCTATCCCAAATCCTTGTCTATCACTTGACTTTGTCTCCCCAGGAGAGGTACTGGGAAGGAAAAGAGGGGATGTCAGAAGAATACGCGCTCTCTCCCCCATCCCTGACAGCCTGGGCTCAGATTACACTGTTTTTCTCCCACCACAACTTGGCAGCACGAGGTGGAGTGAGTGAGGGAGGACGATGGTGTGTGGCTGGTGTTTTTTTAATCTATCAGACATTTCCCCGTTCTGCCAACTGCAAACTCCTGGCTGGTCATCCCCGCCGCAGCATCCCACGTTGCCATGCCAACAGAGGCTGTCATCCCCGCGTCGTGAGAGAATGCTCTGCTTTCCTGTGGACCACAGGCTGGCAACATGCCCGACTGATGTTGACCCCTCACCGGTGCATTTTGGGGGTTGCTTTTCCCCAGATCTTCCAATCCCAGGTAATAATAATCTACCTCTTGTCTGCTCCTTTAAGATGTCATCATCCGTGTTTGACTTAATCAGGACACCTTAGCATGATAAACAGCCTTCTCCTGACCCCTGCACTTCCACTGTGAATCAGATACAGCAAAGCAAACAGTTCTTTGCTCCCTGCCACACACCACCTCCCTGTCCTCACTGCTGTTGAGCAGGCATAGCCGGGGGGAGTGTGCAGGGTGGCTGAGGGACCCTGTGTAAGCATGGGTTCTTTTGGAACGTGTTTAAAAGTTGCCAAGCAGATATCCTGCAGGCTCACTCAGGAAACAGAAAGTTCAATGATCTTTGTTTCTCTCCACCAAGGTGAAGGTGCTTGTGGGAGGACTGTGGTTGTAGAACTGAGCCGGCATCAAGAGATAGCATCCTCCCTTGGGGGCTGAGGAGATCTGAGGAGGTGGAAGCAGTGGCTCTGTCACCTAGTCCCCAGCATGCTCCAGTCTGTCCTCTCTGGAGGGAGGAATGCCCTTGGGGGCATAGGACTCATGATGGGGGAGATACTGAGAGTACACTAGCAGCCAGCTAGTGTACTAGAGAAAATGTGATTTCCCTTAGATGAGGGCTTTGCCTGGTTGTTTTGAGGTATGGATTGCTTGCAAGGGAATAAGAGGTTGGACTGCGTGATCTCCAGAGCTCCCTTGTAAGCAGTGTTCAGGGGAGGCCTTATTGCTCTGTTTGACTATCTGAAAGGAGGTTGTGGCAAGGTGAGGGTTGTCTTTTTTCCTAGGTAACTAGTGATAGATCAAAGAGATGATGGCCTGAAGTTGCACAAACCAGACAGAGCCCCAGTGTGGGTTCCTACTGCCAACCCAGCCATGGCTTGCTGGTCCCAGCACAGCACAGCCTTTAACTTGGGCTGCTCCGTGCCTGCACGGACATCAAAGATGCTGAGCACTGTGGCCACTGCTGTTCCCATTCATATAGGAAACTGCATTTCCCTCCCAGAGGAGGTTTGTACTCCAACAGCATCACAGGAACATTTTTCAGCTCCATTTCCAGCTGCTTTGTTCTCCTGATTCCCTGCAGTTTCCTTGGAAAAAAGTTAATTTTCCCTGTGGGCTTCCTTTAGATGAAAACATTTCCCCCCAATGGATTTGGTGAGCAAAGAAAACTTCAATTTGGAACCTGAATAGAAATAATTCTTTCCATAATAATTCTCCACCTTGGTGGAGAAAGAATGGTTGTACACTGTGTGCCCCTCTGCCATGGTTTTGTTCAAAACGTGTGAGATACAGCCTAAATTTAAGTCAATAGCTTTCCCAAAGCTCTCACACTAGCTTCAGCTCACTTTCTGATACCTTCCTCTAGCAACTGGCACCAGCATAAAGCAAGGGTAATGTGTTACTCAAGTGTTGTCTTCGCACACACTGTAAACTGGTGCAGCAGGAGGTATTGGTTGGTGGAAATCAGATGTTTCTGTTATTGCTTCCACGATAGACAGCTCTTCCCAGGAAAAGATTTTCCTGCCCAAGAAAAGTGCAGTGGAGTGAGAGACCTGGCAGGAGAATGGCTGAGAAAGGATTCACAGCTCCTCCACGCTGTGCCCTGCATGGGGGACATAGATGGATTTTGTTCTGACTAGTGTCACAGCCCCTCTCAGTTTAAAGGTGGCATTGCACAGTACTTGAAATGAGAAGAAAGGTAAAACAAAACTTTATCCTGAACACCTCAGAAGTAGCTGTAGTCAGGAAAAGTATCCTTGCTCTTCTTCCTAAGTTGGGATAAATGAAGTACAAGCTTTGGAATTCCCTGCCAGGTGGCAGTCCTGTTACAAAGCTGCTTTCAATCAGGATGGAGAAGTACCAAGATGGAAAGAACTGAGCTAAAAGGTTTATCTTAATTATTAAGATTGTAGACCAGAGTACAGGGAAACTGTACTCTATTGCATCGCTGCTACTGCCTCACCGTGTGAGTGCAAACACGATAGCTTGTTCTGTGTGTCTCAGAGGCAGAACGGATGAATGCCTCCTCCTGAGAACACTGTGAGATGGTGTGCTTTTTGGCAAAAAGCAAAAAGGGAAGGCAGCGAGCAGCCAGGGGGTCAGCTGACAGCCTCGATGTGTAGAGGGACAGTTCTGCATGGCAGCAGGGGACAGGTGCAGAGGGCTGAGCTCTGTCTCCTGCCCAAATCAGTGCTGCATGTGGACTGAAGTAAAAGTAGATGGGGAATACTCATGCATTGGACAAAGCAGCATTCCCCAGAATTTTTTGGAGAGTGGAGGTCTGCTGCCAAGACTCATGGTGCTATCCATGCTCCAGATACGGGAATCTCAGAGTCCTCTGCCTGGCAGGGTCAGCAGTGATGAGGTAGGGACCTGCCAGTGGGAGAGGAGCTGGCACTCCAGCTGTCACTGCCCCAACAGTGGGGGGATGTGGTCTCCCTGGGATCTTCCCCAAGGCCTGCTGGTGCCCTATGTGCTTCCCTCAGCTACAGTCCAGCCAGGGCACAGAGTTCCCTCCTGTCTACATGCTGACAGTGCACCCAAAAGTCTTTGTGGGTGCAAATGAGAGGACAGAGGTGCACGGAGACCTGTGACTTTGAAAAGGAATACCCAGATCAGGAACATTTAAGGATGGAAACCAATTACTTTTCATGCCTGTTTCCCCCACTCCCACATAATCTTCTCCCTTTTTCTTTTTTTTCCTCCGATTTTAATTTCAAAACAATTTAAAGCAAAGGTAGGGTAGATTCACACTGTCTGTGCTGATTAAACCTGACCTGTCAGTCAGTGAGTGTGGTCCCTCAGGACAGCTGGACCGGGAGCCTTTTGAGACTGGTCGGAGAGGTGCTGTTAGTCCCAGGGAAGCCCTGTGTGGATGCTTGTTGCTCAGAAAAAGTCATTGCAATCAACTTCAAAACTTGTGTGGAATCTCCAGGGATCACAAGGGCACCAGGAGTATGTCTTCCTTAGAAGAGAACAGGAGCAATTCAGAGGAAACCTGCATATTTCTGCTGTTCTTTGGATTGAAGCCACAACACACCCGAAAAGAAACTATAGCCACTCCCTGGAAGGTGATGGCCACGCACCTTCACAGCTCAGCCCCTCTTCCACCTTCCCCTCTCTGGCTTCTTTCTTTTACTCCTTCTTGATTGGACTTTCATCTCCTCTACAGTCCTTCCCACACTTTTGTGTCTCTGCTTTGCTCCAAGCACATCCCTCTGCTGGAGCACTCACCCCTTCCCTCTGCCATGTGCACAGACTGGAGATGCTCCTCTCCAGCACAGCCCCCAAGAAGACCTGCCGTGTGCTCCATCACTCCCAGCCTGTTGCCAGGCAACGCAGCATCACACACATTTCACTCTCAATCTCCAAAATTAAATGTACATACAGGGGATTCTCCTCTTGCTCACTGGGAGAGGAACCTCGTAGACATTAGTTTGGTGTAGCCAAGACAATGAGGGGCTCCAGCTGTCACCATTTGCTGTGCCTGGTACAAATCTAGAATCATCTAGTTCAGCTCAGGGCTGTTTCTTACCAGTGTAGGAGGGAACGCAGCACCCATCTCATTTGTTTTCTCTTCCACAACATGCCTAATACACAAACATGGGGCTTTGTACTCTTACAGAGAAGTTTTGTTTTCATGTTTGCAAAGTGAATGCTTGAATGAGTTAGAAGTTGAGCCATGACCAGAGCTTATTAGCTGTCAGCAGGCTGATGGACTGTCAGTCCTATTTCAGAACCAAGATACATGTTACACCATCTTCCATCCTACAATGTACAAATTGCATTTCATGACAGCAATATAACACTCCTGAGAGCAAGTTTTGGCACCATTATCACCCTTCTCAGGTCGTAAAAGTCACTCACTCTCAGCCACCTGTTTTAGAGCCATCAGACAAAGCCCCCTGCAGCCACGAGAGTGACCGAAGGCCATGGGAAAGTGCATATGAATATTATCTCACATAAAATGCTGAGTTAACAAGGAGCACACATCATGTGCCCAGTGAGAACATTTTACAAATTCCCCATTCCAGTGTGGAGCAGTCATAGAGGAAGCACATATCTGCCTCAATTTCCCACTTGAAAAATAAAAACAGAAAATTATTACACACGGAGGAGTAGGGCTGTTCCTTCTGCAGTCTTGGAAAGTTTGAAAGCAGTTTTATGTTCTCTCTTTTATCTCTGCTCAGATTAGAAAGGCAAGATGAACACCTTGATGTGTGACACCTGTGTCTGTCATCTTCCAGCCAGGAAGCTTTATGAATTTGGTTGTCATTCTGAAGCTCCCTTTAGTACGGCTCTTATTCAGGCACCTTCTGTGCACTCCCCCTGCGATATTATCACTTACCATTGTCCTCCATACTATGACAGTGCAGGTCACCTTTCTCTGTTGTTTCCAGAACATGTCTGAACCTGCTTGACCTTTACGAGGTATGTACTGTATGCATAGGCAGTACATGCAAATGAACCCCAAGCTGGTAGCCCAGACAGCACTTGCATAGACCGCGTAGGAACTGACTGAACATATAGGAGCTGGAGAGCATTTAACTGATGCAGGAACAAGCAATCTCCTGGCTGAGTTGGCTCCAACCACTGGGTCACTGCCAATGAAGGAGACCATCATGAGCTTTGTCATGGGAGAAGGCAGAATCCTATGTGCCTGGACTGAATGAGATGTGGACTCAATCACCATCAGGTGAATGGGGAAATAGGTACCCTGCTGCAACACAAAGGAAAGCACAGCAATGACAGCAGAGCAGAAAGGCCCTAGGCTACAACAAGTGAGGATTTGCTTAAATACAACAGCTATGAGCACAGAAACAAAGGAAAGAAGGTCCTTACCTTCAGAAGACCTCAGGTACATAGGGATCTCCAGCAAAATGCCCTTGCTTTTACTGACAGCCCTTAAATGAAGTCCAGGAACGGGTGGATCCTGGCTCCATCCCTTCCAGTCACTCAGTACATTGCATGCACCTGAGCTCCCCTGAGTTGGCCCTGCCTTCCCACCAGGTGCTCAGTCACTGGTTCAAGCCATGACTTATCATTTCCACTACTCGTACAGTGTGCAGGAATAATCTCTTCTGTCACATTCTCTTCAGCCCATCAACATATAAGTTAGAGGAGATAGCTTCAGGTGGCACTTCCAAGGTTTGCTCCAGAAACTCCCTGCTCTGTGGCCATTGGGGCCCAGGTTCTGACTTTGTTGTCTTCTCCTCCTCCTTTGTAATGGTGCTCAACTGACCTCAAAGCGATAAATTTTCATGGAGAGAGGGGGAAAAAGGTGCTGAAGCTATCCAGCCCTCTCTATGGAGTTCAGGGCCTCTTTTTAAATCTAGATCACAGAATCATAGAGTCATTAAGATTGAAAAAGACCAAGATCATGTAGTCCAACTGTCAGCTCATCCCCACCATGCTCACTGAACCCTGTTCCTCACTGTCACATCTGCCCTTATCTTGATCACCTCAGGCAGATCAACACTTGCTCCCTGCTTGGTGTCATCAGAAAGCTTATCGAGGGATCCTTGCAGTCTTCTTCACTACTCCATGTGCTCTCCAGGACTGCAGATAGGAGGTTTGATTCTGAAGGGGAATTAGCTGCCAACATAAATGGTAAGGAACATCCATAGCACTGAGGGGTGCCACAGCATCCAAAACTGGGGAGCCTCAAGAGACACGTGCACCCAACAAATGCACTGTATCACAGCAGATCTCCACCCTTAGCAGTAATGAGTTTGGAGATGTTTTTTGGCACTTCTTAACTGTCTGCGGGGGATGGAGCTCCTTGTCCTTGCCTTGGGCCCTTCACACCGCCAGTCATAATATGATCAGAAATGCCAGTCTCAAAGGGCATCACTACCATTCCTAACTGCTGTTGTGGAAATGTGAAGAGAAATTAAACGTGGGGCCTTTGATGTGCTAAGCTCAAACCTGAGTAGGCCTTTACCCGGGGCAGGATAGTGTCACTATCACTCTGCAGCTGTCAGGCTGTGGCATGGGGAAACTACCATGTGCAGGGCTGTTCTTTCGCTGTAGACACGGGAGCTAAAGCTTCTCAATAACTACAACTATCTCAGCACTTCGGCAACCATAATTGAAGGACCTTCACTTGGCTGTACCGTTTTTCAAACAAATGAAAGCTCAAACTGGACTGTTCTGCGGGCTTGTAATAAAGGTCGGCTGAAATGGGAGGCAGCGTGTGAACTCATTTCCATTGAGAATTAATTCTGCCTTCCCACCACAGTTTCCATCCTCTGGCAAAAGAGATTTGAGCACAGGCAAGATGCACGGCTGCATGCAAAGCTCTGCTCACCAGTTCACCCATTCACAGTTCCTAAAAATAGCAAACATTTCCGCTCGCTCTTGAGAATTCTGCACTATCTTGCAGAAGTGCACGATGAAGGATCTTTAACTCAGCGAAGATGGGGAACCCTGGATATAGACTATGCCTTTGGGATATTTCCTTAGAAATATACAGTATCTAGCATATGGTGTGTCCAAGCTCATGGGGCTGATGTGAGGAGGGATTTGTGGCTTAAAGGACACAGAGTTGCCAAAAAATGATGCTCCCAGCTGTTCAAGCAGTTGTTGTTGTCTGTCAGCTACATCAGGACATGTGGTCTTCTCACCCAAAGGTGATTATGAGGCACTGTAATTGCTGGTAGAAACTTTGTCCTGGGGAAGGTCTTGAAGAAAATCTTTTCTGCTAGGAACCCACAAGATGTAACTGCCAAAGGTTTCTGTCTTGGTGAGATCAGGCCTAGGTGCAGCTGCAGCAAGTGCAGGAAGAAAAGAGCATGTCCTATACGAGGAAGGAAATATTCTCTTGCTTCTGCCTTTCCCTGTTTTCCCATCATGAGCTACACTTCATTTATTTGCATGGTGCTTTTTGTCTTCTGTGCAGGGAGATCAGTAGCACGGTTTAGTGTCCAGTTTGCTTTGCTTTCTCTTGTTGTTTTGTTTCTTGTTTCTTTTGTTGCTGTTGATTGGGTTTGTTTGTTTTTTTTATTGCTGTTCTTGATGACTATTTTTCCTGCTTTGGAAGAATTAACTGTGATCTTCAAGGAGTTGCTGGTTTGACAGAAGAGCCTGTCCCCTCCTGTCAGCGGTGTGTGGAGATGAGAAAGGTTTTCCACCTTGATGGCAAACTCTGGACAGAAGTGGCATTTAGCTGATAACTGTGATGGCAGGGGAAATAGCTCCTTATTCCCCCTGCCTCAGCAGCTCCTCAGGGCTGGAGGTGACACTGCTTAGTGGTACTGGTGGAGATTTATTTTGGATGCTCCCTAGTGCTAGTTCTAATTATGGTGTTTACTGATGTGAGATACTTTCTACAGAAATATCTATCCAAGTTCCATTTGCTGAGTGCATCTGTGTGCTAGGAGAAGAGGTCCACAACATGCCTTGGTTCTGGCAAAGCCCTGCTTCTCTTCCCTGTTTTTACAGAGAGGTAAGTGCTATCTGATTCATTGCTTGGCTGCTTTACTTGTGCAGACCCTTCAGGACAGCACTGATTTCTCCCTCCTATGTCACAAACACAAAGATGGAGGTGGGAAACATATGAACACCTAGAAAGTGCTGAACCATTGGATACCATGCACTCTGATAGCTATAAACCAGAAGCCATAATCTGTAGAGGCACTATCACACTGTGTCTGTGGGACTGAAGACAGAGGTGTCCACAGGAGACAAAGGTTATGGTGTAGAGGCTGCAGCAGAGCAGCAAGTAGGAGGGTAGTTCAAATGAATGATTTAATAACATAGGACAGTGGACAGCCATGAACAAATTCCTCCATGGCCTCTTCAGGATGATTACAGCCACAGCAGCTTCTTTTTTTTTTTGCTCAGAACATGAACTTCAGAAATAAACACTGTTGGGTTCTCTCTGGAGAGAAGGCAGCCCCCAAGGAGGGGAGGGAGACCCAGATCTTGGGGCTCTGGGAGTCTCTGCCTGTCTTCTGGAGGGGAAGAAACAAATACCTCAGTGAGGATCTTTGTATATTAAATGTGCATCAGCCTTAATGAGACTCAGCAGAGATGGGTGACTAATTCCAGAGCAGTCATTTATTTGTGAACATGGCTTCAGGTAGATTATTCAAGAGCACACGATGGTGTCTTTGAATGCATTTGCTGCTAAGCAATTGGCTTTCTGAAGTTCCATGTTGTGGCTGAATGGTCAGATAATTCATGTGATACGGTTTCTGCTCCCGACTGGGTGAACTTGCAAGCACAAATGTCACCATTTGTGAGCATAATTTTTCCCCTTCATGTATGCCTCTGACATTTGCTTTCCACTTACCTTTTTGCCAGTAACATACAATCACAGCTGGTGGGATGAAATACTACTAATGGGC
Organism: Oreortyx pictus; assembly: GCA_036925125.1. Classification (NCBI taxonomy): domain Eukaryota; kingdom Metazoa; phylum Chordata; class Aves; order Galliformes; family Odontophoridae; genus Oreortyx; species Oreortyx pictus. The sequence goes on from JAUPFR010000012.1 coordinate 9,947,103, forward strand.
CAGAGAAGGCAGTATTGGAATGGCCCAGGATGGGGCTTAATGGGGCCATTGGTGCCTGGAGCTTTGAGAGAGACAGAGGTTTCTCATCTCTCCCAGGAGCTCCTCTCTGGTACCCAGCAGTTAATTCAGATCGAGTGCTTCAGAAACATGCTGCTGCCAGGAGACCTGTGCACTGCTGCAGCAGTGGATGGGGCTGATGTCACACCTTTGTGACAGCAGGCAATGAGGGGAGCTGAAGCTTGGCCTCCTACACTCGAGGCTCCTGGTGGCACGTTTGCACATGGGGAAACATCACAGGATCCTGATATCTCCATGCCAGCACTGCCTGTGCCCTGTACCACGGGGCTAGGTGCTCCAGATGAGACATGAGCAACCACACAGGAGACAACCTGCCACGTGGAAATGGGGAAAGTGGATGATCCTTGGCTTGAATAGCCTTTTTGGCCTGAGGCTGAACCTGACAAAGCACAAGCTCACATCTACTGAACTGGTTCCTCCCCTGCAGCAAGCATGCAAGGAAACCCTATTGTTTTGAAAGAGCCCCCAAGCCATGGGAATCGTGAGATGTGTGCAGGGATCATTTTCCAAAAGCATCAGCAGTCAGTGTGACACCTTTTCCCCTCCCATTCTTGCAGTGCCTTTGTGTGGAAGCAGAACCTTCCTGGATCCCCTTTTTCCCCATGGTGGCTGCCTCCAGGACCTCTTTGTTGTGACAAGAGCTGCACAGGGAGGACCGTCCCACCACCAAGATGGTGTCCTTCAACCCTCATTTTGTTGCAGAGAGCATCAGTTTGGGTTGTTTCTCTTCCCAAGGGCTTGCAGAGGGACAGCCCCAATGGGTTGGTAGGTGCAGCAAGGAGAGGGCCTGCTCAGAGTTGCTCTCCGGGTTCAATGTCTGACAACCTGCAATTGAGGGGTGTTGCCCAGCTGCCATCCTTCACTGCCTCGTGTGCCTTTTCAGGAGTGTTCTTAGCCTTGCCCTGCTTAGCTGCAGTCACACATCTGCTCTGCCCTTAGGCCCAGAGGGCTTTGGAGAGCCCCCACACACAGGTGTCAGCCTGGGAGAACCCTGCTTCAAGGTCTGCTTCCCCTGTGCATCCCCTGCCCGGATGGTGCTGGCAGGAGAGCTTGGATGGTTCCTCCCAGGGATACTGCCCCTGCTCTGTGCTTACAGTGCTGCTGTGACACTACTTCTTCCCAGGAAAAATTCCTCCATGGAAATCCATCACTCCATGCCTGATCTAGAGATGTAGAGCTCCTTAATTATATTACTTTTTTAAGATAAAGATCAGAAGCCGATACACAGGAGATTGACTGAAGATTTCAGTGACTGTTACCATTTCAGTGGGCAAAACTCTAGCATCAGCAGCTGATCCTCAGCAGTGTTTCTGACAGTTTTGGCTCCCTTTACTCAAACTGTGTTGTACTCATAGCATAACGCTCCTTGGGGAAACCTGAGCATCCCCGTTTCCCTGGGCTTCCCTGGCCTGGAAAGCCCCCCACCCTGACCAGAACCCTCAGAAGGTCTTCCCCAGCTCCCCATGAGGCCTCCAGGCCACTCTCTGCCCTGTAGCATGGAAGGACTTCCAGCAGATCACCTTCTCCTTTATCTCTGTGGCTGGAGGAAGAAGTCCAGCCTTCGCTGATCACCATTCCAGACAACCACAGCAACCATCAGCTCCTGCAGCTCAGCCACCTTTGTCCAGGAGCATCCCCCTGCCTACAACTCCATCCTCTCCCCTGCTCCCACCTCCCCAGGAATAAGCAAAACCCTGCTCTCTGCAAGCCAGCAGGGGTTAATGCTGTCAGCCATGACGTCAGGATCGCAGTTTGCCCAGAGAGTCCCCCTCCCCATCCCCAAACTCCCTCTCTCCTCCCCTCCTCTTGTGACTTTGCAATGAGCAGCAAAACTCCACAGGAGCTGCGGCAACAGCACTAGGGAGTCATCCAGCCTCCCTCAGAGAGCAGCTCCTTCCACAGACAGGGATTTATTTATTTTTTACACATGCATATATGCATTTATTTATTTATCGGATTGCATTTGTTTTTTGTTTTTTTCTTCCTTGTATCATTTTAACCCTTTCAGAAAAGCCCCAAACCATCCAAGTGATGAGCCATAAAATAAAATAGCAGCACGGTGGGGTGGCACTGCTTCCCCTTCCCCCTCAGAAAATAAAGAGGGAGGGGGGAGCAGGTAGATAAAATCCAGAATAAAATCGTATTGCTCGATAACTCACGCCTCCCCCCTCACACACACACACACACACTGCACACACGCACACAGACACACACACCACTCTCTTTCTCCTCCTCCTCTTCTCTGAAGGTGGGTAGCAGGAGCCATGCAACATCTGCAGAACCGGATGGCAAAAGAGCAGGAGGAAAAATAATCCAAGTGGAGTGCTCAAGGGACACTGAGTTCTTTTTTTTCTTTTTTTTTCCTTTTTTTTTTTTTTTTCCTTTTTTTTCCCTTCTTCTCCGCGTACCTGTGAGATTCGATTTCACATTTTGCTAAGCTCATTTTGGGGCATTTTATTTTTCTTTCTCTTGGGATTTTCTCCATTGCCAGAGGATGTCTCTTGTTGAGAGGATGCTGAAAGGAAGAAGAAACGAATTCTTTGACTGGCACTGAAGGAGGGGGGGGGGATATTTTTCCCCCACATTTTTTAGTTTTTCTCATTATTCTTTTTCTCCGGGAAATCACTAACTGGGGGGGGTCGGTTTCTTTTTTCCCTCCCCCCCTTTCTTTGGAGGGGGATTTTAGGAGATCCATCCTTCTTTCCCCTCCCCTCCAAAGATTTTTTTTTCATCCTTCGTCTTTGTGGAAATGTGGACATTTCAGGCAGACAGATTGAGTGGAATTGTCTCTGCTTTAGCAGCTCTTTGTGTCGCCTGCTGTGCGCAAAGGTAAGGATTGCGATCCCAGGCTGCAGGGACAGGGGGGCTGATACAGGGGATGTTTGTTTTCTTTGGGATTTTCTCCATCGATCTGTGTGTGGGAAAGGGGAGGGGGTCCTTTCCCCAAATTGCTTCCCCAGCCGCCTGTTGTTGTTATTTCCCAGCCCGTGTCATGCCAGGGGGAGGAGGGATGCTCATACATGCAGTGTGCTGCAGACGGAGCCCACCTCGCAGCCCACTTGCAGCGCGTCCCCCCCCACCCCCCCCACCCCCCCCTTCCTGCTCAACCTGGGGGGAAAACAACAAAACGAAGCGCTTTGCTGGGAAACATGGTGTCTGTGGGAGCCGAGCTGCGTGCATACGCACCCGGCACAGGGCTGCCTCGGCCGTGCCTGTGTTGCACACACACACACACACACACACACACACACACACACACACACACACACGGTGCACACGCAGCCACATCACATCCAGGCGTGCTGTGCCGTTAGCAGAGCCCAGCTCCGCAGTGCACAGGAGGCGATGCCTACGTCTGTGCCTACACGCAGATTTATGGCATGCCACATAATCATCTGGGGGTGCAACCGGCTCAGATACAGCCCTGCATGTACGCATCCATCTGTGCTGATTGGCCGCACACATGTGCATGGCGACGCACCAACAGCACGGCACGGTTTACCTGCTCTGTGTGTAGCCATGTCAATGTTTGCACTGCTTCCCTGCATGCCCAGGCTGCAGCTATTCCTGGTGCACGCCTTGAGCACTCCGAGCAATCCCAGCAGCCAGAGGTGCAGGCACTCATCCAGCCTAGACAAGGTGTACGGAGCACACCTGTTTGCTCTGACACAGGCGTTCCTGCTGCCTGCATACACAGGAGCAGTGCTGCCTGCTCCTCCTCACCCTCCTTCTGACTGATGCAGCCAGGTGGGTTTGTACGTGTGTGCTGGGGTGGGAGCTGGTGCATTACGGTGCTCAGCCATGCATGCTAACAGAGCGTTCCCTTCGCACATATGCAGCTCCCTGCACAGGCTTGCATGTCTGTATACACTAAGATTTATGTTCCCACAGTTATAGGCATGCACATGCGCAGAGTCATGCCCACCTTCTGCACACTATTTGTGCATGAATCTAATGGGTATGGACACATACAGAGACATGCTTAGAAGCAAATGTGTAAAGAGCAGTGCTCACAGCAGCAGCCTGTGCTCAGACATGTCCTCGCATGTGTATTTATGTGTATATTTCTTCTGCTTATGGCCCAGACAGACATTCACCTACAGTCTCAGTGCACATCTCTGCACATCCCGGGGACAAACTGCTCTCCCGTGTGCACATGCCTCCAGCTACTCCCACTCATCCCTGCCAGCAGCACAGTGTGCACGTATGTGGATGTTTGGCTGCAAGTGTGTGTATATATGTAAAGCACATGCACACCCACACAGCCAGGGACACGGTATTCACAAATTCAGCTCACAGGATGGATGGACGTGCTCCCTCGGCGGATGCAGACCCACATTTGCCAGGAATAGCACTGACATGCAGCTGCTCGCCCACAGCTGGGCAAACGCACAACTTGCCTGCTCAGCACGAGGGAAGTGGCTTTGGGGATCTAAAAGAGCACTGAGAGACAAGAGACCTTGTCCTTAATCACAGTGCCGATTTTTGCCCTTGTGGGGCCAACTGGTGGGAAGGAAGGAGCCCCTCTAACCCTTTTCCTCCTCTGCCCCTGACTTCATGGACCCTGGCACGTTGGCTGCTGTCTATGCTTTGGTTTCTTTGCCCATATTGAAGGGGTAACACAGCTTCCTGAGCTCATGTCTTGCGTGAGGTAGAAGTGCCTAGCCCCACTGAGAAATGCATACTTTGTATGCTGAATATGGAAATCTATGAACATAAAAATCTTTGTGCCCAGGAGTGACTATCTAGAGACGAAAAATGCTGATGGACACTAATACAGTGAATACATATACAAAAGTGCACAGCAAAAACTTGCATACCTGCATAGAAATCCACAGGTGCAAACATCCTTGCAAGCACAGGCACAGTACTGTGAAAACATCCACCTGCATGCCCCTTCTGGCCTTCTTACAGTGATTAAAACAACGCTCTCTAAGGATATCTCTTTGTAAGGTGCTCAGTCAGGGCAGCAGCTCAGCCACAACCCTGGCACAAGTGCTGAAGGGTTTGTGCCTGCACCAAAGCTGGGCTAGGGAGGTGTGCTGGCTCACACTGTACATCACTGGCTGAGAGATCCCTGCACGTCCACAACCTCACTGCATGCCCAGTCTCACCAACATCATATGCCTCCATCCACTCCTGTACAGAGAACCTGGCCCCAGCCCATGGCACCCATTAATTCCTGCTTCTTTGCAGGAAACCGTGTCCACATCCCACCTTCTCCTCACAACCCAGCAGAGCACCTGTAGTCCCATCCATGAAGGCCTGGATGTCATCAGACACATGCATGTGTTTCTGCGCATCTGTCACAGCTGTAGCCTTGAGCTCCAGTGCTTTGGTGTGTCTGCATGGCCCTGCAGCCATGCAGGAGGCCATGCATGCCCCATAGAGTCAGCCCTGTGTGTGTGTGTGTGTGTGTGTGTGTGTGGAGACACACGGACATGTCAGGACAGACGCTGGTGTCCGGCCAGGCACAGGCTGGCTGGCAGAGGTAGTGCCATGGTGCAGCTTTACTTTGACTTAGATGGATGTGGGAGGCAGTGCTGACAGGGAGACATGCTGTTCTGGTGGGTGACTGCAAGAAGCAGAGCTTGTTACCACCAGGGACCCTATTTCTCATGCAGAGCAGGGGATGGAGGGTGGCACAGGGGCTGAGTTCCAGGTGACATAACCTATATACCCCACAACATGGAATAGGTTCAATATTTTTAGTATCCTCTGCATTCTGGTTTCCTACCTTTGGTTTTGCTTTGCCTCACGGGCTGCTTTTAGGGGGAACTCTCTTCTCACTGAAATGGCTGGGAGGGCTGAAACTGCTGAAGCAGGGACAGCCCTGCATGACATGACAGTCAGGGGGCCGGAGGGCAAGGCGCCGTGCCCTGGCACACACAGCAGAAGATGGACCCTGCCTCCCATCTCTGCCTCCTGATTCGCGTTGCTAAGAAGCCATGGTGATGCTGAGTGGCAGAAAATGAATTTTTACATGCCAAAGATTGGCTGTGTGTTATGACATTGCTTTTTCCTGTCCTTCAATAGCATGAACACACATCTGGGTGCACAGGGAGGCAGAGCTTGCACTGGGTTGTGGCAGTGCAGGCTGTGTGTTGGGGGGGCAGGTGTGCAGTGGGAACATCAGTGCATGAGTGTCCACTCTATGCAGTGTGAAACTGGTGGAAGGTGTCCAGAAAGGTGGGTTGGTGACCAGGGTGCACCAGGCTGCGGGATGGCTGGGAGGCAGCCATGCACTGGGAGGCAGCACAGGTTGCATGGTCCTGTGGGGTGCAAGGAGTCATTACAGAATCATAGAATGGCCTGGGTTTTAAAGTACCTCGGAGATCAACTAGCTTTAACCCCCTGCCGTGGGCAGGGTCACCGACCAGGCTCCCCAGAGAGCAAGACATCCAGTTTTGCCTTGAATGCCTGCAGGGATGGGGCATCCACAACCTCTCTGGGCAATCTGAGGGACTCTCTGGGCCCTGTGGGATGCTGTGGGATATGAACGATGCTGTGATTGAGCTAGATGGTTGGGATCCCCATGTACGGGTCTGGGAGCACAAAGGATGACAAAGATTCTCTCCTTTTTCTTTCAGCCCATCCACTGGGAATATTTCTGTGGTGAAAGAGATTGTGGACAAACTGCTGAAGGGCTATGACGTCCGCCTCAGGCCTGACTTTGGAGGTATGGTGTTGGCTGATTGTGGGGAGTGGAGCACGGGATCCTGCCTGCACCATGTACCACCCCGCAACATGCTCCCTCCTGCCTCCTCCCTCACATTTTCTTCCTCTCCGTGGTTTCCCTCCTCCTCTCCTCCCTCCTTCTCCTCCCTGCTCTTCCTCATCCTTCCCCATCCCTGGCTCCTTGGTCTTTCCAATGCCTGCTTTGGCCCCTGGCTCAGCTGAGCGCTGAGCTCTGCAGGGCATGGGCCAGCTCTGTCAGTGCAGGTTCGATGTTGCTGAGTGCCACTGGAGATGCGAAGTGTAGAAAAAAAAGTGGAACTCTATCCTGAATTTGCAGTGTCTGCAGACAGATGGGTGATTGTTCATGGTAGGATGTTTCTGAGGACATTTTGCTGAGGCAGACGCTCTGGATTTTCTCTACCCTGAACTTTCCTCACTCAAGGACCATAGTTCATGTCTCCATAACTTCTGCTGCTCCTGGTGCCAGATTTTATAGTTTCTCTCCCTGCAGATGGTTGAGATGTCCATTGTCAAGGCTGTCAGTTGGTCTGTACCCCTTAATGACAATGTGGGATAAAATATTACTTGGAGAGCCACTGACCTCACTGTTGTTCAGCAGAAGATGGAAAGATCTGCAATTCCTCTCTTGTATTCTGTGAGCAGAAAGGAGAATGGGAAGAGTTTGTTCTTGTTGCCCTGGTGGAGATGAAAAATGAAATAATTCTTGGGTATTGTCATACTGCAGGGCACTGCTAAGGTCTGTCTGTTGGAAAGATGAAGGCACTGGAGATCCCACCACTGACTGCATGGTCAGAGAAATCCCAAGAAGTTGTGGGGTTGGGTTGGAGCACTCCTGGCTTCAACTCCCATGCTTGGCTGTTTTCAGTCTCCTCTGGGCAATGCCAGTTTCTCCTCAGGAGGAGGAGTGTGAGACTGGGGGAGCTTAAGCCTGAGGAGGTCAGATGTTCTCCAGACAAGTACTGGGAAGCAGATTCATTTATGTGCGTTTGAAGGGAACAGCTACCAGACTCAGGTCAACGGAGGGCAAGGGAGGAATTTTCTTGATCCAGATCTCCTTGAAACCATCAGTAGGGGAATATTGCTGTGGATTTCTTCAGGTTTTGAAGTTACCCTGGTGATGTGAGAGCAGCACAAGGTGCTGTTGGCCCAGGGCTAGTGGGGGCTGTGGGATGGGGCAGTGCTCGTTCCTCCATGGTGCAGCTGGGTGTTGCTTCAGTGCAGTAGGGTATGGTCTTGTAAGCACATGCAAGACAGCAGGGTTCCTTCCTCTCCCTCCTCTCCTTTGGATGTGAAATGCAGCTGGATTGTTTTAAGGGTCTATCTGGGAAATATGAAGTGCCCCTATTAGCTGACCTGCCCCAATCACAGGAATTGGTGCAGTCACATTTTATGAGGAAGGGAGAACTGCAGAGATGACATAAAAAGAGAGAGGAAAACCATCTCCTAAGCTGCTGAGATTATTATGTTACAGTAAAACAGCAGGTAACCTGGCTCCATGGGGGCACAGAGCAGAAGGGTGGGGGGAGCTTTGGAGGTCGTGCACCTCCAGATCCCTGGGGCACCCAATTGCCCCTGGGACACACCACCCCATCGTTCAGTCCAGGTGCTGGTGATGCTGCTGGCACTCTGTGTACTGCATGGGCTGGGCTAAGCATGCAGTGCCTCCTTCCTGACTGTAAAATGGATGTTTTTGAAAAACCATCACAGTTTATTTCATTTTACCTTGAATTCCCAAAGTACAAAGTGCATTTTCCTCACTCAAGCTGAGAAAGAGAAAGAAAGCAGTAGACTTAATTCCTGTACGCATCTCACTGTTGCCTTTCGCCCTCTCTTGCCCCTCCCTGTGCTCGGGAGTGCAAAGAACCCTCTGGCAGTACTCACTATTGTGTCTTCAGTGCTCAGTGTGCAGAAATACCGTAACTCTCAGCGTGTCTGGCTCTCTGCTCTTGAGGATAAGATTATGTGTGAAAAAATTGCCATCTATAAATAAGGGAAAGATGGGCTGTTAGGTGGGTCTGAAAACTGGAGGTCATTAGTTTGTACACCCAAGGAAAAACAGTGGAAGTCTCCTAGCACCATCACTGCCCTTAAAACTCACCAGCTGTCTGAGATTTTGGGGCAAATCCATTGCTAGGATAAATCCAGAGAGGTCACACCAAGAGTCATTTAACCTGTAGCGGTTTCTGGTCCCAGAAGACTTGAGGACTGGGCTGTTTTCCAGGACAGTGCCCATGCCTTGGATGCTGGGCAAGATGGGTATAAGCCATCTCCGCTTGGGAAGGTGATTACTCTTCACCCACTCTGATTCTGAGAAGACCATATAGAGTGAGCTATGAATGGCCAAGATGGCATCTTGGTGGAATGGCAGGTCCTGGTTGGAGCTATGGCCCAGGAGGAAAAGCACAAGGCCATCTTGGGGCTGACAGAGCTGTAACCAAAGTCTCTGGCTGGACAGGGAGATAGGAGCAAAACAGCTCCTCTCCCCTTCTGGCATAAAGGAACACATTCCCCACTTTCAACCTCACACCCTTGGTCCTTTACTCTATCCACAACTATGATCTGACCCCGGTCTATCTGTAGTGCCAGGCTCAGTTTTGAGGCAGAAGAATGCAGAAATCATCCCACTGGCCTCAAAGTGAAGAATGCTGCTTCTCTCCTTTCCCTGGAGAAAGGATTTCCAGCAGCACCACAGACCTTTGCTCCATCCAAGGGTCCTCCTTGTCCCAGCACCCCCATTGCACCTGGAATGTGGTGCTTTAACAGCTCCAAATGCAACTCACAGTTCCCAAGTCCTCTTTTTTTTTTTTTTTTTTTTTTTGAAAGAGAATGAGAACTCTGGCTAATGCCAAAAGGAGGACAGGCCTGCTGGGGATTGCAGTTCACTTTTTAATTTTGAGATGCCTCGTTAGCTCCGGGCCGAGCTGAGTGGCTGAGAAGCATCAGCCACTCACTCTCCTCCCCTCTCCCCCACCCCCTGGAAACCCATTAGGCCGATGAGCAGGTCGGCTCTCAGGGGTGGTGCGATGGCACCGAGTGTGACACGCTCACCTGGGAGCTGAGCTGAATGGCAGGAAATGTGGGAGAAGGAGGGAAAGTTGGAACAATGTGGGGGTGATGGAAAAATCTGGGAGCACCGCCTCCAGAAAGCCATCCTGGGTCAGCAGAGGCTGCCCAAGGGAGTCAGAAGCCAGAAGTAGAGTGGGTGATACTGAAGTGGGTGCTGTGGGGACAGCAGGTACATCCTCATCCTTGGGCGCAGGTGATAAACCCTTCAGCCCTGGTGAGACCTGGACATTCCTTCTTACTTTCCGGATACTGTCTCCCAAACCCTAGAAGAGCATGCCAGGTCAAGGAGATGTGGGACAGCGGCACACATGCAGGGATAGCAATGCTCAGTTTTCATGGGCCCAGCAAGGAGAAAGGGCATGGTGTCATCACAACACAGCTCTAAGGGGTTTGGCCAGGGCTGTGGTGAGGATCTAGACCAGGTTTGGAGGAAGTATCTGTAGGACAGGAGAAAGATTAAGCCAGTCTGCTGGAGATCTCTGCCTTGGTACTGCAAGAACAGCAGTGGAAGGGAGGGAAGGAGCTTTTTAGGGAGGTACTATGGAGCCTGTTCAGCTCTTGGGGAATAGGGCAGCTCACAGGGAGACCAAGTGGCAGTGGCAGGGATCCATAGGCCCTGCCCTGGGGGATCAGTGACACAGCGGCCAGTGCCTCCTTCCAGGTGGGTTGAAAGCCAGGCCATGGCACAGCAAAAAGGATACAGCAAATCCCCGTGTAGAACTGGACGATGCTGCAGATCTGTTCTGGAAAGCGTTACAAAGCTACAGCTGGGGGAGAGGGAGTTTTCAGAGCAGCACCCTGTTTCTTGTAAGTGCTCTTAGGCACTCACTTTCAGAAGCATTAGTACCATAGGAGGAAAAAAAAATAAAAAGAAAGAAAGATACAAGAAAAAAAAAAAAAAAAGACAAAGTAAATGAAGACTATCTTGCCCCAGGGTAGAGAAGCCAGTGAAGGAATGGCAGGAGGATCCTGCTTGAGCTCAGTGACTCAGCTGCTCTCTGTTGGTGCAACATTTCCAACCTGAAACTTTGCAAGACTTTCTCTTCTTTCAAGGAGATAAAGGAAAGAGGACCCTGTATGGAATCTTTTACAGACCTTAGTCAAAAAACAAAGGGATGTTATCCCCTGCTCCTTGTCCCCTGCCGACCTAGAAATGCAGGGTTTCTAGTGTTGCTCCTGGGTGATGTACATGGTGCCTGAAAACGTGTGGTGAAAAGGGAATTATGGCATATGTTTCCATGTTTCCTATTCATCCATGCCCATGGGTTCAGCAGCTCCTCCCACTCCAGTTTTTATTCACATTTCCTTAGGAAGGATTAGGGTGTAGGGGGTCTTGGATCCAAATGAACCATGGTTTTGGGCTCTTGGAGAGCCCATGCTCTTCTCCTTGTCTGCTGTGTCTGGCTTCCCAGCTTCCATCAACCTTGCCCCATCTCATCCCTCTCCTTTAAGACATGAACCCATCCTTCAGCTGCCCACCCTACTTCTCCTCCTTGCCCTTCCTGCCCTCATCCCTCTCTGCTCCATCACACCTGCATTGTCCTGTGATTCCAGCCTTCCCCATGCCTTTCTTGTTCCCCAGCACTTCTTCCTCAGGGGCAGTAAAGTCCATCCCAAGTTCCGTGGACCTGGGGACAAAATCCTCAGCCATTCCCTGTGTAACAGCATGGCTTAAAACCCAGAACTGCAAAAACAAACGATTGCTGATGCATAAAGTGTTGCAGCGAAGTACTGTCAGTAGTTAAGAGCTCGGAAAGCAGCGGGGCTGGCAGGAGTGACAGTGTTGGCTGGCACCAATGCGGCAGGAGGCGGTGGGGCCAAGCTCTGACCCCCCAGCCGTGCATGGCTGAGAAACAACTGGTCCCAGTGGCACTGTACTGGAAGGAACAGGAATTTGGTGGCTTATGTAGGCAGTGCTGGCAGTGTTGCATAGTGCTAAGGCTCACTGAATGTGTCCCTGTTTTCTACTGCGTATGAGGCTTGGCCACTGTGCTCTTGTGGATTATTTATTTTTTTTCCATGTAGCTAGCTTGCTTTCACTTTTCTGAGGAAAGAGGGGAAATTTTAGGCAAAATGATTCAGATATTTCTGGGAACAAGCCGAGGTACATATGTGATGGGTTTTTTTTCCCTTTTTCAAAATGCTGGGGGTGAAGCTGGCAGCACCTCAGCAGGGCTGGCCCTGGTATACACACAGCTGCTGCCCAGGACCACCACCCAGCATGGTGACACCAGCATCTTGATGCCATCCCAGTGAGTCAGGGAGGGAGAGAGCACCCTGCAGGATGGAGCTGCAGCCCTGCCCTTCCAGGGCTTAGTCCTCAGCTCTGCATCTCTCTTCCCTTCTCTTTCTGTGGGAAAAATGTTAAATTCTCAGAGTGGCCAGACTTGACTTCCTCAGTGCTTCAGCCAGTACTTTTGCATGCTTTGGGGAAGAGAATTGGGTCCCAGAAGGATCGCACCTCCATGGCCATCCTTCACTGTCTGCAAGGAGAGACTGTCCAGAGCTGAACACATATTAACCTGCTACTTTGCAGCCTGACTGCAGTAGGAGATATCACCTTTCCTTCCCTCTACCCAGGGGGAGTAGCTCTTGTTTTGAAAACAGGGGGCTGAATAGGAGAAAAGGAGTAAATGGAGGAAGGAGAAGTCTGGAAAACTTGGCAAACCCCCATGCTACCCAGGGCCAAAGTGAAGGTGGATATGCCACCAGGGCTACCAACAGTCCCACCCTTCTTCCTACGGAAAGGCTGTTGAGAAAAGTGTGTCACTGGTTAGCAAATTGGCTGCAGCTGCTCGGCCCCTGCTTCCTCCCCCATGGATGTGACTTCTGGCTCCAGACCATGGGTCACATCCTCTCTAGGGCTAATCCAGAAAGAAGATGACAACCTCCTGCTGTTGTGTCTTACTTCATTAGCCAAAGTGGCAGGAAATGAAAGGATCCAGTCCTTCTTGGGACATATGTGGATGTTAACACTTTGCCACATGATAGGATTTCTATTTTTTTCACTTTGCTCTTTTTATAGGAAATACATACTGTGAAAAGGACTTTGAGATTGTGAAGTCAAACACTCAGGACTTCAGAAGAGCCACAGTTGAGGTTGCTCCCTGGCTCTGCATTTGTTCTCCTTGTGAGGGTGCACCTGGAGGACAGCTCCAACTGCTTCCTCATGCACACCTCCACAGAGCACCGAGGGGATGATGCGGTTACACATGGAGCTGCTTCTTCATGTTTCCCTCACTCAAAAGGGGCACAGGCTGTCAGCATGATAGTAGGGATGAGCTGAGATGGTTGTGGCAAATGATTAGGACAGACAGAGCCAGGAGAGGTTGGAGAGAGCTGCACATCTAACGCAACGCCTTGGAATAAGCATGCAGACACCAGCTTGTGCTTATGCTTTCTTGTCTGCTCCATATTGAGATGTGCTCCTGTAGAACTAATTGTTTTAGTTTCTGCTGTCAAATACGTAAGTACAGTGTGAGCATCTTCACACTTCCCCTTTGAGGAGTCAGAAGTATCCCCTGCTGTGGGGTGCCCAGCCAAAATACCTGATTTTCCAGACTGCTTAGCAGTGTTGTATTCAGCATGTGACATGCTCAAAGCATGGTGCCCATTCATACCAGCCACAGCTGTGAGGGCTCATGCCCACGCCCCAGTAGGCAGACAAGGTCCTTGAAAACCTGTAAGCTCTGGGCTTAGGACTGTGACATGTCCAACACTGGAGAACAGGACACAGCTACACAAACATCTTTCCTTTCCTGGAGGCCTCCTCCTTACTCACTGCATGGCTATCAGATTTTCAGCAAAGCATCCAGGGTCTCTGCTGACAGCACTGTCCTCCCATATATAATCCTACGTCATCCTCAGAGCAAATCCATCCTCTATTGAACAAGGAAGAGGAATGAACAAGTATCCTGTGGACTCTTTAAGAACTACCTGTATAACATCCACTCAGCAGTGGGCATGATTCCACTTATGTTTCATCCATTTTGTTTTTTGGGTGCAGCAATCCTTAAGAATTTTTAGTCCTACCCTCCAGTGTTACATATCTTGCAAACTTCTTGTTGTATGCTGAATATATTTGTGCTTACATCCATGGCTCCACAACGTCCTTCAGTGATAGGAAGCTCCTAGTGGTATGACATAGACAGCAATGGAGATGGGTTCCCCTGACTCTCTGTGCGAAGTAAGGTTGGATTTGGGTGTCTGAGCAATATGAATGCCTGCCCTAGAGCAGTGCTCAGTATCACCAAGTGTTATTTGCTGGATTCAGTATCCAGTGAAGGACATGAAGGCTTACTGTCATCCATGAAAGCACTATACTTTCACAGCAACAGACGTTGATTCTTCTGCCAGTGACAAATTCCATGTAGGATTACTGCATTCAGTTGCCCTCCTCCTTCCTCGTCCCGATTTGCTGGTGTGGTCTTTCTGTGCCACTCCATCCCACCCCTGACAGCCACCATGGCTGGTGAAGGGCTCTGAGATCTCTCCGTCTCTAAGAGAAAGATGTCATCATCCTTTTAGCAAAGCATTAATTCCAGGAATTTTGCTTCTTTTCTTAGTCACATTTTTTTTCTCTTTTATTACAGAGTACAATGTATTCAAGTTACTGATTGGCATAAAAATTTCAATGATTCTTAATTAATTAACTGATCAAAAGCAGGTTGTTGTTTATAGCAAGTCTGGAGGATGTTTGCCATCTCACCTGGACCCATCTTCCTCCTTGATTAATATCTCATTTCTGAGACTATTCCTGCCAGTAAACCTGCCTTCTAGGGACTGTCACGCAAACAAAATGTAAAAGAGTGCAAAACTCATTAGTACGAGTCCTTTTGATTACTCAAAATTTATTCCCACAGCCCTAGAGCTGTTCAACAGAACAGCTTTACATATATGTATTGTTCATTTCTTAAGAATCCCAATATCCCAGTCAGGCAGAAGAATGTTTTTAACCCATAGAACACAAAATAAAAAAAACACAGGCTGTGTGTGCATGTCAATTTTCTCACCTGTGTCTGGTTCAAAAATAAATAAGCAGGAGACTACTGAAGTGTCAGGCTGAACTGATGTAACACAGTTCTTCAGCCATAGTGACAGCATTTGGTGTGGAAGACTAAGATCCATTCTCACAGATAGCCCATGGTGGGGTTTGTTAAGTGTCTATTTATATCTTGATATTTCATGTGAAATATCACGCACTTGTTAAAAACATCGCTAGAAACACGGACAAGGCAAATAATGTGCTTAATGATGGCGTAAAGCCCATTAAAGGAATTCACATCATGTATATGAGGAAGGGAGGAATGCTGGATGGGGGACACCCATGGCACGAACAGATCGGTTGTATAAACAGGTATTCTGTTGATCCAGTGACTGATCCTGTTCCCATTAAATGGAAAGCAGCTGAATTCAGCTCAGTCAGCCCTTCTTCCCAGGCTGTAGGAGCACTGCTATTCGCTTTGAGCAGGGTATGAATTTCAGGCTGCTTTGGAGAACACTGATCATGCAATTCCTATAGGCTATTCTCCTGATTCTGGCATTTATTCTTGGTTCTGTGTCACAGCTAAAAACTCTTTTTCTTCTCTGATCTTCCCTCCCTCCCTTTTCTGTTCCCTTCTATTTCTTCTGCTCTTTGTAGTCCTGAAGGAATAGTGCCGTTAAGTAATTGTGCACTTAGAGATGTCTGTGCTCGTGACAGGGGTGAGCCTCAGCCAAACCTACCATGGCTTGAATTTCCTTCCCCAGACCTCAGGACCTCTTAGTTCAGGTCTGGGATGGCTCGGAGTACAGTTATGGTTGGAAAAGAGCCTCTGTAAAAATTACATCTTGTTGTTCCATATTTATTCTCCCTCAGTGGTTTCCATGTCAAATTTGCTCAGTTTACCAGTCAAAACAAGATATTTCTACCTGCCAGCTCTGCCAGCTCAGCCTGGGCTCTGGAAATCAAGCTGTGCTCTCTCTGCTCTGGACATCATCACCAGCCAAAAAGGATTCTCGAATCGGGGCTGAGCTGGATGTGATTTTGATTATGTATGAATATAATTTGTTCTCAGGTAGTATTATGGGCTCTGTGTGACAGATAGCAGCAAGGTTTCTGTGCTGTACAAACATTGACTAACAGATCTTCCCCACTACCTGTGGGCTGATGGGTTTCTGCTAGCTCCACTGTAAGCTACAGACACCAAGAGATGCCAGCCTGTTGGGGGTGGCACAGCAAAACCTGTGGCAGAGCATGGCACGGAACTGGAATGATCTGCTTCCCTACATTGCTCTTTATTCACAAGAGCAAACCCTGGCACTGTCAGTCCTCTGCTTGGTCACCAAATAGCCTTCAAAACCTACAGAGGGATGGGTACACATACCCATTTCTTGCTATAGAGAAAGAGGAAAGGCTCTCTCATGCAGTGGGTATTAATTTCGTTCACAAATAGTTCTCATGGTGGATAGGACAGGAGAGCATTTCCCACGGCCTTTCCAGAAAACACAAGATTTTGAACAATCACTGTCTGAATACTTGGAAAATAAGCCATGAGGCAGATAATGGACTTACTGGGTGTGATCGTGCCATATACTAGAGAAACTGGGAAGGGTGTTCCAGATTTTGCAATAGTTCCAGCCTCTACTGATCTACTGTCCTTCTGTAACAACCATCAGTGCCAGCAGGAGCAGACACCCTGCCCTTCCCTGCCCAGAGCAAGTCTCAGCCCTCTGAGCCAGCAGGATTATCTCAACCTTTGAAAGAGGTAATACCTTTTGTCTGCTACAGAGACCAGCTTCTCCCAAGAACAATGATCCAGAAGTACTGCATCTCACCCAATTCCTACCACAACTTATTGTCCAGTGCCAGTGTTTAAAACCAAGGCTTATCAGGCAGCTGGGAAGTGAAAACCCCAAACTGCCTTTTCCCCATCCATGGGGAAAGTGCATGGGGAACATGCAGCAGTGCTGTGCAACAAGGAAAAGCTTCCTCATTTAGGGATCTTTCCAAACACATCTCCTTTCAGCTACCAGGCAGCTTCCTGATAATCTTCTTGCTCTCTTGCTCTTCTCTTACATGTTGGCTGCATTGGCACTTACGGGTTGGAGCACTGGTGATGGGCTGATGGTTGGACTAGATGATCTTAGAGGTCTTTTTCTAACTTAACAATCCTGTGATTCAATCAGGCAAGCCATCTGCAGACTTCTTTCCTGAAGCAGCTTTGTATTAGTGAGACCACAGCAGAAGTCTCTTTCAGGTTTAGAGTAGTTCATGTTCTGGGTAAGGGCAGGTCCAGGAGAGGCATTCTGGGTCTGCACTGAGCAGCTCAGCAGGGAATGCACAGTTGCTAAAGCTCCAGGTGTAACACCAGAGGCTTCACTCCAGAACAGGAGGCCACCTAGCTTATGTGTGGGACCTTGCTGGTGGAACACTGTCACGTGAAGAAAGAAACCTCCAGACAGGGAGAGGAAGCTCCACAAGGCAAACCTCTGTGTGTTAGGTCTATGGGAATGCCCAGCCTGCTGGATTCTGGGGCAGGGTCTGAGGTTGGCACGATATTTTCAGAAGAGAGTGAGAGGGTATGCGATGATCTGAGTTTTTCCTCTTATTCTCTTTTCATTTCAAAAATAGAACACTCATCAGAAGCTCCTCTACATGTTTTTCTTCTCTGTTGCACACTAGCTCCTTGCTAGTATTTGAAGCTGGAGAAAAAAAAATTGATGAGTACTCAAGTTAATAATGCGTGATTATTATGTTGATGAATTGCTGGAGATGAATATATATGTAAAAACTCTGCAAGATTTGCTCATCCATGCATCCTGAGTGAAAGCAATTATTTTGGTGAACAAATGGTGGCTGTATCTCTTAATAAGAGAAGGGTGGCCTGGGAACTTTGGTCCTGATGAATCTCAGGGATGCTTTTGCAAAATGATAGTTAGCAGAATGATGGAAACACCAGCCTGGGCATCAGTCTTTCAAAAGTGACCAACATACAAACTCAAATCCTTTTTCCTATAGCAGTCTTGTAGCTCTCACCCATCAATGATCGTATATTAAGATTTTCCCTGTCTTGATGCTGGAGAAAAAGCAGAACCTGAACAAAGCACATCCAAGTGACCAAAAAAAAACAGGAGATAAAAACACACAATCCCACATTTAACATTTGGAATGAGGGAGGCTTGTCTGTGTGTGCTTTTCTTCTCATGATTTCTAACTCTGGCTCACGATTTCAATGTGAGTTCCGTTATATTTTCAGGCCTGACTCACTGCTTTTTTCACTGGCAATATTTGCAGCGTAAATCGTCCTGACCTCCACTGAGCATAAGCCTTGGGCACTGTGTGACCCCAAAGCTCTACCTCCAAGGTGATCTACATACCCAGGAATGTAGGGGAGGGAAGGGATCAGGTGTGTGATACAGAGGTGTGGTGGTGGGCAGTGTCTGAAGTCAGCATAAGCAAAAGCAATAGCAGTGTATTGGAATGGACGAGATAGAAACTGAGAAAAGCTGTTTCTCCATCAAACACTTGACAGAAGTAACAAGGAAAAAATGGCCATCTCTCCCATGGGGACCCCAACCATTGAATTTGCATCATACTGTGGGATGAAGCATCACTAAGAAGTCACTTGCAGGTATGGCAGGGGGCACAGCAGTGCTGTCACTGCTGCCACTGGAGGTCTCAGCTCTGAGTTTGCTCTTTGCACAAGTCTGATGTGTCCTGACCTGGACATTGTGTTTCTTTTTATTTTTTCCTCCCCATGCTGTGCATGTCCTGCAGGATTCACCCAGAAATTGGAGACTGTGGTATCCTTTAAAGACACAAGTCTGTAACAGTGATGAGGAAGTGTGACTAACTTATTAATGACTGAAAATGGGAAAAAGGAAAACACCTTCTTGTTGTCACTTTGATAAAAATGTCAAGTCCAGATATTTTGTTGCTGTTACAGATACTTCCAAGACAGAGTAATGGATTTGATATGAATGGAGAAGCTTGTGTTAACCCATTTAAATTAATTTGGTTCGGCTCATTTTCAGCTAAGGGGATTAGATGGCTCAGGATTTGGTAATGTATGAGAGCGTTTTCCTAGAGAGGTCACATACTCAAATACAGCCCAGGTCTGTAGTTGTTTGGAGGATGATGTTTCCAGGGCATTACAAAAGCAAGCCTCCTCCATGCAGGAGAAGTTCATTAACAAAAGCTTAGTGCTGAAGAGGTGCATCAGGACCTTTGTGCTTGGAGAGGTCAGATAAGGTATGAGGCAGACTAATATGCAATGTGGGAGAAGTTCATACAGCTGCCAGTTGGTATGGTCACTAAATGGCTTAATGGCATCAACTTTGTGCCACCATGGCAGCCTTACCCAATGGAAGGATGTGGAGTGGGATGCCCACTTAGAGCACCCCTTCTGGTTGTGGGTAGGAGGATAGTGGTTGGTGCTGTATTCCTGCCTGTTAGGCTGCTGCAGGAGAGTCATGGTGTGGTAGACATCCAATATTAGGCTTGAACCCAGTGGATAAGCATTCTGCTCCCTCTTGTGTGATTTAAAATACTTAATATCTGTGGATTTCTAAAGGTTTTCTAAAGCTCTGCCTTTCTCTGCAAGTCCTAGAAAACCAAGGAACTATCAGTGGGCTAGGAAATGGGTGCCAAAGACTTCCCAGCCTATCTGAATTGGGGATTGGGTAGCTCTGGAAGCAGGAGGAAGATGATGGCTCTGAGGGCAAAAGGGGTGCCCCAACTGTAAATGTAGATGGAGCAATAAGTGCCTGAGCAAAAGCAGAAAAGATGGATTCCTTCTGAGTCTTCCACAGCTTCCCCAGGTGAGTAGAGCCGTGCCCAGCTGCTGTGCTGGAAGGCCTTCAGGGAGATGCACTTGCCTGCCAGCATCTTAGCAGAGGTAGGAGGGAGCTTTATCAGGTGGAGAAATGTGGAGGTGGCTAATCAGTGTGGGTCTGATGGTTCTTGCTACTGGAGAAAAAAAAGCTTTGGTTGATCTGCTGTCAGTCTACGACAAATACTTGTTTGGGAAGCTCTGCTGCCCTCCCACTACCACTATTGGAGGGGTTTAAGAGCTGGGAAATTCAGTACCTTTGCTTTTTATAGAGCCAGTTCAGTGTAACTGAGTGCAGTGCTTTACAGGAGCACCCTGCTCTGCAGAGAGGGATGTAAAAGCAAATCCTTCAAAGTATTTGCTCTGTAGAATGCAAAGCCAGGGATCTGGCTGAGTGTACCTGCCCTGGACAGGGAGGATGGGTGACTTATCCTTGTTCCGCAGCAACTTTATCTCCTGATTGCTGGATCTGCCTTCTGCAATCTGCCTCACAAAGAAACCAATGGCTGTGGCATCCCTGTGAAATAAACGTGCTGTGGTTTGGGCTGGGTGTTGCCTATTTCGAGGAATGGGAACTGATGTTCTTAGTAAGATTGTTCTTTAAGAGTTCACTGCTCAAGTTCCACTGATGATGGTTCATATTGTTAACTATCAGATGTAGTAAGATGATTCGGCTGTGTAGGGCTGTAAATGAGAACAAATATATCGTTTGTGATGAACCTGAAAAGTTTTCCCATCATTTTTCTGTAAACTGACCAAGCGTGTATCACACAGGCAAGAGATAAGCCTGGCTTTGGAAGGCTTTGGATGGTTGGGCTGGATGATCTTGTAGGTCTTTTCCAACCTTGGTGATTCCAACCTTGGTGATTCTATGATTCTGTCCTCCCCAATGAGGGAGAAGTAGCTTTAAGAATGTCTCCTAAATGCTGCACCAGGTCTCTATCCAAACCAGATCAGATTCTGAGAAGTCAGTGAATTTTCTTATTGCTGAAAGCCCTGTGTGCATGTACAGGTGCTTTGCTGAACTGAGTCCACCAGTAGTACAAGTGTTGTAAGGTTGATGTCTACTCTCTTGTTCCATTTTTAAGCCTATGCATTGAGATCTTGTTTTTATTCATCTTGGGAAGCTGTCTAGCAGCATCTTTTAAAGTCAGCCTTGATTTAGCTTGCTCTGTAATCCTTCGATACCTCTGGGACAACCTTTACACTGTTTTTGCAGCCAGTTGATTGTTGTCTCTCACTTCCAAATTTCCATGGGATATTTGCAATATCCCACTCTAATACCTACTAATCCATTAAAAATACCCATGAGATAGATTAGGTAATCCACTGTGCCACACAGATAGTGCTCCTTAGCTCTCCACTTTCCCTAGAACAGTCACAGAATGAGTGTTACATCTGCACTGGGAAAGTATTGTTCCTCCAGAAGGATCCCTCAACACTGGCTCACAAGCAGGCACAGCTTGCTTGAGAAAATATCCTCTCCTCTTATGTCTGCGGGGACAGCTTTATTTGATGACATACTGGAAATGTGGCAGCTGTTATCAAGGTTAACTGGTATGTTTGCAGCGAGCATCATGGGATAGTTCTTGAGTGGTCAGATCTTCATGCTTTGCGAGTGCTGCATCTCTTTGCTCTTTGCTGGAAGATAAGCTTCAGTGCTTACTGGGAGTTAAACATGTCTCCTACTGAAGCCCTTGATTTGCTGTTTGGATATGCCAAATACCTATTCAGGAAACACACTAGCCCAGCTCTCCTGGCTCACGGGCTAATAGTGTTAAGAGACCATATGACTTAGGAAAATATGTAGTTTGGTTGTCCCATAGCTGTTCCATCAGACTTGTGTGCTGTCCTTAACGTCACTTGCTCTACAGTCATTTGACCAGGTGGGGTGAAAATCCAGGCTGCTAGGAGAGCAGAGCAGTGCAGGCTGGAAACCCTCACTGGCCTCCTCAGACAGGGTTCTGCTGTGCCTGATCTGATTTGGATGGATGGAAGCCTAGCAAGGTTAGGCACAATCTTTTTTTGGTGTGAAAGCTCAAAATGCGCCAAGCCATGTCCTTAAAGAAGCATGGCAAAATGCAGAGAACCTGTCAAGCAGAAGAAACTGTTTTCTGCCAGGCCTAACTTCGGGAGTGGCTGCAATCTCCATGAGTCAGTGGTGGTGGGTATCCCTCTCACTTTACAGAAGAGTAAATCCATGGGGATGCAGCAGGTATGGACCAATCTATATGTTTTGGACACAAAGGCTCTGACTTTCAGCTCCAGAGTACCACTCCTCATTCACATGAAACAAGGAGATTCCTTAGCACAGCAAGTCCCTCAGCTTCTCCATTTCCCCACAGAGCAGCACATGTAGTAGCTGTTAACTTGCCATGAGACTGACTCTCTGGTAAAGCACAAAGCTAGCTGAAAGGCTATTGTCATGGTACAGTTTTCTCTTGTGCGTCCAATAGATACCAAAGAGTGACCTGCTAGGAGCAGCAGGAGAGTTGATATCAGCCTCTGGATGCATGATAGTTCTGGCCGTTGTGCTGATCCTGGCGAGCTCACTGCACAGTTATCGGATGTGGGAGAGGTCAGCAGTGAGTCATAGGAATAAGAATTAAAAAAAAGAAAAATGTTTGGAAGATGTTTAGTTGGTATTTAAACCTCGATTTTTTTGAAAAGTTGAAGTAGGTGCTTAAGAGACCCTGCTGATCTTGGCACTCCCAGATGTCACCACAAATCAGAGATGCTGGATGAAAGTTGCTCCCAAAACGTTTGTGCTTTCATGATATGTGGTCAGCTTTCCTTGTTCATCCAGCAGTATTAGTGCTTACTGAATCATAGAATGGTTTGTGTTGGAAGAGACCTTTAAGATCGTCTTGTTCCAACCCCCCTGCTATAAGCAGGGACACCTGCCTCTATACTAGGTTACTCAAAGCCCCATCCGGCCTGGTTTTGAACACCTCCAGGGAGGGGGAACATACACAGCCTCTCTGGGCAACCTGCTCAAGTATCTTGACACTCTCACAGTGAAGAATTTCTTCCTAATATCTCATTTAATCTACCCTCCTCCAGTTTAAAGCCATTTCCCCTTGTCCTGTCACTACCTGACCGTATACGAAGTCCCTCCCCAGCTTCTCTGTAGGCTTCTTCAGGTACTGGAAGGCTGCTATAAGGTCTCCCTGGAGCCTTCTCTTCTCCAGACTGAAGAGTCCCATCTCTCTCAGCCTGTCCTCATAGCAGAGGTACCTACTGCATTTGTACCTAAGCTAAAAGGAAAAGAATGGGAAAATTACTGGAAACTTCTTCATGTTTTGATGTGTTGCATGCTGGGATGGCATCCCCTTGTCTGTCAGGACAAGGGGAAATGGTTTCAAACTAAAAAAAAAGGAGCACTTTTGTTCCCCTTGTGGTGGTGGTAACTATTGGTGACTCCCCTGCAGTGAAACTGTTTGGGCACTAGACACGACTCAGAATTCTATCTTCTGGGAAGATTTAAAAGAAACTGTGGAAGAGTCTTTGGGCTGAAGGCTATTCAAGTGTATTTGTTCTGGATAGGACAGAGGGGGATTTCTTTGTGAGCCTGCATGGCTGGATCCCAGCAGCAAGCCCTGTGCTGACCCTGGCCCATTCTGTGCCTCTGATTACCTGGTGGCTCTCTCCTTCTAACTAACAGTGTGTGTCAGCCTTGTATAACCAGCTCCTCGCTGCACGTAGCAGTGACGTGGGCCATGGTTTTAAGTTGTAAACATAAAGCCAGGCTGCCCTGGGGTCCAGTGCTGAGAACAAAGCAGGGGCAGTGGCTTGGGCAAGCCTTTTCCTGAAGAAAGAGCAAGTAGATACTGAACAGTTCTCCTTCATTCAGCAAAACAGGAGTCACGTTGAAGGAAAAAGTCCCGGGAGTGAAATTAGTCTGTGTTCTGGTCTTGCCTTTGGCAAGCCTGAGAATATCCTAATTGGAGGTGGGAGATGGGGGGGAGGTGGGAGCAGAGGAATAATTGAAAATGCAAGTAAGGCATTGCAGTTCCATAGCTGCATGTAACAAGAAACCTTGCCCTCTCCATGTCTGCCTGAACTGCCCTGCTTTTGTGGAAACATTTCTGCCAGCCAACGCAGAGCAATCTTGTCTGGGACTTTACTGCTTCTGGGCTCTAGTGCCCCTTCTGTCCTCTGGCTTCTGGACACCATGCACGGACAGAGCATGATGCCCCATTGTAGGGTGAGGCACAGACCTGTCCTTTGCATAGATTTGGTGTCTGAAAACTCATTTTATTTGGCTTTTACTCAGTAGTCCTAATGCTACTCAAGGAATCTTGGAGACCAGTAATGCCACAGGCAGGGTGCAAGCAGGGAACACTGGGACTCATGCATAGAGCTGTGCTGGATAAGCCTCACTCTTAGCCAAGACAGTGCTGCACTCCCTCTCCTCTACGCGTGATGCACTTGAATGTTAAGAACAGGGCTGCCCCATTAGTATCTCTGAACTACCCAAAGTGAGCAGGTCTCAGGATGGGAGCAGTGGGTTTGGAGAGGTTTCTGGGCAGCAATACCCCCAAAGTGGTTTAGGGGAATGCTATACATTGGAAGTGTTGTTTGTTTTTTTTTCCCTCTGTGCTGGTGACACGTCATCTTTACTTCAAAGTCTGTCTACCGTGCTTTAAAATAGAGATGTAGACAAATTGGCAAAAGGCCAGAGGAGAACAGCACTAATTGTTAGAGCTTTAGAAAACATGACCTCCAAGGAGAGGTTGGAGAACTCAGGTGCATTTAATCTAGGAAAGACAGTATTAGTGGGGGAGGGAGAGGGATGTCATGGTTTCTCAGTACATAAAAGCTGTTGTCAAAGAAGGATGATTGATTTATTCTTTCACTATCATTGGTGGGGGGAGGGTGGGAGATGATGAGACACAATCAACTACGCTTGCACTGCAGAGAAGGTTTAATTTGGATATTCAAGTAAAGCATTCTCAGTGCAGTCAAATGCAGGAGATTGTCCAGGGGAGCTAGGGAATTTCTGATGCTTGTGACCTCCCCTAAAGAGGCTTTAAGTGTATTCAAGTGTGCTTCTATGGAGGATATGGGCTGTGCAACCTCCCAAGATCCCTGTCAACCCTTTGTTGCTGTAGTTTGGGCTGGAGGGTAGACTTGAGGCTGAAGCCTGCACCTTAGCAACTGCAAGCCTTTGCTGTGCCAGCATTGCCAGGTTAGCATGCTCAGAGATGCATGAACCAGGCTCCCCAAAGCATTAGCTACAGTTTATAAAAGTGATCTGGCTTTGGTGGATAATAATAATATAAGTTCTCTTTGTCTGCCCACTGTTCTTGAGTCTTTGACTGTTTCTATATTGCAGTTGGAAATTTAATGGCACAGAAATCCAAACTCGCCGTAGTTTAACTTTCTGGGTTAGGATTGAAGAGAGGGCAGTGTGGACCTCAGTGCAGGCCAGTTGCCCAACTCAGCATCTTGTGTCTGGAGGCACATTACATACACTGAATTTTGTGCTATAGATTTTGCTTCCTCCTGCAGCTGAACTTGGAGGCTGAAAGCTGGAAGAAATGCCTTGATCCAGGCTGCCGTCACCCCTGGCTGCTGTGCAAGCAGACAGTCTTGGGAACACGACCTTTCCTCTGCAGTTGTGCCATAGGGATGGCTTCAGTAGCAGCACAACGCTGGGTTCTGAGGCTTTAAAACATTATAAAATAAAATGTGAAAGTAATAACTGGTTGCTGGAAAAATATTGCAGATTAGCACAACTTGTTCTCTACCTTGGCTGTTTTTGTATTTGACAAGTATCACTTGCAGAAAAAGGACTGATTTTATTATAACTCTTTTGTCTGCTTTCCTTCCAACTTCCCCTGAGAACATTTTTCACAGACGTCAAACTGCTCTGAGAACAAAATGTTGGTGACTTCTCCAGTGGTGGTGAGAAATGGAGATGCGTGACGGTGCTGTTCACTGGTGGAAGTGGCAGAGCTTCTCACACTCCCTCACTTGTGAACTTGCCTACAAACCTCTTCTAGGCATAAGCATTTTCTCTAAGGGGTAAAGGTCTAGTTTGCAGATAAAAGCATAAATCTTTAACATCAGGTTTTCTTTTGCGTCTTTTCAGATCCACAGATGCAGAGCTCTGCCTTTTGAATAAATTCAGATGACGTTATCCTGTATTTTAAATACCCTACTTTTTGTATCCCTCTTGCCTGAAGCTATTAACATTGGCAGAATTGATGTCCTTTGTTTATTCTGTGTACTACTTACAGCCTGAATGTTGGACACCAGCCGGTCCAGTTTCTCCCTGGGCTGTGGTAAGAGGTAGGGCAAATATTTTCTGCTGGCTGTGTATACACATGTGCTGTCTTGAGGAGGTGAAAGGGCAGTCTTCAAATTGGAATGGAGAAGGTGAAATGGTTTCCTGGCAGTCAAGCTGAGAGTAGATCCAGTATGGACTTTGCATACCTTCATCTCCAGAGTGGGTTGACAGGTCCACACCTCAGGGATGGAGGCAGCTGTGAAGCCTCCTACTTGCTGTGATGGATGGGTTGTAGAGGTCTTGGCAGTGCCCAGAGTGGCCACTAGGAACATTGCTGACTGGGCACAAGCACTGGGTGCGGGTGAGCACAGACTGATGGGGAGCAGCGAGACCAATCTCCGCTCCAGCACTTGTCTTGGAGCTGGGAGTTGGAAGGTCTGGATCTTATCCACAGCTCTGACACTGAGTCACTGCATGACCCCAGGCACTCAGATACCATGGTGATGAACACAGCACAAATGTCTAGACAGATAGATTAGATTGGATAGTCTCTACATTTGACAAATATTTGCATATCGCCACTGTCAGTGCTTCCTGTTGCCACCCAGGCCTGTTGTTTCAGTGGGTCTCTTGCACAGCAGGGGAGAAGAAACACTTTTTTTTTTTTTTTTTTTTAACCCCACCAAGGAAGGAGAGGACACCCAACCACATTCACCTGCGTTGACAAACTAGAAACAAAGACAGCAGGGAGAAGGAAACAACACTAGCATGCAGTGGGGCTCAGGAGTCAGGAGCTCATTTCTCCCTAGCTCTGCTGCAGCCTGACATGGCCCCACCTTTCCTCTTGCAACCAATTAGTCAGTAAAGTCTTCAGGGCAGTGATATCTCCTGCTATGGCTGCTATCTCAACAGGGTCTTGATTGCAGAAAAAAAAGACAAACTACTTGAAGTGAGACTTCCTGAAGAGCTTTACTGGTGCTGCTGTCAGCCTCTGGCACAGCTCAGGATGCGAGGAGCTTGGCTGTCACAGAATAAATTGTGGCTATTTTCCCACCTGGTACCCTTGTGATAGATGAACAGAGCAACACAAGGTGTGGCTGGGAGCCTGCCGTGTACAGGGATTTCTGGAGGCTCTGCAAGGTCTCCTGAGCACCCTGTCCCTGGCACCACTGACAGTGAGCCAGGAGTGCTGCAGAAGAGCACTGCCTCTTTCAGGGGATTTGCTTAACAGAGTCTAATTACAGTTGTTGATTCTGATGTTTTCAGTGTTGTTCATATTCCATTAAAGGATAATGCTGCTTAATTTGCATTAGAGGGTCTTGGTTAACAGTACACCCAATCACAAGGCAGCCCTAATGACACTGCTTCCCTACTTCTGGAAACATATAATTAAAAAATCACTTCATTTCCAGTTGTGTGGTTCTCCCCTCTACCCCAATCTCCTAATTACTTTCTAAGCCATTTCATGATTATCTGTAAATATTTCAGCACTTAGATCTACTAATGAGTCCATGGAAGAGTTAATACCTTGAGCGGCAGAGCTGCTTGCCTTCCTCTCTGTTGCAGTACATCACAAGGAAACATTTTCTACCAGGCACATAAAAGGGGTGTTGGCTGTGGTGGGATTGAGTTTGTACTTTGACTTTGGAGCAATGGGGAGTGGTAGCTCTCAGAAATCTCATCTCAAGCAGGTAGACCTTGTGCTAGTTTTAGCAGCAGATGTGTATCTCTCTGCAAATCACTTTATGCAGCTTAAGTGAAGGATGGTATACCCTCTTGCCAATGGTAAAATGGGGAATTCGTTCTCTAATCCCAGCATTGCTCTTCGCTTCTCTGAAAAGCCACTGTAGAAGCGCTGGTTTCTTACTTAATGGATCTGTTTCCTGTACTTGTCTGGTGCCTCTTTTAAAAACTCATCTGGGCTTTGTTTGGTAAGGCAGAGCTAGCAGGAGAATGGAGAAGTGAGCTGGAGCATCTTTCCTGCATGGGTTTGATTGCTGCGTTCTGTGTGTGGTCAATCAATAACACCTTCTGTAAGACCCCTGGAAGCCTGCTGATGTCTCTGAAGGTGTTATTTAAAATAACCAGAGATAATTGTATAACTAGGGGGAGTGATTAACTTCCAAAAATTAAAGAATCAAGCTGGGAGTTAGACAAATCTATTCTTCTCTAATACTCTGAGCACGTGACTTAGAAATTCTGGGTACTTGTGGAACATGAGGCTGCTTCAAATCATATCCATACATTTCTAGTCAATGCTGTAATAATAGGCAGGAGGAGAGAGCCTGGATATAGTCCTAATCCAGTCCATTTGTGTTTCAGGTAACCCTGTCACAGTGGGAATGAGCATCCATATCTCCAGCATTGACCAGATCTCTGAAGTCAACATGGTGAGTTTGGGATGAAAAACAAACAGCTAATAAATTGTTCTTCCTTTTTTGATTGAGATACTCATCCAAGGCAATGTCTCCTTGGAGTTACCTAAGCTTTCAGGGTGCCCTGATGAAAAGAAGGCCAGGCACCTTTGCTTCCTTAAGTGGCAGATATTACCCATGACTGCTGAGAAGTCATTGGAGGAAAAGGAGCAATTGTTTGGTACAAAATGTTTTTTTCTCATTGGACATAGGATTATGAGAGGTATTGTACTCTGATTTGGGACAGTTCTTCATCACTAAAGCATAAAGAAATCAAGCACAATTTCTTCATGTGCAGTGATGAAAAAAAGTTCAGCACATCACTGGGCTGTACTAAATGAGGTCTCCAAATTTTTCTCAGCATACTGGTTGTAGTTTGAGCCTTGCTCTTTCCACCCACTGATTCATTACTTGAACCGCCTGTCAACTGGACCAACAGCCCAGCTCAATACCAAAACAATACTGAATTGAAACCCTTGCAAGACAAGGCTGGTGTGCTAGTCCTCTGTGGTGACACGCCTGCCCCTGCTGGCAGGAATTGTGATGTGATTGAAGGACTGTAGTTTGCTTCCTAACGAGATAAGTTCTAGTAAGGTTAGTATCCATGAGCTCAGAGAAGCATCCTGAGAGTCATCTGTCAGTGTGTGGACGGAGAAACTTGGCAGGCATTTCTGGAGCTAGTTACAACTTATCCAGAGCAGACTCATCTCTACCATTTTGTGCCAGTTGTCTCCTCTAGCCATTAATGCTTATTCCTTCAAAGCAAATGCTTGTATTTTTCCAGTGACACAAAAAGCAGGAGTAGCTTTACAGTCAGCCAGTGACTGCTAAGTTGAAAAATGAGCAGTATGTATATTTATATATATATTTAGATATGTATATTTGTATGCTTGCTGGTGGTAATCTGGCATTTCTTTGGAGATCTGTACTGGAAAGGGAGACATCTCATAGCAATCCACTTGCTTGGGGTGGCATCGATAGGCTGGAGCTTTTTCTACCACTGAAGTAAAGTGTTCTCTGCTCAGAGAACAGATTTCACCCCACTACATGGTGCTAGCCTTACCTTCCTCCCTCCTCCTCACTTTCTTCTCCTCCAAGTTCTTCTGCTTGCCATGAGGATGGATGGGGACCATTTGGCAGCAGCTGTCCTATTCCTCAGTCCTGACCCATGCAGGAGATTCCTATGCCAGCTTAGAGCTCATGCTGATCAAATCTGTTAAAATCTTGGTCTCCCAATGCTCCTGTCCTATTTAACTGATTCTGGACTCCCCTGCCCTGTTTTCTCTAACCCAACACTTATTATCACTGTCTGTATGGCATGTTACACTTCAGTGTTAATAGTGACACTGGGTAGCGTGTACATACAAAAATTCAGGTAAAGACCTCAGTCCCACTGCACTGGGTAACTGTGCTTGAGTTTAAGCTCATCTTCGAAAAGGCAGATGGCTTAACCCAGTTCCATCTATCTTGCCTGTCAGGACAGAGCTCAACTTTAAGTCACCTCCTCCCCCAGTCCCAAGTTGGACTGGAATTTTCCTATGTGGCAGCTGTCACCTTCTTTGCTATAGTCAGGATGAAAAATCTGGGGTCTGGATATGTCACAGAAGACCCCATACTGCACAAACATAACTGCAAGAAGTGAAGGATTTATTCTCAGCTTCTGTGCTACAACTACCCTGATCTTCCTCTATAGATATCAGTACAGAACTAAGTGCTGCAGGTTCAAGATGAAGCTCCTGATGGAGATGTGTTCATGGGCTGTAGGGTCTTCTCAATTATTTTGCCATACACCTGCTGTAGTCAGGTATGCTGTGTCCTATGCCAGCAGCCATTCTTTTAGCAACACTTTCAGTCCTTTCCTTGTGAGAACAATGCTCTCCCCCTTCCAGTGAACACATTTCCTCTGCAGAAAGACTGCTGTGACAAAAGCGTACAATTGCGACTGCAGAGAAACCCATAGGGGAGAGCAGGCTGGGTCTGCATGGACCTTCATCTTCACGTTGCTCCGAGTCTGACAGAATGTGGGAAGCATTGCTGATGGACACTGAGTACTTTGGCAGTTGTGACATAGCTATAACCAGAGAGAGCATTAGGCACTGCCCATGCCACATCACTTCTGCACTTCTGATCATCTCTCCTGGCTCTCCTTACAGGCTGAGGAGCACAGACTCCTAGCCACCATTCCTGCGTATGTTTGCAGGAGAACCTGCTCAAGATCTACAAGCAACATAATGAAGCAGCTTGAAAAGGACTTAAAAGATCAGAATCAAAATCAAGCCCGTAGGGAGCAGAACCTCATGGGATGCAATTTTCCAGGCTAAAGAGATTTATGTGCATCATTTTGGGTGCCAGATGCCCTGGGGAAAGGGCTGTTTCTTACCCCTGCTCTGGACATGGTGACTGGCAAGAAAAACAAGGCATTTTTTGGCATTGTGTGTGATTGGGGAAGGGACTGTGCAATGAATAAATTAAAGGCACACAAGTGGAGCTGAGTTGCCACGGCAACCAAATAGCTTCTATTGTTCCACAAGGAGTGTTATTACTTACTGCCCCTTGTAGGATAATTAATTAATCCTCAGACATCCTTTCTGGAACAATGGGGTGGGCAGGCCGAGGAGAACCCCCAGCTCTCCCATGCCCGTCCCTGGGACTCCTGGCATTTACTGGCTCCACGATGGTGGGGAGCAAGTGCTGCCAGTGCTTGGCCATGGCGTGATTCAAGTTGTTTTGCTCAGGAGTTTGGCTGGATGTGGTGCTTTGGAGGAATGCAGCTCCACCCGCAATCTAAGTGGCACTCTTTGCTTCCACTCCCATGGGAATGGTAATGCTGAAATAATTATGTGATGACATTTCAATCCTGGAGGCTACAGGGCTAAGCAAAGGCAACACAACTGTGTCTTCACACTGCAAGTTGCCAGACACTGATGTACAAGCTCAGTGTCTCCTAGCTCCTTATCATACAAAGGCAATGCATTTCACCTCCTAGAGGACCATGCCCTATCCCCATGCCAAAGCACAGCACAGGTGGACTCATGCTGGGTTAAAGGAGGCTCCTAGGTGCACTGCTGGCTTTGTAATTATCTCCTAATCATGAGGGACCAAAACTCTTGCCCTCATTTTAGAAGAACAGCATCTCATTCACCACAGCTGCTGCCTGTGTGTGGTCAGCCGTATTTTCAAGCTCACTTGCTCAAGTAATGCTTTATTACTGTGTACTCCTCTTAGCCCTGCTAAGCAATACTGAGCTGCAGCCTCTGTTCTTGTCATTGATTAGAAGGATTATTTGCTGAGCCAAGATCAGTGACATCAATTGAAATGCTTGGAAAAGGATGCCAGGGGCCAGGCCAAGTAGGTACTGGGGAGGGCACTTTTGAGTGGCAGACCCTCTGGGAAGTGCTGATCCATGAAGATGAAAGGCCTGGCCAGAGAATTCTCACATCCTGTATAAATTTGCAAGTCAGGGTTTTGAAGGCAGTCTGAAAACAGAAATACCTTCATAATGACATTCTGTAGCTTAGTGATCTGCTAAGAACAGGATGGCATTTCCTAGCTGTCCTCTGAGGAAATGGGCTTGAGAAATTCTTTTGCAAATGCCATTTTGCTACAGGTGGTTGAATTACAGTAAGCATTCAACAATGCACAGTTGGTGGTGTGTTATGGTATGTGGATGATGCTGTGTGCAGACCCTCTCCTCTGGTGCCTCAGTCACTGAGCAGGCAGCAGCACTTCTGAACCAGAAGAGTAAGGAGGTGCTGCCAGCCTGGACCTCAAGTCACTCTGCAGCTAGAAAAAACACATGGGCTCCTGTCCTTGTGGTCATAATGACAAAGTCATCATCTTCTTATTAGTGGTCTCACTCAGCCAACCTACTTGGTTGGATCCAGCAATGATGGTATCAGGCACCAACTGCTCCGGGAGCTGGAAGCCTTCCCCTGCACGCCCTTCCAGCAGACAGCTGAGAAGGAACCTATTCTGGGAAGCAGCACTTGCTGCAGGGTGGGAGTGGGGGCTGTTATTTCCACCTGCAGCCTTGCCTCACTCATCTCCAGGGATGTATTTTTCCTAGTACTAGAAAGTTCATACTCCCTTCAAGCATTCATGAACTATTTCAGTAAGTAAAATAACCAGAAGCATTGCATGCATTTAGAAGAGATGGTTACCCTTCATGATGCTTCAGTGTTCCTGCCCTATGAACTGTGCAGTCCTAAACCTGCTCCCCCTGTGTATCAGCAGAGCATGCAGCCACTGTCATCGTGATTTCTTTGTGGCTCCTATAATTTATTCATCCTGAGATGCTCTCCTACATCTGCAATAACATTGTTTCAGTTTGTTATAGCACTGGCTTTAAAGTTTTATAAACCCGGTGACAAGTTGAAAAGTTACAAGAGGATTATTGTAGAGGGCTAGCATAAGAAGCAAGGCTTCCATAAAGAACTGTTTGCAGGGATATACAAGGTGTTAAAGCAGTGACATCTGTGGGATTGGTGATACATTTCGCTGGGCAATAGTCTGCGGTGCAGACAGGTCAGCAGTTGGTGCAGGATGCTTGGCAATACTAACCTCAATATTTTACTTCATTGCCCCCTGCTCCCTACTCCTTTGTCATCACCACTTGCCACACTGCTGTTTGAAGGGATTGCCAGCACCTGGCTGATTACTTGGGGAACTATAGGAAAATAGCAAACGTGATGCTTCCTCCTAACTTCTTGAGGATCAATTGAAATCCAAGAAACCAAATTGTCTTGTGAGGAAAATAAGTTCCCCCTGTTCAAGAGGAATGTAGTATAAGTTCCTGGAAAGCTATGAGCTGCCTATGAGCTGCAAGTGTTTTGAATTTCCTTTTAACCCAAGAAGAAAGCGGATTGGGTGTTGTAACACAATGGAAAACACAACAAGACAGCAGTGCAACAGGATCCTAAGCTGCAGCAAGTGAGAATTCACTCAGACACAACAGCTATAGGCACCAAAATAAAGAAAGAAAAAAAAAAAGCTGCTTACCTTCAGAATGACATAGGTACGCAGAGATGTCCAGCAAGAAACACCCTCACCTCCACTGCCAACCTGTAAAGGAGGCCTGGGAAGGAATGGATCCTGGCACCACCCCTTCCACTCACTTGGGTTTATTGCATGCACCTGAGCTCCCCTGGGTTGGCCCTGCCTTCCCACCAGGTGCTCCATCACTGGTTCAAGCTGTGATTTAGCATTTCCACTACAGCTGTGTAAAGCTGTTCTTGCCTGGAAAAGATCATCCTACAACCTGTTATGCCACCATCAAGGGTCAAAAACGTCAAATATTCAACCTATCTGCCATGTCTGAAACAGCCTTTGGAGAGGAATTTTTACAGGAATCTGTCCTGGCTTTGTAGTCCTGTTTTCACTGGAGTATGAGTGTGCATGGCCTAGCTAAATCCCTTATCAGTATAACCCACACACATTAATACATAGGTGATTCTCATGTGTGCTGAGCATGGCTGTTGAAAGAAGGCAGCATAGATGGATAGACTTTGTATGAAAGGCAGAAGCTTCTTAGACTACTGGACACATGGGCACACCTCTTGGTGTCTGAGCCCTTTCCAGTGGACTATCTGTATATCTGCAGTAGCAGGCAGGAAACACAATATGCACCTGGAGAGGATTTTCCATTGATATGGATGTCTTGACTTTTAAAACTCAAGTTTTTGAGGAGAGATTTCTGCTATGTATGTTATACTACTACCTATGCTATGTATGTTATACTACTACCTATTCTCTTCACATATGTCTAAATGAGTGTGTGAGTATGCTACGTCCTCGTATTTAAGGTTGCTGAATATTGAAGACTGACAAAACACAGTAAAGATGCATGTTCGGTGCTGAGCTTAATGGGTGGTGTGCTGTAATAGTATTGCAGGGGCTGTAGTCCTGCTGGATTGCTGTAGGCTCCTGGGATGGTACTGCTGCACCTAGCAGAGAATGTCTTGGTTCTGAAGAAGGGCCAAATTCCTCTAGTGTAGCATAAGAATGGTACAGCTCTGATGTTCCCAGATTTTGTGCTGATATGGACAGATAGAAGTTATGCTTTATTCCATGTGCAAGGGGATTTTGTGTGCTGTGATTTAAACTGTGATACTGCAAGCATGTGGCTGAGATGGTAGATTTCTTCAGAGCTGGCAATGATCTGTGCCTTCCTCTGCCAAAGATTGCCTCAGTACCACTTAGGTCATGCAGCAATTGTCACTTGCGTGCAGGGCTGTAATGCACTGGGTGGCTGCTTGCTTGGAAAGTCAAACAGTGGCAGTTCTGTACATATGAAATGGTATTTTCCTGAAGGAGAGAGTTAAAAGGGAATGAGAAGGAAGGTCCTGCTCTATGCCTGTGAGCAGTATCCTGTGCAGGCTGCCATCAGTCACTGCAATGGCTTTCTCACATTTCTCCAGCAACAGAAAGTAACTTCTGCATAAACACACAACCCTGTGGCTAGCTGAAAGGAAGCAGCAGCATCCTGATGCTTTTTTCTAATGCCAGTGAGTTGCTAGAAGAGGAGTGAAAACTTCTAATCCATAGTAGGGACCCATCTTCTCTGCTATTTCTACACCTTACGTTGCTTTGCCTGTTCTTCCAGTTGTCATCCCATAATGGACTGCTGGGTCTTAGGGTGACTTACCAGCACTGATACTGTTTGAAAGGCCAGGAGTTGCTTATGGATTTCTGCTCACACCACACTCTTAACAGAAATCCTACTGATTGTGCTGAGAGACATGGAATAAAATAATAGAATCATTTGAGTTGGAAAGGACCCATAAACTTCATCTAGACCAACTCCCCTGCAATGAACAGAGACACCTACAGCTCCATCAGGTGCTCAGAGCCCCATCCAGCCTGATCTTGAGTGTCTGTAGGGATGGGTCACCCACCACCTCTCTGGGCAACCTCTGCCAGTACCTCACCTCCCTTATTGTAAAAAACTTCTTCCTAATGTCCAATCTAAACCTCCCCTCTTTTAGTTTGAGACCACTTCCCCTTGTCCTATCACAACAAATCCAGCTAAATAATCTGCCACCTTGCTCTCCTGTAGCTATTGAAATTCCACTCTTGGGTCTCCCCAGAGCCTGTTCTTCTCCAGGCTGCACAGCCCCAGCTCTCAGCCTGTCTTTGCAGGGAGGTGTGGCATCCTTCAGACCTCTTTTCTGGCCGTCCTCTGGACACGCTTCAAGAGGTCCACATCTCTCCTGTACCAAGGACTCCACATCTGGACAGCACTCTGGGTGGTGTTTCACAGTGCAGAGCAGAGGGGCAGGATTACCTCCCTCAACCTGCTCACTGTGCTTCTTATGATGCAGCCCAGGATACGGTTGGTTTTCTGGACTGCAAGGGCTCATTGCTGGCTCACATCTAGCTTGCTATCCAACAGTACTCCCCAAGTCCTTTTGGGCAGCTCTTAGACTAACTTTGTGCAAGGAGGCAAGTAAAGCATCGAGTCTCAGGGGACCTCTGTGTGATGAGATGTGGGAGTGACTGCTAAAATTCAAACAAGAAGTGTTCCCATTCCTGCCTCAAAACACAAACCTCCCACAACAGGGTGGTGATCTTGCACAAAGTAGTTAAGAAGAAAGCAAACCACTGTGAAAAAGCCTGATGTACTCCACATTTTTGGTTATGAAATTGGGTACAAAGAGACTGGCCTGGGTTAAAAACTAGAAAATTGGTCAGTGTGACTCATATGTCAATATTTACTGTATTTATGGCAACTCGTAGAAGGGAAAAATCTCATCTATCTTCCGTAATATTTTGAAAATTATCCTATTCCAATGACAAAATTCTCCCCACATCCTTGGCCTTGATGTTGGCTACCTCTAGAGACAGCCCAGTGAATTCACTACACCTCAGAGTCAAGTTGCTAAGTAACAACCCAATGATCACCGTACTGTTTCTTCAAATGCAGTGTCTAGAAGAAAGCTAGGACCTGCACAGGAAGCCAGCAACTCCTGAGACAGAGGTCCCATGGACTTAAGGTGTGTGTAGCAGAGGGCAGACTGGTGAAGCATCAGCCCTGCCTTGAGCTGTACCCATGTGAGTGGGGGAAAGCTTTATAGCATCCCCTAGAAAGGAGTCCCCTGTGTTTGTGCTGAAAGGGTCTAATATCTTGGTCATTAATGATGTTCTTCAATGAAATGTTTTTGTTGGCTGAATTGCATGATTTTACCATGGACATGGATCAATTGATAATGAGCTGTGGAAGCCTTGCTGAAATAAGCTATCAGCTGAAGAAAAACTGGGAGCTGCTGAGCTAGAGTATGACTCCTTCCCCCTGAGGCTTTCTATTCTACCATGCCGATTTCCTCCTAGAAATCCTGTAACATTCGCAGGATAAATTAATGGGAGGGTATGCAGAAAGACTGTTATCTGTGCAACTGTGCAACTGGAATAGCTTGGATATGGGCAAGCAGTTGGATGGACTGGCTGATTTGGCCTAGACCAAATCCTGGGATTTCCAGCACTAATAAGAAGTAGTGGTGCTGCTTATTGAAAATAAGCATTTACACATCCCCACTGCACATCTTTCCATGATACAAGTCCTCCAGTATCACAAGTCTGAGCCTCAGGAGGGCTTAGTCAACCCCACTTCCAGGACTGAGAATGAGTTCAGATGACTGGCTCGATGGGTGATTCCCGCATGAGAATATTTTGTGCTCTCACTGAAGAGACTTGTGTTCACTCTGCATTTCATAGATGACTCCACCCCACAGCAGGAAAAAAATCATACTGGAGAGAATGAGAGTCCATGGCTATATGGTTTGCAGCATGCTTTCAGCTGAACAGTGCTATGTATTGCAGTGCTCCATCTGTTCCTGAACGAGCCAAGTTATCTTTAGATCTGAACATGTCAGCGTTGTATGGCAGTGGTATGAACCACTTCAGCTTGCACTCTGGCATTCCTGTAGTAGTTAGAATTGTTTATGCAGAAAACTGTCCCAAATGATTTTTTCCTGCTTCAGCTTTTATATTACGAGCAGAACTCCCACAGCCTTTATATATATTTATATATATTAAAAAAGCTGTCTGCATTTCAGAACAATGTTCCAAACGGCCACCTGTTTCAATAGCAGTGCTGCAGCATTGGAGAAGATTGCTGCAGAAGTATCTTCCCACAAGTGAAAGCTTCATCTGGTTGACTGAAAACCGTATTAGATCTTGAGGATATGACCTGCTGACATCTTGTCATATATATATATATTTATAGCATGCAGCAATAGAGCGTACGTGCGCAGCAGTGCCAGCACCTTGATATAGAACCTAGCTCTGAATACAAGGGCATGCGTGTCATATTGCTATTTGAATATGTAAATAAATGGGGCTATATATAGCTCTATATGTTATGTACATGTTGAGTGAAGGTGGCAGATATGACAGCTGAATAGCTTTGCTGTTTCTGAATGCTGATATAGGCTCCCTGCGTGCTCCCTACATCTCTTGTGTTCTCTCCTACCACTCAGCCTTTCTGCTATCACATTTTTCAGGCCTCTGGAGAAGATTGTGTGTGGGGACAGGAGCTGTTAATATTCTGAGTCTGTGCAGAGTTGCTAGGCTACAGAGAAAAATGAACATTCAAGGAAAAATGATGGTGAAAGGGAAAGGATCTGCTGAGCTGTTTGTAGATCCAGAAAGGCCTTCTAGTCAGATGAAAGGGATCATTTTGGGGAAGGAGGTAGTGCGTGCACATAGGATGAAATGAGGGCATTCTCTGCTGTCCTGGCACAAGCAGACTCATGGGGCATCTCCAGACAGAAAACTGGTAGAGAAAGAAGTGAAAGATGAGACCCTACAGCCCCTGTTGCCTTCCACACCACTGCCTGCAGGGCATATGCAGCTGGCTGCCTTCATTCTGCCTGGGAGCAGTGGGCCACCAGGCTGGGGTGTGCACTCCTATACATCCCTCATTTCCATCTTTGCAGGATGCTGTGAGCTCCCACCTGAGGCTCGAGTGAAAAGGAAAGCAAACCCAAACTTGTTTACATCTTGCAAGTTGTACTTCATCTCCTTCTTCCACTTCAGCAACCTGCTGCCACAGGATCTCCTTTTACGTCATTGTGACTGCAGGAGAAGGCAGCTTGTGCCTTTCATCTCCCTTCCTGTGCACTTTGGATTCCTAGGTCATGGATACACAAAGTACTGACCCTTTTATTCATCATGAGTTTTCAGCCGAGGTTCAAGCAGACTTGAAAGTCTACAACACACCAGCTCCAGTATAATTCTGGTTTTCCTGAGTCCTAGTCTAGTTCCTGAGTGCTGATCTTCTTCTCCCTTGTAAATGATATGGGAATTTAGCTCTAGAGGCTGAGTGCCATCATATCAACCAGGTGTCTTTTGTTCCCCTCTTCTGGAAGGTCGACTTTGCCCTATGCTCCTGTTCCTGTCTGCAAGATTTCTGCTCCCTCGCAATATTGCTGGCTGTATCAGAACCCTCAGAAAAATTAAACAGTGCCTTTGGGTATTTTTATTATCTGGATACTTTATTTACCGAGCTCACATGGGCTCCCTGCCAACAACTTTCAGCCAGCTCTGCAAATAGAGCTCCTTGGCTCCAGGACTGTTGGTCCTGGTACTGCAGAGAGCACTCATTCAGCATGGACAAGGACTGCAGCTTGTTCTTTGCCATCCAGTTGGCCGTGAAGTCCAAGTCTGCTTGCTTGTGGACCTCTATAGCCTGCTGAAATCTGTTTTTTGCTTCACGCATCCTGTAATAAACTTGACTTGTTCAGCAGGATCAGGAGTGTTTCATAAGCTGCACTTTGAAGGCTATCGTCAGTTAACTACACTGCACCCATCCATCAGATTTATGCTCCTGCAGCCAGGACTTGGATTGCTGAAGTGAGAGAATGATAGCGTAGGCCATATCGTGTATGCTGCTGATGGTCTGCCTAGTTCCTTTGGCTTTGCCCAGGCACAAACAAGGGCATGACTGGAAGCAGAGGTAGGCTGGAGGTGTGATACCCTCATCTACCGACATGGTAGATGTTGCCAGGATTGGGTTATCGGTTGGTATTCTTCTACCTTACAGTTGTCCCAGAATGACTGTACAGTTCTCTGCCCACACCACAAGTGACTGCTAGCCTTTTTTTTTCTAACACAATCTGCCAGCATAGAGGTCACAGATATAGCTAAGAAGAGTACTCATGTCGAATCATGCCAGATACAGAAATGGGCCTGTGTGTGCAAAAGTTATGTGTTTTGAGTGCAATGATTTGCAAAAGTTTCCTTGGGCCTGGTGAAAAGCAAGCCTTGTTTTTCAAACCACAGGCTGCCATCCTCTCCCCTTAGGATACTCCCCACTTGGCCTAACTGACCCATGTTTCCAGAAAACTATTCTGCATCTTCTGTGCCTGATTCCACATCATCTCTACCTACTCCCAGTTATCTTTTCTATGTGATCAAACTCTTGTGCTTTCTAAAGGAAATTAGCTCTACCTTGGAACCTTTTGATCATGCCACTCTGCACCAAATGAGTTGCCAACTGAGTTGTGGCAGTTATTCCACCCAGGACATGCTAGTTGTCTTACATCATTTAAAATATTTGTTTGCCTCCAGCTACCTCCAGGGAAATAACATCTTTGCAGTAGGTTTTTTGACCATGGAATAACAACTCTTCTTTCTCTAAGTTAAAACTGTCTTTCAAGCACAGTATGCCTTGATAATGCAGAAAGAGCCATGGTTTTGATGCTCAGAACTGTATATACAACATTTTATTCTGCCATGTACTGCAGTAGTATTCCTTCATTCATGCATGATTCCATATCCATGCAGCCCTAAGCTGTACTTTTGGTCTTGAATGCCACAGCAAATTATAAACTGTTTAACACAAAGTTGTATTTTCTCAGGGGAAAAAAAAAAAAAAAGAAAAAAAAAGTAGTTTCTGTGCATTGCACACTTAGCACTTGCCTAGAGATGTAGGTCCCAAACTGCAATGTGGTGGCAAGTTAGCATCACTGTCTCAATTTTACTGGTAAGAGAAAATGGGACATAGTGCCCAAAGTGTTAAAGTGCCCAAAGTATCCTACAGAATTACCATCGTCTGAGCTGAAAGAGACACAGAAGTGTTTTCTAGAGTACTTAATCCCAGTGGGCTTCTAAGTCCCTTGAAGGATTTAGAAGAACCCTTTTCTCCTTGCCATTCCTCCCTTCCCTTCCTATAGTCTCTGGCAGTTGGCATCTATTTGAAAAGCTTCAGAAACTCTCCTGTCTAGAGTATGGGTTGACTAGATTGGTGTCCAATAAACCTCTTGACAAGACGATGAAGAGGACATTTCATTAAAAAATAATATTAATTTTTAAAAAAGTAATAGCCCAGAGGAATGAAGAGTTACGGGAATGTTTTAGTGAAACTGCATTTTACTGCTACCGTGTTGTTCCTGCTAGAAAGCATAATGAATGTTGACCACTTGAATTGAGCAGCTCTCAGCAGGCAAGAGGTAAGAAAGTCACTGTAAAACGGAAATTCTCTGAAGGTTCATGCAGAAGCTGTGAAGCCCCTTTGAAAGAGTTTAGGGAGCATCACTGGTCTTCCAGCTTCACCCTTCCCTTGGCATAATCCAGTGCTCTTCCCTCAGCATAATCTAGTGCTCTT
The DNA here is from genome assembly GCA_036925125.1 of Oreortyx pictus. Lineage (NCBI taxonomy): Eukaryota > Metazoa > Chordata > Aves > Galliformes > Odontophoridae > Oreortyx > Oreortyx pictus. The sequence goes on from JAUPFR010000012.1 coordinate 9,988,008, forward strand.
CCCTCATCCTTCTGAGGCTTAAAAAACCCATATCTTCACTAGTCACTTTTAAATGTCTCACTCAAATTCAATTTAGCTTAATAGTCTAGTTGTTTAATTGAATACAAATGATTATTAAATACATATTTTTGAGCTTTAATGGCTGCGTTAGATATGACTATATGTGTATGCAGCAGGGCACTGGTAACATGCTGCAAGGCAGTAAGGGTAGTGCCTAGGAAGTACAAGTAGATGGGCTGGGGGAAGCTGGGTGAAGAAATGGGATACAGCCACCAGTGCTGTTCTATGGTTGGTTGTGTGTGTGCAAAATGCAAGCATGTAGCATACTAACATAATGCAGGACTAGCACCAGTACAGGTGCTACAGAGATGGAGTGTGGCAGGAGAGAAATAGGGCAACAAGATGACACTTCACTTGCACACCTCTAGTTGTTGAGGATACAGCTGATATGTCCCAGTTTCTGGACATGCATTCAGCAATTAAACACATGCAAATTACTACAAAAGTAGATCATATTGGTGAGGGGAAACATCTCCATGCAAAGTTCTTCCAAGGTCCTAAGAAAAATGAGTTCAAGATCACAAAGACCTGCTGCACAGAGGTGCACAGAGCCTGTCCTAGAAGCAAACACATTAGTTCTCTTGCATTATTGACAGAGATACTGCAGGTACAATGTGGTCCTCCTGTCACCCAAATCTGGGAATATTTGGTTATTCAAAATTAGGGGTGATGAAAATAGATTTTTGATTTCTCACCTTCTAAGCTGAAGAACAGATCGAAGGACAATATCTAAAATAGTTGTCACTTTATGTATAGCAGTTGTCGTGCAGAAATTCAGGCTGTAAATTGGGCACTGGCTTGCACTAGAAGATAAATTAAAAGCAGGATGTTGGCAGAATACTCTCCCCATGAAAAGCACAATAAGTACAAGAGCTGCTGCCCCCTGCCCTAGGCAAAGGTGAGAGTCTAAAACAGACTGTCTTGGAGAAAGAAAGACTGCTATCATGTCTTTACTAATGTCAGATTAACTGGTGCTTTTTAAGATGTGGAACCCTTCGATTTGTCTTATCTACATGGAAATGGGCAATCCATTGTGAGGGCAAAGCAATTTTCTTCAACAAGCTTGGTAAGAACTGTGGCCATCTTGCTCTGTTCTTCATATATTTTCTTGTGCTTTTTACACTGCTGTGTTTCTTTGCAAAAGATTGCAGGCACATTGTCTCCTTCTCCTACCCTCTCCTTAAAATAAAATATACTGGAAGACTACTTTGTCCTTTAATTTCTCTCCCAGGAATGATGGGAACAGGAGCTGGTGTTTAATCATCAAAGAAGTTGAAGCCAACAAACTGTTCATTAGTCTCTGGCAGTGGCAGCTTGGTTTTTACTAAGTCAGATGTTCCATTTTTCTCTCTCTTTCTGGAGCGTCTTGGCTTTCCTAATGTTCTTTTATGATCTTGGACAAGGAGACCATATGTCATTTACTTACATGGGGTAGGACTTTTATTTGGTCACTTCTCCAAAGGGAGGTGTTTCGTCAAAGTTAGGAGTGGGGGGTGGAATCGGGGGACAAAAATTAAGTGGCACATCTAATGATGGAGGTAAGTGGTAAAATGGCCTTTATTTCCCTCATTGCTTCCAGTACCTTTCAGGTTCTTGGTGAAATGTATCCTCCACTGGCTGTCTGGAATTGTTGCCTTCACTTTCAAAGCTCTCCCAGAAGGGTACCAGGCACCGAAGGGCACAGGAGACACTGCCAGAAATAGTGTATTCTGAACAAAGATTTGACTCTTTTGCATGTAGTATTCCTTCAATTTCTAATTCTGGCCTTTCAGTGTACTGTAGCCTGCAACAAGAATGCACACTTTTGCCTCTGGTCAGGTTTTATACTGGGGACTGTATAGGTCACAGCACAGAGGAAACCAATCTGACCCAACCTTTCCAATGATCCACATCTGCCAGGAGCTGTGCTGAGGGTTTATGAGCAGTCTGCCCACGAGGCATGCTTCTGGTGTCTGTCTGTTGGGAGCTGGATCTTCTGCCTTGCTTTGTATCCTTGGGCTGTTCTCCTTTCTTGGTATGTTAGTCCCTCCCTTTTATGACCTGGAGGACTGTTTTCTCCACATCATGCCTGGGCCTTCCAAAATGCCATTAAGCACCTGACCTCGTGCTTTTGTAACAAGTTCCATCGCTTCTGTGGAAAGTTATTTTCATTACTTCACCTTCAGTCTGTTCATTTATAGTAACCCGCTGCAGAAAATCAGATATTGTCATCGTAAGTCTCTGTTTAGTATTTAGTATTTAATCTGTGCAATATTTTTCCTCCCTTGCTGCTTCCTGTTTCAGTCAGAGCCTTTCTACTGTGTTCTTTTTTTTTTCTTTTGTTCATTTAGCTATTTGTATACTACTCAGTAACCATTATGTTTATAAAAGAGGGTGTATTTCTGTACACTGAAGTAGCAGAGGGTTACAATTACTCATTAACTGGGAAAACTGGGAGACCCTCATGCTTCTCTGCATTTGTCACCTCTCAAGTTCTGCAGGAGATAGCTTCCTCCATCCCTACCCCTCCTGTTTCCACATTCCAGCCTTTCACTGTTCAAGTCCTCTTAAATCGTCTTTGGTTTGAGGTCTCTGCTGCATCAGAAAAGATGAGCCATCAGTCCCACTGTGTTGTCTGGAGATGTACACTACCAGCCCTGTCCTCATTAGCTGGTAGGATGCACTGTCATTTTAACATGTGAGGCCCCCAGATAAGCTCCTCTACATTCTCTGGGGCTTTTGGTGGCCTCAACATGTGCTGCCCTCCCTCCTTGCAGGGAGGCAGCTCTGGAGCATCTGCCAGCTCCACATGCTGCTCTCACCTCTGCTTTGTGTGTGCATCACATGAGAAGCGGAAGAAGACAGGGAGAGAGCAAAGCTTCTGCAAAGCCTGAGAGAGAGGGGGCTTAGGGCTGACAGCTTGCCTGGAGCTAGGCGGAGCAGAGCGAGTGGATGGAAGTGAAGGGGGTCCCATGGGGATGATCGTGCTGAGCAGCTTTCAGCAAGCTCAGGTGCCACCTCAGCTTTGCGAAGGGCTGGATGGAGCTGCAGTGCCCAGCACAGCTGGGCTGTGAGGTCCACTTTGAGAGGCAGGGTGGGCAGCACAGGGGTCCTTCCATAAGTGACGGGGCCGGAGCAGCACCTGAGCTGTATCATGTCAGGACTTGTGGGGCAAACCAAGAGATCTTGTGATAACTGAGCAGAGAGGCTTGCGGATGGAACAGAAGGATATTTTACTTCTGAACACACATACCCTTCAGAAGCCCTGTTCCTGCATCCCAGCTTGCCTTCTCCCCGAACTGAAATATGAATTCACATCGAACAATTTCCTAAGGTCTCTTCAGTGCCACCTGCACTGAGCCTCTGATGAGGAGCAGGCTCCTCTTCTTTTGCCTCTCCTCCCCAGATAGACACCAGGCTGCAGGGGGTGGTTAGGCACTCAAACCCCAGCGTGCCTATAGGTGGGATCATTGGAGTTTGTTTTCAGAGGTGCTAATCAAACTTGGCTTGGAGTAAAATAAGTGGGAGAAGTTGGGCAGGCAGGATGCCTCTGCACTCAGCTCAGATGTCAGTGCAGAAGCAAGGTCCTCACCAGCCCACCCACCCCCTGCAGAGCAGAAATGCCCCTCATGCAAACTTGCATGGACCAGAGGGTTCCTGTAGTGCTGTCAGGATCTGCTTAGGAAGAAACATCTCTCTGACCCCAGCAGTTCATTTGCATGCATTTGCAGAATGCTTTTTATTTAGGGACTTGTGAAAAGTTACTGGTTTCTGTAAGATTGTGCACGTGGTTTCCCCTGCCCACTTCCTAATCTACATCTTGTTAGCTGGTTACCCATAAAACTCTGGCTCCTGGCCTATTTAAGAGCTGTTGAGAGAATATTTTGTCACTTCGTACAAGACCCCTTCCCCGTACTACTCATTTATCTGAAAGGAAATAATTATTCTTTCAGCACAGTGCCACAATACTGCGGATGTCTTGGTGAATAAGCTGATCATGGTGCCTCGGGGACTCCCCAGCATATACAGTTACTGCAGAGCACCCAAAGTCATTTCTGCCAGGCTACAGCTGTGGGCCACAAAACATCTCTCCCTGCCCTTTAGACAAATCTTAACAGAGCTGCTGTTTTAAGCTTCAGCTTTGTGCAGTTGGAGAGGAAAGTAGCAGGAGGTGTGCGTGGCATTGTGGTGGCTGGGGATGGTTAGGGCACTGCCCCTCACCCAGTCGATCATGCTCCACTGGTGACAGATTTCCTCCACATATGTCCCTCTCTGAGAATCATGATGAGCTCCCAACTTTGCTCATACAACAAGGCAGGCGCTAATAGCTTGCCACGGTTGGCCTGGGCTGACTTTGAATCCTTGGCCTAGAGGTGAGATTTTCCACGTGCCCTTTGGGAACCTCCTGAATTTCTGCTCAGACTAGAAGTGGCTTTTAGCAACTGCCTTGTTTCCATTTTCCCAGAAGAAGACACAGCCTTCCCCAGTTGGTGGTGGCTCTGAAAGAAGCATCTGGATGACAGCAAAGGTGGAGGAAGACCCACCAGTGGCAGCAGAGAGGGTCTGAGTTATGTCCCTGTATGTTTCCCTCCTAGGACTACACCATCACCATGTACTTCCAGCAGAGCTGGCGGGACAAACGCCTGGCATATAACGACCTTCCTCTCAACCTGACCCTGGACAACAGGGTGGCTGACCAGCTGTGGCTGCCGGACACCTATTTCCTGAATGACAAGAAGTCCTTTCTGCATGGGGTGACGGTGAAGAATCGTATGATTCGGCTCCATCCTGATGGGACTGTCCTGTATGGCCTGAGGTAGGTGCCAGGGGGATTGTGGTGGTGTTTGTGAATGACTTCTCATCTAAATTTCCCCCACTCGAATGATATTATGGTATTTTCTTAGGGCACAGACAGGGATCCAGACCATACTCAGGTGCTGCACAGGTTTAAGCATCTGCTCTTTCTCTAGGCTGAAAATTGTTTCCTTCAGACCTCCAAAGTTCCCCCTACTGCTATGGACAAGTGTTGGAGATGAGAAGAGTTGGTTCTGTGCTTTTCAGGTTACTGTCATTCAGTGCATTCACTTCCATTTGAAACACTCATTTTCAGTTGCTAATAATTTTCTTTAAGTTTGGCTTAAGGAGATGAGAATTTGTTACCCCAATATCTAACTTCTGTAGCATTTGACTCAAATCACTTCGGTCATTTTTTATTATGAAATATACGGAATGTTTTTGTACCACTTTAAACAAAGGTGTCTTTATCAGAACAATTTTGATGATTGCGCTTTGAACGTTGATATTGAGTAGGGGAATGGTCCTCATCGAGGAGGCTTCTTGTGGTGTCTGGAACAGATCTGTGTTGGCAGTCCACAGAATGTGAAAGTACTCTGAGTGCAGCGAACGTGGCAAAGGCTGACTTGTTGTGTTACCTGGATCTGTGGAGATGCCAGGGCAGGTAGGGGCTAAAATGGAAGTCTGCAGCTCTAAGTAGAAGTGTGTCACAGTTTTGGATGCTGTAGCTGAGGACTAGGCAATGATTTCCCCAACCCTGTACTTGTCTGCTTTGAGCTGTTCACTTAGCTTTTTTTTTGTGGGTGGTTTTTTTTTTTGTTTGTTTGTTTGTTTTTTGCATGGTTGTTTTGCATGGTGGTTGTTTTTTTCTGTTTTTCTGTTGTGGTTCTTTTTTTTTCTTTTTTTTTTCTTTTTTCCTTTTTGACTACCGAAATTCACAGCTGGCTTTTAGACCTGCCTCCACATTCACAAATGATTGTGATAGCAGCTCTGGGCTTACGTCCCAGAGCAGCAGAGGGGGAGGAAGGACCTTTCTCTTTCAAAGAGCGTACACCCACCCTCCCCATTTACAGTATCAGCTCTTCTGCTGCCTCGTGCTTTGTGGCAAAGTCTGACTTTTTTATGATGATTTCCTCCTTTTTAAGTAGCAGGGCTGATTCTGAGAGAGTGGGGCTGGGTGTGGGCACAGCAAAGCAGAGCATTGTCCTACTAGGGACAATGGGGTGACTGTACCTAGTGTTTCTGTATGGCAGAGCTCTGTGAAGCCAAAAGAGAAGCAGTGACTGCTGGTGGTAAGGAGCAGGCTGGAGTAGGTGTTGTGATGTTTGCACTTCACTGTCCTCTTCCTCTTCTGAGGCAACAAAAGATGGGCTAAGCTCAACTGTGAGCCTCCACCAATTCCACCTCTCCTTTCCCAGGTGCATCCATCTCTTGACCATGGGCCAGTGGTGTTGCTTGGCTGATACTGCTCTGAACTTCACTCACTCGCTAAAAAAATTGTAGCACTCACCCAGCTGTCTACCCCACATTTTCCCATTGCTTTAAATGAAGTATGAAGAGTGGGGTGGGCAAGGATAAGCTTCGATTCAGGGTACGTAGGAGCATGAACTCCATCCTGTTGTGAAGGAGGGGGCACAGAGTGCTGTGAAATTGGAGCTGCTGAGCCAGCCCACTTGAGTGCAAAGCTGCCTCCTCCAGGCTGGTAGGAAACCTTAGCATGCACCTGCACAGCAAAAGAAGCAGAGATGCTGCTATCTGGAATATTTTTATCAGCTGTCATTTAATCAGCTCCGAGAGCGAACAGTGTGAACTCTGCCGCACAGGTGATGAGCAGTGGAAGTCCACGGAGGATTTGCAGGGCCAGGATGCTGCGTGAGCACCTCCAGCACTGTTCCTGCCCTTGTCCTCCTGCAGGGCCCTGCAGCATGGGCAGGGGAGCTGGGCTCCCTCCCAGCGCCTGCATAAATGGGTGCGCTGAGGAAAACTGCATCCAGGCCCAAAGAAAGAAAATGACAGCTGTTTGCCCCTGTTATTTCCAGGGCCATAGTAAGAACTGCCTGTGTTGTTTTAACTTTTGGCTGGTTTTCCTGGAAGCTTCTCTCTTGCCCCTGGAGAAAACTGTGACTGCAAAAATGAAACAGCAAGCAATTGCAACTGCTGTTCTTGGGCTGTGCCTCTGGCTAGGATGGCTGACCTGAAGGCACTGGGGTATTGGGGGACAGGCCAGGTGCCCTGAATGCCTGAAGTCCCTCAAAAATTATTCATAGTATTACAGACCATGCTTCCTTTAGGGCTTACAGTCTGGACTGACTCCTGCAGCTGTGGTTTTGCTGACCACAGGAGCACTAGGTGCAGTTTTGCAGGTGCAAAGAATTGTGAACATATTCAAAAATACACAGCCACGTGCACAGCAGGTGTAAGCAGTTAAGAAAACAAGCTGAGCATTCACCTGTGCTCTCTTTATCTTTGTACACGTGCACCTATGCTTGCCCTGCAAACAGTAAGGGTCCAGGTCCCTCCTGTAGGGTGAAGCCCAGTCTTGTCTTTTGCATTTTTGGAATGATTTTAAAATGAAGTTGCCCTGATAGAAGAAAGCTGAAGGAGGCAATTTCTGTTGGTTCTTTTTTTTAACCTTTGTCAGCCCGCTTGTTTGTTTTTGCCCAAGCACAATGGCACAGCTCTGCTCCTTCTCCTTCCACCTTCTCACCAGCCACTTCCCCCTCCTTTGAGCTGATCCTGTAGCAAAGTGACTCAATCGTGCTATTTGTGGCACAACAGTCATTTTTCTTTCCAGCAGTCTCTGATGTCAGAGAGTGGGGAGGATGACACCCTGGCAGCCCCAGCTCCAGCGAGCATTCAGGCAGGATCAGGCTCAAACCCCAGAGCAGACCACAAGGTCCAAGTTAGCTCACGTGGAAGTCAATGGGTATTTTGTTTCTGACCTCAGTGAGGACAAGATCAAGCCTCAGATAACTCGTTTCCATGAGTAAATGAAGCCCTTTATTCCACTGCTCTGTTTCATTGTGGAAGCTGTGTGTCAGAAAAGCATATGCTTGTTTTTGATAGAATTAGCGAATTAGTGGATGAAGGGAGAGCAGCAGATGTAATACAGCTACATCTTAGGAAAGCGCTCGATACAAAATCTTACTCCAAAATTAATTCACACTGGGCTAGGATTAAAAGCTGGTTGCCAGGTCTTCGACAAAAGGAATGTATGAACAGCCACAGGCTGTGCTGAGAGGCGATGCGGGGCTGCCGTGGGTATTTCCCAGCTCCATCCCCCCAAGCTAGCAGGTGACCCAGGTCCCGAGATCTGGAGCCCAGATCCAACACAAGGGATGCTCCTATCAGCTGAGGTCTGCTGCAGGAGGTTGTGAAGTTAGTGGGGTTTTAGGAAGCATGAAGTGGTGGGGTTGTGCCTGGGCTCCTCTGGCCCCTGTGTGTCTTGTAGGGGTTACAAGTGCCCATGAAGCACAGGCAGTCACCTGGGGCACACAGCAGGAAAGTGCTAAAACAACACGTTAGGTCTGCAGTACGAAGTGAGGCTTAAGGGAACTGCCCACCAAGACAAAGCAGTTCATTGGTGTCACGGAGAGAGGTGACTAAAATAGTGAGTAGGAGCTGGATAGGACTGGCTGGATTTAATGCGTTTTTCCTCCTAATGGCTTTTTGTCAGAAATTGCTTCGGCTTCATCCAATTAAAAAAAAAAAAAAAAATTAGGGAGAGATTTTTCATTTTAGAAAAAGTGCTTCAGAGAGTGTTAATGTTTCACTCCTGATTTTATGCAGAGAATGTTTCACTCCCGTTGATGCTTCCCTCGCTATTTCAAGCTGCTGGTACTGCCACTGCTGGCATGTACAGGAGGGTCATCAAACCAATTCTCTGGACCTCTGGAGGCTGTCTCCTCGGCCCCTGCTGTAATATTCAATAAGCTTTACATTATCACACATAGAAGCTGTATGTAACAGTGTGAGATTTCCTTCCCTAGCCTGTGCAGCTTCCTTTTGGTAGCGAAACATTCGGTAGTTGACACTCATCAAATGCTGATGTCATCAGCATTTTCCTATCTGTTTTCAGAGGCCTAAAAATAGAAACAACTGTAACGACGCTGAAATTCTCGCACGGCAATGCGAAATCGTGTTTGAAACCAGCTTAAAAAGGTCTTTCGGGGAAATCTTGAAGCTCTTGGATTGCATTCCAATTAAGGGAAAAACTGAATTCCAGCAGAACGGGCGCTCTGTGGGGATGGGGCTGCAGGCCTGTGCAGGACGCAGCGCCGGGCTGGCGAGGAGCCCGGGCAGTGTGAACTGAGCAATGAAAGCTGCAGAGGAATTTGATGACGGAGACTAAATCCTGTGCAGGGAGAATGAGGGATCTCCTCCTGCGAAGGTGGTAGTGGTGGGGTGTGCATGTGATTCTCTTTGCTTTGCTTTTTATTTATTTTTTTAATATCCTTGCCCATGAGAGCTGCTGCAGGGAGGAGTGCCGGAGATGAGGCAGTGTGGATACAGGGGAGCTGAGGCACTGCAGGGTGCTGAGCCCAATGGGGTGCAGAGCTCCACTGTCCCTATTGGTGTAAATGCCCATTCAGTGCTTGAAGCAAAGGGGAGAGAGTCATTATACTTCAAAGAGCTCCACGTTCGCAGTTTACACCTGAGTGAATCCGTAGGTGTTATCTGGTTCCCTGGCAGGTTATAACTGAGGAGCTCTTTCACAGCGCTGAGATTACTGAACAATTTTCTCCCAGACCGTGTCCTGGTTTCTGCTGGGACAGAGTTGATTTTGGAGACAGGAGTTGGACTTGATGACCCCTGTGGGTCCCTTGCAACTCAGGATATTCTGTGGTTCTATGATTCCATAGTGTCTGGTATGGTGCTGTGTTTGGGAGTGGGAGAAGAGCTTGTTTTTTTTCTCTCCATCTAATCTGAACGCAGCACATGCTGTTATTTATCAAAGGAGGTCTGTGCAAGCACAGATGCTTTTGGAAACAGAGTGACCTTAGCAGGATTGTACCAGGGCTTATGGAGCTGGTTTTAGGCACACAGACACAAGAGGAAAATATTCCATATCCTTGCCTTGCTCTTGGTTCTAACATGACCTCCGGGAGTCTGCAAAGATCAGACCGTGTTAAAAGAATGGCAAAATTCACCACGGGTTTATAAATCCCTCCAGGCCCTTGGAAGTTTGTGCTTACTGCCAGGCAGAAGGTGACATTTGCCAGCATGATTTTATGACTGACTTTGAGAATGTGCAGAGTGAAAATTCGATTTCATTTTTTTTCCCCTCATTCAGCAAAACAGCAATTTTGCCTTTCTCTCCTCTTAGTCACCGGAATTCCTATACGAATCTAATTTGCCCCATGGGGGCTCTGCACGTGTCCTGCAAAACTTGAGCAGATTCCACACCTTCTCACTGCCACTAATTCAGCTCTGGGAGTCTGTATTGCTGGGGGACAGCAACATCTTTAACTTCTCGGGTAATCTGAAATCCAAAAAGTTACAGTCAGCAACTTAAAAACTGGACAGGGGCACCAGGCAGGGATAATCCACACTGTCAGACTTTCCTGGGTTTGGTCTGTGTCCACAAGCAGTATCCTGGACATTTCCCAGTTAGGGCACAGTAAAGGCTGGTTCCTCTTGTTCTGCATGCAGCCAGACCCTTTCTCTGGAGGGTGAGAAGTGAAGTGTAGGCATAGTCTGTTCCGTACCAGTTGACTCTATGCTTAAAAACCAGTCCCAGGCATGTTTAGTTTCATGGTGTACACACAGATATGATGCACAGAGTTTATTTTGTAAGGATGAGCTTAAGGGGAATGGGACCCTGCTTGCAACAGGAACACCTCAAAGGCGAGAGTCTTCTCATCTCTCCCTCTCAGTCCTCCTTCCAGAGTCTGGACCTGCTCATTCTGAAACTGAGTTGTACTTGGGGGAAGTCATTTTTTGCCCTTTACACTTGCAGCTGATGCATTTGGTTCTCTCACAGCCTGGAGATGACCTGGAGGATGGGCTGGTGGCTGAGGGCCTTCAGAGTTTGTATGAGATAAAACTTGGGCAGGAGCTGAAGAAGCAGCTAATGTACCCAGTGGGGTAAGAGGGAGATGGAGGAGAGACTCAACCATGGTTTTAATAGCAGGTCAGAGCTCTATGCTGTCTGTGAACTTATATAATCATTCTAAATAAGACAGAAGAAGCCATTAATAAGTAAACAGCAATGATGAGGATCAGAGAGAGAATGAAATGTCTGATGGTGTTCAAGTTGGAGAACTTGTGGAGGACTGATTATAAACAGAAGACTGAGCACTCCCTTTGAGCAGCCGCAGTGCTGGGACACCCCTGTGCTCGTGTCACAGGGCAGGCAGTGGTGGAGGGACAGCACAGTGAGGCTGCACTGCCCTTTCCATGCCGGAATCTGCTTTGTCAGTACAAACTCCAGGTGGGCATCGCTTCCTCATCGTAACAAATGAAGACTTAGCACTTGCCTGGTGTGACTTTGAGCTGTTGGCTGCTCTTCTTGAAATGATCCATTCCTCCCCTGGGGCTGAAGAATGCTCTCTGGAGTGAGGTATCTGTGCTACCTCAGCTTCTGCTTGGATCTTCTGGTGCTAGCAGAGAAGGGATGTCCATCAGCCCGCAGCCTGACAGAGCTGCTTGACATCTCATGAATGCATGCCCCTTTTTTTCTTTTTCCTTTTCTGAGATGTACAGTGTTTTCTCCACAGCTCTGTCTCCCCCCAGATGAACTGTGCCTGCCTGCCAGCTGTGCAGCAGTAGCAGGGCAATGAGGACTTGGCTGCTGGATAGCACAGCTGCCCACAGACCTGAAGAGCAGTGATCAGAGCAAGGGCACAGACACATCTCGTTTGTGGTGAGGGAGGTGAGAAGGTGGTGGCAAGAGGGAGCTGACTTGGAGGCAGACAGAGGTGGCAGAGATGGAAGGAGGAGGTGGGTGGTGCTGGCCAGGCTCGGCCGCTTCATTCAGCGCATCATGTGATGCGATGGGCAGTGTCGCCGTGAATCGCCATCAAAGCAGATGAGATTTCACACCACACAAATTTTTTGAATTTAGAAGGGGAGGGAAGGGTAGAGAAGCGAGAGAGGAGGAATGGAAGGGAGGGAGGGAGGGAGGGAGGGAGAAGACACAGCCTGGCCTGGTGCCAGCG